>JBBGZY010000981.1:2327500-2927500 GCA_037952925.1 Lithobates clamitans | reverse complement strand
TTTTTTTACTTCGGCAGTAGTTTACAACTACAGTGTTTACTGTTCTTCCTTCCGTTTTTTTTTTTTTTTGTTTTTTTTTTTTAGCTGTCTGAGGATGATGCCAGCCATTTTGGTGCCCATTTTACCCGACTGACACCTAGTGACAGTCCTGATGCTGTTATCAGTGAGAGCGCAAGCCAAGCCTTCTTGGTGAGTTTAACAACCTTCTTATCCTCTGACATGTGTCTGCAACAAGATTTGCCATGTCTTGCAGTAAAGTGAACTTCTTTTTTTTTATTTTTTATATGCCTATATTAGTGTTTCTCAAGCTTTTTCCAGTCATGGCACTCTTAAAGTATTTTCCGTCTTAAAGCATACCAGTCTCATGCTTAGTTTACATTGCTGCTTGTCGACGTGCAGACAAACGTGCTGCTCTTTTGCAGATGCCAATGCATGGCACCCCCCACGCATTGGTAAACACAGTGCGTTTTTCAGTGCAGCCCGATTTTTAAAAAAGGGTCAGGGGCTGTTTTTTTGTGAGTAGGAAGCCCAGTGAAATGAATGCCCTGCATGCAGCTGCACAGATGTAAACCAAGGGCTGGTTCACACATAATAGGGGGATGTTAAAACCATGTGGTTGAGCCACGTACTTGCCAACTGCCCCCCCCCCCCCCCCCTTTAGCTGCAGAGGCAGCAGCCAGGGTAATGCACACGCTGTGGCTGGATGTATAGTACCAGCTGAATGAGGCTGCCTTGCAACCACGTGCATTACAAGTGGTTGCAAAATAGTGATGCTGCAATTGGGGTGTTAAAACAGACGGTAAGGAGGTGACGTGCCGCCTCTAAACCACTTGTCAAATGCCCCTAAAAGGAATCCAAGCATGGGTTGCTTTTCAGAGGAGTGGCAATCCTTGCTGCTATGCGAACAAGCCCATAAAAAACATGCATGCATACATACATACATACATACATACATGCACGCGCACACAGAGCCTTTTTAAAAACTGCAGTACTGTATGCACATTGGGTACTGCCCTGTAGGGGAGGCGGAGAGGTCAGAACTCGGGAAACCATCTCCTCCATCCACTGCGCTTCATTTCACTATTTTGCTCGAGCGCCCACTTTGCCAATGTACAGTTTGGTGGGGAAGCGGGAGCTCGGTCTGATCTGACAGCCTTTCCCATCTTTCCCCTGATTTAATTTCCAAAAATATTGTATTAATTTTCTTTTCCCTTCAGTCCTTTTTTGGTGCTAAATACATTTTCAAAAATCACTTGCTGTAATGGGTGATCAATACACACCAGGAGTTGCTATGTGTGCATAACACAATTGCACAATTGCAGCAAGCCTTTAATTCGGTGATCGTGTAAACCCAGTGTCTCTGCCTGGCAGGGCTGGATAACTGATTTTTCATTAATTTGTGTGTTTGTTTTTGTTTTGTTTTTTATTTTTAATCTGAAGCAAGTGAGGCATGGAGTTGAAGACCTAGATTTTCAAGCAGGATTTTATCCTGTACAGTGGTGATGGGGAGGGGGGGGAGCTCAGATAATGACTTCCTATGTTTGGGTGTTTTGTTTTTTGTTTTTTTTTTCCTCCCCATTTTTCCCATTTTTATGATTGTAAACTTGTATCTTTTTATCACTGGATAGGGTTTCACTTACATCGCTCCTTCAGTTTTGGAAAATCTTCGCGAGGTCTTCAGCTTCCAATCATGGCATCAGTCTCCTCATCTTCCATCTCAGAGGTGAGCACTGTAACGACTAGCGTAATATCATGCTATGTGTCTTTAAATTAGAACTTGGCTGAGCACTTGATATATCTAAAATGGCTACATAGGCCTAACATGGTCTCCTTTAAACCTGCACAACTTGTCAATAAACAGAAACATGTGCATATATTTAAATCTTAACAAGTATAACCTTTACTTTGCCTCAGGATGTCAAAGCTTAATAGGTCTAAACCAGGAAAAAAAGGCCTATTTTTTTTGATCATCCATTAAGGGAACAGGGTTCTTAAAACCATGTGTTTATACTCTCACCTACAAGAGCATTGGACACTAGAACAGAAACCAACATTAGGCCAGTCATAGGGGCTATAACCTCTTTTACATCCACCATGCTCAGTTATTACTAGTGTCCCTAGGAGGATGGATGTCTTTGCATACCAGGTGGATGCTGATACAGGTAGTCTGTATTGCTGTGGTACCTGTCTTTTTGTTGGACTAAATGATTTTAAGAACCCTGTGCTCCTCGATCATAATTTTTGTAGTCCCCGTAAAAATCCTTTTTGTCTATTGGCGGTAACAGGTCTCTCCCTGTTTGTGGCTTGTGACTTTTGGTGCTGCTTGTTATAAACTGAGCGTGGTGAATGTAGAAGTGCATATAGGTGGCAGTATAACCCATGGTTTTTAAATCTTGCGTCCCTCAATGGACTCCATTTAAGCATTTTTTGGATAAGTACAAACATCCATTTTTAATAATGCAATGATGCACTTATACTGTATGTGGCTCAGTACATAACACTGTCAGAAACTTAGTATTCAAAGTGGCAATAAAATATACAAATAAAAATCAAACAATTCATTGATCAATATAAATAAAGTGAAATCCAATAACTAAGATAGAAATGTGCAAAACACATATGAATACATTTTAAGATGACTCCCAAACCAGTATATTAAAAATGTGCACGGATCATAAGTGGTCCACCACATGCACCACCTAATATGGTGGAAAAATGTGCTGTCACCACCAATCACTGGTATAAAAGCCTCTTACCAAACAGCCAAGACCTTTAAATTATTAATGGTCTAAAGCGCAAAAATGATTTTCCACATACAGTCTACCTGTTCAATGTGACCATCCCACATGGATCACCTCCGCCACAGCAAAAGGCCGCTGGTGGAATAAAAGGCAATAAAGCTCATTGTGAAACAGTAAAGCACTAATTAAAAATTTGCCAATGGTGCAATCCACAGTGATAAAATATGAAAAACGATTGGTACACTGCAAGGATCCAATATAGCAGGCTGTATAGATGCCACCGGACTCTGGCGGGCATGTGTGATGTCACGTTAGACGCCACACCCAATGTGTTTTTGTTGGAAATGATGTCGTCGGGACTGGTCTAACACCATCAAGCTGAGCTCCTAAATAAAGACCAATACAGTGTCTTGAAAAAGTATTGATATCCTTTGAAATTTTCCACATTTTGTCATGTTACAACCAAAAACATACATGTATTTTATGTGATAGACCAACACAAAGTGGCACAGAATTGTAAAGTGCAAGGAAAATGATAAATGTTTTTTTTATTTATTTATTTTTAACAAATATCTGAAAAGTGTGGCATGCATTTGTATTCAGCTTCCTTGATTCAATACTTTGTAGAACCACCTTTCGCTGCAATTACAGCTGCAAGTCTTTTTGGGGATGTCTCTACCAGTTTTGCACATCTAGAGTGACATTTTTGCCCATTCTTTGCAAAATAGCTCAAGCTCTGTCAGATTGGATGGAGAGCGTCTGAACAGCAATTTTCAAGTATTGCCACAGATTCTCAATTGGTTTTAGACTGGACCTTGAATGGCCCATTCTAACATATGAATATGCTTTTGATCTAAACCATTCCATTGTAGCTCTGGCTGTATGTTTAGAGTCATTGTCCAGTCTCAAGTCTCTTGCAGACTTTAACAGGTTTTCTTCTAAGATTGCCCTGTTTTTGGCTTCATCCATCTTCCTATCAACTCTCACCAGCTTCTCTGTCTCTGCTGAAGAAAAGCATTCCCACAACATTATGCTGCCACCACCATGTTTCACGGTGGGGATGGTGTGTTCAGGGTGATGTGCAGTGTTAGTTTTCCGCCACACATAGCGTTTTGCTTTTAGGCCAAAAAGCTCAATTTTGGTCTCATCTCTCATGTTTGCTGTGTCCCCAACATGGCTTCTCGCAAACTGCAAATGGGACTTCTTATGGCTTTCTTTCAACAATGGCTTTCTTCTTGCCACTCTTCCATAAAGGCCAGATTTGTGGAGTGCATGACTGATTGTCCTGTGAACAGATTCTTCCACCCGAGCTGTGGATCTCTGCAGCTCCTCCAGAGTTACCAGGGGTCTCTTGGTTACTTCTCTGATTAATGCTTTCCTTGCCAGCCTGTCTGTTTTTAGGTGGACGGCCATGTCTTGGTAGGTTTGCAGTTGTGCCATACTCTTTGTTTTCGGATGGATTGAACAGTGGTCCGTGAGATGTTCAAAGCTTGGGATATTTTTTTATAACCTAACCGTTAAAGCGGTTGTATACCCGCACAGAAATTTTTATTTAAAAAATAAATAAATAAAACCTGTAAGGCAAAGGCATGATGAACTAGTATGCAGCGCATACTAGCTCATTATGAAATGCTCACCTTAGAATGAAGAGCCGGTATCTGATCCCAGTCCATGCCGAGGGAGCTGACATTTTGCCCTCTGCGTCTCTTCCGGGTTCGCGGCTTCGGTGCAGTGAGTGGCTGAAGCCGCTATTGCGTCACTCCCACGCATGCACACGGGAGTCTTCTTCCCGGCAAGGTCCAGCAGCATCTGCCGGACCTTCAGCTGGACCTTCACAGCGCATGTGCAGCTGACATCATCGGCTGCATGCAAAGTGAATATCTCCTAAACCGTACAGGTTTAGGAGATAATAAATTTACCTACAGGTAAGCCTTATAGGCTTACCTGTAGGTAAAAAAATAAAATTAAAAAGGGGTATACAACCGCTATAAACTTCTCCACAATTTTATCCCTGACCTGTCTGGTGTGTTCCTTGGCCTACATGATGCTGTTTGTTCACTAAGGTTCTCTAACAAACCTCTCAGGGCTTCACAGAACAGATGTATTTATACTGAGATTAAATTACGCACAGGTGGACTCTATTTACTAATTGGGTGATTTTCTGAAGGCAATTGGTTCCCCTAGTAATGTGAGACACTCGCGCCTTGGTGTTATGTGGCGATGAATATGAGCCGCTGCTGTCTAGTATTGTCCCCTAAAGAAGGCAAATGAAATAAATGAGGAAATAGACTGCGCTTGCTCCATCTTGTGCTAATAATAAAGTGACTACAGTTGCAAAAATGATGTTGATGTGTAACTAATACAACATTAATAAAGTGCATATAATGGATCTAGTATCTCTGCAAACCATTGCAGTGAACAAATTAATACAATAAAGTGACAAATTATTAAAGTGCTTATGGTGACAATAGTGCAAATCAAGTCTATTTCAAGTGCACAAAGTGCCGTAGTGCTCAGTGTCCCATCAGTGTCTGTGCTTCCACCTCCTGGGGATATTGTAATAGGTCTGCACTCGCTCAAAAGCGTTTTTGATAACGTTGCATTCCTATGATGAAACGCGTCAAGACGACCCTCTCACTTCCGGCCTGGAGATTGTAACCCACGCTGTGTGCTAAACAGCATCTTGTCTCCTACACAAGCAAGGCTGATGATTCACTGCAATTGTTTGCAGAGATACTGGATCCATTATATGCACTTATTAATGTTTTATTAGTTACACAACAACATCATTTTTGCAACCGTAGTCTCTTTATTAGCACAAGGTGGAGCCAGCACAGCCTATTTCCTCAATTGGTTCCCCTAGATTTTAGTTGGGGGTATCGGAGTAATAGGGGATGAATACAAATGCACGCCATATTTTTCAGATATTTGTAAAAAAAATTGAAAATCCTTTTCCTTCCTCTTCACAATTATGTGCCACTTTGTGTTGGTCTATCAAATAAAATCCCAATAAAATTAATTTTACATTTTTAGCTGTAACATGACAAAATGTGAAAATTTTAAGGCACTGTACCTCTCACATCAACCATTAGTGGCACCTCACTCACAAGGCCGCCCACTACAGCATGAACACTCCTACCCAAAAAAACACCAGGGCAATACGAACCACTGCATGCACAGCAGTAGTCCCATCATGTGGCCAAAAATGAAAATTGTATTTAAAAAAAAAAAAAAAATTAAGAATAACAGATAAAACAGATGAAAAATGTCACCAGCCCACTACATTGTTTACGAACCTTCATGATCTAAAATAAGTCCTAAAATTTAATAAAAATATATAATTTCAGAGGAATAAGAAAATAAATTACTTGAATAAAAAATACAAAAAAAAGGACGTCGCTATATAAATGGGTAATAACACCCCAAATTTTCAAATACATATTTTTACCAGGTAAACTAATGTTAAAGGGGTTGTAAAGGTAATTTAAAAAAATAAATAAATAAATAACAAACATGTTATACTTACCTTCACTGTGCAGCTCGTTTTGCACA
This sequence comes from Lithobates clamitans, assembly GCA_037952925.1. Classification (NCBI taxonomy): domain Eukaryota; kingdom Metazoa; phylum Chordata; class Amphibia; order Anura; family Ranidae; genus Lithobates; species Lithobates clamitans. The sequence goes on along the minus strand of JBBGZY010000981.1, from coordinate 2,921,207 downwards.
GAGTGGCCCCCGAACCTTGTCTTCTGGGGTCCCTCGGCGGCTGTTTCAGCTCCTCCCCGCAAGAACTAACCACCTTAATGCGAGCTCCCTCGCATGGTGGTTAGTTCTTGCGGGCGCGCTCCCGTGATACAGCCGGCGGCTATAGCTGCTCACTGTATCACTCGGCCCCGCCCCCCGGCGCGCCGCGTCATTGGATGTGATTGACAGCAGCGCGAGCCAATGGCTGTGCTGCTTTCAATCCATCCACTGTAGCCAATCAGCGGCCAGGCTGAGCGGCGAAATGGATGTTGAAGCGAGCGGCTGACTTTCGAGGGGTCAGGTAAGTAAAAAAAATTTTACCTTTACAACCCCTTTAATGAAACTATTTATTTCCCTTGCCACATTTAAGCCAAACGGAAAATAGGTTTTAAGGTCATAGATCCATCTTGGTCTCTAAATGGGAAATTTTACCTTCTGACATACCTTTTCTCCTCATTGGAGGGGTAGTCATCAATCGCCAGAAATGTTATATCAGCAGGATTCTAACCAAAAACCTTAGCATAATGCTTAGGAAAACTATGCTTTTAAAGATCCAGGCCTAATATCAGCAACATGTTCCTTCAACCTAGTTTTTAATTTCCTTACTGCTCTTCCAATATATTGATAACCACAAGGGCAAATAATTACATTCTTTGTAATGCACGTGACAAAAGATTATATATCATAAAAACTTCCTGTTTGGAGGTAAAGGACGTAAATTTTCTACCTGTAAAATCATTTACCCTACAGATCTCACTATTGTGGCAAGGATAAAAACCCTTTTAAAGTCATGAAAGCAATAACGTTTTTTTTTAGGGGGATTAATAACATTGGGGGCTATCAAATTTCTCAAGGAAGGAGCCCCTCTAAACGCCCCTCTAAACACCCCTCTAAACACTACATCAGATGTCCCAGAAATTTAACGGGCCCAGAACCGAATAATTTTTCAAAATAGTCCAATGCCTATTGATGATCTTTTTATTGCCCATATGCTGGACAGAGTAAGAAGTAAAAAAAGACCCAATTACATTTATCTAAATCAGAAGGTCTCCTATCTTTCTTGGTTAATAAACTTTTCCTCTCTCTCTCAAGGCCAGCGCCTCTAATAATCTAGGTCAGCTTGATCATAACCTTTTCTGTATGAACCTCATTGAGAACATGTTGAGACTGGAACCAAAACTCTTCAATATTGGAACAATTACTCCTTAAATGTAGAAACGGACTTTTGGGAACTAATTTAAGCCACAATGAATGGTGGCAACTAGTTTTATCCAAGTAGGAGTTCCTATCAGTCTGGAGTTTCGCTTATGTGATCATTTTAGATACATAATTTTTTTTTTTTTCATATGCACCAGTTTGTAAATAAGGAAATGTAATGAAATCACTTTACCTTTTTTAAGGGCCGGTTTACACTGCCGCAAATTGTATGGCAAAGATGCATGACCAGTTGCGCCCTATTAATGGCAATTGAACCGTTTTCTAAGTGACTCCGACTTAGAAAAAGGTTCCTGCACTACTTTGGAGCAACTTCATCACGACTTGCATTCACTTGTGTTAAAGAAGTTGTATGCAAGCAGCAATGAAGTCGGGCAGGGATGTCGGCTTCAAAATTGCGCTGGTGTCAACTGGCACTAACCATTTCAGGAATTTGCACAGTAAAGCGAACTTTTGAGTAAGTGTTTTTAGAGGTATAACATTGAAAAATAAAATTGACCTTTTTTGCGCCTTCACCGTCCAAATGGGTTCTCTTTCATGGTATAGACATTGCAGGACAGCTGCAGTCTTGTGCTTTCTTCATACCATATAATGTAGTGATTGGCTTTGCTACAAAAGTTGAGATTGCCTGTGGATGTGTAATTTTCCACTCTGCACTGCTCTGCCTTTGTTTAGTACACCTCACTCACACAATTGTGTTCTTTAGCTGCATGTGGTATATGTGGTGAGTGTTTCCTGCGCTACCAAGCTGCAGCCAGCTCCTATATCTGCATCCTGTTGTGTGGTTCTGATGAAACGTATGTGAGAATTTTCTGTTCTTTTATAGTTAATTTTGGTGTTGCTTTAGGTGAGCTTGCACACCAACTTACAGCAGGTCTTTAACCCTTAAAGTGGAACTTCACTCTATCAACATGGACTAGATTTAATCCTTATGCTGCTAGCATTTGTAAATAGATAGGAAAGTATATCATATTTATGTGTGTTTTTTTTTAAACTCCTTCAGTTACTCCCTGGTTTCCATGCCTAGGTAAATGATGTCATACATCCCAGGAGTTTTCAGGAGAGGAGGGATAGTTCTCAGCTCAGCCTATGCCTGAACTAAGTGCAGATGGATTTCAGGAAGTAAATGATACATAAATCACCTGCCCTTACTCAAGATGGCCACAGCCAGAAATGTTAGGAGGGTGTTTTTCAAAATGATTTCTCAGCAAAATAAAGCATGGTGACATGGGGGGAGATTGCTTTGAATAATACAAATGAATTAAATAGCATTTTTGGTTTGTGGGGCTCAGATGCAGTGCAGTTCCACTTTAATAATAGTTATTGGGAAGGTCCTGAGCGCTGTTAGCAATAGTTGGGTAATGTAATGGTATGCAAGTGCACAGATGCGGCCAATGTCTAAAGCTTTAAATCTTCGTATAGTCAATCTTGGTAAATCACTGCAGACACTTAAAAGAAACTTGGCAAGATGCAGGTACATCTCAAAAAATTAGAATATCATCAAAAAATGTATTTTAGTAATTAAATTCAAAAAGTGAAACTCATATATTTTATAGAGCTTCATTACACACCAAGTGATATATATTTCAAGCATTTCTTTCTTTTCATTTTGATGATTATGGCTTGCAGCTAGTGAAAAACCAAAATTCAGTATCTCAGAAAATTTGAATATAAACATAAGACCAATAAAAAAAAAAGGTTTTTAATACAGAAATGTTGGCTTACTGAAAAGTATATTCATGTACCGTACAGTATGCACTCAATACTTGGTCGGGGCTCCTTTTGCATAAATGACTGCATCAATGCGGCGTGGCATGGAGGCAATCACCCCGTGGCACTGCTGAGGTGTTCTGTAAGCCCAGGTTACTTTGATAGGGGCCTTCAGCTCATCTGTATTGTTGTCCCACTCATCGTCCTCTTGACAGTACCCCACAGATTCTCTATGGGGTTTAGGTCAGACAAGTTTGCTGGCCAATCAAGCACAGTAATACCAAGTATTGGTACTTTTGGCAGTGTGGGGAGGTGCCAAGTCCTGCTGGAAAATGAAATAAGCATCTCTATAAAGCTGGTCAGCAGAGGTAAGCATCGAGTGCTCGAGAATTTCCTGGTAGAGGGCTGCGCTGACTTTGGATTTGATAAAACAGTGGACCAACACCAGCAGATGACATGGCTCCCCAGATCATTGACTGTGGAAACATCACACTGGACCTCATGCAACTTGGATTCTGTGCCTCTCCACTCTTCCTCCAGACTCTGGGACCTTGATTTCCAAATGAAATGCAAAATTTACTTTCATCTGAAAAGAGGATTTTGGACCATTGAGCAACAGTCCAGTCCTTTTTCTCCTTAGCCCAGGTAAGATGCTTCTGACATTGTCTCTGGTTCAGGAGTGGTTTGACACAAGGAATGTGACAGTTGTAGCCCATGTCCTGTATACGTCTGTGTGTGGTGGCTCTTGAAGCACTCACATCTGCCGTAGTCCACTCCTTGTGAATCTCCTCCATATTCTTGAATGGCCTTTGCTTCACAATCCTCACAGGTGTGGTTATCCCTGTTGCTTGTGCACCTTTTTTCTACCACACTTTTTCCTACCACACTTTTTCCATCCCCTCAACATTCCATTAATATGCTTGAATATAGCACTCTGTGAACAACCAGCTTCTTTAGCAATTACCTTTTGTGACTTACCCTCCTTGTGGAGGGTGTCAATGACTGCCTTCTGAACAACTGTCAAGTTGGCAGTCTTCCCCATGATTGTGTAACCTTTACAGATGTTTTGAGTTAATTAGCTGATTAGAGTGACATTATGAGTCTACAATATTGAACTTTTTCACAATATTCTAATCTTCTGAGATACTGAATTTTGGGTTTTCACTAGTTGTAAGCCATAATCATCAAAATTTAAAGAATGAAATACATCACTGTGTGTAATGAACCTATATTCGGTGTATAGTGCAGTTTAGCAGTAAATCTGCAGCTAGCACATTTCTCCCATGGTTAAAGTGGTTGTTAACCTACTTATATAAAAACATCCCATCTGCATTGTAATAAACCAGTAAATGTACCTGTGTTAGGCATATTTTTTACCTATCTGTATGTATAACAGCGTGGCTCCCAGCGCTCAGCTGCCTTTTTGGGTCTCCTCTCTGTCCAACTTGCAGCTCCAGTGGGTGGGGCCGAGCTTTCCCACTGACGTCAGCCAAGGAAGAGAGGAGAGCGTGAAAGCCGAGTCAGCTGAGCGCTGGGAGCCGCGTTGTTATACATAGAGATAGGTAAAAAAATATCCTTAACACAGGCATAGGGACATTTACTGGTATATTAGCGCACAGATGGGATGTTTTTAATGAAATGTGAGAGCAGCCGGAGCGGGGGCCTGACACGTAGAGAAGGGGAGCGGGGGGGACAGGAGACGGACACAGAAGAGCAGGCTGCAGATGACAGAGGCACGCAAACAAACCACAATGTCAGGGGCTCAGCAGGCATGATTATCGTGGTCTGTTTGCAGAGGGGAGGGTATAGCTAGACAGGATCAGCCAGGTATTACAGCTGTTACAGGGTGCCAAATTACACAGCACAAGCCCTGTGCTGTATAGCATGCTTTTGTGGGGGGGGGTTAACAAACAGTTTAAGAGAAGTGGGATTTCTCTTTAATTCTATGAATACTGTAGGACCCACTGAAAATGGGGTACTTTGATACTGTGGTTGGCTTAAGCATGGTATGGCCATATGGTGTTACTAAATCCCCATATGTCTTAAGATCACGTGTTATTTAAATAGCCTGTAGAGATTTAAAAGTAGTTTATTTTTTTGTATGTGTGCTATTCTCTGTTGTTCTACCTAATCCCATTGAAAACTTGTGGTCAATCCTCAAGAGGCGGGTGAACAAAAAAAACCCACAAATTCTGACAAACTCCAAGCATTGATTATGCAAGAATGGGCTGCTATCAGTCAGGATGTTGCCCAGAATTTGACCGCATACCAGGGTGGATTGCAGAGTCTTGGAAAAAGAAGGATCAATACTGCAACTATTGACTCTTTGCATAAACTTAATGTAATTGTCAAAAGCCTTTGGCACTTATGAATTGCTTGTAATTATTCTTCAGTATACCATAGTAACGTCTTACAGACAGATCTAAAAACACTGAAGCAGCAGACTTTGTGCAAATAAATTTGTGTCATTCTCAAAACTTTTGGCCACGGCTGTAAATAGGAGCTACTATTCCTGACTTGCTTTTTATGTAGGAAGTGGCCATGGTTATCTGCTTCAATCCCTAGTGTCTTCTCTCGCTCACTCACATGCATATTTATTGCCTTTTTTTTTTTTTTTTTTTTCTCTTGGTGTGTGTTTTTTTTTTTTTTGTTTTTTGTTTTTTTAATTCTATTTAATCTTTTGCAGCCCTGGAAGTGCTCCTCAAGTTTGTCAGCATGAAGTGAAACTCCTTGAGTCCTCCCAGCCACTTCCTATTTCCTCCAAAGGTCGCAAGAATAAAGGAAGACGAGCCAGATAATACATATCAAGACAAATGGGCTCGTTCTGTAAGGCAATGGTCATACATAAAGCAGCCTGTAACAAGCTATCCTCTTACAGTTAAAGGGAAACTCCACTTTATGTCACAAAATTTTTTATAACCTAACATCGATTTATAGTCGTAATGAAGAAGAATTTGTATTTTTTTACCAGCTAGCATTGTTTGTAGAACAGACTACCCAGAATTCTGATTCTTCTGCTCATATGTCCTTTAGCAGAAGTCAGCAGAGATATTGAAATCCTATTACAGGCGTACCCTGCAAAGTACTTATGTTTACTTCTGAACAGTCTAGCCTTATCAAGAGTGCTGTACATCCAAAGGGATGTCCTGATCAGGTATGCTGCTTTTTGATTACTGTGCTCGGAGAGACCACATGATACTAGCAGCCAGGCCCTCCTACTTGGTGCACACCTTTCATCAAGTGCACTGACAAGACCCATCTTCAGACTTAAATTGGTAGTAAACTCACCTATGATATATAGATATATAGATATAGATATATATATATAGATATATATAGATATATATAGATATATATAGATATATATAGATATATATAGATATATATAGATATAATAAAATTTATTTTTTTTATATTGAATTGTGCCCCCTGCAGATTTGTGCCATAAAGTGCTGGCATTCACCGAAGTCCTGCATCTTTGGGTTGTCGCTATTCTCGGCGCTTCCATCTCCGCCCGGTCTTACTTCTGGGTTAGAGCTCTCTGGCTGGGTCATGATTATTTCACTCTCGCGCATACACATGGGAGTCACTATCATGGCACAGTGCTCTCTGCATTCAGGGCACACTGAATGTGCCCTGAATGCAGAGCATGCTGGGCATGCACAGTGATGTAATTGGCTGGGGTCGGTGTGAATGTCTACTAAACAGCGCAGGTTTAGTAGATCTTCACAGAACCCACAGGTAAGACTCTCTCTCTCTCTCTCTCTCTCTATATCTCTCTCTCTCTCTCTCTCTCTCTCTCTCTCTCTCTATATCTCTCTCTCTCTATATCTCTCTCTCTCTATATCTCTCTCTCTCTATATCTCTCTCTCTCTATATCTCTCTCTCTCTATATCTCTCTCTGTATATATCTCTGATTTGGTTCCCCTCAACAAAATTGGAGTTTCTCTTAAAGTGTAAGTAAACCCATCCATAAAACCGTTTCATTTTCGGCACCTGCCGGAAATGTAACCCTCCCATTGGCTCTCAACCAAACTGTCAAACCATCCCATGGCTGGTGTCATAACTGATCACATGTGCAGCATCATGGCAGTTGTAGATTAAACCGAGGCAAAGATGGCAGCTTCTTTGGCTGAAAAACGATAGGGGGGGTTTACATAAGCTTTAATTAGTTTGGGGATGGTGAATTCTATTTGCTTGCTACATTATACTGTCCTTTACCTTACTGAATAGGCCCGAAAGTATTCACACAATGCATCAGCCAGCAACCAGGCCCAGTTAAGCAGCTTTGTTAACTTTTAAGTATACAGAATGCAGCACTCAGGGAAATAACAGACTGCTTTACTGCACAGTATTATTACCATTAACCTATTACAGTGTACAGATTACTTTTACAATCTCACCACCAAGTAACTTTATCTCCTAATATGTTAAAGAACATGGACTATAGTCTAAGTAAATATCAAGATTTGTTTCGTCTGAAGTGATGCAGATGACTAATTTACTTTGGCTAGAATGGAAAAAAAAAACACTAAAATGCAGTGCTGTACCCAACATGCCCATAACCTGTGACTTCCCCACTACTCCACTTCATACTCTGATAGCATACCTCATGCAAGAGTGTAGGGAAAACTACTTTGCATCATGAGCTTCAAAAGCATATTCTTGTTTGCTACCCAAACAAGTTTATGCAAAATATACCTCTCACTTATTTATATTTTTTGTCTGTTATCTAATAATAATATATTTTAGTCATAAGCTATATGATTTATTAAGCAAATCTGTTGCCTATTGCTCTTTCATTCCTGCCCTCAGGAAAAAAATACACATTTGAGCGAGTTTACTAAATGCATAAAGGCAGACTGTTTAAGGGCTCATTCATTCCAGCACTTTTGGGCAGCATTGCCCTACACAATCCCAATGCAAAAGCAAGAAATAAAATGCCTTGGCTTTTTCTATAGGGCTTGTTTACACCAATGTGCTGCATTGGAGTGCATTGCATTAAAATGATGCAGGTATGGAAGTTATCACAATGCAGCGCGTTATAACACATGGAAATGTATTGGCATGCACTGCCAAGCACGGAGTCACTTAAATCTTATTTAAATAAACGTAAAAGAAAAAAAAGCAAGCACTGCGGTGCGTTCTAACATCACACCATGTGTGCCCAACACACACCAGTCCTGGCATGGTGTGAATGGGTCCATACAGTATTTCAGTTAGTAGAGATGTTATGAATATTAAGGAAACACTGTTTTATGCCCATGCAGAGCAAGGGGATGTTTATTTATGGGGGGGGGGGGGCAAATCGCTGTTGCTCACCATGCCAATTTCCCTCTCTGTTCCTACCTTTATTGCAGCTGGTGTTCAAATGCTCTGTGCTAGCTGAGGTCAGGTGCTAAGGGAAGCAGCAATGTCACTTCCTTGGTCATTTGTCAGCACTTGGAACTATTGATTTGTTGCAGAGGGAGGTCACATGCTTCCCATAGCCAGAAGAACTAGGTCATGTCACCAGCTGCAACAGAGGCATCTAAAGCATCTCTTTACGCTTTTAGGGCATTAATATACAATTCCTGAATATAAACCATGTTCAATTTTTTTTTTTTTTTAAAGCAGAGCGCCAAGAAAATATAGAAAAATACCCTGGATTACAATTATGTATTTATTAAATTATTGTACAGTGCTGCAAAACAAATGATTTTGCGGAGAAGGAGAAGTTTAGACCATTTATAGTAGAAGAGCTCTGAGAGAACCTCAGCTGTGTTTTTTTTTTTTTCATGTTCATGCAAATCTGTAATACTAAGGCAGAGCTCTCACCGACCACTAATCTACATTTGTTTTAAAAATTTCAAGTACGTGCAACTCCCACAGTTGAAGCTTGTGTTTGTAGGGCAAGCAAAGTGTCAGATATACTCTCAGATTTTTACAATAAAAAGAAGGGGACTTTGCACCTATGGATGATTCTACCCCTGTTTCATTTAATAAGCTGCTAAACACCTACATAAAATCCCATACAGGAAAAGAGCGATGCCTAATGCCGCGTACACACGAGCGGACTTTACGGCAGACTTTGCCCGGCGGACTTTTCGATGGATTTTATGACGGACTTTCTGAATGAACAGACTTGCCTACACACAATCCACCAAAGTCTGTCGAATTTGTACGTGATGACGTACGACCGGACTAAAACAAGGAAGTTCATAGCCAGTAGCCAATAGCTGCCCTAGCGTGGCTTTTTGTCCATTGAACTAGCATACAGACGACCGGACTCGAGTTCGACGGAAAGATTTAAAACATGTTTCAAATCTAAGTCCGTCCAACTTTTGAGCAAACAAAGTCTGCTGGAGCCCACACACGATCGAATTGTCCGAAATCCCGTCCGCCGGGCAAAGTCTGCCGTAAAGTCCGCTCGTCTGTACGCGGCATAAGTGTTTATAACATTGCTGCGCTAAGACTCTTAGGATAAGTGAACTCTTATTAATATTATACCATGAAGTGCCAATTCTGTAAATTAAAAACATGCATATATTTCACTTAAAATCACATCCCATAAAGTGCTTCTCAAAACCATTCTAATATGATAAAGTGCTGACAACTATGGCTAAATGATATTTGTGCCACGAAAAAAACAGCATTCAAAACTGATTCTAAATTGCTCCTATTGCAATGTCCATTTCTTTTGTTCTAGTCCTGCCATGGCATGTAGATTAGTCATCCTAATCCACATGCCAAAAGCATTATACAACCATCCCCTCTAGCGCCATCTTGTAGATGATTTATTATATTACATTTTTAGTTTGCGCATAAAATGAAGTATATCAATCATTCACAAGATGGCACTAGAGCATGAATTGATAAAATTGCCATAAAGAACACTGTAAGGCGGAAACCTGGAAGAGTGGGAGTGTATAATACAAAGCGCTTGGGACCTTCTTATTCACATGTGACAACAGGGCGCATAAAATCTGGTGAGTGTTATGCCCTGTACACACGATAGGATTTACCGATGGAAAATGTGTGATAGGACCTTGTCGGAAATTCTGACAGTGTGTAGGCTCCATCACACATTTTCCATAGGAATTTCCGACACAGTTTGAGAGCTTGCTATAAAATTTTCCGACAACAAAATCCGTTGTCAGAAATTCCGATCTTGTGTACACAAATCCGACGCACAAAGTGCCACGCATGCTCAGAATAAATTAAGAGACGAAAGCTATTGGCTACTGCCCCGTTTATAATCCCGACGTACGTGTTTTACGTCACCGCGTTCAGAACAATCGGATTAGCCGACAACTTTGTGTGACCGTGTGAATGCAAGACAAGTTTGAGCCAACATCCGTCGGAAAAAAATCCATGGATTTTGTTGTCGGGATGTCCGAACAAAGTCCGACCGTGTGTACAGGGCATAACTCACACAGGGTGAGATGAGTAGCACACGGACACTAATTTTATTAGTGGAAGGCACCTTTTGAGTGACTCGTTATTGCATAGAAGATATGTATGATTTATCTGTGGACTAGAACAAAGGGAATGGACATTGCAAAAAGAGCACATTGGGATCACAGTTTTGAATGCTTTTGTGGCACGAATATCATTCAGACATAGTTGTCAGCACTTTATTTATCAAATTATAATTTGTTTTTAGAATCTTTAAGTACTTTTATGGGTTGTGATTTTAAGTGATCTATATATATTCATTTACACATAGAATTGGCAGCTTATGCTATAATCAGTTCATTCATCTTATGTGTCTTAGCATTGCACCATTATAAACCCATAGATACACTCAGATTACTGAGCTGTCAGCAGTGGATAGAAATATATGGCATAGAGATGCCTGAAAATGGCATTTAAGATGAGAAATCTGAAGTTTACACACTAAAGTCAACTGTGGAAATAGTATTGATGTATTTTTGTAAAGGATAGAAAGAAAGTTATACTGACCTCTCCAACACTCCCTGTTTCCCAGCTGTTGATCAGCGGGATACATGATTTAGTCTGCTCTGGAAATCTTTAGGCCTTTTTAGAGGGAGGCCAAGATCACTGATGAAAGCAAAGCAGTGTCAAAGTTACAGTGACAGTTGGGCTGCTCATTAGAGCCATTAAGTCAGCTGATTGGGTTCCAAGTGGGGCGACTCAGCAGGACACTAGCAGAGGGGCAAGTGAACCAGTTTTCTACTCCTATCTGAAAATGAAAAACTTTCAAGTAACCCAACTAAAGATATCTACTTTGGAACTAAACTAAATGATATGCATTTGTTTTCAGGCTGTATGTGACTGTTAATACAGACCTTAACAACTGACACTGGTTTTAATAATCTCCTTTAAATTTGTTACTGGCATGATGAAGTGTTTGTGTGTGTATATGAAAGCAAATAAAGTCGCACAAAAGGGAATGTTCATCTCTTGAGTTTTTCTTGTCCATTTTGTTTATTGAATTTCAATCATTACCAACATAGGTAATAAGTATATGGTAAGTAGATGGTATCAATCTGGAGTTCCAATATTTTAAGATATTGTGACTTAACCTATTTGGGTAAAAATCTAACATCTCACAAAAAATGTTTTATGTTGAAAATGAAAGGTTAAAACTTGGATAGAGTACATGGTTATAATATTATCTCAAGTGATGGAGAGAAAAAGAAGGGATCTGAACATTAACTCACATAAATCATTTGAATGTAATGTAGAAGCCGCCGCAGTTATACTGTGGCAGGTTGACTCCCCTGCGCGAAACCACATAGCTATACGTTGGCTCACAGGGTCCGGATAGCAGGCGCGCGCAAGCCCGCTGCACAGTGGGGGTGACGATGCTCGTGGCTGACGGTCGCGATGACCGCCGGCCACGAGCAATTGTGAGCAGGAGACACAGAACAGGGAGGAGTGTTGTGTAAACACACACTTCCCTGTTCTGTTCTGACAGGAGTGACAGATCGTGTGTTCCTATTAGCTAGGAACCACGATCCGTCACTTCCTCTAGTTAGTCCCCTCCCCCTTCAGTTAGAATCACCTCCCAGGCAACAGTTAACCCCTTCACCGCCCCTAGTGTTAACCCCTTCACTGCCAGTGACATTTTTACAGTAATCAATGCATTTTTAATCGCACTGATTACTGTATTAATGCCATGTGTCCGCCATACGCTTATTGGTTTTTTTTTTTTTTTGTTTTTTTTTTAGAATACATATCGGCCTAAACTGAGAGAAAAAATTAGCTTTTTTTAAAAAAAAAAAAAAAATGGGGATATTTATTATAGCAAAAAGTAAAAAATATTGTGTTTTTTTTTTTTTTTTTTTTTTTTTTTCAAAATTGTCGCTTTTTTTTTGTTTTTGTTTGGGGAAGGATGTCAATTTTGTTTGGGTATAACGTTGCGCGACCGCGCAGTTGTCAGTTAAAGCGACGCAGTGCCAAATCGCAAAAAACACTTTGGTCAGGAATGTGGTAAATTCTTCCAGGGCTGAAGTAGTTAAAGAATGGATTTGTTTAGAATCAATAGATTTGCGTTGTATAATGGAACATTATAACATTTGTATAATGCTATAGACTATGTGTCTATACTGAGGAACACTCATGACCTATTCAAGGAAATAACGAAATAAGAAATCTGCTACCAACTTTGTGTATAAAGGAAATTGAAGTAAAAGTTTGAAAAGGGAAAATGAGAGAAGAAAGACATCAAAAATGGTGGGGGTCCCTGGGATATCACATGGTGGAAGTTTTACACTATGAACATATATAGAATAGAGGTATGAAGTAGAATTACCAAGGCCTTAGTAGGGAGGTTTCAAAGTTAGAAGGAAAAAAATCAATATTTTTTTCAAAGATGTGTACTCTATCATGGAATATGGCTTCTGTTTTGGAATGCATCAATGCTTGGTTTATTCTATTTTCAGTTTCAGAAATCATTAAGGATGAGGATTTCCAAGCTTTGGCAATTGTTTCGCGGCTGTGGTTATTTGTACCTTTTTAAATAATCTTTATTAACATTTCTTAACTTACATACAACATATTAAAACAACCTAGGTTTCATGTAGACATAGTTCACTAGAGAAGGTGCCATATACCCCCCCATCCGTTCCTACCTATTCCCGTTACATCTACTTATCCTATCCATCGGTTAAACTTCGTGCTGTATATTAAGGCGACAGAAAGCTGTTTTCCCCTAACCCTCCCTTTTCCCTACTCTCCTCCCTCCCTAAGCCAAATCCTACCTCCATTCCTTTATTCCTGACACCCTATGCTTATTAACCAAGGGTTCCACATCCTTTCAAATTTTTTAAGGTTCCCTCTTCTAATATATAGGGCTCTCTCCTTCCATATTATATCATTTACTATTTTAACCCATTCCTCAACTGTCGGGGGAAGGGCTGTTTGCCATCTTTGCATAATAAGCTTCCGGGCCTGGTAAAGGCATCTCAAAACTGCTGTTTTAGCCGCTACCTCCTCTTAGCCCCACGCTCTATATCCAAAGATGCAAAATCTGCCGTCTGTCTCCAGAGATATCCCCCACTTGCCACCAATGGAATCTACTACCCCCAGCCAGTAACGGACTAGCTTGGGGCACCTCCATACCATGTGTATCAAATCGCCCTCCTCCCCACACCTAGGACATCTGGCGTCCAATCTTACACCAAAACGGAATAATTTTTTTGGGGTGTAGTATGCTCTATGTAGCAACATTAAATGAGAAAATCTCTGTGCGGGTGAAACTGAAACCTCCTGTCCTATCTCCAGTATTTTCCTCCATTGTGTATCTATTAACTTTCCCACATCTGTCTCCCAACCCTCCCTGCAGCCAAGATGCTCTGATCTTACAATACTTTCCTTGCACAGTTGCGCATATATTCCTGAAATAAAACCCTTTTATCTTCCCAGGTTTAACCACTTTCTGAAGCAATGCAGCATCGGTCCACACTGGGGGGCCTGCCCTAAATTGTACCAACAAAACAGCTCTCATTTGTAAATAAAAAATGTTTGTCTCGGAATGCCATTTTTCCTTTTGGAGATCCTCAAAGGTTTTTAATACGTTCCCTTTGTACAACTGGGATAGTCTATTTATACCCCACCTCGCCCATTCCTTAAATTCCCCCATGCCCATTATCTCCTGTAAGTTCCTATTATACCAGAGGGGGGCATATTCTGTGAACCCAACATATCCCATTAAAGTCTTTGTTACCTTCCAAACTTTTATTATTAACTTGGTTGTGGGACCACTACCAGGCAATGAGTCTGCCTCCAATGCCTCCACCACTGTTTTATGGGGCGCCTCCAGGGTTAACAAACCTCTGTCAGCACTTCCACCCCCTATATGCTGCAACTGTGCTGCCAGAAAATAACACCTTGGGTGCGGGAGGGCCATTCCTCCTTCTTTAACTGGCAATTGTAGGTTCTGAAGGCTGATCCTAGCCTTCCCCCTCCTCCATAACAGCTCCCTAAATAGCGTATCATTTTTTTTAAACCACCTTTTATTCACCCACACTGGTGAATTGTGTAACAAATACAGCAGTTGAGGCAGCCAAACCATCTTAATTAGGTTGCCCCTCCCTGCTACAGACAGGGGCAGCCGGTTCCAGATATCTATTTTACACTTAAATTTACCCAGTAGTGGAGCTAGGTTATCTGCAATATACTGATTGGGATCTTTTGTCATATTTATACCCAAATAACGGATTGTTGAGACTACTTTTAGGTGTGAAATTCCCGACAAGACAGGACTATTAAGGGTGTCTATTGGCAATAGTGCTGACTTCCTCCAATTCACCACTAGTCCTGACACATTACCAAACCTCTCCATTGTATCCATTACCTGCCTAAGAGAGTTTCCCATATCTCCAAGAAACAGTAGGACATCGTCGGCATACAGGGCAATCCTCTCCTCTCCTGTTCTTCTTACGAACCCCTCAATCTTTGAGCTGGACCTGATATGAATTGCTAATGGCTCCATGGCGAGGGCAAAAAGCAGGGGGGACAGAGGGCACCCCTGTCTTGTCCCCCTCTCTAAACCTATTTTCCCTGAGAATTCTTTATTAACCTTAACCCTCGCACTTGGGCCCCTATACAGTATTTTTATCCACTTTATAAAGACAGGACCTAGGCCAAACTCCTCCAGAACCCGCCAGAGATAGGCCCACTCCAGACTGTCAAAGGCCTTAGTTATGTCCAGGGACACTACTGCTCTTGACCCCATGTTCTCTGTCGGGGTCTGGAGATTCAGATATACCCTCCTGATATTCATGCTCGTGGTCCTGTGGGAAATAAATCCCGTTTGATCCCCGTGTATAAGTTTATACATAATTTTGTTGAGCCTGGCAGCCAACACCCTCGCCAGGATCTTGGTGTCCGCACACAGCAGGGATATTGGCCTGTATGCCGACGGTTCCAACGGGTCACCCCCTTCTTTATGGAGCAAGATAATATTTGTTTCGGTCATAGAGACAGGCAAGCTCCCTCCCTGTAAAGCCCAGTTCAGTGTTTTCAATAGTTCTGGCAGGAGGATCTTCCCGTATTGCTTATAAGTCTCCACCGGAAGACCATCCGGCCCCGGAGATTTTTGGTTTGCCATTCCATTTACGGCTTGTTGTAATTCAGCTAATGTAATTGGTGCATCTATACCCACTCTATCCTCTTCAGCAACCGTGGGAACCCGTATATCCTTAAAAAATGTATCCATGTCCTCCTCTCCAGCAATCCCCTGCGACCTATACAGATTTTCATAATACTTCTCAAATGTTTCCGTAATTTCTAAACTCTGAGAGGATATCTCGCCATTTGGGGTCCTAATTGCAGGAATCGTCAAGGAGGAGGAATTGGTTTTCACTTAATAAGCCAACATACGTCCCACACTTTCTCCCTCCCCAAAGGTCCGTTGTTTCTGAAAAAGTTGTTTATTTTCACCCCTCTTCAGGACTGCTGTTCTATAGGTCTCCTGTTTATCCTCCCACAGCTTCTGCTTCTCTGGTGTAGGACCCTCTAAAAATTGCTTCTCTGCCATCTCCAACTCCCTCCTAATCCCTTCCTCCCACTCCCTTGCCCTCTTCTTGACCCCTGCCACCCCCTGGATCAGAATACCCCTAAGGAATGCCTTCAATGTGTCCCATTGTATACCTGCTGTAGTTGAACCTACATTGAATTTTATAAAATCTTCTAGCTTTGTTATTATCCTCTCTGGTTCCCCCATTAACTCCAACCAATATGGGCTTAACTTCCAAAACCCTCTAGCCTCCCTGCCCCCTATACCCACTGAGGTCACCATCAGGGAGTGGTCCGAGACCCCTCTCGGGAAGTATACTACATCCTTTATTATTGGTACCGCTTCCGCGTTCCCCAGGGTCATATCTATCCTGGAGAAGGTGGAGTGGGAGGCAGAGAAGCAGAAATATTGCCTTACTCCAGGATTCCGGGCCCTCCATACATCCAACAGGCCTGCCTCTTCTAGGAATTGGCCCAACCGGCCTTCTGCTACACTATTTGTTTGGACTCTCGGTGGAAATCTATCCAGATCTCTATTCATCGCCTCATTAAAATCCCCTACAACTATTACCGGGGTGTCTGTTTTATCCAACATAAACTCCATTAGGCTGTACAACACTTCCAGTTTAAAAGGTGGGGGGATATAAATATTAGCTATAACATACATTCTATTTTCATTTGAGCAGTGTAAAAAAACATAACGACCCATACTATCTACCCTGGCCTGCCTACAGGAGAACATCATACTTCTTGTCACCATTATACTCACCCTACTAGAGTAAGAGGCATAAACCGAGTGGTATTGGGCCTGAAACCTCCTACTTGGGAGACATTTCATCGTGTCTTTTGTCAAGTGGGTCTCCTGTAAGCAGACCAAACCCACCCCTCTTATCTCCAGCAGCGAGAAAATGGCAGACCTCTTATTTGGGTTCCCCATCCCCCGTATATTCCAGGAGCCTATTTTAAAAACCTTGGACTGCATCAAACGAGCATCAGGCAGGAATTGGCACCTAGAAAACCAGATATACTAAAACCAAAGACAATGGGCACCTTAAACTTGGTATATTGCCTTGTGCCAGAAAATAGAACCTCCTTACCCATTATAACTCCAAACCCCATAGAGCAGCTAAAACGAGACCCCTCTATTAATACAAAAAGAAAAAAAAGAGTTCCCTTAGTTACCCTCTGTACTTTAAGGCCCATAGGGCTTCCTTACTATTATTTGAAATTGATTATTGTTTGAAAAGGGAAAATGAGAGAAGAAAGACATCAAAAATGGTGGGGGTCCCTGGGATATCACATGGTGGAAGTTTTACACTATGAACATACTGTATATAGAATAGAGGTATGAAGTAGAATTACTAAGGCCTTAGTAGGGAGGTTTCAATGTTAGAAGGAATAAAATCAATATTTTTTCAAAGATGTGTACTCTATCATGGAATATGGCTTCTGTTTTGGAATGCATCAATGCTTGGTTTATTCTATTTTCAGTTTCAGAAATCATTAAGGATGAGGATTTCCAAGCTTTGGCAATTGTTTCGCGGCTGTGGTTATTTGTAGTAGGAGTTTGAAATTGATATAAGAAATGTTGGTCGGTTTTATGTTTTAGAAGTGCAGTTGTAGGATCGGGTTTGATAGAAATCTCAAATACTGTCGATCATAAGAAAAACATCTTTCTAAAAGTTTTTTGCAACCCCACCATATGTGAATATGTGATCCTAGTTCACCACAGCCACGAAAACAAAATGCAGAATATTAGGTAGCAAATTTTTTGATTCCGATAGGGACCAAATACCAGTGTGCGAGTACCTTTTATAGTTTGTATCTAAGGCAGTAATATTCTGTAAAGATTTTGTTGTGGCCCAAATTTTATCACATCCAGTTGCTTCTACCTGAAATCCAAGGTCTCTCTTCCATTTTGCTACATATGATGGTGATTCAATATTGGGTAAAGTAATAAGATGGTTGTGGATTGTTATAAGACCCTTTGAATGGGGATCACATTTGCATTTTCTTTCAAAACTCATAAGTTTATTTAGATTACTTTTCCCTTGTATATAGGGCATACGTTTTTTTTTTTTTGTTTTGTTTTTTTATCTGCAGATACTGAAAAAGTTGTGATTGAGGGAGTTTGTCACTTTCGCATAATTCGGGAAATGTTTTAAATGAGGTGGATGATAACCCACAAAGTTAGGTTAGATTAGAGGAGGTCCATTCTTTATAAGATTTAGGAAACAAACATGCAGGGTAAAAAAGTGGGTTTCTAATAAATTGATGATCGCGGTACACGGGGTGATTGTAGTCCATTAATTTAAATTTATCCCAGATAGCCACTGTAGGTTTAGTTATAACATTTGTGATAGTTTTACAGTCAGAGAGGTTAGACCATATTAGGTTTGTTATGGAAAATGGGTCGTGATCTATCGATTCTAGTGCTACCCAAAGCGGAGTTTCATGTGTTGCGTGGTATTTAGGTATATGTGCTATGGTAATATGCAGTGAAATTCGGAAACCCTAGTCCACCTTTAAATTTGGGATGGTAAAGAGTATATTTGGTAAAACGAGATTTCAAAGAGCCCCAAACAAAAGCAAATACATTGTAGTATCCTAAGAAAATATGCTGGGACAGGGATTGGTAAGACTCAAAAAAGATATAAGATTTTGGGTAATATAGACATCTTTATTACATTAATTTTACTAATCCATGATACTGGTAAGGAGGACCATTGTTTAAAGATGCCATCATGGATGCGGAGCGGTCCGAGGAGAAGAAGGGAAGAAGACGCCGCGGAGGAAGAAGCTGGACGAGAACACCGGAGGAAGAACCAGAAGAAGAAGATGGAGGAAGAAACCGAAGGAAGATAGAAGAAAGAAGAAGCATTTAAATAAAGGAATTGTCAAAAACTGTCTCTTGTCATTTTTGACACTTTTTTTGTGAAATTGTAGGGGTACAAGTACCCCCTTACCATTTCACACAGGGGGAGGGCCGGGATCTGGGGGTCCCCTTGTTAAAGGGGGCTTCCAGATTCCGATAGGCCCCCCGCCCGCAGACCCCCCCCACAACCACCAGCCAGGGTTGTGGGGATGAGGCCCTTGTCCTCATCAACATGGGGACAAGGTGTTTTGGGGGGCTACCCCAAAGCATCCTCCCAATGTTGAGGGCATGTGGCCTGGTACGGTTCAGGAGGAGGGGCCGCTCTCTCATCCCCCCCTCTTTTCCTGTGGCCTGCCAGGTTGCGTGCTCGGATAAGGGTCTGGTATGGATTTTTAGGGGGTCCCCACGCCATTTTTTTAAATTTTGGCGCGGGGTTCCCCTTAAAATCCAGACCTGAGGGTCTGGTATAGATTTTGAGGGGGACCCCACGCCATTTTTAAAAAAAATTTTGTCCGGGGTTCCCCTTAATATCCATACCAGACCTGAAGGGCCTGGTATGGAATTTAGGGGGACCCCCACGCCATTTTTTTTTTTGGTTCAGGGTTCCCCTGTGGGGAATTCCCATGCCGTTTTTATCAATGAACTTTTATGTGTATTGTCAGGAACAGCAATTCATTAATAGCCGCGAGTAGTTTTAAATGACTTTTTTTTCCTTTGAAATGTCATTTTGCTGTCAGACTGTTCTAAACACGGGAAACATTTACATTTATATCCCTTTACAGGCATACTATAGACACCCCCAGGTACAAATTTAAAGGGATATTACACTTTTGTTTCAATTTAAGCATTATTAAAATCATTGCTCCTGAAAAAACGGCTGTTTTTAAAACTTTTTTTGCATTGATCCATGTCCCCTGGGGCAGGACCCAGGTCCCCAAACACTTTTTATGACAATACCATGAATATAAGCCTTTAAAATTAGCACTTTTGATTTCTCCCATAGACTTTTGAAGGGTGTTCTGCGAATGCCGCGAACACCCCAAATTGTTTGCTGTTTGGCAAACTTGCGAACAGCCGATGTTCGAGTCGAACATGCGTTCTTCTCGAACTCGAAGCTCATCCCTACTTGCCACGCAAATTTTCAAATTGTTGCATTCGTCATTTTTCTTTTTCTTTTTTTTTTTTTAAATGATGCCTAGCGTAAACGGACCTCTCAGAGAATTGGTTTGTGCTTCCCATAATGTTAATGGAGATACATTATATACATGTATATCAGGTGTCTTGTTAGCAAGATAATCTTCTATGGCTTTTTCTAGATCAGAGGAGTGTGATGGGTGAGATAGGATTGAATCATTAATATACCATGTGGAATCTTGTGTTTTAGGTATTGGAGAAGTAAAAGTTGAGAGAATAGCACAATGATCAGTCCATGTAAAAGGGATGACTGATGAAGTAAAAAATTCCGGGGGACGTGCTTATTGAGATCAGTATGTAATCAATACAAGAAAACTTTTTGTGAGGATGGGAATAGAATGTATATTGGCGTTTCATAGGGTTAATTTCACGCCAGGAATCTAGCAATGCATGTTGCCGAAGAAGTCTTTGGAACCTTCGAGATTGAGAATTGGATGCAGTAGGGGTTGGGGATTTATCTAAAAAAGGATATAGAACTTAATTTGAGTCTCCACAGATTAAAAGTGTGCCCATTTTATGTGCATCTATTACCTGAAATTAGTGGGAGAGAAATAAAGATGAATTTCTATCAGGAGCATAGTAGGATACCACTGTGATTGGGGAATCGCATCGATATCCCGTAAGTATAAGATAGCAACCTTCCGGGTCTTTGATGCCTGTCAGAAGGGAAAAGGGTGTAGATCGATGAAATGCTATTAGCATTCCTCGTTGTTTAGATTTAGCAGAGCCTGTGATAACTTGGGGATAAACTAAGCCAAAATATTTAGGAGTTGTTAAGTCAGTGAAATTTAGTTTCTTGGAGGCATAAGGAACAAAAAACTTTAGTTCGCTTTTGCAGGATCTTTAGACCTCATACATTTAATGTAAGGACATTTAAGGGGGGCATCTAGAGACCATAGGGAGGATATTGTAGTATATTACATTTTATAGATTTTAAATTTATAGGTACCCTGGGGAGGGGCATGAAAAAAAGAAGGGAGCATAGACTGATTGCTAAGGAAGAAAGAGAGATTAACGATCATATGCACAAATTTACAATTTAACTGTGTAAAAAGAAAAAAGTATAAAATAGTGGCTTACTGAGTGCGTATACAGCGCTAACTCAGAGGCCCAATATCTGTCCGAGGAGATCCCCCACCAAAAAAACAGAATGGAGGAGTGTCCTTAGACAGAAAAATGGGGTCTTAAGGTTGTATAGCTTAAAAATAAATATGATTTGCTTAACATTAATGATTGCTTTAGGAAAGCCAGTAATGGATATGGTAAGTAATGCTGTTGATGATCAGGAGCATTAAAAATAGAGCATTTGTAATATTAAAATTTAAAGGATAACGAAGTTTGTTCCTTTGAAGTAAATTAAGTAGATAAGGCTATGACCAGAACAATATGTAACACTTTTTGGTTGAGAGAGGGGAAGGGAATGAGGAGGGGAGAAGAAGAAGGAAAGGAATAGGGGGAGGGGGTTGTAGGAGAGGAATAGTGAGTAGGTAGATAATATAGTAAATCTAATTATCTGAATCTGAGAGAGATTCAGAGGAGAATTCATAACTTATTAAAACCGTATTAATTTAAGTAGGTATATTCAAAATATAATAAAAGCAGTAAGTATTCAGCGACCGCTGAAAGGGAGAGCCTTTAAAATAAGGTAAACTTCAGGTTGATGTACGAAAGCCATTCAGTCCATTGTGGCCGGAGGGTCTGGGTCTGGAGCGTTGAATCGACCTTTCTTAGAGGGGTTTTGTCTGCTTCTATCATTCCCGAATTTGGAGGAGTCTCGTGGAGAGCTGGCTGTTGTGCGTCGACGAGGCCTAGCTGAGGGTCTTTCATAAAGATGAAGTTACTGTAAGGTGTTCAGTAGTTCATCTGAGGATTTGCATGAAGGCTTCACATCGTGAAGCGAATAGAGAATGAGAATCCCCATTGGTAAGGGTTTCATCACACTTCGCTTAGCTACAGTTATTTGGGAAAGCACAGCAAAGAGCTGATAGGAGTGACCTTGAAAGATGAGGGATTCTTTGCTTCTGGCAGCAGCCATAAGTTGCTCCTTTCGCAACTATGTCACGGGGGGACCTTCTGGCTTGCGACATCTTAAAGCTCTCTGGATTCTATCCATTTCTAATCTTTCAATCGGTATTGATGGTGACAATTCTTGGAAAAGTGCAGTCATGGTAGATTGAAGGTCAATAACAGCCTCAGGTATACCTCGTATACGGATATTTGAATGACATGCTCTATTTTCAAAATCCTCTAATCGAGTTTGCAGTATAAGGTTTTCATCTTTAACCACTTGCCTACAGGGCACTTAATCCCCCTTCCTGCCCAGGCCATTTTTCAGCTTTCAGCGCTGCCGCAAATTGAATGATAATTGCATGGTCTTTCTACACTGTACCCACATGAAATTTTTATTGTTTTCTTTACACAAATAGAGCTTTCTTTTGGTGGTATTTAATCACTGCTGGATTTTTACTAAAAAAAAAAAAAAAAGACCAAAAATTTTGGAAACCATTTTTTTTACTTACAAAATTTACTGACAGAAACAAAGAAAATTTTCTCCTTCACTGATGTGCGCTGATGAGGCGGCACTGATAGGCTGAACTGGTGGGCACTGATGAGTTGGCACTGATGAGGAGGCACTAATATGCTACACTTGTGAGCACCAATAGGTGTCACTGATGGGCACTGTTAGGTGGCACTGATGGGTGGCACTGGGCAGTGATGGGCAGCACTCATAGCCAGGACTGACTGGCATCACTAATGGGCACTGATTGCTGGCAATGGTGGGCACTGATTAGCACCAACAGTGTGTCACCATATTGTAATCGGGGCACTGATCAGTGCCCTGATTACATGTGTAGATGTCCCCCTGCGAGGAGATGTCACTGATCAGCTCTCCTAGCCACACACTCAGTCAGTGTGAGGTGAGGAGCGCCGATTACTGGCATCACTGTGTTTTCATGTGAACAGCTGTGATTGGACATAGCCGATCACATGGTTAAAGAGCCACGGATGCGGGGTTGCGCCATGTCCTAGCAACACGGCGCGGCTGCTCTGGGACGCCATCATATGATGTCGTCCCAGAAAGAGAGACGCACCGCTCTGCTGTCATTTTGATTATTTCATTATCATGAGACAGTACATTCATTTCAATATTAAAAATAAACTGCGCTAAACGTTCAATAAGTTATTTTAAATAAATATCATGGAATGAATTCCAAACAAAAAGTCCCAATTTCTCTTCAGGCAAAAGCACTCCGGATCACCAAAACGCTTAAATATACACAGAATTGATTAACAGTCCAAACACCATAGTAGTAAGTTGCCCTTACCAGAACAGCAAACAATGTGGGCGGATGGTTTAAACCCAGCCAGGGCCTTTAAGGTAGAGAATGATCCGCTCTGTCCAGGTTCAGGTTACCGTTCCCTCAGTTCAATACCGGAAGAAGGAAATAACAAGAAAACTGGCCATAGTGTAGTATTGTTATACAACGTATGTAGACATTCAATCGTGACCAACACCCTGATGTGCACATAAAACGAAAGGTGATATTCCCACCACCGTAGCTGTAGAGTATGCTTACCAACTCGCAAGCTTTAAAACGCATTTGGCTCTATACCCCACTAGGACTCAATTGAATGGTGATAGGAAGTAGATTATTCCCCCACTGTAGCCAGGAAATCCATATCCTCAGTATGTGACCCAAAAGAGATAAACTGACCATAGTGTAATACATCCAAGGAACAACCACCCACATGTAAAAGGAAAAACAAATGGGAGGGGAGACCGACTTTTTAAGTTCTCTAAGGGGTGATGGCGATAGATTGAGAAATATTCATTTCAATGTCATCCACTATATTTTCTAAGTCAGCAGTACGCTGACCTAACTCACGGATTTCTTTTGTGAGGCTTTCAGTAATATGGTCAGAGGTCTGCCTTAAGGCTGTTCTGTAGCATTTTTTCAATTTGTCTAATTATATTTAGGTGTAAGGTATCTGCCTGTTTTTCCTGGGAGGCGACGCTGTGTTCAGTCAGTATCATAATCTTCCTGAGGTAAATGCAGCTGCTTGTCAGCATGAGATGTGGTTGTGTGAGGAGAGTAAGACAGCACCATTTTACAGGAGCCTCTGAGCCCTATGTCTTTGAGGTTTTTAGGTTTATTTTTGCCACGGGCGGCTCCCAAAACCATTTTTAAATGCTCCCAGGTCGCTGAGGAGGCTTAGGGTAATGTTTTAATGGTATTTACCCTGCTGTTCGGGTGTCCTTTAGAGTCGTGGAGTCCTGAGAAAAGCGGAGCTTCAGCGGTACGTGTCTGTCGCCATTAGCTCTGCGCATCATCTCTTGAGTTTTTAAGAAATGTGGGAGATTTGGAATGAAAAAATACACATGTTTAATTATGCTTGTGTTTTGTTTTTTTTCTGTATTTTATTGATTGAACATGGAATTTCCCCTTTTTTTTGTTATTTAAAGTGAAGTTGAACTAAAAAGAGGTAAAAACCCTACCTCTGAGGTCTTCTGACAGAAGAGACCCTTTTGGTCTCTACTGTCATAAATGCTTCTCCCTGTCCATCAGCGTTAATGTTCATTGAGCATGCACAGCTCAGCATACTTTTATGGCACCATCCTGTGCTGTGATGATGTAACTCCTGTGTACATGTGCGGGAGTGACCTAATCGCAACACGCCCATACAAGTGGCCAAACGGACCAAACCCAGAAGGAAGACCGGGAGAAGATGGAAGTGCTCGTGACCAGCCGGAACGCTGACTAAGCAGTCTGCCATAATGTCGAAATATGCGGTGCATAATAGCACATCATAGTTAACAGCTCCTGGGTGACAATTTAATAGAAAAGAATAGCAGAGTTTAACTCTCTGTTTGTAGTTGCAGTATCTCCCCATTTGTAATTTAGTGCCCTACTTCTTCTGTTCAGATTTCCACCACTTGTCTGTCTGCTGATTGGGATTAAATGGCACAGCTTTAAAGCAATCAGTTAAAAATATACTATTAACATATAACTCCTGATTTTGGGCCCCATTTATACCTGATTGTGAATGTAGCAAGGCGATTTAGGTGCATCTCTTGCCCATTTGTACACAACTTTTTCATGCATTCCTATACACGGCTGATAGAACAGGGGCACAATCGCATTTCTGGCGCCATACGCTCTTTTTAAATTAGAGCGCCTGAAAGAGAAAAGCAATCACGTGTTTTGTTTTTTTTAAGCACTCTAAGGTACTCTATATGAGTAAATGCATTATTTTGCCCCAATCGAATCTCGCATACTTTTTTGAACTTATGCAATAAGCAATGCATCTCTCAGGTGTGAATGGGCTCATTGAGAATATTGGGATTCTCCATCTTGAGCATTCACATGCTTCAAGAATTGTGCAACAAGCTACTCAGGCTTTAAATGGGGTCTCAAGAAGCTAAGCAATTCCTTACATGTGACAGTGCCTAGATAAACACCGTTCTTCTAGCTTTACAGGAGCCTATTAGGAGTTTATCCTGTCCAACCATGCTTCTGATTGCTAGATTACATTAATGGTGTCATTAGGGGACAGGGTCTAGGAATAGAAAGCATTGTTCCACAGACACTCTGAAAAAGTAGAGATGGGCAAAAGAGCACCTTATTGTAAGTGCGAGGATAAGTCTGCTGGAATATACAGTGGGATTGATTTACTAAAACTGAAGAGTGCAAAATCTGATGCAGCAGTGCATGGTAGCCAATCCGCTTCTAACTTCAGCTTTTTCAATTAAGCTTTTACAAAAAAAAAGAAGGAATCTGGTTTCTAGAGCTGCACCAGGTTTTGCATTCATCAGTTTTAGTAAATCAACCCCACCATGTCCACTTTAAAAGATATCTTTGATTTAAAATACTTTTTTGCCATGAAGCTTTCACTGAGAGAGCAGAGAAGCACAATTTTACTCTCCTTTTGAAAATGCCAGCTTCTGAGGTGTCAGGCTAATCCAATAACTTGAAAGGTTTAAATCATTGACAAACTACTATGCACATCAGAACTTTTTATATTGCATCCTTGTTTTTTGTAAATTTAAATAGAAAGTATTGAGACCAGGTAACTGGCATTGTGCGAAAGTCAGCAGTGACTACCTACTTTTTTAGGTTTCCTGTAACAGGTGCTTATTAATATAGGTAATTGTCAAAAAGTTATTATTGTTTTAAGCAAAATGGTCATTGGTAAAAAAAAAAAAAATGGTATTTAGCAGGTTGCTCTAGTAAATTCTAATTTGAAAATGATACCTCACATTTTACTGTTGGCTGCTAATGCCACTCATCAGGAATAAGGTGCACAAAAGGGTGTGCCATTGTGAGTTCTGCAGTGGCATGCACTTTTCTGCTTCCTTGATTTAACGGTTCATGGGAACTCGGGAAGCTTTGCAAACATACTGTTCATGCATGCACCTGTGGGTGCCTGCATTTCATTCATCTTGCCACTTCATAAATTTACTTAAATGTCCCTGTTCCTTCATTCATTAAATGAAAATGGAAGTAGACTGGAAAAGAAGAAAATGAATACTCTGCTCTCTGACAGGTGGTGTGTTAACATGTTTCTGTATTGCAGAGCTCTGGGTAGTGCAGACATTTCCAGATTTGTTGGATATCATGTCCCCCACTGGCTGCTATGTTTCTCCCCAATAACCCCTGCATCACTTAAAAACATCGTACTAATGTAGCGGTAGGTGGGGGGGAACACTATTCAATAGCCAGTGGGGGAACACACATGGATAAAGTATTCAAGGTACATTGGGTTTGCTGCTGTCTGTAGGAGATTAGATACTGGGAAATAAAGCTGTAAAGACAGCCCAGTATAACAACCACACACACACACACACTCCAAAGCCTGTCTCTATTTTTTTGCTAGTGTCCTTAAGTTGCAACAGTCTTCCTTAACTCAGTCAGGGCCCTCCTGACTGTGCCTCACTCACCAGCCAACCATTTAAGCAGAACTTTACAACATTAGGGCAGACAGTACAGTTAAAATACAATTCAATACAGGAGGAATCAGAGGGCCCTGCTCGTTAGAGCTTACAATCTAGAAGGGAGGGTCAAGTGAAACAAAAGGTAATAACGGGGGGGGGGGTGAGCTGATGGAGAAAAAAGACATACAGGTGTGGGCAGGATAGGCTTCTCTGAAGAAGGGTTTTCAGGGATCTTATAAAAGCTAATAGAGTAGGAGATAATGGGACAGATTGGGGTAACAAGTTCCATAGGATTGAAGAGGCTCTGGAAAAGTCCTGGAGGTGAACTTTGGAGGAGGTGACGAGGGAGCTAGGGAGCAGGAGGTCTTGAGAGGAATGAAGAGAACGATTAGGTTGGTATTTTGAGACTAGGCTAGTGATGTAGCTGGGGGGCTAAGTTGTGGATGGCTTTGTAAGTAGTTGTCAGTATTTTGAATTGAATTTGTTGGGGGAGCGGAAGCCAGTGGAGGGATTGACAGAGGGGTAGCAGATACTGAGCGGTTGGTAAGGTGGATGAGTCTGGCAGCAGCATTCATGATGGATTGAAGGGGGGATAGACTATGTAGAAGTAAGCCAATAAGAAGGGATTTGCAGTAGTCAAGGCAAGAGATGACCAGGGAGTGAATTAAGAGCTTAGTTGTGTCATTGGCAGCAAGATTTAGGGATTTAGACAGTGATTGGACATGGGGCTTAAAGGAGAGTTCAGAGTGCAGGACTACACCTAGGACTTTGGCGGGCGGGGATGGGCTTATAGCTGTACCATCGATTTTGACAGAGATCAGGGGAAGGGGCACGTGGGGGGGGGGGATTATAAGTTCGATTTTGGATAGATTGAGTTTGAGGAAGTGGTGTGACATTTAGACTGATATATCTGTGAGACAGAGGGAGTGAGCTGAGGGGTAGAGAAATGGATTTGGGTGTCATCAGCATAGAGCTGGTATTGGAAGCCATGGGAGGCTATCGGCTGACCCAGGGAGGAGGTGTAGATTGAAAATAGGAGAGGTCCAAGAACAGAACCTTGGGGAACCCCAACAGAGAAAGGAAGAGGAGAGGAGGAAGTAAAATTGTAAGCAACGCTAAAGGTGCAGTTGGAAAAGTAGAAAGAGAACCAGTGAAGAGTACAGTCATGGAGACCAAAGGCGTTGAGGAGTAAGAGTACAGAATAGTGTCCATTTTGTTTTGGCCGTTAGTAGATCGTTTGTTAGTTTTAGGAGAGCAGTTTCTGTGGAGTGTTGGGGACGAAATCCAGACTGAAGGGGTAAAGACTGCTATTCTCAGCAAGGTGATCGCTCAGCTGGTTGTAGACCAGATGTTCAAGGAGTTTTGATAAAAAAGGGAGCGAAGAGATGGGGTGTAGGTTGTTAAGATTGGTTGGGTCCAGTGAGGGCTATTTAAGTATGGGGCTGACTAGTGCATGTTTTGGAGAGTTAGAAAAGATGCCAGAAGAGAGGAAGAGATTGAAGGTGTGGGTTAGAGAGTGTAGAATAGAGCCAGAGGGTGAACGTAGCATTTAAGTGAGGCTAGAAGTGAAGTCTGTCTCTCAGCCACAGCTCCCTTTCAACAATCTGATGCTTTGCCAATCAAGAAGGTCCAGATAGGGAACAAACTGCTTCACATTCCACTAGCCAGGGGGATTCAACAACTCCTTTTTAAAGCCTATAAAAAGTGTAAAGGTTTTTACATTTTTCCTTTCAAAACACCCTCTACTAAATCAGTTAATGCGTTATTTGCTTTTCAGCATCGGGTATCTGTTTCTCAGATTTGCAAGGCTGTTGCCTGGTAATCTGTTACACATTTGTTAAGTTTTACCAGATGGATGTTCAGGCTTCAGCTGAAGCTCACTTTAATTGTAAGGTTCTTTTAGGTAGCTATGTTGTGCACAATGTACCTGAATACTTCAGCCTGTGTTCCTTATGTTTTTATTTATAAATTACTGGTCTTTTCTTGAAGTACATTAAAGTGGTTGTAAACCCCATCTTCATCAATTTTAAAAGAATCCAAATCGCATTATCTGTACCTCCGTTTTTCAATCCTAGTGCTTGTCGCAGCCCTGCGAATGTCTCTGGTCCGCGGGCGTGTCCACAAGCCGGAGCTGGGGAGGTGGAGTTGTGACATCACTGAATCTCCTCCCATGTGTACACGCCCCCATAAATCACAGTACCGTGCGCCTCACTCCTAGTGTGCTCACACAGCCCAGTCAATGTGCACATGTCAAAGCTACCCAGTGCCAGGAATTCCAATATATTAGAGTGTAGGGGTAGCTTTGGCAAGGAACAGCCAATCATAGGGGAGCCAGAGGAGGTAGGGTGAGCAATCTAGCTTGAATTGCTGTGCACAGCTGCGGGTACACGCCCACTGCTCGTACATGAGACTGATTATTAGTCTGTCAGTCACAGGAGCCGGGGTGTGGCGACACAAATTTTTTGGAGGTGTTTGGTTTTTTTTCAGTGTAGGAAGACAGAGAGAATTTTAAATGACTGGCTGCTCCATGACTGTTCAAACTAGGGACAGATGATTTCTTCTGCTTTACAGTGTGAGGTAGACTGGTCAGTTTATTTTTGAATATTCGGGTTTACAACAACTTTAAACTGGTCCCCCCCCTCTCTGTTTCTATGAACCACTCCTACTATTGCTTGCTAAAAAACTGAGGAAAGGAGGGGGGGTTATGTTGGGCTGTCCTTACAGTGTACAATCTCCTAGAGTCAACAGCATAACCCAATGTACCTGAATTTCAACCAAGATATGTGTGTGAGCTGCTCAGGTTGTATGGGAATGAAGTCCTATGCCAACCGCTGTGAGTGATAGCTGGGAATAAAGCCCGTTTATGCTCCAGGCAATGGTAGAGAGTGACTAGGTGTCCCAGGAGCCATACATCAAGGCAAAACCTGCTGTATGATAGTGAATGGCAGTCTCAGCCTGGACCCCCCCCCCCCCCACATTGCCTGGAGGGGGGGGGGGGGGGTCCAGGCTGAGACTGCCTGACATTCACTATCGTACATCAGGCTTTGACTTAATGTGCGGCTCCCGGAACACCTACTCACGCTCTGCAAATGTACCTGAATACTTTATTCTGTGTCCCTCAATGTACTCCTAGGATAGATTAATCAGTAAATAAAAAGGGTTTTTTTTATCTTCTGTTAAACTGCAATCCAATATATGACAATTTAGGAAATGACTGTGATACTTTGTTATGTTCGTTGCCATGAGAAGACTATGACTGTATCATATCCAAGCATATCTCCATTATGAGCTAAAGAGGTATCTACACTTTCAAAACTGATATTTCACATGCAGAAGAATTAAACCACCAAGTTTCTACTGTCTCTGGGCTTCATCTCCCAGGTCCGCTCACCTGCCATGGCAGTTATAGTATAGGTTATAGTATAGTCTAGTATAGTATAGTATAGTAGAAAGGCAAGTTTCCTAGGGGAAGAGCTGTAGCTGCTTTTTTTTCGTTGGTAGTGTTCAGTTTCCTGTCAGGAACCCATAGAATAATCCTTGCTTTCTATTTGCAGGTCAAAAACATTCTTATTATTAGACACATTTAAATAGATACTTGTATTACATATTTATTGCAGAATGGTATGTTTTCTGTAAGTCCTTCTTTAGCAAGAACTTTTTTTTTAATTATTTTTTATTTTTTTTTTTAGATGTATTATGACCCTCTTTTTAATAAGGAAATTACATTGTAATGGATCGGGCATTTCTGAAACATGTTAACTCTTTTATTAAATCTACACACTAAGTAGGTTTGCAAATATAACCTTTTTTCTCAGGTGGTTCTTTTTAGAGCAATCATAAAGGGTTAAACCAGGTAACATTTCTTTATACATTAGCCCACATTTAGACAATGCATTGGCAATATTGTTGGCTGCATTTCAAAAAATAAACAGCACAGTGTAAAAAATGGTCTCCGTTTAACACACAAGAAATATGGGATATGACAATGCTGGCTTGTTTTAGAAGTTGCAGGCTTTAAGGCGGTCATCTTTATCATACTTAACCACTGAGTCCTTAATATGGAGCAGTTATGTAGCTGATCAAACCCCTGACATACATTTGTTTTTCCATTTTAGTGACTCGCAAAGTAGTGTAGCAAGTATTGGGATGATAGCCCCCTAGTCTACAAATTTACAAGCAAGTGACATTGGCATATTTTAATTCTGAACAGTACTTTTTAAATAAAAACAGTCTGTGTTGCGCACCCCACCAAATTAAAACCTACAGATACCAACTGTCAAGGCATAGTTCCTATACGGCCCTGCCAAGCAAGAAGCAAAGTATGTATACAATTGTGCTCAAAAGTTTGCATACCCAGGCAGAAATTGTGAAAATTGTGGCATTAATATTGAAAATATGACTGATCATGCCAAAAAACTGTCTTTTATAAGTAAGTTCACCTACACAGAAAACTAAGGAACTTACCCAGGTCCCCCTCCCCACCCCCGGTTCCGCTGACCTGAAACGCGGTAATCTACGGTTCTAACCCCCGGTATATGCGCGCCAGGTGTCCGGGGCTTAGAAATCATCAGAGGGATGTTTTGGAGCATTCTAATTGGTCAGCGCCGTCACGTGGGCGGCGCCGACCAATCAAAAGCTACATAGCTAGTTCTGTCAGCTATGAAGACGCTGCGTGGATGCAGAGAGGATTTCTAAGCCCCGGGTTCTTGGCGTGGACATACCGGGGCTTAGAACCGGAGATTGCGGCGGTCCAGGTCAGCGAGACCGAGGGGGGGGGGGGCGAGGAGGGGGACCTGTGTAAGTTCACCTTACAGATTTTTCTGTAAAGGTGAACTTGCACTTTAAGGATAGGAATCACATAAAGCCATTTATTATCACGTCGTTTTTTGGATTGGTATCAATAAAAACCCTATGTGATAATAAATGGCTTCATGTGATTGTTATCCTTAAATAAATAGTTTTTTGGCATGATCAGTCATATTTTTAATGTTAATGCCAAAATTTCACAATTTCTGCCAGGGTATGCAAAGTTTTCAGCACGACTGCACATGAGACGCAAATGTAACTAATGTTCAAATATAAATATACATTCTACACTGTATATAGAAACAAGTTTTAAGAATTTTAACATGCTTATAAAATTATTTACATTGGATTTATAACCCCGCCCTTATCTTTTTTTTTTATATACAACCCTCCCAATTGATATTAAATGAAAAGTGAGTTTAGAAAAAGTCTGCTTTTGGAATCCTTGCAATACCACTCTTCTCCAAAAGAGGCAATGTGCTGTCTGGTTAAAGTCAATGTGTGGGCCTGAACATCACTTCCCCAAGCCCCTCAGCAGAGACTTCATAATCAGTGGTGATGCAAGAATTTCAGTAGAAAGGCAAGAAAGATAATATAATATATTCTTTTAAAAAAAGACTTTAGACTTTAGATAAGTCCCATCACAAAGCTGTGATGTCTGGTTCCTCCCCCTGTAGATCAGCCTCCTTCTCTTCATCATCTTGATCTTCTCCAATACTCCCCTCCTCATCTTCATGGGTGCATCTGTTCTTCACACTCTGTATCATTTCCTGTGCTCTCTGCCACAGCTCCCATGGATGATAAGCCTCCCCACCTTCAGTGTGGACAAGTTTTTTCCAGGCAAGGACAAGGGCGATTGCGATCACAATTAAAAGCAGAAAAAGTAACACAACCGTGGTTGAGCTGTCCCTCTCTGTGTGTGCAGCTAGTGCAACTGGTAGCATCAGGAGCAAACCGGTCCATGATCTCAAAACTGGAGTCATCTGAGGGAACAGGAAACATAGTTGAGAAGAAGAGATTAAGGGGTGATATGATCAACATGTATAAATGCATAAGTGGTCCATATAGTGAACTTGGTGTTGAGTTATTCACTTTAAGGTCATAACAGAGGACAAGGGGGCACTCTTTACGTCTGGAGGAAAAGAGATTTATCCTCCAAATACAAAAAGACTTCTTCACAGTAAGAGCTGTGAAAATGTGGCATAGACTCCCTTCAGAGCTGGTTCTGGCCATCCAGTAAATTGTTTTAGAAAGGCCTGGAATCTTTCCTAGATACACATAATATAACTGGATACTAATATTTATAGGTAAAGTTAATCCAGGGAATATCTGATTGCCTTTTGGGGAATCGGGAAGGAATTTCCCCTGCTGGAGCGGAATGATTCATGCTTTGTTGGGGATTTTTTGCCTTGCTCTGGATCAACTGTGGGTATAGGATTGTATATATTTTTTGTTTCCCTTCTATTGGTTGAACTGGATGGACTTGTGTCTTTTTTCAACCAGACTAACTACGTATTATGTAGACACTAGTAAATGTAATAAACAGATTTTCAGCCACTAAAAATTGCTAAATTTTCTTTTAAATTATTTAATTTAATCCCTTTCCTCACATACCAGCATACAATGTCCCTGACTTGCCAATAAAAATGCACAGTGATTTCTTTCTTAAAGTTGTTGCTGAGTTTTGTCAGTAAGTACAACAGTTTGAGTAAAGTGGAATTAAAAAAAAAAACACGTAGTAGTGTCTTTTACAGGCCAAAAAGATGGGACTGCCACAGAAGTTTTTATAGTCCATAAAAAGATTTAATTCTGCTACAAAAGCCAACATGTTTCAAGGGCTCAACACTCTTCCTTCATCAGGGATTGTAAAGTCATAGTCATAGGATAAGGCATGCAACCCTTGACTGTTATTTGGAAAATCCAAGTAGGCCTATTCAGATCATGCAGGCACTTGGACAAAGATTTACATGCCAAAGAATTTCTAATTTTGTTTAGTCACTTTTGATTTAGACACCTATGCTACAATGTTCAGTCCCTGTACTGCTTCCTGGATGACATTTTTGCTACTTTAAATAGAGGTGATGCTAATGAATTTTTTTATTAGTGAGTAGGCGGGAGGTGAAGTGGCCTATGCTGCACTATACAAACAAGCATGGCTTTGAGAACCCTAAAGTAGAACTATGGCCTCCCATTATAAAAATATGTGTTGCATCACTTAATTAAAAGTGCATCTGCACTTAGTTTTGCCCTAGTACAACTGAGAAGTCCCACAAATACCTATTTAAAAAGTATGGGAAAAAAAAAATTCCCCATATTCATACTTACCTAGGTGGATGCTGTATCTGTCCCCCATCGCCTCTGCACTGAGAACCGAGCCATTGAACATCGCCGATGGCTCAGTTCTCTCAGCTCCCCAAGCAGAGAGCTGCTGCCTGTCAATCGGCAGCTCTCCTGCTCTGCTCCACGCTCGCAGAGAGGCTGAGACGCCTATCAGTCCAGGCACCTGGCAGATCCCGACTTCCATTGTCGTGATGACATGGTGCCTGGACTGATCTGTGTGATGTCAGCAGGGAGCGGACTTCAGATAGCTCTCTGCTGAAAACGGGTCACAGGAGTGCAAAACTAATTGCACTCCTGTGACCCTTAGGAGAAGCCCAGCCAAACCAGCTCAGGCTGGACTTCTCCTTTTAAGCCTGCAAGTAAAGACCACCTAATGCAACCTTTCTGTGATGGTTTCTGATATGATACTGAACTGCTCTTCATGTCACAGCAGAGTTGCCACTTTCATGTAGGCTGTGCCTGAATGCACTATACAGTAGGATGAACAATTGTTGACAGGGGCATGGCTATCCGCATTTTCACAGCTGATTCAGAACCTGTAGCTTGTCAATCAGCACCTGGCCACATCTAGTCCTGCTCACTGCCTTCTGGATTGACAGCACTGCCTCTATTGTAGACATGTGCATGACTAAAAAAATTTGTTTTGTTTCAATTCGTTAATCTAGTTAGTTCCGTTAAATTCGGTTGATGTCTTTTTCAAATTTTCTTTGAATTTATAGATTTTTTTTTTCTAAACGTTCAAATCGATAAGTTTTGAATCGGTCAAATCGAAAGCTTTTTTTTTTTTTTTCGAGTCAAATGTGGCAAAGTGAACAAAAGAAAAATCTTCATCAAATGATTACAATGACTCTTGATGAATCACCTTTGGCTTAAAAAAAAACAGCATTATTTGGAAATGGTACTCCAATAACACACAAAGTCTTTGATTGCAGCAATATGTGTACAGTAAGAATTTGACTGGAGTTTATTGTAAAATTCTATTTGAATTTCAGTCCAAATTTCCAAAATTTGGACAAATTTAGTTTCGTTATTCAGAGCATTTGGTAAAATTTGTTTATTGTAATTCTGGTATTCGGATATATCCAAATCTGCGAATAAACCGCACATGTCTACTCTGTTGCTTAACCACTTGCTTACTGGGCATTTAAACCCCCCTCCTGCCCAGACCAATTTTCAGCTTTCAGCGCTGTGGCACTTTGAATGGCAATTGCGCGGTCATACAGCACTGTACCCAAATGAAATTTTTATAATTTTTTTCCCACAAATAGAGCTTTCTTTTGGTGGTATTTAATCACAGCTGGGATTTTTATTTTTTGCTAAACAAACAAAAAAAGGTGGAAAATTTTGAAAAAAAATCATGTTTCATAGTTTGTTATAAAATTTTGCAAACAGGTAATTTTTTTCCCTTATTGATATGCGCTGATGAGGCGCCACTGGTGGGCACTGATAGGCTGCACTAATGGGCACGGATAGGCACAGTTAAGGCAGCACTGATAGGCACAGTTAAGGCGGCACTGATAGGCACAGTTAAGGCAGCACTGTTGGTGATAAGGCGGTACTGATGGCCACTGATGGGTGGCACTGATGGGTGGCACGGACAGGTGGCACTGATGGGTACTGATGGGTACCACTGATGGGGGGCACTGATGGGTGGCACTGATGGGCCCCTTATGGGCACTGGTAGGTGACACTGATGGGCACTGATGTGGCACTGATGTGGGTGCTGATGGGTGGCACTGTGGGCACTGATGGATGACACTGTGGGCACTGATGGATGGCACTGTGGGCACTAATGGGTGACGCTGGTGGGCACTGGTAGGCGGCACTGCTGCCTATTGCTGTGTCACTGGCAGGGGGCACAGATGATCCCCGTGATCGGGACTGATGTCCCTCTCATGGCCGCCGGTGATCGGCTTTGTTTTTCCTCCTCACGCTGTCAGCGCAAGGAGAAAAAATAGCCGATTACCGGCTCTGTTTACATCACATGATCAGCTGTCATTGGCTGACAGCTGATCATGTGGTAAGGGGTCGGGACCGACCCCTTACTCTGATCTGTGATCAGGCGAGTGTCATAGACTCGCTGATCACCGAGCGCGCCGCGCGCGTCCTGCAGGGCGCAGGCTGCTCATGCACGGGACGACGTCAATAGACGTAATCCCGGCAATGTAGGTCTGCGCTGTTGCCGTCATTTGGCAATAGCGCGGATCTGAAGAGGTTAAACCCTCAAATTGTAAACTGCAGTGTTTGGGAGGTACAAATATAGGAGAGTTTGGTCAGTTAGGGAAAGTAAATGACGTTTTTTGTCTATTTTATTATTATTATTATTATTATTATTATACAGGATTTATATAGCGCCGACAGTTTACGCAGCGCTTTACAACAACATTAGGGCAGACAGTACAAGTACAATACAATTCAATACAGGAGGAATCAGAGGGCCCTGCTCGTTAGAGCTTACAATCTAGGAGGGAGGGTCAAGTTATACAAAAGGGTAATAGCTGTGGGGGATGAGCTAATGGAGAAAATAATGCAGTTGTTAGATGGAGGCAGGATAGGCCTCTCTGAAGAGGAAAGTCTTCAGGGATCGCCTAAAAGTGGATAAATTTGGAGACAGTCTGACAGATTGGGGTAGGGAATTCCAGAGGATGGGCGAGGCTCGGGAGAAGTCCTGGAGGCGGATATGGGAGGAGGTGATGAGGGAGCTAGAGAGCAGGAGCTCTTGGGAGGAACGGAGATGGCGTTTAGGTTGGTATTTTGAGACTAGGTTAGTGATGTAGCTGGGGGCACAGTTGTGGATGGCTTTGTAACTTATTGTTAGTATTTTGAATTTAATTCGTTGGGCGAGTGGCAGCCAATGGAGGGATTGGCAGAGAGGGGTAGCAGACACTGATCGGTTTGTAAGGTGGATGAGTCTGGCAGCAGCATTCATGATGGACTGAAGGGGGGATAGTCTATTTAAAGGTAAGCCAATGAGGAGTGAGTTGCAGTAGTCAAGGCGAGAGATAACCAGGGAGTGAATCAGGAGCTTTGTGGTTTCATTGGTTAGAAAGGGACGTAGTTTAGAGATGTTGCGGAGGTTGAGGCGGCAAGCTTTGGAAAGTGATTGGATGTGGGGCTGAAAGGAGAGTTCAGAATCTAGGATAACACCTAGCACCCTGACATGTGTGGACAGGTGGATGGTTTTGCCATTGCTCTTGACAGAGAAGTCAGGG
Organism: Lithobates clamitans; assembly: GCA_037952925.1. Taxonomy (NCBI): domain Eukaryota; kingdom Metazoa; phylum Chordata; class Amphibia; order Anura; family Ranidae; genus Lithobates; species Lithobates clamitans. Next base: position 2,883,937 of record JBBGZY010000981.1, on the reverse strand, counting down.
GAAGTGGCACGTTGGGGAGGAAATATTATAAGCTCAGTTTTGGACAAGTTGAGTTTGAGGAAGTGGTGTGACATCCATACAGATATGTCGGTTAGTAAGTTAGTGATGCGTGAAGAGACTGATGGAGTGAGTTGAGGGGTGGAGAGATAGATTTGTGTGTCATCAGCATAGAAATGATATTGAAAGCCATGAGAGGCTATCAGCTGACCCAGGGAAGAGGTGTAGATTGAAAATAAAAGAGGTCCAAGAACAGAACCTTGGGGGACCCCGACAGAGAAGGGAAGATGAGTGGAGGAAGTAGAATTGTAAGTGACACTGAAGGTGCGTTGGGATAGGTAGGATGAGAGCCACTGAAGAGCACAGTCACGGAGACCGATGGAGTGAAGTTTTTTGAGGAGGAGGGGGTGGTCAACCGTGTCAAAGGCAGCTGAAAGATCCAAAAGTAGGAGTACAGAATAGTGTCCGTTGGTTTTTGCAGTTAGTAGGTCATTTGTGAGTTTTAAAAGAGCAGTTTCTGTGGAGTGTTGAGGGCGAAATCCAGATTGAAGGGGATCAAGAAGGTTGTTTTTAATGAGGTGGTCACTCAGTTGGTTGTAAACCAGGTTCAAGGAGTTTGAAGGAAAAGGGGAGCAAGGAGATAGGGCGTAGGTTGTTAAGATTTGTAGGGTCCAAGGATGGTTTTTTGAGTATGGGAGTGACCAGTGCATGTTTTAGAGCATCGGGGAAGACGCCAGAGGTGAGGGAGAGATTGAAGATGTGGGTTAGAGAGTGTAGGATGGGGTCAGAGGGTGACCGTAGCATTTGAGAGGGAACAGGGTCCAGGGGACAGGTAGTTAGGTGGGCGATAGAAAGGAGTTTAGCAACTTCGTCTGGAGTAGTAGATTTGAATAGAGGTAGTGTCAGTTGTATCTGTTGACATGGGGTCTTAGCTGGGGGAGATACCTGTAGAGTGAAGATTTCATCACGGATTGTATCAATCTTGTTTTTGAAATGATTAGCGATTTCCTGGGCAGTTAGTAAATCAGTGGGGGGAGGCGGTGGAGGACAAAGTAGAGAGTTGAAGGTAGAGAAGAGTTTACGGGGATTGGATGAGAGGGTATTAATAAGAGTTGTAAAATAGGTTTGCTTGGCAGTGTGGAGGAAAGAATGGTATTTTTGGAGGGCAGATTTGTATTGGTTGAAGTCTTTGAGGGACTTAGTCTTGTGCCACAGACGCTCAAGAGCGCGACTACGTTTTTTGAGAATTTTAGTGTCATCTGTTTGCCAGGGTTGTAGGGGTCGAGGCCTGATTCTGCGTGTAGTGAGGGGAGCGAGCTTGTCCAGGGTGGAGGACAGAGATTTTTTGTAGATGGATATGGCTTGGTTGGGGCAGGACAGGGGGGAGATTTTGTCATAGAGGTGGTCGGTAGCAGAGTAGAGAAGAGAGGAGTTGAAGTTGCGAAAGTTTCTACGGGTGACGGTTAGGCGATTGGAGGGAAAGGTGGTGGAAGACAGGGGGAGAGAGAAACTAATAAGGTGGTGGTCGGAGAGAGGAAAAGGATTGTTTGAGAAGTTGCATGGAGTGCATAGGTAGGAGAATACAAGGTCAAGGGTGTTGCCATCAGAGTGAGTAGAAGCCTGTACCCATTGCTTCAGGTCAAATGAAGAGGTTAGACTAAGAAGTTTAGAAGTAGCAGGAATGTTTGAATTAGCAGGGATGTTGAAATCACCGAGAAGGATTGTGGGAATTTCCGAAGAGAGAAAGTAGGGTAGCCAGGCAGAAAACTCATCAAGGAAAGTCGATAATGGTCCAGGGGGCCGGTAGATCACAGCAATTCTTAGGGAAGTGGGAGAGAATAGACGTATACAGTGGGCTTCGAATGATGAGAGTGAAAAAGAGGGAGGAGGGTGAATAACCTGGAAGGTGCTCTGGGGGGATAGGAGGAATCCCACTCCACCTCCCTTGCGTCCATTAGGCCTGGGGGAGTGAGTCCAGTGAAGGCCACCCTGGGAGAGGGAAGCAGGAGAAGGGGTGTCATATTCGTGGAGCCAGGTTTCTGTGAGAGCAAGTAGATTAAAGGAATTAGTGACAAAGAGGTCATGAACAGCAGTGAGTTTGTTGAAGACAGAGCGGGCGTTCCAGAGGGCGCAGGAGAGAGTGAGGCTGGTGTTGGCAAGAAGAGGAATGGAGACTAGATTGTGTAGATTGCGACTATTGCCAGAGGGTGTAGGGTGATGGTGATGGGTGTGTTGGGCACAGTTAAATAAAGTGGGCCCAGGGTTTGGGGAAATATCTCCAGCGATTAGGAGAAGCAGAAGAGTGAGGGAGGTAATATGAGAATATGATTTGTATGAGGGGACATGCTTCAGTATCCTGGGGGGTATGTTAGCAAGTGGGCTTAGAGTTAGAAAGAGGTGATGAGTGCAGTAATAGGGGGAGGGGAGAAGTGAGGGTGATATGTACAGGTTGTGGGGTGGAGCAGAGGGATGTAGAAAAGAGAGTTTGAGGAGAGAGGCAGCAATTGTGAAAAGGAGGAGAGGTAAAGAGTGCATGTTTCAGAGAGGAAGATGATAAAATTAGGAAAAGGGGTCACCTGCAGTCTTTTATAGTTTGCTTTGTGCAAATCGCTGAAGTGCAAGAGCAGAAGTGTCACTTATTTTCAGAACCCAACTTCTTTGGAAGAACCCCCTGTATGTGCAGCCCCCTGTATGTGTTCCCCCGTAAGGAAGGCCTTGTTTTTATACTGTGTGTTGGGTGTGGGTTGAATCTGGCAATTAATCAATTAGGAGGGCATATTAGCAACACAGCTAGCAGGGCATAACTTTCACACCACAATCAAACTGCAAGGGGACTAAAAGGCCAAAATTGTAAAGATAAGGGAACCCATAATTTTATGAAGCTTGTGCATCACTTAGTAACTTGATTTGGTACAGGTTTAAATTGGCATATGGGACCTGTTAGTTGTACTTTAAAGATGGCCTCAAAGCAGACATTAAAACATTAATATTAAACACAGTTATTTATCCTTTATAAATATATTTTTAAATGAAACTGGTGTAAGTACTGGAGTCAGACTTGGCATTGACCTTTTGTAATCCTCTGTATAGCCTTTAGGCTGGGTTCACACTAGTTCAAATTGGATGCGGGTTTTTCCGCATCCAATTCACATGACAGGAGAGTGTGCCTGGCTCTCAACAGAGCCGGTTCACACATCTGCGTGGCGGCTGTGGAGAAGATTGCACAAGGGTCTTGTGCATCTTTGGCTACGTATTCAGGTCCGAATTCAGGCAAAAATTCAGGCCTGATTCATCCCTGAAACGGAGAACAGGGACGCACAGGGCCCCTGCTGTGAGCCACGTCCGCAGTAGGTGTGAACCCAGCCTCAAGAGTAGGAGAGGAAGGCACAGGTGCTGACAGTAGAAGAGCAAGGGGATGAGCTCCTCAGCCTACTGCTTTTCTTACACTGTCCAGTCAGTCTGGAGGCTGGGAGATAACCCAACTGTAGTGCTTCACTGCAACCCGGAAAGGTCAGGTCACAAATCTCAATCTTTTCCATAGATGTATGGAGAAATATAAATCCTTTAGCAGGTAAAATGGCTATGTACTTCAACTATATATTCGTTTGCCTGGAATTTGGCTTTTTATTTATGTGTTAATCGAATTATGTGCATCAAGTTAATTTAGTTAGGCTTTGTGTAAAAAACATGTTGCAAATATGTTTATAAAGCTCCAAATAAGCTGACCTTACACTCTTGCATTGCAGTAACATGCAGTGCCACATCATGTAGTATTAGTGTAATACAATGCCATTCATTTCAAGACACCCCAAAATATTAGGCAATGAACCTGTGTTGCACTGCTGTACACTGTGGTGTGCTGTGCTGCCAAAAAAGGGTTGGGTCCAGGTTGAGACGTGCTGAGATGCATTGGTAGCCCATTTAAAATAACCACAACCATGTTATGAACTTACTGTCCAAAAGGGACCATAAGGTGTCTAGACACAATCAAATCCAATTGTTAAGTTAGGATCCAAGAAAGATTAAACCTTGTGCAGCTTTTCATAATCCTTTCTTTTTTTTTTAGAATAAATCAAATAAAAAACAGTTGGATAAGTTAACCAATTTTGTTTTCAATGCAGTTGTACCACGTGGGACATAATTAAATGTGTTTGTTTTTTATTTGATCCCTTAGAATGTGAAAAAAAAGTGGTTGAAAAAAATGTAAATGCAATTTATTAGGAATTATTTTCCTCTGGTCTCTGATTTAAATTTTGAGCAACTTGAAAAAAAAGAAAGCAGATGTTTGGTACCTTTGAAAGAAAATAGCCCTAAATATGATAAAATATCTCCATGAAATATTAAAAGCAGATGATGCATGTATCATGCTTAAGACTGAAGCTGTGACATCACACTTTTAAGCCATTGGGGAAGTGCTTAGCGTACATATAGTTAAGATATGGGTTACAGGAAACCCTGAACAATAAATGTGGTTTTTAATATGTCATCTCACTCTTGACAGTAATGTAACTTAGTTCTAGTTTTTGCAATAATTGAAATATTTTATTTGCATAAGGAAACTTGTATCGCCCGTGTATTTGTATTTCAATTTCTCATTTAAAGGGGATGTCCATCCCAATAGTGCATCTGAACAAAATGAAATACCAAATGCAGTGCAGCTCTGCAATCTATGCACATTTTTCCTATATTTTCTCTCTTTAAATTGATGCAAGTACAGAAAAAATGACTGTTGATCCTCCAAAAATCCAGAAAACCCGTAGCTCTATGTAGTGATCTGACAACACTGCCTCTGCAGCACTGATATCCTGAGCGGTGTCAGCCCTGTCAAGTTTGCTTCTGCAGGACTACAGAATGCCCTCCTTATGTTACAAGATGAGGAGAGGGGTTGGTCTGTAAACCCTTAGGGGAGAACTAGGAAGTGCTAACACTGCTTGGGATTTTAGTGCAGCAGAGGCAGCATTGCTTACTACAGGAAATTAGCAGCTAAACTGATTTTTGACAGATTAGCAGGTATTTTTCTGTACCTGCAGAATTAATAGAGACAAGACATGGGGAAACATGCATATATTGTAGTGATGTACTGTATTACTTTTTTTTTTTTTGCCCAGACATTAACTGTTATTTTAGTTCTAGTGGATGCTGGAGGGCTGAAAACACAGGTTCATAGAAATCCCAGAGATATATTACAATTTGGTGGGTGATTTAACCTTCCAACAATCACCCAAACACGTCAACTGTGGGGGGGGGGGGGGGATTTAAAGAGCCCGTGCAGACTGTAAGAAAAACATTAAGGCTCGGTTTACACCTAAGACGGATCCGTCTCACAGCAGGGGTCCGGTGCGTCCTGGTTCACCGTTTCAGGCCCAATTGCTGTCCCAATTGCTGCTGATCTCTCCATAGGAATTAGCGGCGCTCTGACAGGCCCCTCCCCTCTCAGTGAGCAGAGACATACCTGTCATATGCCAGCTAAGCGGAAATCAACGGAGCGATCTCCTGCTGAGCTGGCAGACTCCGCTGAGCGGATCCGCCTTGTGTGAAAGAGGCTTTACTGTAATTTAAACCACCAAGAAGACTCACCTAATAGGAATGACTGGTGAGAGTCACAGTCACTGCTTTACAAATATGCATTATAAATATGATAAATTTGGTCTAGGTATCTACAGATCGATAATCTATGGTCATAAAATGAATACAGTTACAACGCCATAAACATCTTACCGTATTTCTGATTTCACAGTACATGATAGAAGGTCTGGGTTTTCAGATTAAACCTGTTAGGAGAATTGAAATAAGTAAAATAATAAAACAATTATACAGAACAGATTTATAAGTTAACAAAGTGGCTAATTAATTGTAATTATTAAGAAAGCATGGGTCTGACTAAAGAGCAAAAAAGTAGTTGTGTAAAGATTTGTAAATAGTATAGCTTATTAAAATGGTTCTAAAGCCTTAAGGCTTTTCACCTTAATGCATTCTATGCATTAATGTAAAAAACCTTCTGTGCTGCAGCTGCCCCCCAGACCCCCTTCCCCTTTTCCTCACCTGAGCCCATCCGATTCAGCGATGTGCATGAGCGCAGCTGTCTCTCTCCTCATTGGACAGATTGATAGCAAGGGGAGCAATTGGCATCCACTGCTGTCAATCAAATCTGCTGACACGGGAGCAGGGGGTGTGGCCGAGACCCTCTGTCTGTGTCAATGGACACAGCAGCAGAACTTGGGAGTGAGCACGCACGGGTGCCCCTAGGTAAAGCGGCTTTCCCTGGGGCACCCGATGAAGAGGGGCCTAGAGCACTATGGGGGACCACAGAAGAAGAGGATCGGGGCTGCTCTGTGCAAAACCATCACACAGAGCAGGTAAGTATAGGCATGTTTATAATTTTTATTTAAAAAAAAAAAAAAAAACACAAAGCTTTACAACCACTTTAATACGTACTGCTCTTCAATAGTTTATGCATGAGTATTGATCTTCAGATATTAAACAGCTGCATTTACCTACAGTAATGTTCTAGAAACATTCATCTCAAGTGTGATTCTTTTATCCGAATGTTCAGAAAGCAACGTTATTAGGTTTTAAAATAGAAAAGAGGTTTATTGCACGTGGCAGTGAGGGATGAAGGGTGAGGCATGGTCAGGATTATCCCCAAGTACACCAGATCACCAACATTAGACTAGGCCTTAATCTCTTCTAGATCCCTCAAAGTCTTAAATTGTTATACTCAAATCACAGACTGTGCCAGCTGGTTGCCTGCAGACCTCAGGCTTCCTCAAAACTGAGATTCCAGTGGTATTTCAATCTTCACTTCCAGGTAAGGACAGCATGGTAAGGTTCCTTTGCATAACTTTACACTTACCATTACCTCTATACATTTTTATTCTCTTCATCTAGCAGCCAACACCTTCAGGGGTTCCTCCCAACCCTTGCAAGAGCAAGCTCAAACAGCACGTGGCAGAGGAAATACACTCTGATTGCATTCTTCCCAACATTTTGAAATGTGAATGAGGGACACCTACTAGCAAATGTATGTAGGTATAGGACACGCCCCTTGCCACACCCTCTTAAAGGAGAATTAACCAAAACAAAAGGATAATCCACAAGAGATTTTTATTACCACTACTATTCCTTTTTATTGGCTTTTAAAATTTACAAATGAACCAATTTAGAAATTGGATGAGCACTGAATTTGAATAGCACTGGGAAACACTTTTTGAAAGATAACAAGTGCATTTTATATACAACTATATGGATCAGACCAAAAAATTAGGAGGAATGAGGGACATTGCTCCAAATCAGGGGCAGTCCCCCGAAATCAGGGACAGTTGGGAGCTATGCGATTGGAGAAACACTGTAAAAGGTACTGTTCCCCACTGCTGACTACAAAAGTGAATTAAATAAAACATCACATCCCCACATTTACATGATTTATCATTCACATGCAAATTTTGTCCACCAGTAGCTCTCCAGTGACCTCACAGAAGCTAGTTTTCATTTACATACACAACTACACAACTATTTAGTTGTGTGTGTATATATATATATACTTTAGCATATACGTAGTTGTGTGTGTGTATGTATGTGTGTGTGTGTGTGTGTGTATGTATATATATATGTGTGTATGTATATAGTATATATATATATATATATATATATATATATGTGTGTGTGTGTGTGTGTGTGTGTGTGTGTGTGTGTGTGTGTGTGTGTGTGTGTGTGTGTGTATATATATATATATATATATATATATATATATATATATATATTATAGTAAGATTGGGGTAATCAGACTCAAGCGGTAGGTGCGTTTTCAGTGAGTGTGCCAGTCCAAAAAACTGTATTTTTAAGGGCATGGTAGCCCACTTTTATTTAAAAGCACGGAAAAGTTTACAAAGACATCAGTAGCCCACGCAGAGTGTTACACCATTACTGTATCTTGCACATTCAAAATACTTCAGCATCCTGGCTTATGTTCTTGCCACACAGCTGCTTCAGGTCTTTAGCCTAGGCCTTAGGTCTGCTCCTCAGACCAAAAGAGTTTGTTGGAGTCAAGCTCTCTCCTAGCCCTTTCCTGATTAGCTCCTTGCTGCTCTGTCACAAACTACATATGCTGCCTGCAGACATGCATGCTCTGGCTGCACCCATGCAGCCTCTGATACCTGCAGAGGAATGGGGGTCAAAGTTTACCAGGGTCACCATAACTAGTGCTCATTGGAAGATTCCCCCTCAATTTTTTAACAGTTATATGACGACCAGGCAGCACAGCTCCCGTTCTGGGCGGGCGTCATATGACGTCCGTCCATTTAAACAGGGAATGCGCGCGATTGTGTGCACGCATCCCTGTACCTTTGGTGGCGGTGTGTCACGAAGACACTGCTCGCCACCGAGGGGGGTGAACAGCCATTGAGCATGGCTGTTTACCACGTGATCGGCCATGATGAAATCACAGCCGATCACAGATGGTACCGCCCCACTTTGCACGGCGCATTAGTGGCAGCGTGTTCCCGGGAACACTGCTCGTCACCAACGCTGGTAAACAGCCATTGGCCAGCGGCTGTTTACCACGTGATCAGCTATGATCCTTTCACAGCCAATCACTTAATGTAAATACAGAGCGGTAACAAGATGTTACTGGGTTCTCCTCCTCACACACCGATCGTGCGTGAGAAGGAGATTGCGGTAACATCTCGTTACCGCTTACAGTGTACACCAACACACACAGATTGCCCCCCCAATAAAGAGGACCTGTCACCACCCATAAAAGTACCTGTCACAGTCCATCTAAGTACCCGAGTACCTGTCACAGTCCATCTGAGTACCCGAGTACCTGTCACAGTCCATATGAGTACTTGTCGCAGTCCATATGAGTACTTTTCGTAGTCCATATGAGTGTCTGTCACAGTTCATATGAGTACCTGTCACAGTCCATATGAGTACCTGTCACAGTCCATATGAGTACCTGTCACTGCCCTTCACAGTACCCGAATACCAGTCACCAGCCCATCAGAGTACCCGAGTACCTATCTGTAGCCCATCAGAGTACCCGAGTACCTGTCACCAGGTCATCAGAAAACCCGAGTACCTGTCACCAGCCCATCAGAGTAACAGAGTACCTGTCACCAGCCCATCAGAGTACCCGCGTATCTGTCTGCAGCTCATCAAGTTACCCAAGTACCTGTCTCCAGCCCATCAGAGTACTCGAGTACCTGTCTGCAGCCCATCAGAGTACCCAAATACCTATCTGCAGCCCATCAGAGTACCTGAGTACCTATCTGCAGCCCATACCTCATAGAATATACGTTGGGGGGTTGATTTCCAAAATGGGGTAATTTTGTGGGTAATTCCACTGTCCTGGTGCTCAAGGACCTTCAAAAATGTGATAGGTAGGAATGAAATAAGATGTGTAATTTATGCTCCTAGAACGCCTGAAGGTACTACTTCAGTGTTGGGCCTCTGTATGTGGCCAGGCTGTGTAAAAGGCTCACACATACATCACCATACTAAGGAAGAGTAGCAGTATGTATTTTGGGGTGTAATTTGTTGTATGCATATGCTGTGTGTGAGAAATAACCTGATAATATGACAATTTTGTAAAAAAAAAAAAAATCTTGATTTTGCAAAGAATTGTGGGAAAAAATGACAACTTCAAAAAAATCACCATGCCTCTTACTAAATACCTTGGAATGTCTACTTTCCAAAAAGGGGTCATTTGGGGGTGTTTGTACTTTCCTGACTTGTTAGTGTCTCAAGAAATGAGATTCACCTGATGTACTGAAGGCCTGATCAGGTGTGATCAATTTTCAGTGATTGGCAATATAGTTTGTAGACTCTATAACTTTTACAAAGACCAAATAATATAAACTAATTTGGGTTATTTTTACCAATAATATGTAGCAGTATAAATGTTAGCCAAAATTTATGAAGAAATATTACTAATTAGCAAAATTTTATGACGGAAACCAAGAAAAAGGCATTTTTTTCACAAAATTTATGGTGTTTTTTTATTTATAGCACAAAAAATAAAAAAACCCACTAGTGATTAAATACCACCAAAAGAAAGCTCTATTTGTATGAAAAAAGGACGCAAATTTCATATGTGTACAGTGTTGCATGACTGGATAATTGTCATTCAAAGTGTGAGAGCGCTGAAAGCTGAAAATTGGTCTGGGCAGGAAGGGGGTGTAAGTGCCCTGTATTGGGATGGTTAAGGAAAGTTGAACTCAATATATATTTTCTTTCTGGGCAGCATTGTTTAAAGCAGGAATATGCAATTAGCGGAGCTCCAGCTGTTACAAAACTACAAGTCCCATCACGCCTCTGCCTCTGGGTGTCATACCTGTGGCTGTCAGAGTTGGAATGCCTCATGGGACTTGTAGTTCTGCAACAGCTGGAGGTACACTAATTGCATATCCCTGGTTTAAAGTATGTAAACAACTGAATGGATAGCTACCTCATGCTTTGTTGCATGTGCTGAACCTATCATTGCACTAGAACAGGAAATGAGCTACTTGTAGAATAATAAAATAAAGGAAACATATTTAAAAATGCAGCCATCAGGTGCAATATTTTACATTTTGGTCTTAAGGCTAAGAGACTCCTTTTGAACAGTTTGTTAAAAAGCAGAATGGCAGCCAAAAATCTAAACACGCAGTGGAAAATACTTTCAAAAAAATATTTGTGATTCTTCTAATGCCGCGTACACATGATCGGAAATTCGGCCAGCAAAAGACCGATGAGAGGTTTTGGTCGGAAAATGCGATCGTGTGCATGCTCCATCTGACTTTTGCTGGAGGAATTCCCGCCAGCAAAAGATTGAGAGCAGGTTCTCAATTTTTCGGTCGGAAAAAGTTCCTATCCGAAAATGCGATTGTCTGTACAAATTTCGACGCGCAAAATTCCTACACGTGCTCGGAAACAATTTGATGCATGCTTGGAAGCATTGAACTTCATTTCTCGGCTCGTCATAGTGTTGTACGTCACCGCGTTCTTGACGGTCGAAAGTTCAGAGAACTTTTGTGTGAACGTGTGTATGCAAGGCAACCTTGAGCGGAATTCCGTCAAATAAACCATCCAAATTTTTTCCGATGGAAAATCCGCTCATGTGTACACGGCATTAGCCACTCTTTTGATTCACACACCTCTGCCACATTGTATAGACAGAGGAAATGTTTCAGCACTTGCATGTATCCGCAGGTCTCACATTAATCAGAAATTGCAAATAAAAAAAATAAGGGTTTATTCCTCATTGTAAGGTAGTGGGAAGAGTCATGCTAATCATTCTTCCATTGCCCCTGGGCCAACTCTGTATCCAGAACTATTGTGTACAGATGGAGCCCAATATTATAGAGCTATTTATTCAAACTGCATACAGCTGCCTTAATCCTTTAATCTTGTTGGCAAAGTCGGCCTGGGGCCAAAAAAGAATTATTAGCATGGGTCTGCCCATTTAAAAAAAAAAAGAGAAATAAACCCCTTTTATGTTTTGGATTTGTGATAGATGTGAAACACATAGCTATGTGCTGTTTTAAGCAGGCTCTACTGTACTTCATGCTGGTTTACAGGAAAGCTTTTTTGGTTTCTTTAAAGCTAAAATCTGGGCACAAAAACTTTAATTGAAATATACAGTATTTATCAATAGCCACAATGGCTTTATACATACAGTATATATTCACTTTACATGCACTAAATGCCTTTGCAAATCTGGATATTACCTTGCAAAGGTCGCATCATCATCATCATCACTGTGCTGTACATAGCCTGTGCAGAGAACAGAACTGTGGGAGGGATGCAGCAAGCCCCACCCACTACAGACTGCCTACAGTAAACTACAGGAGGAGGTGAAGACAAGAGCGGTCACCCAGAACAAGGAGAGAAATCAGCAGAGACCGGTCTTTATTACAAAAAACTCCTGCAGATCAGACAAAGTTTAAAGAGAAGTTTTTATTTTTTGTTTTTTTTTTGCAGAATGGTACTTACCTAGGTAGGTGGATGCAGCACCAGTCCAATGCTGCATTTGTACCCCACTGACTCTAACACTGAGAACTGAATGATCAAATACCAACAATCGCTCTGTTCTCAGGGCTCCCCGAGCAGAGAGCTGGTGACTGTCAGTCACTGTTATCTGCTCTGCCCCTCGGTCCAGGCATGTGGGCTGATCCCGACTTCATCATCGCGATCTTGCCTGAGCCTGGACTGGCTCTGTGGCATCAGCCGACAGTGGGCTTCAGCCCGCTGTCTGATGAAAATGAGTCATAGGAGTGCAGAACTAACTGAACTCCTGTAATCCACAGCAGAAGTACAGCCAAACAAGCTTTGGCTGTACTTCTCCTTTAACAATTACCAATACACACGCATTTTGTATTTACATAATATTTGCTTGCCTGGAATTCAGCTTTAAGTCTACACCCACATAACCTGCCTGACTAAACTTTCTCATAGGACTATGAATAATACCCACTAATTAAGTTCTTCTCACCTTTAAGACCACCTAAACACTTTATTTATACTAGAATTTCAATTTTCAGTGTGATTTCTGGTTTGCAGGGAATTATGCTAGCAGCATTTTAGGTGTATTATGTTTTAGTTTTGGATAGAATGGGGAGGGGCAAAAACCCATGTCAGTATATTTTTGTTATTTGTGTCTTGTTGGGGAAATTTACTTTCACTTCCTGTCCCAGAGATCTAAAGTAAGAAGTTCCCTTAGATAGTCACCAGAACAGATGCCCTATTACAGGATTTATCCTCACCTTTTGTTCTAGTGGCAACCAGGGCTGGTGCAAGGATTTTTGCTACCCTAGACAAAGCCTAATTTTTCCACCCCCTTGGCTCCTCCCCCTTTTCCCTGCCCATGTATACTCTGCCTTTTTAATGAAGCGCTCATCAAATGCAGCTCACCAGGGCCCATCAAATGCAGCCCCACCAGCTCCCATCAAATGCAGCCTCACCAGCACCCATCAAATGCAGCCTCACCAGCGCCCATCAAATGCAGCCTCACCAGCGCCCTTCCATGCAGCCTCACCAGCGCCCATCAAATGCAGCCTACCAGCGCCCATCAAATGCAGCCTCACCAGCGCCCATCAAATGCAGCCTCACCAGCGCCCATCAATGCAGCCTACCATTGCCCATCAATGAATGTTTGCTTGCTTCCATTCATTCAGGAGTCGGGACACAGGCACAGTCCTCCTCTGACACTATGTGTGAACGGAGCGACGGCTGCCTGCTGTTGCTGAGACTTAGTTGCTTGCTGCAGAGAGAAGAGAGTAATAACACCAGTGGCCGGGTGCCCTGGGCAGCAGGGCGCCCTAGGCGGCTGCCTAGTGGTAGCACCGGCCCTGGTGGCAACTGTATACATTTTGACTTCCCACCAAATTTTGCTTCAGTGACAATGTTAACTAGTACAAGTAGTGAGGGTAAATCCCCCCCCCCAACAAGGGCACAGACAATTTGAAAAAAACTTGAAAGCATTTCTAATCTTTCTCTACTCTATCCAAGCCTTTAAAAAAGTTTGGCCTATACAATGTAATGCATTTATTTGCTGTAGTAAATTGGACCATGCTTTATAGGGTTCCTTGCCTTCCTCTAGATAAATTGTGGGTAAGTGTGGGTATAAAATTCTGCATATGTAGGTTTTCTATTTGTTCTTTTTCTATTGGTTGAACTAGTGTCTTGTTTTTCAACCTATGAAACTAAGCAACTTGTGAATTCTAATTAAAGTTGTGAAAAAAGTTATCTATCAGTGGTCCCCTGAGACTGATAGGGGAAGTACAGCTAGTTAGAACTGCAAAAGAGAAAACCTACAGTATGTGTAGATATGTGACTCTGTGCTAAATGCAGAGGAGTAGATTGTTTTCCCCTGCTGATTAATCTCGAAACCACATACCCTAAAAGCAAAACACTTACAGAAAACACTTGCAAGTTGCAATGTTCATATGTCGTGGTAAAGGTTGAGCTAAGTTGTTCATAATTATCCTGCTTTTGGACCTAAATTTCTCTCTCCTTGATGCATTTACTCATTGTCCCTGTTGGGTCTTAAAGTACATATATTGTATGTGTAACTTATATCCTGTTTAGTAACCTTTGGGACCCCTATGCCATATACAGTTGAACAGTGAGGAATATTTGGGTACATGTTGCAGTCCCTGAGGGAGGAGTTATGGCATAATGTATGGAAATGTGCTATATTGATATGATTATTTAAGATCAATGTTGTCACTCTATTTAGATGGCAGCAACCAAAGTCTGTTAGCTCCTGATGAAGAGGACCATGTCCATGAAACGTGTTGAGCAGAAAGACTATATTATATAAATCACTGCAGTGGTTGGAAATTTTTATAATTGTATTACATGTTTAACTTTAAAGAAATTAAATAAAATGTTAAAAAAAATTACTAGAATTCTGTGCCTCAAAAGTCCCACATTTTTTACTATGATTATAGTTTCGATACACATTATGTTTATATTGTTCTTAAAGTGGGACTGTATTCACTGCTGGTGCCCAGAGCTCTTGTCATAAGATGCAAGTATACACAGCATGCATGGTTTATTTACTTCCTAGTGTTCCCTCCTTCAGCAATGCAATGTCCATTCTTCTCCTTGCAGATATAACCTTCTCTGGGTCTTCTTCTTGGTCTGGAGTCTTCTTCACTGGTTGAACAGGGATGATACAATTCCCAACCATGTACACAGGAGCTACATTGTTCCTGTTCCAAGCTTTTGCTTGGGATTGTACACAGCATCGGGCATGCACCTGTCATGGCTGGGCTCAGCCCTTCCTTCTCTGAGCCGGTCGCTTAGCTGTCAGCTAATTGCCAGCTCCTATCTCTCCACAGTGACCCACCTGTTGATATCCTGCTCGTCAGTCCTGCCTACTTAAGCCGTCCAGCCCAGATGAACTCTGCCTTCGCCTTGGTCACATCTCTAGAGACGCTCTCCTGTGTTCCCGTTAAAGACTTGTTTGGCTGACATTCCTTCTGGCTCCAGATCCTGCTTGCTCTTTTACTACGCTCATCTCTGGCTCCCTGATGTTTTAGCTTGTCTGACTATCCATTCCGGTTCCTGAACTCTGGCTATGTTTTGACTATGTTTACTTTGTTTACCTTTTTTATTATTCCTAAACAAGTGAGATTTAACTGTACTTCTGTCTCAGTCTTATTCATGGTTTCTGACAGCACCATCGTTAGTAGATATTTTTTATTTTTGAGGGAAAGATTATAAAGTTCATGGCAGAAAAGTCATATAGAGTCTAATTTGATTACTATAAAACCCCCAGGATTAGTGGCACCAGAAGCTGTATGCTCCTCCCTATTCTTTGCTCCATTTTATATGTGGGTAAGCTCAAACAAGCCTAGAATATGGGTTATGTGAAGTCATGTGATTATAAATGTCCACATAATCGACGACTCTTGCATACCTATGGCTACCTTTCCTCCACAAACATGAAGGATGTGGTTGGATAAACACAAATTTCCTTTTTTTAACCACACAATTGTGCTAAACTAATTTTTGATTTTTGTATTATCCGTTTTTTCTTACCGATGTTGTTACTTGATCTTGTGATGATGCACACTAGTCCCACTGAACCGTTCACCTAGTGTAGAAGGTGCACAGCAACACTCCCTTAAAGGTGCATACAGCCCTTATTAGGCCAGCACCCACTTTGATTTTTATTAATCACATATGTTTAGTAAAGATTACAGTGGATTTGAATTGAGTGCTGGCTTTTTAGATTCTTGATCATGTAAGTATGCATTTGAAATCAGAATGTTTCTCTAGAGGGGAAAAGGGGAAAAGCTCTCTGAAATGGTAGTACTGCAAGAAGAAAGATATGACCACAGAATCCATTATGAAATGTTGATTTTAAAGCATAGGTGCTTTTTTTATTATTATAATTAAAAATCATCCAATGATCTGTTGGCTTCCAAGGACAATAATTACTTACCTGTCTACACATTGATGCGTAGGCCATTACCGTTTATTGGTACTATAATGGAATTGATAGTAGCAAAAAAGGATACCTTCCTAGCTGATGACAGTACAGAAAACAAAGTTCTACCCAACTAGAGCAGTAAAGCGTCTATGTCCAAATCAAAGGTCTGTTTTTTTTTTTTTTTATTTCGTTGATGAGGTGTGGAAGAAAAATAATTTTAATAATGAAACTGCAGCCATCTAGTAATACTTTGGTGGGCAGGTCATGTCATCGGATTAAATTTAAATTATCTAGCCAAAAAATGTCTTCTAACAGTTTGGTGGAAAACATTAAATGGAAGACCTAAAATGTAATAAAATTGAGAATTCCATAGGGACAGGACAAATATAGAATGCAGGAATTGGAAAGCAGATGCTTACAACCAAGAAACTTAAAGGATGTTGAGGTCTTACCTGAGATATAGAATATAAAGATATAGATAGAGAGACACCTTTGTGGGTAAAAGTATGAAAACATTACATTTGTGCATAAAGTATCGGTGTTGTGTTAGTTTGGAACCAGTTCAAGTCCCCATATGATGAAAAAATAAATCAGGGAAAAAGTGGTAGGTGATCCATTGTGGCAGCAGTTACAAACACTAAAAATCACAGTTTTAAATTGGAATTGTAAATATCCAACTTCATAGCAAAAATCCCAACAAATATAAGCACACTGATTCTCACAAAATACTTGTAAAGGAGGGTGAGGATTTTGTGACTGCACCCTTCTAATGACCCACCAACGTCTCTGGCATCCCTAGAGGGTGATAGAGCTCTTCCTACCTGCACGTTCACTAGGCTCCCACCTGCTTTCACAGCTGCTTTTCATACAGAACAACAGACTAGAGAAAAAAAGTGGGTTTCATGTTGACTATAATGAGCCTTCCCAGCTGATTCCTCTCAATACCCCCTGCGCCCATATTCCGTTATAATGATGGAATTGCCTTTAGAAGGAAAATGGAGTTTTAGGTATTTTTACTACCCTTTGCAATGGCAACCTTTAAGAGAAAGTATAAACAGAAAAGTCAGTGCTACTACCTATACACCACATAGATAGCAGAGCTCCCAGGTGCTCAATCCACAGTCGCTGGCTGAGTAGAGTAATGTTGAAAAAAAATGATCCGTACTTAAATAGCCACAGTGAACAAACGCAGATTAAGAAGTCAGTTGACGTGTTTCAGCTTATAAGGCCTTATGCCGCGTACACACGGTCGGACTTTTCGTCTACAAAAGTCCGATGGACCAAAGCCGGCTGACAATCAGATCGTGTGTGGGCTTACCCGGACTTTCAGCTGACTTTTCCAGCCGCAAATCTGACGGACTTTTGATTTGAAACATGCTTCAAATATTTACGTCGTAACTCCGCCGGACCCAGAAATCCGCTCGTCTGTATGCTAGTCCGACGGACAAAAACCCACGCTAGGGCAGCTATTGGCTACTGGCTATCAACTTCCTTATTTTAGTCCGGTGTACGTCATCACGTACGAATCCGTCGGACTTTTGTGTGATCGTATGTAGGCAAGTCCGTTCGTTAAAAAGTCTGCCGCAAGTCCGCCGCAAGTCTGCCGGACGGGCTGTCAGACTTTTGTAGCCGAAAAGTCCGACTGCGTGTACGCGGCATTAGTCACCACATTACAGACATTTATTTATTTATTATTTATTTCAGGTACTTATATAGCGTCGTCAATTTACGCAGCGCTTTACATATACATTGTACATTCACATCAGTCCCTACCCTCAAGGAGCTTACAATCTAAGGTCCCTAATTCACATTCATACATACTAGGGACAATTTAGACAGGATCCAATTAACCTACCAGCATGTCTTTGGAGTGTGGGAGGAAACCGGAGTACCCGGAGAAAACCCACGCAGGCACAGGGAGAACATGCAAACTCCAAGCAGATAGTATCGTGGTTGGGATTCGAACCAGTGACCCTTCTTACTGCTAGGCACAAAACAAAGGGTTCCCCTAGGTGGACTTTTCTGGCACTTGCAAAGGCAAAAAGTGGGGTATGTAAAAATACAAGACGTTTGTATATAATAAAAAGCATATAATTTTATTCCAAATCGAAAAGTACAATTGATAAAAACAAACAATTGTACTTTTCGATTTGGAATAAAATTATATGCTTTTTATTATATACAAACGTCTTGTATTTTTACATACCCCACTTTTTGCCTTTGCAAGTGCCGGAAAAGTCCACCTAGGGGAACCCTTTGTTTTGTGTTTATAAATTATTGGACGTGGCACGGCTCTCTTTCCTAAACTAGTTGGTCACCTCCTTTTTCTTCTTACTGCTAGGCAAGAGTGCTACCACTACACCACTGCATAAAACTTTGAAATAAATAGTAGCTCTCAAGATCACAGGCTCCACCCATTAATTGTCTTGACCACAGGCAATTATCCAAAAAAGAGTCAGCAGATAGGGTGATCCATGTGTATGCCACCAACTTTCACACACCTTGTGGTGATAATATGCACATGTATGTACACACACACACATATATGTAAACGCACGTGCATACATTCATATACGTATACACATATGCATAAGAAAACACACCAAAAATTCAAAAAACATTAAAATAAAAAAAATAAACGATGAAGATAATAATCCAGGTATGTGAAAAAAGACCCCAGAGGAGAGAAAGGGAAAAATGAAAGAAAAGAGAGGAGGCTCTGAGGAGAGGCATTCTTAAAGAGGAGTTCCACCCGAGGTCCAGTCAAAAAAAAAAAAATTAAAAGTCAGCAGCTACAAATACTGCAGCTGCTGACTTTTAATTGGACACTTACCTGTCCCAGGGTCCAGCGATGCGGGGGATCGAAGCCCCGCTCGTCTCCCCCTCCGTTCAGCGGCGCCGGCATTGCAACTGTGGGCGCCGGGCTGTGGCTTCACAGCCTGGCACCCACTGCGCATGCGCGAGCAGCGCCGCGCGCCGTGATTGGCTGCTCAGTCACCTGAGACCTGTAATGGGTCCCTGATGATTGACAGGAGGGAGGGAGCAGAGCTGGGCCCTTCCTGTGCCGAGGGGGAAGTGATGTCACCAGCCCAGGCACTGGAAGAGGCAGACTATGAGGGACCACCTAGCAACAGGCATTTAGAGGTAAGTAAAAAAAAAAAAATATCCAAATGTTTTTTTGTATTTTTTTTTAGGATTTTTCATGTAGTTTTTTTTTTGTTTTTTTTTGGGTGGAACCCCACTTTAATGTAAGTGCAAGTCCAGATCCCACCTCAGGTTTAACAACTGAGGCATCTAGTTTTTAATCTAAAAGTTCACCATGCTTCTCTCCCCAGTAGCCTTCTCCCCCTATGACCTCCTCTGGGCGAGTGAGACAACCATTCTATTCCTCTGAAGCAAAATGAGGAAAGATCGCCCTGATGACATTCTCTAAAGTGACGTGTTCCATTTGAGATATTTCTAGCATTTGGATTGTTTTTGTCACAGTAATGTTCCCTATACGGGCTCTCAAAGGACGTGTGGTACAACCTACATATTGAAGGCTACATGAAATACAGGTGATCAGGTAAATTACCTATCGTTTGTGCCACAGTTGATGTATTGCTGTACAATAAACTCTTCGTCTGTGGCTGTGGCAACAAATGTTTTGCCCAAAAGACACAAATTACAGTACCTACAGGTTTTTGTATTACAAGGGTAACTTCCAGGATAGGTAGATTGGCATTGTTTAGATGAGAAAAGACTAGGTGATAGTGCAGTCTCTAATGTGGGCACACGTTGGCTAAAAAAATGGCAACCTGATGTCTAAAAAGTTGATACTGAAAGGATCATGCTCAATTGAAAAATGCTAATTTAACTGATTGTCATCAAGGCATTTCCAAAATTCATGCAATCCTATAGTGTCACCACCCCACACCATCACGAGGTCATCGATATAATGACCATACCATACAATCTGCCTAGCAAAGAGGTTGCTGGGAGAGAAAAAAAATTGTTCCTCCCACCAACCCATGTAGAGATTTGACATGGACGGTGAGAATTTAGCACCCCACAGCGCTGGGCATAATACATGCCATCGAATAAAAAATAATTGTGCTTTAATAAGAGCTCAACGCTTAATAAAATTAATTCCTGTAGCTCCTGAGAATAGGAGCTATAGCGTTGAAGATGATATTGGATGGCCTGCAATCCAGCGCTGTGGGGGATCAACGAATAAAGTGCCCTCACATCCAGTGTAGCCCACACATAGAAGTCCATTTGACAAATTTAATATGGGATAGGACTGTGCTCGTATCTCTACTGTAGCCAGGCAATCTGTGTACTAAAGGCTGTAGGTGCCGGTCCACCCATTCTCCCAAACACTCCAATAAGGAACCAATACTGGCCATGATTGGTCATCCCTGTAAAGGACAATTGATTTTGTGAATTTTGGGGAGATAATGAAAGACTGGCACCACAGGTTTATCCACATAGGTATATCTCTTAAAGGTTGAGTATGTCTAAGAGCAGAGCTAGGTTTAGGGCATGTAGGGGTTTTCCACTAAACACTGACATAGCTAATCTTACCAATACCGGAGTAATGCTAATTTTCAGGAGCTTTCCTGTCAGAGTGGTGGGCCACCAGTGTTTTACTACTTACCACTTATCAAATCATATTTAAACCTAAAATAACACACTTTCTGCCCTCAATGGCAATGCTCATTCTCCCACTGTATCTCTGGAGGGGCCATGGTTTGGCATCCAGGCTGGACTTCAAACCATTCTGCCTTTGTTCTTTTCAATTACCGATACATGGGGTATGGGTAGTAGGTTACAGGGAAGATAAGTTTGTTTTATGCTTACAGTTTAACTTACAGTTAGTGTAGAGGACACTGCATTTTTGTCTTACCATAAAAAATGGGTAAAGGCCTGGTTCACACAAATGCATTTTTACATGCATTTTGCGTTTTGAAGAAGTGCACTACAGCCCATTTAACATGGTTTCCTAGGGGACACGTTCACATCAATGCATTTTTCAGCCGCTGCATTTTTGGAAAGGGCTAGGGAATTTTTTAATGCAACATTGTGTGTTTTCGGTTCAATAGACTTCAATAGACATGCTGCAGAAACATATACAATGTGTTTTTGATGCATTTCACATTTTTTTAATCTGCCTAACAACGAAAGAATTTCCCCTTTAAAAAAACGCATCAAATAACGCAGTAAAAACGCGTGTGCAAAAAGGCAAAATGCACCGCAAAAAGCACTGCAGAAACAAATTTAAAGCAAACTGCATAGGTGTAAACCAGGCCTTAGTAATCCTTTAATCAGAGGTGCAGTTGTTAATAAAAAATCAGACAATAGAAGCAGTTCCAGAAGCTATTGCTCAAGTTTTATCATCTACTCCTATTATGCAGACATATGAATTCAGACACAGCTCCAAGAATATGACAAATGAGGGATGAAGGTAAATTAGTTTGGAGAGATTTCCTCTTTTTCTGCTGTGTCTTCAGAACAGGAAGGTAAACGAAAACTCTCCAGTGGGACGTAGGTGGTGTTTAAAACATTCCCTACCCTATTCCCTATCTAAAATTAAAAGAAACGTATTGACTTTAAATACACTTTAACCATGCAAGGGGCAGCAATGCAGCAAATTGTTGGTAAAAAAATCTTAAGATAATAACAAAGTATAAATGCATAGTTCACCGTTGCCCAAAAAAAACTGTCTATGCAGGTAAGGGGTGCCTGAAGATAAAAACAAACTGTGCAGCTTCAATCAAAGTTGAATAATTAACTTGCTATAGGTGTAAGCCAAATACATACCTCCTGAAGCCTGAATGAAAAACCAAAGCAAGGCCATTATTCAACTTTGATCAGAGCTGCTCAGTTTGTTTTTATCTTCAGGCACCCCTTACCTGCATAGACATTTTTTTTTGGGCAACGGTGAACTATGCATTTATGCCCCCTTACCTGTTTAGTGGTGTGGGTTCAATAAAAAACTTGTTAAAATTGTAATACACTATGGAGTACGGTATTTTCTTATTTTTGCCGAGGAGTCTCTCTGGGGAGCGGAGGGAGGTAAAAGGAGTGTGTTGATGAACACAGGTTCCCACTTAATAGGGACACAAGCCATTTATGACCTGACATTGGAGTTGAGTGTATATCTGGTGTCTGTGTTGCATTAAAGGCGGAGAAAGGTTTCATGTGAACACGTTTGTGATACTCGGAGGTGATTGGGAAGATTTTTTGTGTCTTCGAATTTGATGTATGTTCACATGCGATTGTCATTAGATGCAAGCAGCTGCTGTAATTGATTTAAACTTGATTTATTTTAAATTTTGTGTTCATTTTACTGTATTGAATATAACACTATTTATTGGTGATTTGGAGGCAGATAGGTAGATTTGTGTATTAGCTATTAGAAGGGCCACCTGTGCCTAGAAGATGATGACCTAAACAAAAACACATGTACACCAGTTTAGGGTTGAGGTTGAAGTTTACAATCACACCCAATAAGAAAAAAAAAAAAAACACACAGTTCCTACAAAGAAAACATCAGTGCTTATTCATTAAGTAAACGCATTTACTGGCTGCCCACGAACTGTGTATGTTTCTTGTCATTTTATCTGAATGTACTAAAAAAAAAAAGTTTTTAATTTTAATCCACTTTGGAGTGCCACCATTTTCATCACCTGTCTGCAGTTTCTACTAAGCCTAAATAGAAGGCCAAGGTCCTTAATGGGGTATGGTGACACTGAGTGGGTCAGTATAAGGGCAAAATTATAGTTTCTTATCTTTATCTCTAATTAGTCAATGCCTATATTCATACAATAAAATATACTTTCAAGCTTAGGATCTAGAAGATTTTAAAGCTGGGAGACATTGCATTAGCACACTAATCCTTCTCCATCATTGAAGAGTACATGTAATTTTAGGCACCTTTCATTGCTGTCACAAGGCTGGTACATATTGGCAGAGCTGGCATCAGACACTGACTTAAGGGGGAACATTGTGTCACAGCAGTGCCTAGCTAGCTCAGAAAATCAGAGTTCGCCCCATAAGATGAGTACTGACCACATAGTTAGGAGATACTTTAGGTTTGAGGGAAAACTAGGTTAATGGACAGTTAGTCTTATGAATACAAGGGTTACATTGAAAATGAAGAGTAAAGGATATGGGGAGGGATGGGATAAGGTGTTAGGATTAGGTAAAGTGTTAAGGGTTAACCTTTAGAGTTAGGTTGGGTTAAGGGTTAGCTGTTATTATAGGTTAGGTGTTAAGTGTTAGACAAAAAGTTAATTTTAAGTGTTAAAGGTAAGTTTTTAGAGTTAAGGGTTCATTTTAAGGGTTAAATGTGAAGTTTGGGTAAGTGCTGGGGTGAAGATAAGTGTTAGTGATAGACGACAGGGTTGCCACCTCCCGCAGCATTTTTTACTGGCAAAACACGGAAAATTTACTAGCGGAGCACATTTTTTACTGGCAACCTGAGAAATTACAGAACTCCTATTGAAAACTAACACAGTGAATATTTGAACAGTATAAACATGATATGGAAACACCGACCTACCTATAACAAAGTAATTTGCTTGATTTACATTTAAAAAGTCAACACAGCATGAAATTATCAGCCCCTGATGTTTACTCGCAGTTGTAAAAAAAAATCACAGATTTTTACAAACTTTCTGTAAATTTACTGGCGGTCTCAACCCTGATAGACGATAATTGAGGGACCCAGGGATAGATGATAGCTGAGGTAAGCAAGAAGGCAAGTTGGGTTTAAGTTTTTGATACGTTTCAGGCATATACAAACAACATATATTCATTGGGGTGCGTTTGGGCAGAAAGGAGAATAAATGAGCACCTGACGCTGTTCTGTTTTATAACATCCCTGTAGGATCTATTATAATCTTGCTGCTAGCAGTGTAAAGACGTTCAAAGAGATACATGCAAGAGGATTTGGGGCTTCAATACAGGATAGTAAAGAGACAGATAACATTCAAAAAGCTAATTGGCTGTGGTTTGGTGGCTTACATATGCAAGCAGGGATACCCTTCAATATGCACCCAGGAACATTACCTAGAGCTTAAACAAAAAGAAGGAGCACCAGACCAAATTCAGATAGGAGTCCAAAACAGCCTTAAAATGGATGTAAACCCGATTAATGAAATTTGACCTAGGTGCATATATCCGCAGTTTTCTTATTTCACGTCAACGCCCTAAGTTATGTGGCTTTCTTCTGCTCCATTCTTCTGTTATCATCATGATAACTTCTGACAAGTTCTCTGACAACTGTGATCAAACCAGGCTTCATTTTGTGTCAGGGTGGGTGCTATAAATAGACTAGCAGACAGCTGGTCATTGTTTCTTCCTTTTTCTGCCTATGGTGGATAAGGGGTTTGTGCCTTTCCTCCAATCCGCTGTCTCCCAGTGTATGGCAAGAATCCACACCCACAGGTGAATCAGGGAAAATTCTAATAGGACGTGCACTTTCTAAACAGTATCTAAAGCAGAAGACAGCAGATATACATGTAAAACTTATGTAGGGAGATTTTTTTCATCTCTGTGTATCATCTGAGGCTGTTTACTTCACTGAGTATATGTGAGGGTTTACATCCACTTTAATGATTCACAAGACAGTCAGCGTGTTTCAGTGGCAAAACACTCTCCCCTTTATCAGGACTACACGACAAATACAAAGATGTAAAAAGAATCTAAAGATGAGAAAATTATAAAAAAAATGTAATAAAAAAAATTATGGGATTGATATCAACTTAACAAGCTATTACTAACACCAGCATATTATGAACAAGACCAAAAAATGTCTTGCATATAAGTGCCAAATTAATTTGTGAGCAGAATTGCTTACATAGAGGATTTTTATGTAACTTTTAAAATATATTTCCCAGATGCAATAGTTCTTCTCATATTCATATTTGATATAAATTACCATTTCAGTCAGTGTAATTTGTAGCAGCTTTTATCAGTGGTCTTGTTTTTACTGAAATACCATTATTGTAGCATATATTGGTTTATGCTAATTTTTTTTATATATTATGATACTTTATAATATGATAATAATAAATTAATAGGCCATTATATCATTATTTATTTAACTTCTTTTGGTACTTCTATACAAGACATGTTTTGATCTTGTTCATAATATGCTGGTTGCCATCATTTTTTATTTCCAATTTTTATACATTTTTTAATATATATTTTTTGCATCTTTGTATTTTTATTTCTCTTGCATATCCCTGATGGGGGTGGGTGGATATGTTTCGATCCGGTGCTCCTTTTGGTTTAAGATCTGAGCAGTACAAAGAGATACCATAATAAATCACACAAAAAGATAACTAACTTCAAAATAATACTATTATGTCTATTAGACATAAATTTAGACATATGGCAAAAACTGTGAGCATTAATTAGGTTACAGAATAACACCTTTAAAAAAAAATAAAAAAGGTTATCACAACTATACCTTATAAAATTTCAGACTACAAAATATTTCAAAAACGACAGTACATGAGCCTTCACAGTTGGTATCTAACACCCATAGAGATATAGAAATTCAGTCCTGATTATACTACCTATGAGGAAAGGTTGCGAGCACTGAACTTATTCTCTTTGGAAAAGAGACGCTTGAGAGGGGATATGATTCCATTTTTTGAATAGCATATTGGTGACCCGACAATAGGAATAAAACTTTTCCGCGGAAGGGAGTTTAATAAGACATGTGGCCACTCACTAAAATTAGAAGAAAAGAGGTTTAACCTTAAACTACATAGAGGGTTATTTACTGTAAGAGCGGAAAGGATGTGGAATTCCCTTCCACAGGTGGTGGTTTCAGCGGGGGGCATCAATAGTTTCAAAAAAACTATTAGATAAAAACACGAACGACCACAACATACAGGGATATACAATGTAATACTGACATATAATCACACACATAGGTTGGACTTGATGGACTTGTGTCTTTTTTCAACCTTACCTACTAAGTAACTATGTACTGAATGTTGAAGATGTTCAACTAAGGCACATACACCAACATACGGTTATATGCCATAAACCTCATAATTTCTGTGAATATAATAGGTATAAAAATATTTTTAAAAGGAAGAGTTTATATTTTATATGCCCATAGACAAAAGTACACCATGCATCTTTAACCCAATGCTAATCGTGGGTAAGTCACTAATAGCCAAAGTTTGGATAATGTAAAATCCTCACCCATTAGAGAATGATAGGAAATATTTTACAGCTCATCTGTCTATACCCAATTTTATACAACTAAAAAAGGTGGAATATATACCTTTAGTTCTGTATTGTGTAAACCTAATGTTTGATACCTTTTAATTCTATTTGTATCTACCACTGTGTGAATTTTAAGTCATTTAAAATACATTTTACAAAAAAGGGCTCTGGCAGCCCAAGAGTTGAATAAAAGGCCCATGGGCACAGCTCTAAAGAGAGAACAGATGCATAATCAACAAAACAATGTACTGACCACTGACTGTGAGAAGCACTTGTTACTCCAGCTTTGATGATATCTTCAGCGAAAATGATTTTAGTCTTCTGCTAACATTTATTTTAATATACTTCCTGTGGGTTTGAAGGCAAGACCACGCCTGAGCAAGTTTTGAGAGGCAGAGGCGGGTGACAGAATATAGGCAGTGAGATATTGAGTAACACAATCAGAAGTGACAGTAATGCAAAGACTACTCAGACATAAAAAAAAACATCTGTATATTAATGCATACAATATCATCTGTAGTACGTGAGGGTTTACAAGTTACATTGTCCTCTTTAAAGCAATATTAAACCCAAAAGCAAACATTTGATATATTGCAGCTTACCAATTCTTATGCCGCGTACACACGATCGGAAATTCCGCCAGCAAAAGTCCGATGTGAGCTTTTGGTCGAAAATTGCGACCGTGTGTATGCTACATCGGACTTTTCCTGGCGGCATTTCCGCCAGCAAAAGATTGAGAGCAGGTTCTCTATTTTTCCGACGGAACAAGTTTCTATCAGAAATGCCGTTCGTCTGTATGCAATTCCGATGCGCAAAAAACCACACATGCTCAGAATCAAGTACGAGACGGAAGCACTCGGTGTGGTAAAACTAGCACTCGTAATGGAGATAGCACATGCGTCACGCTGCAAATTATTGGATCTTTTAATGCAGCACATTCTTTTGTTCTTTATAATGCTAGAATAATGAATTTGTTTTGCTGCTGATATTCACACAGAGTTCTGACAAACGGATTTCTTTATTATTTCTCATGATCTCCTGAATAATCATTTTTGTTTTTAAAGCCAGATCTCCATAATAATGTTTAGAATTATTTTTTATAGTCATTTTATTTTTTATCAAGATCTCCTGTTTTTTTGATAATGTTTAATTCATTTTCTAGTGATCTCCATATTTTTTTTTTGTGTGTGTCATGTTTCTACAACAACATTATTGTCAGGTCACCTGTATCCAGGTGACAGATGCACCCCGTTGAGGTTAGGAGTGCACCGCTATGATAGTGGACCCTAAGGCTGACTGCTGCGGATGGAACTCGGGGTGGTTCAGGAAGGCAGGTCCCCTGAAGCACCAACACAGATCCCACAGTGAGTTAGAGCATAGATTCCCCAGGGCGCGGAGTCTAAGAGCCAGCAGGTGTTCACCAGAGCCTCTAGTGGTGAGGATGGACTGGGCTGCAACTGGCTCCAGGTCGCGGCCCCCAGGGTCTCCCAGCTCACACTCACGGTAGGCTACAGGAGGATGGAGAGGAAACAGCAGCCCAGGACAGCAAGGGATAGTAAGGTGATAGCCAAATGTTGGGGCGACTAGCAGACAAGGATAACAGAGGATAACGCCAAAAGTCAGGGTCACAGGCAAACAGGGATAGTCGACAACGCACCAAAGGTCAGGGTCACAAGCAGACAGGGATAGTCGGGAACACACCAAGATTGGTAAAAGAGACAGAGACAAACTTAGAGCACACGGCAAACAGGAAGCCAAACACACAATATTGCACGGCAAGGCAGGCTTGGAGAATACGGTGTTAAATAGTGGTTCCTGTTGAGGCTAGGGTGGAGCCACACAGAGGGAAGATTACTTAAGCATGCAGGTGTGAGAGTACAAGCCTCAAGGCTGATACACAGACCAGGTAAGAGACAGACAGATCATGAATGTATTACTGCAAGGTCATGACAATTATTATCTTGTATTTTTAAAGCTCAAGGAGGTTGGTTGGTGTCCCTTGTTAATTTGACATTGTATTTTTGAAGTGTACCTGCCTACTCACAAACAAACTGTCCTATTTGAAGAAAAACACAAAGGCAAGTATTTTCATATAAAATAATCTCCATTTATTTTGGCTAATAACACAATAAAGAGGAAGGCAACGCTGGAGAAACTGCTTGAGTTTGCGAAGCCTTTGTACCCCAGGGCACACATCAACTCTTTGTAAATAAAAATTGGTAGCCTGAGAAGTCCATATAATAGGGAGCACAATCAGGTCCAGGACTCCCAGAGATCAGGAACAGCAGCAGATGACATATATGTCTCCAGGCTGTGGTACTACAACAGCCTGCGTCTTCTGTCAGACCAGACTGAACCCAGGCCATCACTTTCATGTCTTCCCTGCAGCCTTGCCTCCATGCTTTCCTGCAGCCTTCCCTGCAGCCTTCCTTGGAGGCTGTGGCTCTGAAGGTGGACTTGTGGCAGGAGGAGGAGGAGGATGGGCGAGCGCACATCAGTGCATGTCATCAGTCATTTGGCCCCTCAACCCCTTATGAAGGGCCTGAAAAATAATCTTCTCACAGATGAGGCGTTGGCCCTCCTCCATTTGCTGCCATTTTTGCAGCTACATAGCAGCCATAGGCCTCTTCAGCATCGGGGGGTGTTTTCAGGGCCGCATTAGCCTCCTTAATGAGGCCCGGTGCTGCCTCCTCCTTGTTACTCCCCTTCCTGGCCCTTTTTGTTGTAAGGTGGAGGGGAGGCACCTGGGATTGGGTGAGGCTACTGGGCCTGGCCACTTCCTGGCTGACACTTACCCCCACCTCCTGGCTGACACTTAACCCCACCTCCTGGCTGACACTTACCCCCGCCTCCTCCTGTCTGCCACATTCCAGAGCCTCGTCCCAGCTGTGGTCTTCCTGTGTATAAAAAAAGGGACATAGTTTTAGTTTTTGGTTCATCAATCACACACAATTTTCAGCTCATGACTGTTGCAAATTGAATGTTAATAAATAGAAAAGACTATCATTCTGAGCCCAGCATTTTTCATTCTTGTCACAATCATTTTTGGCCCCTACTGTCTATTGATATGTAAAACATTTTTTGTTAAATCATTAATTTGTTATCAATAACATCTAGTTAACAACAATAATTTTCAGACAATAAATATGTTAAAAAATACTATACCTGGCTCCAGCTGGGCTCTTCAACTTCTTCCAGGAAGAAAGGCCCAGGTTGGTCCTCGGGAAGTCTCAGCTGGGGTTGAGGGAAGGGTGGATGGAAGGGGGGCCGGAAGTGTAAAAAGGTGATTCCCTGGCTTCAATCTGGTCTTCTAGAAACTGCATCCTGTTTTAGTACCACAGACTGGGTACATACACATCCTTTTCTGCTGCTCCTGATTTCATGGAAGCCTGGACCTTATTAAGCTCCTTCCTATACGTGCTTCTCAAGCTACCAATTTTCTTATCCACAAACTCGATGTCTGTGTCGGGGACCTGCGTCTTCACAAATTGCAGCAGTTTCTCCAGCGATGCCTTCCTAGCTGGTTTATTTCGATATAAGGGGTTTTTAACCTCCCACAAATTTCTCATATCCCTGTATCTGTCTATGAACTGGCCCATGAATTCAGGGTCTTTGAATTGTTTCATATTTGCTGCAAGACAAAACACAAAACAAAAACATTAATAGGCTAAACTCTCCTAATCTTATCCCAATATAGGCCTCAATCTCAAATCAGTATAGGCCACTGATGTCCCAAGTTAAAATGTTACCTTCGTTAGAACGTTCGGCGCTTCCAGTCCTCCTTCCTCCGCACACAGAACATAGGTACGATAGACGCGTGTTGGCTCTATATACACTGCGCATGCGTGAAACTCTGCCCACCCCTGATGTTCTTTATAGAATATTCCCCGCCCCTTCTCTTTCGTTGCAGTGGGAGAGGAACATGGCGGAGACACAGCAGGTGTGTAATAGCGGTAACGAGGAGGAAAGCCCGGAGCCAGAAAGTCCCAATCCTGCAGGAGATTTAAGGCCTCAAATATGTCCTTTGTAGAGACGGTGGACATCTTGAAGAGGGACGACTATGATGGGAAGCATGGACCTTACCCAAACCCAAATGTGAGAAAGGCCAAGATCATGTCTAAAGTAGTGAGAAGCCTGCACAGGAATTTTTGGGTACGACGATCCAAGGATCAATTGAGGAAATGCTGGTCAGACCTGAAATTGAGGGAGCACGATCTGTACAGAAGGATCAAGAAACTGCTTCTAAAAAGTAAGTATTTGTCGTGTGCCCCTATTATTATTGCATGCTGCTCCATGGGCTTTTCTTTACTGTTGTACAGTTTTAAATGGCATTTTTCATGTTCGTGGGCACAGTAATCGGTTGTAGTAAACATAATTCGTTTGCCAACTAAATACAATGTTTTTGGCAGATATAGGGTTAAGTACATTTGGTCATGCTAATTTGTATTAAAAGAAGTTTAGGACATTGTTGTCTAGTTGTGTTTGAAACTAGAATGAATTCCGAACTTGATTCAGTGTAATGTAAGGAGAGGACACTCAGCAGCAACTTTTTAGGGTGTCCCACACAGGTACTCCAGTGGATACTTGGGGTGTCTCCATGTGTGAATCTTGTCCAAAAAAGGTAAGTATTCCAGCTTTGGTAAGGAAAAAAATTCATGTCTTCAGCTTGGAACTCTGTCAAAACAGACAATTATACCCCACTTCCAAGCAATGTTTCATATTCCTATTTCTGGCCTCAAATATCGGTGTGCTAAGTATACCTTTTGTTTCATTCTCATAGGGGAGAAAAGACTCGGGACATCTGAGGACACCAGGAACCCCCCACCTCCTGAAGAAGGGGAACAGAGGACACCACAACCTCAGGATGTGGAGGGAGGAGAGGTGGAAGAAGTGGTTGAAATTGTCACCATAACATGTCAGTGTCTGACACCACAGATTCAGGTAATAGAAGTATTCCTGCATATTTATAATACATGTGTTTATTTCTTCTTTTAGGTAATGTGCATGTTGTGGAAGAACAAGCTCCTCATTTCACCAGTGCAAGTGCACAAATACTAATCCAGGAGATAATGGTGTGTAGTCGAGATGTAGACATCATAAAGAAAAAAAACAATGAGGTTGAACAAAAACTGAAGAACATGATTGATGTATTAGGGAGAATCTAAATAACAACAAAATGCCACCATTTTAGATTTTTTTTGGACCAATTTTGAAAAATTTTGGTCGCATTTTAAAAGCCAAATTTTGAAGATGCACACAGTGTGTCAACATGTGCTATCTGCCATCAGGGGATATCAATGCGTTTTGTGAGTGCAACCCCTTCCTAGCAACTCAAGTAGGTGAGAAGAAGTGGTTGCACCCCCAAAACACGTCCATTGATCCCACATGATGGGAGACAGCACATGTTGACATTAGACATGGGATGAGGAAATGTCTGATATTGCCTTCAGTTATTCAATGTTGAACTTTGTAAGTTCCTGAGTTGTGTATGTTATGTTTTGAAACATACCTGTTTATGTACAAAAAAAAAATTTCAAGGTAAAACTTTATAAAACCAAGATGTTGTTTTTTTTACCCAAAAATGTTTTATAACACACAGGTGCATGTGCATGGAGTAAAAGGTTTTATACTCAACAATGTGTGGCTTCTTTTTTCAATGCTCAATACCAGTTTTTGTATAAAGTTGGTGTTTACAGTGAAAATGGGTGTTATTTAATAATGGAAAAACCACTTGGCACTACAAGTTCATTAGGAAAACCTAGGAGACAGCTAAAAGAAACACAAGCAGTAAATCAAAATCAAGATTTTATCAGATAATTTTTTTTTTCAAATAGAAAATATTTACAAATTTGCTGGCATAGCAATGGCCCCCCTACCCATAAAATAATTAACATATTTTTGCAGCACTTCACGGGTGCTTTGGGGGGGCAAGCCAGGACAGCCAGCTTCCAGGGCTGTCATTGGATTTTCTGGAAGTCCGGCCTCAGGCCCAACTGAGGCAACATAATTAGGAGCATTTCTCTTTAAAAAGTTGTGAAGTATGCAGCATGCTAGAAATATGTAGTTCAGTTTGTACTCTGCCATATTCATTGCCATAAGAAATAGGCAGAACCGGCTGACCATTATCCCAAAGGCGTTCTCCACAACTCTTCTGGCTCTGGCCAGCCGGTAATTAAAAACCCTATTCTCCGGGGTGAGGGTCCTCTGGGGGAATGGCCTCATCAGGTGATCACCCAGACCAAATGCTTCATCAGCGATAAAAACAAATGGGAGTCCTTCAACGCTCTCTTCCGCAGGTGGCAATCCCAAGCCACCACTCTGGAGACGTCGGTAGAACTCGATCTGGGCAAAGACTCCACTATTCGACATCCGGCCATTCTTCCCCACGTCCACATATAAAAATTCATATGTCGCCGACACCACCGCCATCAACACGATACTATTGAAACCCTTATTATTAAAATATGACCCCGAGTGGAATGGTGGTATGATGTGGACATGTTTCCCATCAATTGCCCCTCAGCAGTTAGGTAATTCCCACTGCTAGGCAAACTGGGAGGCCACAGTCTGCCATTCCTGTGGCGTTGAAGGAAACTGTGAAGTCAAAAAATAAACAAAAATATTAGTACTTTTGCACATAACATTTGCAAGCAGATTAGACACAAACATTCTTGGCCAACATCAGTATAACATTTATTTTAAGGAGTATTTAACCACTTGACGACCGCCTCACGCCGATGTACGTCGGCAAGGTGGCACGGACAGGCAAAATCACGTACAGGGTACGTGATTTGCCTTCCGCGGGTGGGGGGTCCGATCGGTCCCCCCCCCGGTGCCCGAGGCGGTCGCCATTTCTTCCCGGGCGATGAAAGGTCAGGGGGAGGCCATCCATTGTTGGCCACCCCCTCCCGATCGCTCCCGGCGAATGAAAATGCTTCCTTTCCCTCTGTAATGTAAACAGAGGGAAAGGAAGTGATGTCATCTCTCCTCGAGCCGGTCTTTTCGTCGCCGCGCCGAGGAGAGAAGACATCCAAGTAAGTGCACCAACACTACACATTCAGTAGAACACGCCAGGCACACTTGTCACCCCCCATCACCCCCCGATCACCCCCTGATCACCCCCCTGTACCCCCTGTCACTCTGACACCAATAGTGTCAGTTAGGGAGGTAAGTATATAGGTTCGCTGTCAGTGTTTTATAGCGACAGGGACCCCCATATATACCCCCATATACTACCTGCTAAAGGTTTTAACCCCCTGATTGCCCCCTAGTTAACCCTTTCACCAGCGATCACCGTATAAGTGTTACGGGTGACGCTGGTTAGCTAGTTTGTTTTTTGTAGTTTATTACAGTTTATTACAGTTTATTATAGTTTTAGGGCACCCGCCGTTTATTACCCTATAAAGGTTTAACCCCCTAATTGCCCGGCGGTGATAGAAGTTAAGTTTTTAGGATCAGATAAGGTCTGCGTCGCCCCAGGCAGCGTCAGGTTAGCGCCAGTACAGCTAAAACCCACGCACGCAGCATACACCTCCCTTAGTGCTATAGTATCTGAACGGATCGATATCTGATCCGATCAGATCTATACTCCCCAGCAGTTTAGGGTTCCCTGAAACGCAGTGTTAGCGGGATCAGCCCAGATACCTGCTAGCACCTGCGTTTTGCTCCTCGGCCCAGCCCTGCCCAGCCCACCCAAGTGCAGTATCGATCGATTACTGACACTTACAAAACACTAAGCACACATAACTGCAGCGGTCGCAGAGTCAGGCCTGATCCCTGCGATCGCTAACAGTTTTTTTGTAGCGTTTTGATACAGTCGCCAACAGTCAGGAGCTTTTTTGCCTGTGAGTCTCACTAGTGTACCCCTAAATTTAGAGGCCAAAATGGCAAATCCAATGTACACTAGTGAAGAGGCCTACAGGATTCTGAGCATGACAGATAGTGAAGAGGAAGTCACTCATCTGTCAAGTTCAGGCTCAGAATACGAACCTGTAGAGGACAGCGGCTCCATGACAGATAGCTCTGACGACAGAGTTGTGGTCCCTGCTAGGGTCAGGCGTACCAGACCCCGAACTTATGCTGTCCTTGAAGTGCAAGAACCGCAGGGCTCTCGTATGGAGCAGAGCAGTACTAGCGCCGCTACTCCTTCTGGTGAACTGGCAAGCACCAGCGGCCTAGTACACCCTGGTCGTACATCCAGCACTGCAGTATCACGTGGTGACGTGGCGAGTCCCATAAGTGCAGTTCAAGCTGGCGAGGTGGCAAGCAGTAGTAGTGTCCCGCTGCCACCAAGAAGACAAAGACAGGCCCGTCGTGCCCATAGTGCCCTTCCTGCTGCATTGGCCAATCCGAATTGGGAACCTTCCACTTCTGCAGCACCCATACTTCCCCCTTTCACTGGCCAACCCGGAATTCAGGTGGAAACAGTTGACTTTATGCCACTGGATTTTTATTCACTGTTTTTCACCGAAGATCTCTATAGATCTATTGTGGACCAAAGCAATTTGTACGCTGGTTAACACATCGCCACTATTCCCCAGTCCTCCCTTGCCAGAGATTGGAGACCAATTACGGTCTCCGAATTTAAGACCTTTCTGGGCCTTTCCCTCCTCATGGGGTTGAATAAAAAGAGTAAGTTGCGGTCATATTGGTCCACTGACCCAATTTACCATTCACCCTTGTTCTCTGCTTCCATGACCAGGGCACGATACGAGCAGATTTTGCGGTTCATGCACTTCAACGACAATGAACTCTGTCGTCCTCGTGGAGACCCTGCATACGATCGGCTCTACAAAATTCGGCCCCTCGTAAACCACTTCAACCAACGTTTTGCAGACTTGTTTACCCCCCATCAAGTTGTCTGCGTTGATGAGTCCCTGATTAAGTTTTCTGGCCGCTTGTCATTCAAACAGTACCTTCCCAGCAAGCGTGCCAGATACGGGGTCAAGATGTATAAGCTCTGTGACAGGGCCACAGGCTATACATGTAGATTTATGGTTTACGAGGGAAAAGATAGTCGCGTAGAGCCGATAAACTGCCCTGACTACATAGGAAGCGCTGGCAAGATAGTGTGGGACTTGGTGTCACCCTTATTCGGAAAGGGGTACCACTTGTACGTGGACAATTATTATACGAGCGTGCCACTTTTTAGTCACTTGTTTGATCAGCAGATTGGAGCATGTGGCACCGTGCGACCTAATCGCCGGGGCTTTCCCCAGCGGCTTGTAGATTCCCGTCTTAGGCTGGGGGAGAGAGCCTGCTTGAAGTATAATAATTTGCTCGCTATGAAGTGGAGGGATAAGAAGAATGTTTTCGTTCTCACCTCCCTTCATGCAGACACGACGACCCAAATTTCTACGGCGACTGGTGTTGTGGAGAAACCCCTCTGTGTCCACGAATACAACCTTAATATGGGAGGGGTGGACCTCAACAACAAGTTGTTGGCGCCGTACTTAGTTGCCCGTAAGGCCAGACGCTGGTACAAAAAAGTGTCTGTATACTTATTTCAATTGGCTTTGCTGAATGCTCATGTGCTATACAGAGCTTCAGGACAGACTGGATCCTTCCTTAAATTCCAGGAAGAGATCGTCAGAGCCCTTCTGTTTCCAGACGGTGCTCTACTTCACCTTCCCCAACCAAATGCAGTAAGCCGGCTGCATGAGCGGCATTTTATTTATGCCATCCCGAGTACCCCTACCCAACGAGCCCCCCAAAAAAGATGTCGTGTCTGCAGCAAGCGCGGATTTAGGCGTGACACCCGGACTTATTGTCCCTCCTGTCCTGGCAATCCTGGTCTTTGCATGGGTGAATGCTTTGAACGCTACCATACATTAGTTGAGTATTAGCGTAGGGTTCAGCACTGCACAGACTAGGCACACTAACACAGGGTCTCCCAAGATGCCATTGCATTTTGAGAGACCCAAACCTGGAACAAAAGTTACAAAAGTTAAAAGTTACTAAAAAAAAGTGTAAAAAAATAAAAGAAAAAAAAATTAAAAAAAATAAAAACACAAAAAAAAATATAAAATAAAAAAACCAAAAATAGTTGTTGTTTTATTGTTCTCTCTCTCTCTATTCTCTCTCTATTGTTCTTCTCTTTTTTACTCTATTCTATTCTGCAATGTTTTATTGTTATTATGTTTTACCATGTTTCCTTTTCAGATTTTTCATACTTTACCGTTTACTGTGTTTTGTTGGTAACCATTTTATTGTTTTCAGGTACGCCATTCAGTTGCAGCGCGGATTTATTTATCTTGACAGCAACAGCGTTTGCTCCCACGATATATAAAGCCGTGACTCCAACGCTGTCGGAGGTGATTTCACCACCACAGTTACATACTTCAGCATATATGCCGAAGCGTGGGGGCAGAAGTGGGTGGAGGAGCGATTTGCTCCTGCCTTTTGCGGGAGGATGCCCCCATGCTTCGGCATATATATATTTTAGGCACAGGTTGCGTTAAATGTTTTATTTTTTACTATTTTTTTTTTTGTATTTGCTTTGCAGGTATGGTAAGTCTTACTGTTATACTGTAATGTTGCTTTGTTTTATTGTTAACCATCATTTGCTTAGCAGGTACGCCATTCAGTTGCAGCGCGGATTTATTTATCTTGACAGCAACAGCGTTTGCTCCCACGATATATAAAGCCGTGACTCCAACGCTGTCGGAGGTGATTTCACCACCACAGTTACATACTTCAGCATATATGCCGAAGCGTGGGGGCAGAAGTGGGTGGAGGAGCGATTTGCTCCTGCCTTTTGCGGGAGGATGCCCCCATGCTTCGGCATATATATATTTTAGGCACAGGTTGCGTTAAATGTTTTATTTTTTACTATTTTTTTTTTTTGTATTTGCTTTGCAGGTATGGTAAGTCTTACTGTTATACTGTAATGTTGCTTTGTTTTATTGTTAACCATCATTTGCTTAGCAGGTACGCCATTCAGTTGCAGCGCGGATTTATTTATCTTGACAGCAACAGCGTTTGCTCCCACGATATATAAAGCCGTGACTCCAACGCTGTCGGAGGTGATTTCACCACCACAGTTACATACTTCAGCATATATGCCGAAGCGTGGGGGCAGCAGTGGGTGGAGGAGCAATTTGCTCCTGCCTTTTGCGGGAGGATGCCCCCATGCTTCGGCATATATAAATGGTGCATGTATGCCCATCATTAGAAGTGGGTGGATGAAGGGAGGTATTCTAATGGTGGGCATACCCACTGATCAATATCTTTTTTTCGTTCAGCCCACAGGCTGCATGAAAAAAAAGTTTACAATATATGCCTAACAAGGACCAGCAACGTACTGGTATGTTGCTGGACTTTGAGTGGTTATACCAGAATGATGCCTGCAGGTTTAGGTATCATCTTGGTACCATTCTTTTCAGCCAGCGGTCGGCTTTCATGTAAAAGCAATCCTAGCGGCTAATTAGCCTCTAGACTGCTTTTGCAAGCAGTGGGAGGGAATGCCCCCCCTCCCCCACCGTCTTCCATGTTTTTCTCTGGCTTTCCTGTCCCAACAGGGAACCTGAAAATGCAGCCGGTGATTCAGCCAGCTGACCATGGAGCTGATCAGAGACCAGAATGGCTCCAAACATCTCTATGGCCTAAGAAACCGGAAGCTACGAGCATTTCATAGAGCCCAATTTTTTTAAAAAAGAGTACCTGTCACTACCTATTGCTATCATAGGGGATATTTACATTCCCTGAGATAACAATAAAATTAATTAAAAAAAAATAAAAATGAAAGGAACAGTTTAAAAATAAGATAAAAAAGCAAAAAAATAATAAAGAGAAAAAAAAAAAAAAAAAAAAAGCACCCCTGTCCCCGCCTGCTCTCGCGCAAAGGCGAACGCAAGGGTCGGTCTGGCGTCAAATGTAAACAGCAATTGCACCATGCATGTGAGGTATCACCGCGAAGGACAGAACGAGGGCAGTAATTTTAGCAGTAGACCTCCTCTGTAAATCTAAAGTGGTAACCTGTAAAGGCTTTTAAAGGCTTTTAAAAATGTATTTATTTTGTCGCCGCTGCGCGTTTGTGCGCAATTTTAAAGCATGTCATGTTTGGTATCCATGTACTCGGCCTAAGATCATCTTTTTTATTTCATCAAACATTTGGGCAATATAGTGTGTTTTAGTGCATTAAAATTTTAAAAAGTGTGTTTTTTCCCCAAAAAATGCGTTTGAAAAATCGCTGCGCAAATACTGTGTGAAAAAAAATATGAAACACCCACCATTTTAATCTGTAGGGCATTTGCTTTATAAAAAATATATAATGTTTGGGGGTTCAAAGTAATTTTCTTGCAAAAAAAAATTATTTTTTTCATGTAATCAAAAAGTGTCAGAAAGGGCTTTGTCTTCAAGTGGTTAGAAGAGTGGGTGATGTGTGACATAAGCTTCTAAATGTTGTGCATAAAATGCCAGGACAGTTCAAACCCCCCCCCAAATGACCCCATTTTGGAAAGTAGACACCCCAAGCTATTTGCTGAGAGGCATGTCGAGTCCATGGAATATTTTATATTGTGACACAAGTTGCGGGAAAGAGACAAATCTTTTTTTTTTTTTTGCACAAAGATGTCACTAAATGATATATTGCTCAAACATGCCATGGGAATATGTGAAATTATACCCCAAAATACATTCTGTGGCTTCTCCTGAGTATGGGGATACCACATGTGTGGGACTTTTTGGGAGCCTAGCCGCGCACGGGACCCCGAAAACCAAGCCCCGCCTTCAGGCTTTCTAAGGGCGTAAATTTTTGATTTCACTCTTCACTGCCTAGCACAGTTTCGGAGGCCATGGAATGCCCAGATGGCACAACCCCCCCCCAAATGACCCCATTTTGGAAAATAGACACCCCAAGCTATTTGCTGAGAGGTATAGTGAGTATTTTGCAGACCTCACTTTTTGTCACAAACTTTCGAAAATTGAAAAAAGAAAAAAAAAATACATTTTTCTTGTCTTTCTTCATTTTCAAAAACAAATGAGAGCTGCAAAATACTCACCATGCCTCTCAGCAAATAGCTTGGGGTGTCTACTTTCCAAAATGGGGTCATTTGGGGGGGGGTTTTGCCATCTTGGCATTTTATGGCCTTCAAAACTGTGATAGGTAGTGAGGAGTGGAATCACAACTTAACGCCCTTAGAAATCCTGAAGCCGGTGCTTGGTTTTCGGGGCCCCGTATGCGGCTAGGCTCCCAAAAAGTCCCACACATGTGGTATCCCCATACTCAGGAGAAGCAGGAGAATATTTTTTGGGGTGTAATTCCACATATGCCCATGGCATGTTTGAGCAATATATCATTTAGTGACAACTTTGTGCAAAAAAAAAAAAAAAAATTGTCACTTTCCCGCAACTTGTGTCAAAAAATAAAATATTCCATGGACTCAACATGCCTCTCAGCAAATAGTTTGGGGTGTCTACTTTCCAAAATGGGGTCATTTGGGGGGGATTTGTGCCATCTGGGCATTTTATGGCCTTCAAAACTGTGATAGGTAGTGAGGAATGAAATCAAAAATTTATGCCCTTAGAAATCCTGAAGGCGGTGATTGGTTTTGGGGCCCCGTACGCGGCTAGGCTCCCAAAAAGTCCTAAACATGTGGTATCCCCATACTCAGGAGAAGCAGCAGAATGTATTTTGGGGTGTAATTCCACATATGCCCATGGCATGTTTGAGCAATATATCATTTAGTGACAACTTTGTGCAAAAAAAAAAAAAAAGTGTTACTTTCCCGCAACTTGTGTCAAAATATAAAATATTCCATGGACTCAACATGCCTCTCAGCAAATAGTTTGGGGTGTCTACTTTCCAAAATGGGGTCATTTGGGGGGGTTTTGTGCCATCTTGGCATTTTATGGCCTTCAAAACTGTGATAGGTAGTGAGGAGTCAAATCACAACATTATGCCCTTAGAAATCCTGAAGGCGGTGCTTGGTTTTCGGGGCCCCGTATGCGGCTAGGCTCCCAAAAAGTCCCACACATGTGGTATCCCCATACTCAGGAGAAGCAGCTAAATGTATTTTGGGGTGCAATTCCACATATGCCCATGGCCTGTGTGAGAAATATATCATTTAGTGACAACTTTGTGCAAAAAAAAAAAAAAATTGTCACTTTCCCGCAACTTGTGTCAAAAAAGAAAGTATTCCATGGACTCAACATGCCTCTCAGCAAATAGTTTGGGGTGTCTACTTTCCAAAATGGGGTCATTTGGGGGGGGGTTGTGCCATCTTGGCATTTTATGGCCTTCAAAACTGTGATAGGTAGTGAGGAGTCAAATCACAACATTATGCCCTTAGAAATCCTGAAGGCGGTGCTTGGTTTTCGGGGCCCCGTATGCGGCTAGGCTCCCAAAAAGTCCCACACATGTGGTATCCCCGTACTCAGGAGAAGCAGCTAAATGTATTTTGGGGTGCAATTCCACATATGCCCATGGCCTGTGTGAGAAATATATCATTTAGTGACAACTTTGTGCAAAAAAAAAAAAAATTGTCACTTTCCCGCAACTTGTGTCAAA
This sequence comes from Lithobates clamitans, assembly GCA_037952925.1. Taxonomy (NCBI): domain Eukaryota; kingdom Metazoa; phylum Chordata; class Amphibia; order Anura; family Ranidae; genus Lithobates; species Lithobates clamitans. The sequence goes on along the minus strand of JBBGZY010000981.1, from coordinate 2,843,279 downwards.
AAAGAAAGTATTCCATGGACTCAACATGCCTCTCAGCAAATAGCTTGGAGTGTCTACTTTCCAAAATGGGGTCATTTGGGGGGGTTTTGTGCCATCTGGGCATTTTATGGCCTTCAAAACTGTGATAGGTAGTGAGGAATGAAATCAAAAATTTATGCCCTTAGAAATCCTGAAGGCGGTGATTGGTTTTCGGGGCCCCGTACGTGGCTAGGCTCCCAAAAAGTCCCACACATGTGGTATCCCCATACTCAGGAGAAGCAGCTGAATGTATTTTGGGGTGCAATTCCACATAGGCCCATGGCCTGTGTGAGCAATATATCATTTAGTGACAACTTTTTGTAAATATTTTTTTTTTTTTTTTGTCATTCAATCACTTGGGACAAAAAAAATAAATATTCAATGGGTTCTACATGCCTCTCAGCAATTTCCTTGGGGTGTCTACTTTCCAAAATGGGGTCATTTGGGGGGGTTTTGTACTGCCCTGCCATTTTAGCACCTCATGAAATGACATAGGCAGTCATAAACTAAAAGCTGTGTAAATTCCAGAAAATGTACCCTAGTTTGTAGACGCTATAACTTTTGCGCAAACCAATAAATATACGCTTATTAACTTTTTTTTTACCAAAGACATGTGGCCGAATAAATTTTGGCCTAAATGTATGACTAAAATTGAGTTTATTGGATTTTTTTTATAACAAAAAGTAGAAAATATCATTTTTTTTCAAAATTTTCAGTCTTTTTCCGTTTATAGCGCAAAAAATAAAAACGGCAGAGGTGATCAAATACCATCAAAAGAAAGCTCTATTTGTGGGAAGAAAAGGACGCAAATTTCGTTTGGGTACAGCATTGCATGATCGCGCAATTAGCAGTTAAAGCGACGCAGTGCCAAATTGGAAAAAGACCTCTGGTCCTTAGGCAGCATAATGGTCCGGGGCTCAAGTGGTTAAAGACAAAAATATTAGGTACACTTATCAGATTACTCACCCCCTCTGATGGGCCATTGGAAAAAATTTAGGGGGGGAGGGTTATAAATGAGTTTGGGACCCCCAAAAAAAGCCTCTGGCACTCTGCCTGAATTTAAGGACAACAATAACATTTGGACACATTTTAGGGGGGGTTTAGGGTAAAGCACTACAATGGAGCTGACAAAATACATTGTTAAGTGACTAGGCTAGGTGTGTATGGGCCCAGGATAGTATGCTGGGGAGGATAGTGAAGGCAAATATGCATGTAGGCCAAAAAAGGAGCATTAATAGCTTTCAGCATGCATGGGCACAAAGAGGACTTTCACAGCATATTACAATCATCGTAATTATGGAATGAGGAAAGAAATACAATACATTAGCATACATTAAATACATAGAATGTGATGGTAAAGGAGAAAACTTACCCTAATATAGTCCTTCGGCAGGACCTGAATGATGGCAGAACAGGTCTCTGGAATAATGATCCCCAGAGCCTGGGGGAGATGCTTGTAAAGAACTTGAGGTCCTGTAGACTTCTCCCTGTCACCAAGTACAGCAACGTGGCGACTAGCCTCTGCTCGGGAGTGATGGCTTGCCGCATGCAGGTGTCCTGCTTCATAATATAAGGGGACAGCAAAGCCAACAGATGGTGAAAAACGGGGTCCGTCATCCGGAGAAAATTGCTGAAATCATTAGGGTTATTCTCCTGGATCTCCCGCAGCAAAGGCATATGAGAGAATTGGTCATGCTAGAGTAACCAATTCTTTGTCCATGAACTCCTCCCCACCCTGTTCATGGAATGAGCTTGGGTCAAAGCAAGAACCCCAACACCAAGCCCCCGCACAGCACGAACTCTGCGACGAGTATGTAACCGCAACATGGCTTCAAAACGGTCGGCTGGTCAGAACGAACTAACAGAATGCACTGAAGAACATAAAGGCCTGTGAAGAGCGAGCTGAAAATCAGAAACGAGCGGACAAGAACGCACTGAAAAACAGATACGAACTGACTACACACACTGAAAACCAGCTACAAACCCACAAGCACAATCGTCTCTCACCAAACTTCTACTAACACCAGGTAAACACGAGATTAGCAGAAGGAGCCCAAAGGGTGGCGCATTGGGTATTGAACTTCCCTTTTATAGTGTCGTCGTACGTGTTGTACACATTCTTGATGGTTGGAATTTGGTGTGACCGTGTGTATGCAAGACAAGCTTGAGTAGAATTCCGTTGGAAAAACCATCCAAGGCTTTTCTGACGAAAATTCCGATTGTGTGTACACGGCATGAGATGTGATAGTTGCATGTTTCCTTTTTTGGCTTTCTTTATTTTATTTTCTTCTGGTGACCCAGCCAGCAAGTCTGTTGTTTTTCACAAACTCAAGCTCTCCAGCAGAATTTATTACTTTGTATGGATGAGACAAACAGCTTAACACTGGCAACGGCGCTTGAAATTATCAGCTTTTATTTATTCATGCAATACCTTTACCAAAAGGTAAAAAACTGTTTGCTGCAACTGCTTAAAAAAGTGTGAGCTGGCTTCAATTTGTTAGTACATCCAAATCTGCTAATACATTTAACACTACCCTCCTCTCCGGACTGACAATGCATCTGTCTTCTGTGCCTCCTGTTCCAATTTATCCAGAGTTGTGTCTTGCAAATACAGGAGGTGTGCACAGCTCTAAAGCGAGAACAGATGCATAATCAACAAAACACCAGATCACCAGGTGAACACAAAGTGATAAAGAAAAGAAAACTGATGCAGCCCCCACATCTAATGTTTTTTTTAAGCTGCAATGTAATACATTTTTGGTTTTGGGTTTAATACCGTTTTAAATCAGACAAAAGACAAAGTGCGGTAACTTATAACAACCAGCCAATAGTTCACTAAAGGAAAACACGTAGGTTGATATTGCTACGCTGAAAATACTATTTGGTTTGGCTGTTATGCTGAGCTTCTCATGTTAGTACTGATTTGTTGATTTGAAACCAAGATGGAGTTTAGATGTTCTGACTTTGGTGTCCGTTTATGAAGCAGTGAAATCTATTCACTGCTTCGTTCTCCGGCATTCACAGTGAAGAATCTTCTCCTCTGTGTGCCAGTTTATGAAGCGGTGTAGATCGCTTCACCTTTGGAGGAGTGAAGAGATCTACAAATGCTTCAAATAGTGGAGAACGGCCCCTGATACTGGAATCTCGTGAGACTTTACGAGATTACAGTACCAGATGTCAGTTTATCAAGCAGTGATAAATTATCACCGCTCAACAGCGTGGATTAATGTTAATAAAATAATGTGTCCCCCTACATTATACACATATGTATACACACACACACACTATATATACATGTATATACACACACATGATATATATATACATATACACATTATATGTATATATGTATAAATATGTATACACATAAATATGACAGGGGGACATGCTTACAGTGTTGGGGGGTCTGAACGAGGCATAAGGAAGTTAAAAATCTTCCTCCTTCCCCCCCAGATCCCCCCAGATTTCCTCTTCACTCCCCGATTCACCACCTCTGAGCTGGTGAACCTGGGAGTGTGAATTCTGACACAGATCGCCAGTGAAGCGGTGAGATCACCGCTTCATAAACTGGCCGTTACTGTGTCATTCAATGAGGATTCTCCATGTGTAGAGATAATCGGCGGGAGAACAAGTTCAAACATGTTCTCCCCCGATTATCACTGTTTCATAAACTGTTTATGGACTGTGATCAGCGGTGATCCTCGGGATCACCGCTGATCACTGCTTCATAAACGGACACCTTTACTTGGTGCCCATTGTTCTGGGTCAGTGATTTAAGCCTAGTACACATGATGAGATTATCAGACGAATTATTTTTATTTATTTTTTTGCATGCTAGTTTTCATATCAAAAACAAATGGGTTACTAAAATACGAAAATTCTCGTACGACAGAATAAAAATTTGAAAGTGATTTGTTGTATTTGTATTGTAATTTCAGACGAAAATTATGCTGATTAAGGCCTCATGCACACTGGTCATTAAAATAATGTTATAAAAACTCCAGTAGCTTTACAGTGAGTTTTTCAACTTATTTCAACATTTTTTGCAATATTGTTTTTAGCGTTTTTTAGCGTTTTTCTGCGGTAGCGTTTTTTTTTATTTTTTTTATTTTTTTCAATGGATCAAAAACTATCAAAAAACACTGGTGAGTGACGTTTTTGAGCGTTTATCGATGTTTATCAGCGTTTATTAGCATTAGAGTGTTTTTACAGCTGAAAAACGTCTCTCAGAACCCACTAGTTTCGGGTTTTTTTTACTGCTCAAAAACGCCACTGCCCAAAACTGCTGATAACAGCCTATGTGTGCATGGACACATAGGATAACATGATGGGGAGTTTATTGACTGTAGAAAAAAATGTCTACAGCTAAAAACAGCTGCTGTAAAAACGTCAAAAAACGTTCAGTGTGCATGAGGCCTAAATGAAAATCATACGATCTGGTATCATACGAGAAAAATATTCCTGTTTGTCCCTTCGGATAATTTCGGACAAAGCTGTTTTCTAACGATCAGATTATCGTATGATCGGTTTGAAAGGGGTATTTTGTGTACGATATTCTGATCTTGTGTACTAGGCTATAGAAAGTACAGATACAAAAGATCACCAGTTACCTGGGAGATGGAGGCTTGCAATGGCCAATTAAGGACCAACTCTGGGTTAATTTGGGGTTTTTACTCAAAATGTAGAGATAAGCAGGTATGAGAGGTACACTTCTCCATCACAGGAGAAGCTCTGACCTCTGAGGCTGAGTTGGGCAGTGGTGTTTCCTTAAAAAAGCACAGGACCTGTGAAAACAGTTGAATGTTTGAGCTGAAGGGTCTCTTTTTCAAGCCTCTTCTACCTGTGCATGATGGCTCCCCACAAAGAAGGTCAGTAGTAGACTAGGGGTTTATAAGAAATAAAATAAACCTACCACACAGAATAAATAATCTTTACTAGACAATTAATAATCAGAGCAGTGTAAAATTGGCTTATTATTGTTAGAACAGTCAGTAGAACTGTCATCACTTCTTTGTGTGTGTTATGTCCAGTTAGTCTGTAGTGTTAAAGGGTAACTTTAATGATTTTGGCTCAATTTGATGTTATTTTTTTTTAAAGCTTATACATTTTCTAAACAAATGTACCTGTTATACACAAACGGTTTCTTTTACAATGACAAAGGGTTCCTGGAGAACTATAGGTTAGCTAAACAGTCTTGTACTGTTTCAGATGCTGCTTTATGCAGTGACATACCTTCTTAGACCCAGTTTATCTGGACAGTATGGTCAACTGCTTACTTGTCACCATCTACAGGCATTCTTAAGCCTCGTACACACGATCAGATTTTCCGACGGGAAATGTGTGATGACAGGCTTTTGGCGGAAAATATGACCGTGTGTATGCTCCATCGGACAATTGTTGTCGGATTTTCCACGGACAAATGGATAGCTGATTTTAAAATTTTCCGTGGACAAATGTCTGTTGTCGGACTTTCTGAATGGTGTGTACACAAGTTCGTCGGGCAAAAGTCCAAAGTACAAACATGCATGCTCGGAAGCAAGGACGAGCCGAAGCGATCGGTCTTGTAAACTAGCGTTCGTAATGGAGAATTAATACTTGTGACGTGGCAAATTATGAAATTTCGAAATGCAGCTCACAATTCTCTTCTTCTTTAATGGGATAATAATGAAGCTGCTTTGCTGGTGATACTGATGGAGTTATTGCAAACAATTTTTCAAAGGCTTTTCTTTCTAGTGATATCAAGAATAATATTATTATTTTTTTTTTTTTTGGGCAAGTTACCACAACACCATTATCCCATAGTTTTTAAAATCAAAGATACAACTGTTGGTGTCCCTTGTCAATTTTGCATTGTATTTTTTAAATGTAACTGCCTACTCCCAAACTGTCATTTGAAGTAAAACACATAGCCAAGTCTTATTCTACACAGTTTTTTTATTGTGCATTAAAAAAATAAAAAAAATAAATTTAGACATGCTATCTGCCAATAGAAGTTAACCAAAAAGTGCATTCTATGCATCCAAAAATATAGAAAGTATAACAAATCAAATCATTCAACCAAAAAAAAATGTCAAAGCAATAACTCCAAGGCCAATAATAAATAACATGTTATCTCCTCCGATTCCGCAACATGTCTGGTTGACGAACGGCCGTTCAGAAACGAACTGAAAAGCACAAAATGAAAAGCGCAAAATGAAAAGCGCAAAATGAAAAGCACGAATCAACACTGACCAAAGTTCTACTAACACGTAATTAGCAGAAGGAGCCCAAAGCGTGGCGCTAAAGAGCTGAAAAATCATGTAGTACGTCACTACATTTGTGATTGTTGGCCAACAATTGTGTGCTGTGTGTATGCAAGACAAGTTTGGGCCAACGCCCTTCGGACAAAAGTCCGCGGTTTTGTCAATCGTGTGTACGAGGCTTTACTCTTCAATAAAACAAAAATACATGTAAGTGGGGCAGAACAAGTCTGCAGTGGGGATATAAGGGGCAGGCAAGCTAGAGCAGGGGAATTTAACCACTATAACTACTATATTTATACAAACGGCTGGGTGGGAGGATATACTATACACAAGTGTAAACAAACCCTTATGCCGTGTACACACAAGCGCAATTTCCAACAGAGAGTCCGACTGGAGCTTTCATCGTATATTCCGACCGTGTGTATGCCCCTTCGGACGTTTTCAGACGGACTTAGATAGAGAACATGTTCTATGTTTTTCCGACGGAACAAATTACTATCAGAAAAAGCACTCGTCTGTATGCTGTTCTGACGAACCAAAAATGGCACATGCTCTGAAGCAAGTAGGAGACGGAAGCTATTGGCTACTGGCTAGTGAACTTTCCGTTTTCTAGACCCGTTGTACGTCTTGTACGTCACCGTGTTCTGAACGGTCGGAATTTGGTGTGACCGTGTGTATGCAAGACAGCTTGAGTGGAATTCCGTCGAAACTCCATTGTAAAAACCTTCAGAGTTTATTCCCACGGCAAAACCGGTCGTGTGTACAGGGCATTACACGCCACACCAGTGTAGCCAGTCACAGTGTCCCTGAACACCTCCACACAAGTCCCAGTGTCACCATAGGGCCTCATTTACATTGAGCATATCAGTGCATGCTGCATGGACACAGCCGCTGCTCTCAATCTGACATCCATGTAGGTGCAAGGCCCAAACACAGACAGTGTGAATTTGGGCACATACAACTGCATGGATGTCAGATTGGAAGAAGTGGCTGTGTCTGTGCAGCCACTGCATCACAATAATTATAAAAGGGACTGCCTGCACGGGGATGCACATAACACCTTTGCGTTCCTGTGTGGGTAAACACGGCCCTCGCACTACACATCGATACACAACATATGAATGAGGCCTAATAGTACAGCCAATCACAGCATTCCTGATCGCTGCCACACCAGTGACAATGTCACCAGAGCCAGTGCAGCCAGCAAAACGTTCATAATCACCTCCATATCCACCTCCAGTTGCCTATGCCTGCCGCCTGTCATGACCCTCACCTGTTTATTGACCACGTTTCTGCCTGCTGTCTGGACCAATCTTTTTCCTGTTTATTGACCATCTTACTGCCTGCTGCCTAAACTGACCCACCTGCATGTCCCACTGACTACGTTTCCTGTGAGACCCCAGTCCCATCCAGACTGCTATGGATGATGCTACATTAACCGGTTCCCGGCCGGCGCACGCCGATGTACGTCGGAAGAATGGCACGGCTGGGCAAATGGGCATACCCGTATGTCCCTTTGTATTTGCCGCCATGCCATTGCATGTGCGCCGGCTGGGAGCTCCGTGAGTCAGGTCGTGGGTCCCGCGGACTCGATAGCCGCGGGGATACCCGCGATTGCCTCACAGTGAGGTCGAACGGGGAGATGCTAATGTAAACAAGCATCTCCCCATTCTGCCTAGTAACAGTGTCACTGATCTCTGCTCCCTGTGATTGGGGGCAGAGATCAGTGAGGTGTCACATGTAGCCACGCCCCCCACAGTTAGTAACACATCCCTAGGACACACTTAACCCCTCCCTAGCCCCCTAGTGGCTAACCCCTTCACTGCCAGTGTCATTTACACAGGAATCAGTGCATTTGTATAGCACTAATTGCTGTAGAAGAATACGTATGGGCCTAAACTGAGGAAAAAAATTTTTATTAAATATTTTTTGGGGATATTTATTATAGCAAAAAAGTAAAAAATAATGCATTTGTCGCTATTTTTTTATAGTGCAAAAGATAAAAACCGCAGAGGTGATCAAATACCACCAAAAGAAAGCTCTATTTGTGGGGAAAAAAAGACGTCAATTTTGTTTGGGAGCCACGTCGCACGACCGCACAATTGTCAGTTAAAGCGACGCAGTGCCGCATCGCAAAAAACGCACTGGTCAGGAAGGGGGTAAATTCTTCCCGGGCTGAAGTGGTTAAGCTATATTTCCTGACCACTCATTCAATTCAAATTACGATACATTGTTTTCTATGTAGCCTTGATTGTTTTTTGTAATGCACAAAATGCAATGTCCGGTACATAATCCGTCCAAACACTGAAAAAGTCTCACATGGGGTATCCCCATACTTGGGAGGAGTAGCAGAATGAGTTTTGGGGTGAAAGTATGCCTATGCTGTGTGTGAAAAATATCTTATAAAACTGACAACTTTGTGTAAAAAAAATAATGTTAATATACCTTTCACATTTTCCAAAACTTGTGGCAAAAAAAGAAGTCTTCAAAAGATTCACCATGCTTCCTAAAAAATACCTTGGGGGTATTTATTCTCCAAAATGTGGTCAATTTTTGGGTGTTTCTACTGTCCTGGCGCTCCAGGGTCTCCAAAAATGTGATAGGTAGTCAGAAAATTAGATGCATAATTTTTGCCCCTAGAAAGCCTGATAGTGCTCCTTGGTATTTGGGCATCTCTAAGTGGTTAAGCTGTGAAAAAGTGTCTAACATGTGGTATCACTATACTCGGGAGGAGTAGTAGAATGTATTTTGGGGTGTATTTCTAAGTATGTCTATGTAGCCATGCCCCCCGTAGGGGTTGCTGATTGTAGTGGTTCAGTTGTCACCCTGCCCAGCCAGACATCCATTTTACAGTCAGAGACAAAGAACAGTCCATAGCTTTGTTGTTTTTTTTGTTTTGCTTTATTTGAGGGGATTAACGTTGAATCAGAAATTGGGAATTATGAGATGTCCAGGAATATTCAGTGCAAACTGCCTTTTGTGGCTAGGGACCACGGGTCCTGTGGTGTAGATTAGTGCAGGTGCTAGCTGTCCTCTATTCAGCTACCACTCCCAGATAATTCTCTTCAGGCCCTGCCAGACAGCCTGGCTGCAAATACCTTTTTTCCACTGCCCTTCCCACAGTCCTCTCCTCTGGTTCTGCACCAATCTCAAACTGCAATCTCTCAGTTCTCTCAGGCGTGCCTCCCCAGTGCTCCTGACTGTGCTCACTCACCAGCCCTCCTGGCTGCGACCAGTTGTCCTCTCTGGAGACCCTTAGAAGAGTTCTCTCCCGCTGTCCTTTCCTTGCTGCTCTCTCATGTGCCTCTCCTTCGAGGATCTCGTCACTCCTCCTGGATGCACCCGAGCCCGGCCCAGGGTCACCCCCCCCCAGACTGGGGAGCTCCCTGTGGGCCCCCGACAGCCTCCACACTCTCTCACTCCAGCTCTTCCACCTGACAACTCCTCCCTAGCTGGGCTGACCCTAGGCATTTAAGGAGGTCTGCCCCCTGCCAATCCAAGTTGGGGATTGGTCAGGGCTCCTTAAAATACCCCAGGCAGCTCCACCTCTCCTCTCCTCCTCTCTTTCTAGTACCTTCTAGAAAGAAGAGGGAGGTGACAGTGATGCTACCTTTGAGTCACCAGCTGCTACCCTGAGCCAATGTTGCCAGCCCCCTGAATGAAATTTACCGTCAGGACGTCAAAATTTACAAACGGCATCAATTTTTTTACTGGCAAAAATTATGAAATTTACTGGCAGAGCCACATTTGTTTACCGACACTATTTAAACATGTAGCTAGTGCTATTAGCAAGGTGTTTAGGTTAAAACAAAAGTAAAAAAACATATTTCTCCATTTACATGAAGGTCAGGTTAATATAACCTCTGCAGGATTCCTCCTTACAGTGAAAGGGAACTCTGATTCAAAGGGGAAGGCTGCAGATCATGATCTAGGGGGGAACTCTGATGTAAGGGGGGGCTCTGGTGACCAGAGATCACCTTTTTATATCAGAGTCCACTGAGTTCCCACTTACATCCGTGTCCGCAGAGTTCCACATTGCACTGTAAGGGGGAATCCTGCAGACTCTGATGCAAACGGGAATGCAAAGAACTCTGATGTGGGGGGGCTCTAGTGATCAGAGACCACCTTCCGCAGAGTGAATACACTAAGGCAAGGGGGGGGTTTACTGTTAAAAGGGGAACCCTTATATCAGTGCCCCCTTACATTATTGTATTCACTCCCACCATACACTGGCCTTGAGGCACTGTCACTGACCTCCTCTCAGAGGTACCATGCAGGGCTCGGTCAGGCGGTCCTCTCCAGGCTCCAGCTTGGCGGCTCTGGTTTTATCCTTTAGTCTCCTCCCCACAGTCCACACACATCTGACTCCTCCCATGACCCCCATCCGGCGGCACTCTTACTCTTGACTCCTCTCCAGGCTCCCCCTCAGAGACTGCAGACATGATACAAGTAATGGTTCAATGCTGTAGACATGATACAGGAGATATCAGAGACTGCGGGCATGGTACAGGAGATGTCAGACTGCAGGAATGGTACAGGAGATGTCAGAGACTGTGGGCATGGTACAGGAGATGTCAGACTGCGGGAATGGTACAGGAGATGTCAGAGGCTGTGGGCATGGTACAGGAGATGTCAGAGACTGCTGGCTTGGTCCAGGAGATGTCAGAGACTTCGGGCATGGTACAGTAGATGTCAGAGGCTGCGGGCATGGTACAGGAGATGTCAGAGGAGATATGGTACAGGAGATATGACAAGGGATGGGAAAAGGGGAGGTGGGATGGAGAAGGGGCAAGCATCACCTAGTGGTGGTCAGGTAAATTACATGACCAGTTAGATCATACACCTAATGGGTGTCTGTTGCTGTAACCGCAGGCATACATGTAAAAAAAAGAGATGGTTACCAGGTATAGAGAGAACTTGGTTAGGGGTTACTATTAGCAACAAAAAATTGATCAAACCAAAGATATGAAAAGTTACCAAATTTATTTATTAAACAGTCAAATACTTAACATGTACAAAGGGGAATTAAACTAGAAAGGTGCAGTGTCATTTAAAAACTGATCACATCCAGTGTTGGACATTGAAGAGATGGCCATGAACTAGATCAACAAACAGGACAAACATAGAACAATACATGACAACACTGTCCGGACGCATTGTATTAGCCAGCAGTCAGTCAGATATTTATGGGAATATGGGAATTTATGGGAATATTTTAATAATGGGGGATATTTTACGATCCCCGTATCCTAAATGTGCCACCTCGGTGCCACGTCCTCACCTTGTATAGGTTGAGAACCATGAGGAGTGTGAAGTACAGTCCATTGTTGACTCCTGTAGGTTCCGTGGGCGCATACAGTACCTGGTGCATTGGAAAGGGTACGGTCTGGAGGAACGCTCTTGGGTCTTATCCTCGAACATACATGCACCTGTCCTCCTCTGTGGTTTTCCCCTCAAGCCCGGTGGTCCTCTGAGGGGGAGGGGTCGTTGAGGAGGGGGTACTGTCAGGGCTGGCCTCAGCCCTTCCTTCTCTGAGCTGGCCACTCAGCTGTCAGCTAATTGCCAGCTCCCATCTCTCTCCACAGTTACTCAGCTGTTGTTGATATCCTGCTTGTCAGTCCTGCCCACTTACGCCACCCAGTCCAGAGGAGCTCTGCTTTCACCTTAGTCAACATCACAAGAAACATCTCCTACATTCCTGTTTAAAGACTGGCTTAGCTGACATCCCTTCTGGTTCCAAATCCTGCTTGCTGTTCCACTACTTTGATCCCTGACTTCTAGCTTGGCTGACTATCCGTTCCGGTTATTAAAATCTTTGCCTATGTTTTGACTACGTTTTGTTCTTTTTACTTTTATTATTAAACAAGTTTGATTTAACTGTACTTCTGTCTCGGTCTGATTTCATGGTTTCTGACAATTTCTTTCACACAGACTAAATAATATACACTGATTTGGGTTATTGTTACCAAATAAATGTGTCAGAATACATTTTGGGTTAAATTTATGAAGAAATATTATTTATTAGCACTATTTTATAACAGAAACTAAGAGAGATTTTCTAAAAATGTTTGCCCTTTTTACCATTATATAGCCAAAAATTAAAAACCCTGGGGTAACTAAATACCAGCTAAGGGAAAGCCCTGTCTCAAAAAATGTGTTAAATTATTTTAGGTACAGTGTTGCATGACTAATTGTCATTCAAAGTATGAGTGTAAATATATGAAAAATGGCCTGGGCAGGAAGGGGTTTAAAGTGTCCGGTCTCCTCACAGATACACAAAAACAAAACATAATTCAATTCTCATTGAAATCATCCATCTGCACAAAAATCCAGGAGACAAATTATAAGATTTTAACTAGGTGGTATTATACACCCCAATTACTGCATACATTTTTCCCTAACACATCTGACAGGTGCTGGAGGTGCCATGCAGACAAAGGAACACTTTTCGATATCTTTTGGACCTGCCCTCTACTACAAACTTTTTGGACGACAATTGAAAGAATCATTCAAAAATTCACAAATCACATAACTCAGAAAGATCCTGCGATTTTTTTGCTTCACGCCACCACGATTCCAGCGCGATCGTACAGGAAATCAGTGGTCAGACATTAACTCAATGCTGCAAAATCCTGTATTCCAGCTATGTGGAAGCAAAACGTACCCCCCTCAGTTGAGATGTGGCTACGCAGAGTGGAAGACATTAAAAAACGGGAAGATTTAGTACTCACTGCCCAACACAAACAAGATAAACACTCAAAATCTTGGTTGTCTTGGAATATGTTCATTTTGTCTGATGAAGGACGAACCTTACTGAACTCTTAAAAATCGCACAGACGTAAACCAAATGTGGGACGAAGATCCCATCTTGCCCATCGCGTTCGTGTTAAATAAATACCCCCCCTCCCCCTTTCTCTCTATTTTTTTTATCCGTTTCATTTCTCCTTTTCTTTAATTAATAATGTAGTCCTCAGTCAATATGACGCCGTCTATCTTCTTCAGCTTTATTAGGGTTATGGAGTAGTAGATAACCTGATTGGGTACATCAATCAATGATGGTAACAATAATACGTACATCAATATAGATACTGTAACTAGGACTGGTTTACGGGCCAAATAGTATGATTTGATGTGTTATGTTATCTCTCTTGAAGACAGAATCCGAGTTTCATATTGAAGTTTATATATTTGTCATAGCTGTCAGAATGCTGAAATTGACCACTGTTGTAATATACCTTCAAGGTATTCTTTTTCTTTAAAACCTTCAATAAAATCTTTATTTGAAAAAAAAAAAAAAATAAAGTGTCCGGTCTTGAAACACATGGTCCAGTAATCAGTTAACAAGGTCTCCGGTATACAGGATCAGAAACAGCATACAATATACTGAGAAAAATCCGGGGCCTAATTGAGGCCTTGAGATGGTGACCTTAAAGGAGTTCTATGGTCACAGCATACACCTTAATTTTATAACATCAGTATTGTAATAGCAATACAAACAATAGTTATATTTGACAATCCAATATAAGCTTACTTGAAAAATCTCCTTTCATGATGTGAGTTCTGCCTTTCTGTTGGTTCTTTTTACAACTTCCTCTATTTCCATGCATTCTTTGAAGCTTCTCCTTGGCTGTTACTTTTTATTTCTAAGGGCTGTATATCCCATGGTACCGTTGCCTGTAAACAATATTCCTGCACTGACCCGCCTCTTGAAACTCCTCCTCTTAGCGCCTCTGTATTTCAGAAAGCAGGCTCTGTGAAATGTGTGAAACAGCATTGCATACTTATTGTATATGGCATGGTGCATATACTGTATGTCACAGAATCCAATGAAGTAACTGCGTGAGGATCTCCACAAAGTAAGTTTGCAAACTTCAAGATTGTTCAGATTACTAGGAATAGGCTACAAATAATTAAAATTTCATGATGAAATGAATTTTTGATTTTACAGTTGATCCTAAAGGATGGGTTCACACTGGTACAACAAATGCTCCGACATTGGGAGCACATGTTGCATGACGTGTATAAATCAATGGCTCCCTATGAGAGCCGTCTTAACTGGCCCGACACAAGTTGGTTCGACTTTGAAAAAGGTTCCTGCACTACTTTGGTCCGACTTTGATCCTACTTTAGCCCATTGAATATCATTGGAGGTGGATCAAAGTAGGATCATCGTCTTAACGGATCCGACTTTGGCATGCAACTTGTGCTCTGAGGATTCTGAAGGGGAACCTCACACTAAAAAAAACAAAAAAAAAAAAAACGGCATAGAGTTCCCCCTTCAAGACTATACCAGACCCTTCGATCTGGTATGGATTTTAAGAGGAACCCCCATGCCAAAAAAAACGGCAAGGGGGTCCTCCCAAAAATTCATATCAGACTCTTATCCGAGCACGCAGCCCGGTAGGTCAGGAAAGGGAGTGGGGATGAGCGAGCATCCCCCCCTTCTAAAAACCCCGGCTGGTGGTTGTGGGGGTCTGCAGGTGGGGGGCTCTTTGGAATCTTGAAGCCCTCTTTAACAAGGGTCCCCCAGATCCCAGCCCCCCCACCCTATGTGAATGAGTATAGGGTACCATACCCCTACCCATTCACCTAAAAAAAAGTGTCAAAAATAAAAAACAGTACACAGGTTTTTGACAAAGAATTTATTAAAGCAGCTCCGGCGGCTCTTCTCCTTCTGATTTCTTCATCCTCTGATTCTTCTCCCTCCGCTGATAACTTCCTCAAGTTTGGTTCTTCTCCTTCTGCTGATGTCCTCTTCCGCTGTCAGTTCTCCTTTCTCCGCTGTCTTCTGCCTCTGCTGGTTCTCCTCTCTCCGCTGTCTTCTCCCTCTGTTCTTCCTTCTGTCTTCTCCCGATGCTCACTCCTGCTGTAATGCTAGGTCTGCCGTATGCCATTACTCATATAACCATGGGGCGTGGCCACCCAGTGACGGCATCCTGAGGCCCTGCCCCCTAGTGATGTCACCACCCCATCATTCCACGGACATTGATGTCACAAGGGGGTGAGTCTCCGGATGATGTCACTGGGTGGCCACGCCTCATGGCTATATAAATAATGACACACGGTGGACCTAGTATTACAGTGGGAGTGAGCGTCGGGAGAAGATCAGAGGAAGAACTGAGGGAGAAGACAGTGGAGAGAGGCGAACCGGCAGAGGGAGAAGACAGCGGAGAGAGGAGAACCGGCGGCGGAAGAAGACATCAGCGGAGGGAGAAGAACCGAACCAGAATAAGTCATCAGCAGGGGGTAGGGTAGGGGGGTAAGGGGGGTCAAGTGCCCCCCCTGGAATCAGGGATCGGATTGGCACATTCAGCACAGTGGCATTGCTATGGGCGTGCAGGAGCCAGTGGGGTGACACCATCAGGTGCTGTCAAGCCCCCCAATCAGTGTAGTGTGACTGCATGCTCTTTTCCCTGCTCAGTCCAGCAGAAAACTTGGTGGTGCTGTGTCAGGAGAAAGGCGAGCTGCAGGCTGTCAGAGGTTTCCCCCGCTCGCTCCACCTTTCTCCTGTGAGGGAGAAGAGACGGCGGCTTTCACCAGGTTCCCCACCCAGCTTCCTGCCCGCTCTGTTCCTTCCCCATTGGCCATAACTGAGGACCAATCAAAGCAGACTAGAGAGGGGAGTATCATGGGACATGTAGTCCCGAAGATTGGCAGCCCCATTTTCCACAGGTAGGAGGCTACAGCTCGATCAAGAGAGAGATTGAGAGACTGCAGCCTGGAAAAAAGCTGAGGGAGTGAGTGCTACAGGATAAACCAAGAGACGAATGCTGGGTGGAAGCCAGAGAGAGTGCCACGCTGCCCAGTGTCACCAGAGAGAGCGCCATGCTGCCCATTGCCACCAGAGAGAGTGACACGCTGCCCAGTGTCACCAGAGAGAGCGCCATGCTGCCCAATGTCACCAGAGAGAGTGACACACTGCACAGTGTCACCAGGGAGAGCGCCACGCTACCCAGTGCCACTAGAAAGCAACGCTACCCAGCCCCACCAGAGAAAAAAGCCACGCTACCCAGTTCCACCAGAGAGAGCCACGCTACCCAGCGCCACCAGAGAGAGCCAAGCTACCAAGCGCTGCCAGAGAGAGCCACGCTACCCAGCGCTGCCAGAGAGAGAACCACGCTACCCAGCGCCACCAGAAAGAGAACCATGCTACCCAGCACCAGAGAGAGAGCCACGCTACCCAGCGCCAAAGAGAGAGCCACGCTACCCAGCGCTACCAGAGCGAAAGACTGAGCCACTGCCAGGGTACAGACATGCTACACTACTGACAAGAATCGCCCCGGGGAACCCAGAGTGAGCGATCATCCAGCCAGAGGGATCACTTCTGTAGTTTTGCTGGGCCTGGTAAGAGGGCCCTTCGGGCATTATCCATTACGTTTCCTAGGGAGTGTACTACGCCTGCAGTCTCTGACCATGACAATGTGATAATGACATTGTCGAACAGGGGCGGCTCATGGGTTACCCTAAAATGATCCCCCCCTTGAAAAAAGTTCTGCGGGCGCCTATGGACACAGCGGGTGACAGATCACGCTGCAGCGTGGCCCCACGTCCGTGATTTGACATTAGGCTTGGCAAGAAGTGGTTAATCACTAAAAAAAAATGTCCCTGCATCAGTGGTGTCACTGAAAAGAAAAAAAATGTTCCTGCATCTGTGGTGTCAATGGAAGGAAAATGTATTCCTGCATTAGTGGTGTTGTAAATGGGAAAAATGGAGCTGCATCAGTGTCAGTGGGGAATGTATATGTCTATGGTGACAGCCTGAGGAGAAATGCTTTGGTATCTATGTCAGTGGGATGAGGGAGGGGAACTGGGAGCTGGGCATGGAAATAAATAGATCTGGAGAGGCTCTGAGAGAATTATGGGGACTGATAGGCTCTAGGGGAGGGAGGAGACTAAGGGGCTCTTGGAGGAAGGGAGGCTGTGAGGAGGTGAGGGGAGAGGGGAGAATAACGTAGCTCCTGGCTGTCCCTGATTTCGAGGGACTGTCCCTGATTTGGAACAAAGTCCCTCCCTCCCTCTTTCCTTCTCATTTGTCCCTCATTTTAGTCTGATCTACATAGTTGTATAAAAAAGGCACTATCTATCTTTCAAAAAGTGTTTTACAGTGCTAAACCTTATTTACCAATTTCGTAATTGTTGGATTTGTAAATTGCAAAAGCCAGTAAAAAGGAATAGTACACAGTGGTGTAAAAAAAAAAAAAAGCACTTTTGTGTTTAACTTTTTTTTTTGTATAATTCTCCTTTGCACTATTCCAAAGTGAGTCTTCCAGAAGAGGGGGTAACAAGCCTACAGTTCACTTTGAGTGATTTGGGGGAGTGGATATGTTCTAGGGGGCACTTTAGGACTTATGCTACAAGGGGGCTTGGATATAAAATCCACCCCCCTTAACACAATTCCCCCCAAAATCAAAGAGATGCTGTCTGCCCCAGAGGGGATGGCCCTTGGCACAAAATTAGAGATGTGCAAAACTGCTCCAGGTACCCATACTAGTGCCCCCCTTGCAGGCAAGTTAGTGCAGCAAATTGTGGGTTCCAGGTCACAGGGCGGGTTCACACTATTAAAAGCACAGGAACACGCTGTGCGTTCTGTGCAATGCACATGTGACCAAGGTGCAATTTCAGCCGAATTATGTCTGCAGTCTCTGACCATCTCCTGCATCAGGTATGCAGTCTCTTACCATCTCCTGTACTATGTCTGCAGTCTCTGACCATCTCCTGTAATTTGTCTGCAGTCTCTGACCATCTCCTGTAGTATGTCTGCAGTCTCTGACCATCTCCTGTACTACATCTGCAGTCTCTGACCATCTCTTGTATCATGTATGCAGTCTCTGACCATCTCTTGTATCATGTCTGCACACTCTCTGACCATCTCTTGTATCATGTATGCTGTCCCAGTTTCTGACCATCTCCTGTAGTATGTCTGCAGTCTCTGACCATCTCCTGTGCTATGTCTACAGTCTCTGACCGTCTCCTGTAGTATGTCTGCAGTCTCTGACCATCTCCTGTAATATGTCTGCAGTCTCTGACTATTTCCTGTATTATGTCTGCAGTCCCTGACCACTCCTGTACTACGTCTGCAGTTTCTGACTATCTCCTGTAGTATTTCTGCAGGCTCTGACCATCTCTTGTATTATGGCCGCACAGTCTTATAGTCTAATATAGAATTAAACAAGAGCCATCAAGCTAGAGCCCAGAGAGGACCATCTGACTGAGCCCTGCACGGTGCACCTGAGTGGTGGTCAGTAACAGCGTAGCAAGGCCATTCTGAGGGGGGATCACTGATGTAAGGGGCAATGAATACAGTAAGGTAAGGAGGCACTGATATAAAGGTTCCCCGTTATATCAGTAAGCCCCCCCACCCTTACCTTAGTGCATTCACTCTGCGGAAGGTGCTCTATGGTGACCAGAGTCCCCCCCACATTAGAGTTTCCATTTTAAATGTAAGTTGGAACTCTGTAGGCAATGACATAAAGGGGAACTCTGATGTAAAGGGGAATGCAGTGGACTCTGATATAAGATGATCTTGTCACCAGAGCCCCCCCTTACATCAGAGTTCCCCCTTACACCAAACTCTGCAGCATTCCCGCTTACATCAAAGTTCTCCTTGCAGTGGAAGGGGGAATCCTGCACACTTCGATGTAAGGGGGTACGCTGTGCTGGGTTATATTAACCTGACCTTCATGTAAATGGAAAAATATGGTTTTGACTCTTGTTATACCTTAAACATATTGCTAATAGCAGCTGCACAAATATTATCTATATTTGTGTGTGTGTGTAATTCAGACCCTTTGCTCAGTATTTAGTAGAAGCACCCTTTTGATCTAATACAGCCATGAGTCTTTTTGGGAAAGATGCAACAAGTTTTTCACACCTGGATTTGGGGATCCTCTGCCATTGCTCCTTGCAGATCCTCTCCAGTTCTGTCAGGTTAGATGGTAAATGTTGGTGGACAGCCATTTTTAGGTCTCTCCAGAGATGCTCAATTGGGTTTAAGTCAGGGCTCTGGCTGGGCCATTCAAAAACAGTCACAGAGTTATTGTGAAGCCACTCCTTCATTGTCGTTGGAAGGTAAACCTTCGGCCCAGTCTTAGGTCCTGAGCACTCTGGAAAAGGTTTTCGTCCAGGATATTCCTGTACTTGGCCGCATTCAGCTTTCCCTTTCCCGTCCTGTCCCTGCAGCTGAAAAACACCCCCACAGCATGATGCTGCCACCACCATGCTTCACTGTTGCGACTGTATTGGACAAGTGATGAGCAGTACCTGGTTTTCTCCACACATACCGCTTAGAATTAAGGCCAAAAAGTTCTATCTTGGTCTCATCAGACCAAAGAATCTTATTTCTCACCATCTTGGAGTCCTTCAGGTGTTTTTTGGCAAACTCTATGCGGGCTTTTATGTGTCTTGCACTGAGGAGAGGCTTCCGTTGGGCCACTCTGCCATAAAGCCCTGACTGGTGGAGGGCTGCATTGATGATTGACTTTCTACAACCTTCTCCCATCTCCCGACTGCATCTCTGGAGCTCAGCCACAGTGATCTTTGGGTTCTTCTTTACCTCTCTCACCAAGGCTCTTCCCCCCCGATAGCTCAGTTTGGTCGGACGGCCAACACTAGGAAGGGTTCTGGTCGTCCCAAATGTCTTCCATTTAAGGTTTATGGAACCTTAAGTGCAGCAGAATTTTTTTTGTAACTTTGGCCAGATCTGTGCCTTGCCACAATCCTGTCTCTGAGCTCTTCAGGCAGTTCCTTTGACCTCATGATTCTCATTTGCTCTGACATGCACTGTGAGCTGTAAGGTCTTATATAGACAGGTGTGTGGCTTTCCTAATCAAGTCCAATCAGTATAATCAAACACAGCTGGACTCAAATGAAGGTGTAGAACCATCTCAAGGATGATCAGAAGAACTGGACAGCACTTGAGTTAAATACATGAGTGTCACAGCAAAGGGTCTGAATACTTAGGACCATGTGATATTTCAGTTTTTCTTTTTTAATAAATCTGCAAAAATTTCAACAATTCTGTGTTTTTCTGTCAATATGGGGTGCTGTGTGTACATTAATAGGGAAAAAAATGAACTTGATTTTAGCAAATGGCTGCAATATAACAAAGAGTGAAAAATTTAAGGGGGTCTGAATACTTACCGTCCCCACTGTATATTTGATTAAAGAAGAATTGGTTAGAGAAAGTTCTAGAAACTGTAAATTCATAGGATTTAAGGCTCTTTATGTATGCAATTTATACAGTTAATTTTTTTTGCTTGATTTATTTTTCCCATTATGGGAGTGAGTGGGGCCTCATGTCTAAGGTTTGCCTAGGGCCTCACAAAGCCCAGAGCCACCTCTGATGCCCAGTGTTACTTAACATCTTACTAGATTTCTGGCAGGATCAACCAGTATTTTTGCATTTGAACAGATATACCAGGAATCTTCAAACTACGGCTCTCCAGCTGTTGCGGAACTACACATCCCATGAGGCATTGTAAAACTCTGCCATTCACAGACATGACTAGGCATGATGGGAATTGTGGTTCCTGAACAACTGGAGGGCCATAGTTTGAAGACCCCTGAGATATACCAAAATTCTTTCAGTCATATATTTAATAGACCAAAAGGAAGCAAATAAGAGAAGTGTTTCTTAGCATTTACATACAATTAATCAGTTCCTTAAAATATGTTCCCACTTTTGCAGTCAAATTTGAGAAAACCCCTCTATATGTTTGTTATGTGTTCCCATTCACACAGCATACCTAAAAAGAATATAACAAAAAAACCTTTTTAACCCTTTCAAATTTTTGTACACGTTTAAAAAAATAATTTTTGACCTGGAGATTACACAAAACACATTATATATTTTCTGACAGCAGACACCCTAGAAAATAAAATAGTGTTAGTTCCAATTTTTTTTGTCATAGGATATTGCTGTAAATGCAAAATGTCAGTAAAAAACACACTAGAGTAAATTATAGGGTAAACAAATACAATAAATTACCCAATTTTTGGTAAAGTATAAGGTTAATTTTACACTGATGTGGGTGGACGTCGGTGGTAAAGCGGCGCTATTTTTAGCGGCGCATTTATCGTCATTTTAGCGGCACCCCTCTAGCGGCTAAAAAAGGGTTAAAAGCACCTGCAAAGTGCTGCCTATTGAATTCAATGGGCAGGGGCGCTTTTGGAGCAGTGTATACTTTTATTAACGTCCTGCCAGCGCACCGCTCTGAATAGGAGAGGCGCTTTACAGGCACTATTTTTAGTGCTATAGCGCCTGTAAAGCACCTCAGTGTGAAAGTAGCCTTAAAGATAAGGTTGCACTGAGTAAATAAATACCCAGCATGCCAAACCTCAAATTTTTGTGTGCCGTGAAATGGTGAAAAAATTGGATTTTTACGTCATACCTGTAAAATCCTTTTCTTTAAGTACATTGTGGGACACAGAGTCAGGCTAATATTCATTACCTGCTGGGTTATACTCCATCATTAGGTGAATGGACACTGGTAGACCAAAGGTCTTCAGACAGGAAGTGATCCCCTATATAACCCTTCCCATACAGGAAGTACTATAGTTTTTTACTAGTGTCTGCAAGGTTGAACTTGGTGCTGTCTGTGTTACAGAAACAACCATTTGAACCTATTAAGGAAATTCCATTAGACTTGCTGTCATGCAAGCTAGCCTTCCTTATGGCTATCACCTTGGTTAGAAGGGTGTCGGAGTTGGCGGCCCTTTAATGCAGGGAACTGTACTTGATCCTTCACCATGACAGAGTCGTGTTATGACCTGTTCCATCCTTTTTGCCAAAGGTGGAGTCGGTCTTTCATTTAAATCAGGATATTATTTTGCCTTCTTCTTTCTCTCAGCCTCGTTCGGCGGAAGAGAGATGACTGCATTCTTTGGACGTTGTCTGGGCAGTCAAGGTTGATCTGTCTAGATCTGCGTAGATCCAAGGATCAGACTCTTTTTTTTGTTTTTGTTTTTTGTTTTACCAAAAGGACCCAAGAAGGGGCAGGCAGCTTCCAAAGCTTCCATTGCTAATTGGGTCCGTCAATTGGTCATTCTGGCCTAAGGTCTGAAACATAAAGCTCCTCCCTTTAGGGTGAGAGCTCATTCTACCAGGGGTGTAGGAACTTCCTGGGCTTTTCGCTATCATTTATCTGTGGCTCAGATTTGTAAGGCTGCTACCTGGTCTTCAGTGCATACGTTCACAAAATTTTATCAAGCGGATGTTCGAGCAGCCGAGGTTTCAGCTTTTGGCTGCAGTGTACTGCGGGCTGCCGTATAAGCTCTGATGGCTATTGTTTGGCAGGGTGTCTCCCTCCCCTCAAGGCTATTGCTCTGGGACGTCTCAGCAGGTAATGAATATTAGCCTGACTCTGTGTCCTATGATGTATGAAAAAGAATCTTCAGTACCCTATATTTTCCATAGGCAATGTTTCAAAAGCCCCCTATAGGTTATCAGTTTAGTGTTACAGAGGAGGTCTGGTGCCATGGCATGCTTAGTGAACTTCACTAGGACACTTAGAGTACACAAAGTGTTTCTAAAAGGATAGGGAAGGGGGAGCAGGTTTATTCCAGTTCAAGATAATAGCTTTCCTAGCATAAAAGAGGAGGAGACTTAATAGGGTTCTCTGTGCCACCATGGGAATTACATTTTCCACCAGGCCTAAAATACAATGGTTGGCTGTAGGAGAGTGGGCAGTACAACGTGAATCACCTCAGAACTTCTTCCTAAAAAACAGTGATCGGGGGACGCGTCCATAAAATGTGGGAGAAATCTCCTGGAGATTGGCTACACCTCCAGCACTTCTGTGAATGTGACAGGTTCATCCCATGAAGTCTGTGGGGAGTGAAGTAGGCCCTATGCACAATTTCAAATTGGATAAGACGATCTTGTAGTGACACTAAAGTGCGAGAGGGGAGAACCCTGAGGTCCTCCCAATCGTCATTATCTAGATCTGGAATGTCCCGCAGCTACTGGCCCTGGAGCCCCTCTATGCCAGGCATGGATACCAAGAGAATATGAGCGTGTAAATGTGAGGTGGGCATCTCAACACAATCTTGTCGAAGGACTTTTTCCAGATCAAACTAAAGGACTAATGTGGAGGCTTGCGAAAACTGTCTTTTGAAGGCATGGGAGAGCTGCCGTAGCAAAATGAGTAGGTAGTTGGTACATTATAATCTGAGGCAAACCGCTCCAGAGGGCACAAAGAGTGGTGGACCACCGTCTCTACATTTAATTTTTGGCCCAGGCTTCTGGCTCAGGTAACGTATGAAAATTAGTTAATGAGGGGTTGAACCACACTGGGGCGTTTGGAGACACTGACAATTTTGTATACTTTTTGCACACTAGGCCCACCCTTTAGGCCTGGAGGGTAGTAAGCATAGAGGGAGTTAAGGGGGTAGGGGGCTTTGGGGCCTCTATACAGGAGACATTGGAGGTCCTCCAAAGAATTAAGCACAGCTGCCTCCAACATTGTAGAGGGGTTGGACCTGTCCGGACAGAGCCACCAGGCGGCTGTAACAAATTAAGAGGCAAAATAGGGGGGCGTTCCGGAACAAGTACGTAAATTTAGGGAGCATTTTCATTTTTAAAAGATTGATACGTCCTGGGAGATATTAGTTCTGGGAGTTTAGCACTTGAAGAGTTACCTGAAGGGAAGGGCCTGCCTCCAGAGACCCCTAATGTGAAGAGAGGTCCGAAGAGCCTCTGCTATTGGCGCCATCGCTATAGAAAAAAGGGCTGGAGAGAGGGGGCATATATATAGTATGTAAGTCATAGTCATATATAGTAATAGTGCTTCATCATTGATGTCAGTGGAAGCAATAGTGTCCCATCACTGGCTCATTTTTGAGTCTGCTGGAACTCTGTCCAAGTGGAACTGATCTAAGTGGTGAATTAAAACCAGAGTGGGGACCTTGAGTGGAGAGTGAACAAGTCTTGCTTTTTGATTGCTGGGTTGCATTTTTAAGTTCTTTTTTAGGGCTTTTCCTTGTAGCTTTTTAACACCTTTTTTTCTGAAACTTTTTAAACACCTGTTTTTTTTTTTTCTTTGCTTCCTTCAGCCTACTAATTAAGGGGAGTGGTTAATTGCTCACAGGTGCTTGAGGCCTATATATCCTTGTGTAGAACTCATATTGAGCCTGCTGGAACTCTGTCCAAGTGGAACTGGTCTAAGTGGTGAATTAAAACCAGAGTTTAAAACAGGAGGTTATAACAGGGGTCATAGTACCTGTGTAGTGTAAGTACCTGAGTGTTGTCTGAGTAGTGTATGTGGATCGTTAGTATTTGTGTATTGTGTACTGTATACTTGTATATTACGAGTGCACATAGGTCTGCGAGTGGTCTGCGAATGCATGTAGGTCTGCGAGTGCACGTAGGTCTGCGAGTGGTCTGCGAGTGCATGTAGGTCTGCGAGTGCATGTAGGTCTGCGAGTGGTCTGCAAATGCACGTAGGTCTGCGAGTGCACATAGGTCTGCGAGTGCATGTAGGTCTGCGAGTGCACTTAGGTCTGCGAGTGGTCTGCGAGTGCACGTTGGTCTGCGAGTGCACGTAGGTCTGCAAGTGGTCTGCGAGTGCACGTAGGTCTGCGAGTGGTCTGTGAGTGCACGTAGGTCTGCGAGTGCACGTAGGTCTGGGAGTACACGTAGGTCTGGGAGTACACGTAGGTCTGGGAGTACACGTAGGTCTGTGAGTGCACTAGGTCTGTGAGTGCATGAAGGTCTGTGAGTGGTCTGCGAGTGCATGAAGGTCTGCGAGTGGTCTGCGAGTGCACGTAGGTCTGCGAGTGCACGTAGGTCTGCGAGTTGTTTGCGAGTGCACGTAGGTCTGCGAGTGGTCTGCGAGTGCACGTAGGTCTGCGAGTGGTCTGCGAGTGCACGTAGGTCTGCGAGTGGTCTGCGAGTGCACGTAGGTCTGCGAGTGCACGTAGGTCTGCGAGTGGTCTGCGAGTGCATGTAGGTCTGCGAGTGGTCTGCGAGTGTACGTAGGTCTGCGAGTGTACGTAGGTCTGCGAGTGTACGTAGGTCTGCGAGCGCACGTAGGTCTGCGAGCGCACGTAGGTCTGCGAGTGCACGTAGGTCTGCGAGTACCTGTGTATTGTCTTGTTGAGTACCTGTGTACTCGTCTTGAGTATTAGTGTCAGGAAGCTAGTTGTTTGTAATTTGGACAAGATATAATCCCAAATCCTCATTAAATTTACTAGGTACGATGCCCGGCAGGTGTGGAGAGGTGACTCTTTGTACATCTTGCGGCATGTATGCATTCCTTGATCATCCGATCGAGGGTGAATACTGCTGTGCAAAATGTAAGCGCATTGTTTCCCTGGAAGCCCAGGTTCTGAATCTGGGGAAGCAACTGTCAGCACTAAAGTTCCTCCATACTAAAGGAGAGCCAGGAACGTACACGGCAGGTGCTGGCAGGGGCCAGCACAGAGGCGGGTGGAGACAAAGAGGTGCAGGCACTAGCAAAGAGTAGATGGGTGACAGTCAGGAAGGGTAGAGGGGGAAGTGCCAGGGAGGCCGATCCAGGGCTGGAGCATCCCAATAAGTACGCTCCATTGAGTGACATTGTTGAAACCAGTCAGGGACCAGCACTGCTGGAGCTGAGGGACTCTCATAGCTGCCAGGGGAAGAACTCCTGCAGTGAGAGTAGGGGGGAAGCGAAGGGAAAGACAGATTCTGGTGGTAGGGGACTCAATCCTTAGAAGGACAGAGAGGGCAATCTGTAACAAAGACCTGAAGCGCTGAACAGTGTGTTGTCTACTGGGCGTTTGCTTTCAGCACATCACGGATCTGGTGGACAGATTACTGGGAGGGGCTGGGGAAGACCCAGCTGTCATGGTGCACGTTGGCACCAATGACAAAGTCAGAGGCAGATGGAGTGTCCTAAAGAACGATTTTAGGGACTTAGGAGCTAAATTGAGGGAAAGGACCTCCAAGGTAGTATTCTCAGCAATACTACCGGTACATCGAGCCACACCAGAAAGGCAGAGGGAGATTAGGGAAGTAAACAAGTGGCTGAAAGGCTGGTGTAGTAAGGAGGGGTTTGGGTTCCTGGAGGACTGGGCCGACTTCTCAGTCAATAACTGGTACTATAGAAGGGACGGACAGCACCTAAATGAGGAGGGAGCAGATCAGCTGGGAATGAAGATGGTCAAAAAGTTAGAGGGGTTTTTAAACTAGGTGATGGGGGGGGGGCCCAGAGGTAGAGATAGTCAGCGCGGAACACATTCCAGAGGGCAGTATTGGGGGCATTAGTGGTAGGTTGACCAAAGCACAAAAACCCAAGGTAAGTATAGTAGCAAGTTGCTCTCGGAACACCCAATACGAGGATAATATGCGACCGGTCTAAACTACTTTTATGAGTATTCCCTGCAATGCAATTAATCATGTTATGACGTGACCCGTGTATTTATAAAATACTGTTTTAAACCTTGGTTGGACAATGCATTTATATGTGATATGTAATTTGAGGTATTGATATCCAATTTATGTACTGAACTGTATACCCCCAACTTATGCTTTAAGATGACTCAATTAATAAACCATTTTCTAAATTCATTTCTTTAATGCATCCGTGTGCTTCACTCAAAGTCCCGCCCCTCAACCCCTCTTTATATACCAATATGGGATGGAGGATGGGATCTGTACGGCCCCCCTTCCTCATACAAAGTCCCACCTTTTTGTTATTTTTCTTTTGTTCAACCTACAGGGATGGAAGCACATGGCTGCAATGCTAATTTAGCCCTAGTACTTGATAAGGCTGCTTCTCAGCCATCTACACTATTCCCTTATTTCCTTTCCAGTTCTCCCTGTGCAATAGGTGGTTATTTGCACACACCACTGGAACAGCTTACCTCACCACCCAAACCCCCCCCCCCCCCCATCCATCTCAACAATACTTTATATTTTTTCTAATGCCATTTTCCTATATGTGTAGTGTGAGCACGCATGGGGGTCACTGTCCGTCATTGTGCATATCCTGTGTCACTCTTGTTACTTCCCGGAGCTGTGACTAGCACTGTGGGTTTTCCCACCGCCCCCTCCTCCCATAGGGCGGGCGGGATTTCCCCCACTGCTCGTCAGCGTTATGCAATCAGTGTCAGCTGTTTGGTGTCTACTCGGCACCTATAAATCAGCTGACCGGCTTCTCCATCTCCAGCAGTGGGGAGACCAGGTTGACGCCCAGGGCTGGCTATGCCGGGCTGGCTATGCCGGGCTCCATTGGTGTGTTCCCTGTTCCTCACTTGGCTACAGCATGACGTTGGAGGTCGGATCTGGACGGCTCACCCGGTTGGGGTTTTTACCCCCCCAAGGTGTGATTGGCACCTCTGTCTTTGATGCTTAATCCTATCCTCACACCACTTTCCTTTGGTTTTCTTGTCCAATTTCACTGTGCAGCAGGCAATCTTTTTTTCACTTTATTCAATCTCATTTGCTTTTTCCCCCTTTTCCTCCCCCTTCTCTCTTTCCTCCTCTCTTCCCATTGCCCATCTTTCCTCTCCTTTTCCTTTCTTCTCTTTATTTCTCCTTGTCTTTTCACTATGATCCTCATCATTTCTCACTCTCCACCACCACACATTCCCCCCCATATTCTCTTTCCATTCCAGTGCACCTCATTCACTGGCTGTTTTTTCTCCAGCAGGTTCCCCCGCCTGGGGTCATTCACTTCTCCCATGCACCATACCTCCCATCCACCTTTTTCCTCTCACCACTTGGGGCCATTGCCGCTGCTGGCTGCGCTGCCGGGTCGGGCCCCCTCAGCTCCGGGTAGTGGCATCCTTGGCCGGATTGTCCTGTGCGGCGATGATCTCTCCCATGCGTGGTCACGCTCATGTAAGTTTGTGGGACAAATGTATGGATATGTGTGGGGTTTTTCACATTTTCTGCATTTGCCCATGCATTTTTTCAGATAACCACCCATGTCCCTATTTTTTCATCTTTTTAGATAACCAATACGGTTTTGCTCCTGATGAGCGACTTTAAGGTCCCGAAAAGCGTAGAGCTAACAACTACCGTTACAACAGTGTATTCATGAACCTACCACGGCCGTTTCTCTTCACCCAGTATATGTACTCCTTTTTTCCCAAGTGATGCTTTAATGCATCCATTTTTGTTTTCCAGTATCATTTACACTGCAATTAATCACGCTCTGAAGTGACCCGTGCAACTGTAAATTACTGACATTTATCTTCTAACAGAGTCATTATGTATGTTTTTAAATAATTTTTCCTACTTATCTTATCTTTACTATTATTTCTAATGGCGCTTTAATGCGCAAGCTACTTTTATGAGTATTCCCTGCAATGCAATTAATCATGTTATGACGTGGCCCGTGTATTTGTAAAATACTGTTTTAAACCTTGGTTGGACAATGCATTTATATGTGATATGTAATTTGAGGTATTGATATCCAATTTATGTACTGAACTGTATACCCCCAACTTATGCTTTAAGATGACTCAATTAATAAACCATTTTCTAAATTCATTTCTTTAATGCATCCGTGTGCTTCACTCAAAGTCCCGCCCCTCAACCCCTCTTTAAATACTGGGAGTATGCCATAGGCCCCCCAACCTGAGGGAGGAGGTGGAGACAGATCTCCTATCACAATTTGGATTAGCAGCAAGCAGGACAGCCATCAGAAATTTTGGGGCCCCTTACATAGCTTTAGGTTTGCCCCCCCCCACCCCCCGCCGGGCCTGACCACAAACATTCCTCAACGTCCGCCCACTGTATGTCCCACCAAATCCACCCACTGGCCATCCCACCAACTCCTTCAGTGCACCCACTTTTATTTTAATACTTTTACAACCCAATATTTCCTGCATCCCATGTCCTCTTCCTCCTCCACTCCCATATCCTTCATTCCATGTTCTTCTCCATCCCATGTGCTCCACTTCCTCTTTCAGTCCCTTCTCCCCCATACCATGTCCTCCTCCTCAATCCCATGTCCTCTTCCTTCTCCACTACCATCTCCTCCATCCCATGTCCTCTTCCTCCTCCACTCCCAAATCTTCCATCCCATGTCCTCCTTTTCCATCCCATGTGCTCCTCTTCCAGTCCCTTGTCCCCCATCCCATGTCCTCTTCCTCCTCCAGTTCCATCTCCTCCATCCCACATCATCCTCCTTTTGCAGTCCCATCTTCGCCATCCCATGTCCTCCTCTTCCTTCATTCTAGGTCCTCCTACCCCATCCCATGTCATTCTTCTCCAGTCTCATCTCCCCTCTATGTCGGTCATCTCTCGCAGTGTCCTCCCTCTGTAGTCCTTCTATCCCTTCTGTGCCATCAGTACAGCCCAGACACAGTCGGTGTAATCCCTCCAGTATGTAGAGGAGAGGAGTGTGAAGGGTATGACAGTGGCAGAATGGGGAAGGATTTATTTTAATGGCAGTCTGTGGGGTGGCCAGGGAGTGATGTTGGGTAGATAAGGGTCTAAGTGATGTTCATCAGCTGGATGTATGAAGTGGTCTGGAGGGTGATGCAAGCTGGGGGGAGTAGGGGGCTGAGATGTGGTCAGATGTTTATAATAAAAAAAACTATTGTGCTCATCTATCTACTAATCTATAAACGTTACATAATACAAAATTGGTACTCAAAGAAAACATTTATGACAATTCATTTAGCTCTATGTTATCCAAGCTCTGAGTTTGCAACATCAGAAGTGTAAACTCACAACAAACACAGGGTTGCATTAATGGTTATAATTGTAAATTACATTCAAATTATCTGGACAGAGTGGTGGGAGGATGTTTGTGTGCTAGCTTGGGAGATATCTGTGACACACGCTGTCTCTACATTCTCAGCGTCTCCTTATCACTGCAGTACATGCAAGACCTACAGAAACTTTTTGCAGCTTTTCTTCCAAGGAGACTTTGCTAAAGAAAAAACGAATCTCACCTCCTCCTAGTGTGAGCAGCCGCCCCGGCCAGTACAGCTACAGTCTTTCCACCACCCCCCCCCCCCCCCTTTTCACCACAAATATTTCTAAAGTCATTATTAGGACTTTATCAACCCATATGGCATACTAATGAGAATTCTGATTTCCCCTCCCATGTATACCACAATCCTTAAATGTCATGCAGCAGTAAAAAATTATTTTTGTGATGAAATTATCAAACATGATCTTTTTTGGACAACTGTCCCTTTAAAACTCAAACACACTTGGGCGGTGACTGACGCAAATGCAACGGTATAAGGGAGCGTTGTTACCAGCCCAAGTATCGTCCAAGATGAAGCTACGCCATTAGTTCCAGCGAAACGCGTTGACATCATCAACGCAGGCCCGTCACGGACGCCAGCGTATGGGAAGTGAGGAGAATGCCGCGAGCTATGCACTGACAAGCTAAGGCAGCACGATTGCACCGAACCGTCCGAAGTCTATAGCGGACTGACACCCTGGGCGCTTCAATTGTTGTGGGGATGCACTCCTAGACAATCTGCATACTTATTTGCTTCTCATCACGGCATCTGATCACGAAGGGGGTAAGTCACTGGAGCTTTGGATCTTCCACCACCCCTGCAGCCTATGATGACTCAGTATATTCAGCTAACTCACAGCTGAGCAGAAGAGCATGCGAGTGATTTGGTTTTCCTCTGCACATGAAGCGCTCTCTGCACTAACCGACCCAGTCTATTAGGAGTATTCTATCCGATCGAAGACTTCAAATGGTAAAGTGTGCTGAATCCATTATCATACATCCTTTATATGATTTCATTTTTGACTGTCAGTGTCATCTTCACATATGAATCACCCCCTTTTTTTGACCTATTGAAATTTCAACTAATACCTTGCCAGAGAGGATTTCCAGTATTCCTACATCAATATTACCTAATATTCCATCAATCTGTCGGTGACTTTTTGAACATCATTAACATTTGACTGTCTCAGGCAGCCAATTATCATCACTGCAGTCCACACAGGCTGTGTCCATTCAGCACACCGAGCAGCTCGCATTCCTTCCCCTCTCCACTTCTCATCCCCCTTTCCCCATATCCATTGGATTTGCAGGCAGTCAATCAGTCTCATTTAGGATTCGGGGGCTCTCATTCCCCAACCTTCAAATTTATACAAGAATTACGTGAATGACTGCTTGCCAACTCAATGCGTCCGGACGGCGTCTGACGTTGTTTTGTTTTTGTTTGGTACTGTTTTGTCCTGTTTGCTCAATTAGATCATGATTATTGTAAGAAGGTCCACCATGGACTTGATCAGTAGTTTTTTTGACACTACTTTTTAACCATTCACTTCCTTATTATTTTTTGATATTTGTAAACCACATATTTAATAAAATTTAGTCTATATTTTTGAACTATTGTTACATTTTTGGTTTGATTAATACTTGTTGCTAAGGTGACCCCTCACTCGGTTCCTTACACCGGGTACCTCCCTCCTTTTTATACAGTGAGCTCCGCCCCCCCCCCCTCTCAGCACCCAGCACTGGTGATCGGAGGGAGGGGGGTTGAGTCAGATCTCACAGTGCGGAGGGGCAGAAAGGAGCTGTGGAAATTCTAAATACATACACAACAGCGCAGTGTATGTATTTAGAAGCAATGACACTGCTTCTGTCCCCACAGTAGCAAGTATCTTCCACCCTCACACTTACCCTGGGTCCCCAGTCCACCCCTGGTCAGAATGGAGGAGCCTAGACTCCATCGGCTAGGTGTGCTGTTATGATAAGCAGCCAAAACCTGTCAGAGTGCTTCATTGCAGTGCCGGTCTTTAGAGCATATGAAAGTTGCCAAAGAAGCGGTCCCCGCTCGGGCACCTAGGGATGCCGGGGCCCCTTACAGGTGTATGGGTTGTACCCCCCTGATGGCGGCCCTGGCAGCAAGGATGGGAAGTGATATCATAATGGGGGATTTTAATTATCCAGACATAGACTAGGCGGAGGGAACCGTGCATTCATCTAAGGCTCGCCAGTTCCTTAATGTCTTGCAGGACAATTTTATGGGTCAGATGGTAGACGTACCAACAAGAAATAAAGCATTACTGGATCTACTGATTACCAACAATACAGACCTGATCATGGATGTGGAAATACGGGGCAATTTAGGTAACAGCGATCACAGGTCAATTTGTTTCAGTATAAATCGCACAAATAGGAAACATAAAGGGAATTCAAAGACACTGAATTTCAAAAGAGCCAACTTCCCTAAACTACGAAGCTTGCTAGAAGGCATAAATTGGGATAAAATCTTAGGAACAAAGAACACGGAGGAGAGATGGGTTTTTTATGCTGATTACTGCTGATTACTGCTAATGATACTGTTCTTATTACTAAAATCTTGTATATAGTCCCCTATCATCCCCTCCAAGAGTTTACATACTATTGATGTTAGGATAACTGGTCTGTAATTCCCAGGGATGTATTTTGGGCCCTTTTTAAATATTGGTGCTACATTGGCTTTTCTCCAATCATCTGGTACCATTCCAGTCAGTAAATATTAGGAACAATGGTCTGGCAATTACTTGTCTGAGTTCCCTAAGTACCCTCGGGTGCAAGCCATCTAGTCTTGGTGATTTATTAATGTTTCCCAAGTCTAATTTTAATTCTGTCCTCTGTTAACCCTGGAGGTGATTCCTGTGATGTGTCATGAGGATAAACACTGCAGCTTTGGTTATGGAAGCCCCCTGATTCCCTTGTGAAGACTGAGGAGAAGAATAAACTCAATACCTTTGCCATCTCCCCATCCTTTGTAACCAGATGTCCTTCCTCATTCTGTATGAGGCCAATATGGTCTGCCCTCCCTTTTTTACTGTTTACATACTTAAAGAATTTCTTGGGATTTTTTTGCTCTTCTGCGCTATGTGTCTTTCATGTTCTATCTTAGCCGTCCTTATTGCCCCTTTACATTTCTTGTTGCATTCTTTATAAAGTCTGAATGCTGATGATGATCCCTCAATCTTGTATTTTTTGAAGGCCTTCTCCTTTGCTTTTATATGCATTTTTACATTGGCATTAAGCCATCCAGGACTTTCGCTCTTTTAAATGTATTACTCAATGGGATGCATTGGCTAATGCCCTTATCTAATATGCTCTCCTCCGTGTTCTTGTTCCCAAGATTTTATCCCAATTTATGCCTTCTAACAAGGTTTGTAGTCTAGGGAAGTGGGCTCTTTTGAAATTCAGTGTCTTTGTATTCCCCTTATGTTTCCTATTTGTGTGATTTATACTGAAGCCAATTGACCTGTGATCGCTGTTACCTAAATTGCCCCCTATTTCCACATCTGTGATCAGGTCTGTATTGTTGGTAATAAGTAGATACAGAAACGCTTTATTTCTAGTTGGTGCGTCTACCATCTGACCCATAAAATTGTCCTGCAAGACATTTAGGAACTGGCGAACCTGTGAACCAACATCGGAGTCTTCAAATTGCTGCACATCCTCCAGCAGCATATAACCGACACTGTGGTCGAATAATTCTGGGGACTCCTCCGTGCATGATGATGGAGCTACAGAAGGAGTGACTGTGGACAAGGAGCCGGTGGAATAGGTTGCTTTGGCAGCTGCATTGGAAGGCAAACTACACTGAGCCTGGGTGACAGAGGATGAGGAGGATGAGGACGGCTTTGTTATCCACTCCACCAACTCTTCTGCATGTTGTGGCTCAATAACAGGGCCAGCAGCAGGAAAAAAAGGACAAGCGTGCCCCACAGCCACCTGCAGAGGATGCACCATATCCACGACCTCCATCGTTGACTGTAGACACAGGCTGCTTGCCCTTTTTTAGTGGCCTGTAAGCATCTGCCTCTCCATGGTGGCCTTCCGGACATGATGTATTTTTTGCAACACCACACTACACTGTAATATATACTGTGTACACTGCCTAAAGTGTATTAGAAACTATACACCACCGAATGCTCTGTATATATATGCTACACTGAATGCAGCCTGCCCACCAACCGCCTCATTTGTGACATGCCCACCAGGTGAAACTCAATGTTGGCAATGCTGCAGCAGCTGCACACACAGCAGAGGGCCATCAATGAGTGTGCGAGTATGGCACCAGGACAGGGTCAGGGGAGCTTGTCCTCTTTTCGCCACGCCAGTGGCTACTGATCAAGGATGCATGCACAGTCCTGTCATCATTTGAGGAGGCCACAAGTATGGTGAGCAGCAACAATGCATGCATCAGTGACACTCTCCCTCTAGTCTTCCTGCTGGAGCACACGCTTCATGAAATCATGGACAGGGCACTTGAGGCAGAACAGCGGGAGGAAGAGGAGGACTTCCTTTCCTCTCGAGGCTCCATTTATCCAGATAGCATTCCTGCAGGCCCGCCAAACACACAGGAAAAAGAGGAGGGGGAGGAGGAGGAGGATTAAGTCAGCATGGATGTAGAGTATGACACTCAGCAGCAGTCTTCAAGGGATGGTTTTCAGTCTCCAGAAACCCAAGGAGTTGTATGTGGCTGGGAGGAGGTAGTTAAGGATAATGTGATCCTTATTGACCCAGAGGACTCAGAATTGGATGCCTCTGCAAACTTACGCTGCATGGCCTCCCTGATTCTGCAAAGCCTGCGAAAGGACCCTAGGATTTGTTGTATCAAGAAGAGGGATCATTACTGGCTGACAACCCTTCATAATCCACATTACAGGGGTAAAGTTGCAGAACTCATCCTGCCTTCCCAGAGGGAGCAGAGGATGAAACCTCTTCAGGAGGCCTTAAAGAAAGGTTTGTGTAACGCATTTCCAGACCCTGGGAGGTTACCATTTCTTAGTGCTGGGCAACATGTTGCTTAGACTTTGTTCAGTCAGAGAAAGAGTGGTGGAGAAGGTGGCCGGCTAACCGATGCCTTTAAACAATTTTTCAGTACTCAGCGCCAAGATCTGATCGGTTCAAGCAACCATCGCCACGTCTGCATTATATGGTGCAGGAATAGCTAGGGGCAAGAGCAGACTTGGAGACCTTTCCAACAGAGCATCCACTGGGTTACTGGGTCTAGAGGATGGACCACTGGCCAGAACTTGCTCAATATGCAATCAAGCTACTAGCCTGTCCTGCATCCAGCGTACTTTCTAAACTCACATTCATTGCTGTTGGAGGGTTTGTAACGGAGTGCGCCTGTCCGCAAACTTGATAGGCTAACATTCATAAAAATGAATCAGTCTTGGATCAGCAGCCATCAAGCACCTGAGGCTGATGTAACTGATTTAATTTGCTATGGATCTGGGATCCCTTGAAGATGCTGACTATCCTATTCCTCCTCAATCTTGATGATTCTAGGTTCCAACAATATTTTTGATTTAGGGCACCACCACCACCACCACCCAAGGCCCAATTTTTCTGCCCCTGTTTACAGGGGCATGGAATTGCAACTTTTGATATAATATTTCACAGCAGGGCCTGTTCCTGCGCCCAACAAGAGTATCTGTGAGGGGTTACAGTGTTCTGGCACCACCATCCAAGGCCCAATTTTTCTGCCCCTGTTTAACAGGGGCATGTAATTACAATTTTTGATATATTATTTCACAGCAGGGCCCATTCCTGCACCCAACAAGAGTAACTGTGAGGGGCTACAGTGTTCTGGCACCACCAACACCTAAGGTCCAATTTTTCTGCAGGCCGTATAGTATATGTATTGCTGTTCAGAGTATATAGTGCCTGGGGGCCTGGGGGACCCTCGCTTCTTTTTTTTCATTTTGGTGCTGGGTTCTCCTTAAAATCCATACTAAACCTGAAGGGCCTGGTATGGATTTTGGTAGGGACATCCACGCCATTTATTTATTTTTGGTACGCCATTTAAAAAAAAATGATTTTTATCTCTGTTGCCGGGATACTACAATACATTACAGCCGCAAGCAGTTTTAAATGACATTTTTTCATTTAGAAATGTAATTTTTCTGTGGTACTGTTATAAACATGGGAAAGGTGCACTACTTTACAGGCAGATTAAGGAGACATGATATTTAAAGGAATATTTCATTTTTATTGTTTCACTTTAAGCATTTTTAAAATCACTGCTCCCGAAAAAAACAGCCGTTTTTAAAAACTTTTTGCATTGATACATGTCCCCTGGGGTAGGACCCGGGTCCCCAAACACTTTTTTTGGCAATAACATGCATATAATATGCATACAAGCCTTTAAAATTAGCATTTTTGATTTTTCATGTTCGTGTCCCATCAGACTTTAACGGTGTTTTTGCCAGTTCGCATGTTCCTTAGCGATGTCCACGAATGTCCAAGCCATCTGGGACACTCCTCCTAATTGGCTGAGACACAGCAGCGGAGCCATTGGCTCCCACAGCTTTCAGTCAAAGTCAGTCAGCCAATCAGGGAGAGAGGGGCAGGGCTGGGTTGGGGCTCCGTGTCTGAATGGACACATGGAGCTGTGACTCAGCTTGGGTGCCCCCAAAGGAAGCTGCTGACTGTGAGGGCACTCGATAGGAGGGAGGGGCCAGGAGCAGCAAAGAGGGACCCTAGAAGAGGAGGATCCGGGCTGCTCTGTGCAAAACCAACTGCACAGAGGAGGTAAATATAACATGTTTGTTTGTTTTTTAAAACAAGATTTCTCAATCACTTTAAGCTGCGTAGGGGTTTTTTCGCTGTCAGGGCAGTAAGGATGTTGAACTCTCTTCCAAAATTGGTGGTATCAGCAGAAAGAATTAATGGTTTTTAAGTAGGGGCATTGCTAGGTCTATAAAAGATCGGGGGCTAGAGGCCATAGCAGCGAAGTAAAGAAAGTCATACGCTTGGGCGGTATACACATGTGAATAATATACGTGTGTGTGTGTATGATTGATATATATAATCATACATACATACACACAGTATCTCTCAAAAGTGAGTACACCCCTCACATTTTTGTAAATATTTTATTATATCTTTTCATGTAACAACACTGAAGAAATGACACTTTGCTACCATGTAAAGTAGTGAGTGTACAGCTTGTATAACAGTGTGAATTTGTTGTCCCCTCAAAATAACTCAAAACACAGCCATTAATGTCTAAACTGCTGGCAACAAAAGTGAGTACACCCCTAAATGAAAATGTCCAAATTGGGCCCAAAGTGTCAATATTTTGTGTGGCCACCATTATTTTCCAGCAATGCCTTAACCCTCTTGGGCATGGAGCTCACCAGAGCTTCACAGGTTGCAGCTTCCACTTCTCCATTCTCTCTAACATCTCCACTCCATCACGGAGCCGGTGGATGTTAGAGACCCTGCGCTCCTCCACCTTCCTTTTGAGGATGCCCCACAGATGCTCAATAGGGTTTAGGTCTGGAGACATGCTTGGCTAGTCCATCACCTTTACCCTCAGGTTCTTTAGCAAGGCAGTGGTCATCTTGGAGGTGTGTTAGGGGTCGTTATGTTGGAATACTGCCCTGCGGCCCAGTCCCCGAAGGGAGGGGATTGTGCTCTGCTTCAGTATGTCACAGTAGATGTTGGCATTCATGGTTCCCTTAATGAACCCTTCAACCTCTGCAGCAATGCTGGCAGCACTCATACTTCTATTTCCCAAAGATAAACTCTGGATATAACGCTGAACATGTGCACACTCAACTTCTTTGGTTGACTAATGCGAGGCCTGTTCTGAGTGGGACCTACCCTGTTAAACCTCTGTATGGTCTTGGCCACTGTGCTGCAGCTCAGTTTCAGAGTCTGGCAATCTTCATATATGCCATCTTTATATAGAGCAACAATTCTTTTTTTCAGATCCTCAGGAGAGTTCTTTGTTATGAGGTGCCATGTTGAACTTCCAGTGACCAGTATGAGAGAGTGAGAGTGATAACACTAAATTTAACACACTTGCTCCCTATTCACACCTGAGACCTTGTAACACGAACAAGTCACATGACACCGGGGAGGGAAAATGGCTAATTGGGCCCAATTTGGACATTTTCACTTAGGGGTGTACTCTCTTTTGTTGCCAGCGGTTTAGACATTAATGGCTGTGTGTTGAGGTATTTTGAGGGGCAGCAAATTGACACTGTTATACACGCTGTACACTCACTACTTTACATTGTAGCAAAGTGCAATTTCTTCAGTGTTGACACATGAAAAGATATAATTAAATATTTGAAAAAATGTGAGGGGTGTACTCACTTTTGTGAGATATAGATAGATATATATATATATATATATATATATATATATATATATATATATATAGATATAGATATATATATATATATATATATATCTATATCTATATATATATATATATATATATCTATATCATATTATATATCATCATTAAATCAGGGTCCCCAAAGCCCCCCTCATTACATCAGGGTCCCCAGAGAGTGTCCCCCTTACATCAGGGTCCCCAGAGAGCCCCCTTACATCGGGGTCACCAGAGAGCTTGTCACATTACCTGCCACAAGATGCAACTTGTCACTTGCCACGTCACCTGCCACTAGATGCGGATTGTTACATACAGAGAGGCTAGGGTATATAGAAGACATGCTAGGGTATATAGAAGAGAGGCTAATGTAAACAGAGAGGCTAGTGTATACAGAGAGGCTAGTGTATACAGAGAGGCTGGGTATACAGGGAGGCTATGTATACAGAGAGGCTGGGGTATACAGAGAGGATGGGTATACAGAGAGGCTGGGTATAGAGAGAGGCTAATGTATACAGAGAGGCTAGTGTATACAGAGAGGCTAATGTATACAGAGAGGCTAATGTATACAGAGAGGCTGGGTATACAGAGAGGCTAGTGTATACAGGGAGGTTAGGGTATACAGAGAGGTTAGGGTATACAGAGAGGTTAGGGTATACAGAGAGGTTAGGGTATACAGAGAGGCTGGGTATACAGAGAGGCTGGGTATACAGAGAGGCTGGGTATACAGAGAGGCTGGGTATACAGAGAGGCTAGGGTATACAGAGAGGATGGGTATACAGAGAGGCTAGTGTATACAGAGAGGCTGGGTATACAGAGAGGCTAGTGTATACAAAGGGGCTGCGTATACAGACTGGCTGAGTATACAGAGAGGCTAGGTATACAGAGAGGCTAAGTATACAGAGGCTAGATATACAGAGAGGCAAGGTAAACTGAGAGGCTAGGGTATACAGAGAGGCTGGGTATACAGAAAGGCTAGTGTATACAGAGAGGCTGGGTATACAGAGAGGCTAGTGTATACAGAGAGGCTAGTGTATACAGAGAGGCTGGTATATACAGAGAGGCTAGGGTATACAGAGAGGCTAGGTATACAGAAAGTATGGGTTTACAGAGAGGCTGGGTATATAAAAAGACTAGGTATACAGAGAGGCTAGGCTATACAGAGAGGCTGGGTATACAGCGTGGCTGGGTATACAGAGATGCTAGGTATACAGAGAGGCTAGGGTAATACAGAGTTTCCCCCCTCCCCCTCCTCTATGGTCTGCACTCACCTGCCGCCTCCCCAGCTCAGGAGCTCGTGTGAGAAAGTTCTTCCCGTCTCTATGATATGGGAGGAGACTCGCTCTCACACTCATCTCCTGGCTCTGGCTGTCAGTGAAGCATCGAGTGCAAATGAGAGCGCCACGGCTGTGCGGGACAGCGCTGTGTCAGGCAGCCGGCGACACTCTCATGGTAGCGCCGACCCTGGATTAGTGGCTATGGGCCCCAGATTCAGGGGCTCTAGCCTCAATAGCCACCCCCTAGCGACTCCACTGATTTCAAAAGACTCTTGGACGTGCATCTTAGCAGAGGCGTAACTAGAACCTTCAGGGCTCCCGTGCAAGTAACCATGATGGGCCCCCCCTGCCCCCTTCCATCCGAGCCCCGGGCTTCCAATTTTGGGAGGGTGTCCATGGACATCCTCCCAAAACCGTGCTTCCTGCATGAACCCTGGGACATGCATCCAGCGCAAACACAGCGGCCCTTTACCATGTGATCAGCTGATCACATGTAAACAGACTTGCCGGTTATCCTCAACCCTTTCCTCCTGCTGTGTCTGTGTTAGGAAAGGACTGCCATTAACTGTCAAGAATGTCAGTAAATTTCTTACACTGATAATCAGTGCCTCAATCATCAGTGCCATCTATCAGTGCCCATCAATGCTGCCTATCAGTGCTCATCAATGCCGCCTATTAGTGCCCATCACTTCCACCTACAAGTGTTACCTATCGGTGCTCATTAATGCCGCCTATTAGTGCCCATCAATTCTGCCTATCAGCACCACCTATCAGTGCTCATTAATGCTGCCTAACAGCGTCCATCAGTGCCACCTATCAGTACTCTTCAATTCTGCCCATCAAAGCCCATCAATACTGCCTGAGTTCTGCCTATCAGTGTTGCTCGGTGCCCATCAGTACCACCTATCAGTGCAGCCTATCAGTGCACATTAGTGCCTCCTATCAGTGCTGCCTATCAGTGCTCATCAATGTGGCCTATCAGTGCTCATCAGTGCCCATCAGTGCCTCCTATCAGTGCCCATAAATGCCTCCTATCAGTGCCCATCAGTGCCTTCTATCAGTGACCATTAGTGCCTCCTATCAGTGCCCATCAGTGCCTTTTATCAGTGCCTCCTATTATCAGTGCCCATTAGTGCCTTCTATCGTTGACCATTAGTACCTTCTATCAGTGCCCATTAGTGCCTTCTATCAGTGCCCATCAGTGCCTCCCATCAGCACTCATCGGGGCCCATAAATTCCTCCTATCAGTGCTCCGCGGGAAATGTGAGCTCCTTAGCTTCACACTTGACTGCCCGCAGAGCACACAGGAGAGGGGAGGGGGGAGAAGGGGGAGCAGTGAGATCAGCTATGTGTCCTCTCTCATCCCCTGCCAGAGAGGACGGATGGGCAAATAGAACGTTAATGCCGGTGTCTCTGTGCTACTGTTCCATGACAGATACAAGCTCTGCTCAGAGCCGTGTGTGAATAGCAACCCCGCTGGGCCCCCCCAACAGTGGCAGAATGCTGGGCCCCGTCGCAAGTGCGACTGTTGCGACCCTGGTAATTCTGCCACTGCATCTTAGCAAACATAATATACAGGGATATGGGAAATTATTATCTACACTAACACATACACACACAGGTTGAACTGGATGGACTATTGTCTTTATTCAGCCATACCAACCATGTAACTATGTAACATCGGTTACTGCCCTTAAGGAGCATACAATCTAAGGCCCCTAACTCACATTCATGCATATACTAGAGCATGATTTAGGCAGCATCCAATTAAAGTGGTATTAAACCCAAAAAACCCCACCCCTGTACCATGTTATCGCTGTGGCCAATCACAGCAGATCACATCACAACTGTACACAATAAAAAAGGCTTTGATTCGTGCCTCTTTCAAAATTTTCTGTCTTTTTTCCTTTTTAAAAAAAAAAAAAAAAAACAGCATTGACTAAATACCACCAAAAGAAAGCGCTATTTGTGTGAAAAAATTCTGGGCAGGAAGGGGGTAAAAGTGTCTGGTATTGAAGTGGTTAAATAATACATTTAATTATAAATTAGCCCTGGTTCACCATAGTGTGGCATGTTTGCACATACACATTT
Organism: Lithobates clamitans; assembly: GCA_037952925.1. Taxonomy (NCBI): domain Eukaryota; kingdom Metazoa; phylum Chordata; class Amphibia; order Anura; family Ranidae; genus Lithobates; species Lithobates clamitans. The sequence goes on along the minus strand of JBBGZY010000981.1, from coordinate 2,801,593 downwards.
CATTTGAATAGGCTGCTGTACCCGTGAGAAATTCGGTAAAGAAGTCCCTGACCCTTTTTTCTTAAATTGCGCCACACCTAACCCCATGGGGATGCAGCACCATGCGGTTAGGCGCATGCCAAATTGCACCATGGGTGCTGATGCATGGGGTGCCATTAAGAATGCTAAAGTGCAGCGTTTCTCTGCAGGTTGGGAAAGCATGCAATTTTGCATGCATTCCCGGCCTGCTCTAGTGTGAATCAAATCTAATGATTACAGAGGTACAGTAATTTGTGACTTTACTGTATATCTGCGTGAAGCAACATTATTGTAGCCAATGCCTGGTTTATGATAAATAGATATTGTACAATAAAATAAACTAAAAGCATAGTATAGTGCAAGTCGTAAATAAGCCTAAAGTAATAATTTGCTAGGCTTTTTTACTTCATTTTTATTATGATATAATCATATGCTCTGTACCTTTCTTGTGTAACAAAATCTATTCACCTGTCTGAAGTGACAACATTATTATTGGTATGTGTTCCAGTGATTTTTGTTTTTACTGGTGTTATTTAAGTCAGGGTGATCTACCAGTGCTGAAGCTGTTTAATATCCTTAATTTGGCTTCTCTATAAAAAAAGGTCAAGAATTTAGGCATTGACACCAAACTGGCATGTTAATATTAATATCATTCACATCTGATATAGTTGTAGAACCTGGCTGTTTCAATTGAGCATGCAAGAAGAAAGGCTATGAATAGTTTTCAGTCAAAATCTTTGTATGTTATATATAGGAAAAGCAAGGTACAGGTCACATGTCCCCTCGGTAAGCTCTTTAAACTCTTTAACGTAGCTCAGAACAAGTTGATGTTATTAGATTACTGATAATCCAGTGTGTGCTCTACTGCTGTGATCCTCACTGTCTACCACTGACAGTCCACAGAAGACTATCCTATGTCTCACAGCTCTGGAGCCAAGACATCTAGCACCCCGGAACATGATGTGGCCAAGGGCCACACTGGAGCAAGAAGCAAAGGTGGGGGAGAAGAAGGGGGAAAGAAGGGAACAACAGCACATCATGACGGAGACAAAAAGAGCCTAAGTGGAGGAGGAAGCCATGAGAAAAAGAGCCCTCACCACGCTCACAGTGAAGGACACCATGCAAATAGCAAAGGCCATGAAAAAAAGAGCCCTCATGGAGGGCATGATAATGGACATCATGTCACTGGAAGAGGCCACCACAAAGGCAAAAGGGTCAGTGATACCCAGAGCATCACAACGAAGACTTATTCACCCTTTCTAAATTCCCTCTTCAGCAAGGTAAGTGGAAATGTGGTACAAAGAATCAGTGGGCCCTATTTATAAAATTGAAACCAATCGTTTTGACCAGTAAAATCAATGAAATTATTATTGGAATTGCCTTCTATAAAAAGAAAGTGTCTTCTTCATAACAGAAATGGATCTAATGACAGCAACAGGCATATTCTGAGTAGCAGTTATATGGACATATCAGTTTTTTTTCTTGGGTAGAGCAAAAAGTATTGATAATATACACAGGGCAGGGACCCCAAGAAACTAGTTTGATTTTACATTTGTAAAGTTATCTACAAAACATCTCTGGCTTCAGTAAGTGAATTTGGTATGTAGTTATTTGCCTTACCAAATAATCCTATATGTTTTCTGCTAATGACTAGTTACAATGAATACTATAAATGTGTAATCAAGAAGGGACACTAACACAAAACACACTTTTTTTTTGTTTTAAACTTACGGTATTTGAAAAACTAGAAAGCTGTTCTTGCTATTTACCGTATGTACAAAATGCAAGCAATCATTGTTTATTTATATGAGTTTTTTTTTTTAAAGGTTGCAGTTACAATTAGGATGATAATGCAGCATTTTCATTAACTAGACCTAAGAAAATGCAAAGTACTGATTCAAAAACTTTTGACTGAGCAGTGTGGTTCACCTCATAGTCAGTGGCTTATTTATCAGTGTGGGACATCTTGTGAGGTTCAACAAGAATGGATGGCTGTTCATGTATGTAATGCTAGACATTGGCTGCACCACATGTGGGCTGAGCTCATCTGTGGTGTGGTCAAGACTACATCAGTGGAAAAAGTGGAAAGGAGGGCAATCTGGTTTATATGTTCCCAAACACTTTAAAGAAAAATGCGGGAGGTCTACAGAAGGCCTGAGAGTTTGGAATATTGAAAAAATCCCCAACAGTGGCTCAAAGGCAGAATGTTTAAAAAAAACTCTGTGGACAAGAAATGTGCTGGATTTTAATGCCTAATACAACAACCTTTAGCGAGGAGGCGAAGACTTGGAGTTCTATACAGTCATTTAAGGATAATGTATAGCTGTTTCCCCATATAAAATAAGTCCTGAGGCACCCATTTATTTTAGCAGCTTTTATCACAATGACATTACATTTCTTTTTTCGGAACATTTTTTATCGTTTAGTAGTATTGTTATTTATATTGCATATTATAGTTGCTGTGTTTTGTACTCCAGCAGTTTCATTTTTCAGGCCTAATATATGGATATATTTGTCCCCTCTTGGTCCCATCAAAGATAAATATTAATAGTAACCCACTAATATCATCATTTTTAGAGATGTTATAATTTGTTTTTGTAAATGTATGGTATTTTTCTAATTCATTTTAAACCATTCTGGTCCTCTATTAGAGTTGCCTCATCTTGTAGTTGACTTGAATTTTAGCTCCAATATACAGAAGGGGAGAGTCTTTTCAGTCTATTTACTGTATATGTGTGGTTTATCATAATTGTTTATCTTAGTTTTATTTTTACTTACAAATTTTATTATTTTAATTATTATTTGTATAATTCATGGTTCTTGTGTCCTAAAACATTATATAACATGTCCTCCACTTCAGATATGACAAAAGAGGGAATGCCCCCGAAAAGATTATTTAACATGTCTTGCATTTCAGTTGGGAAGAAGTAATAAATGCCACTATAAATCATTATATAACATATCTTTCACTTTAGTTGGGACAAAGGGGGGAATGCTCCTTTAAAACAATATATAACATGTCTTGCACTTTAGTTGGGACGAAGCAATAAGTGCCCCTCTAAAACATTAAATAACAAAGGAGGGAAAGCACCTCCAAAAGATTATTTATAATTTCTTGTACTTAAAGTGTTACTAATCCCACAATAGTAAAATCAGTCTGTATATGCAGCATAGCATGCTTGTTATACTCACTGCGGAACATTGTGTAAAAAGGCTGTTTTATCCTTCATGCTCAGTTGTGTCTTATGCTGGATAGAAAATTTACTTCTTCTCAGAGCTAGCCAGGTCACATGATATTGACATCACACATGTGGGCATGTATACAGGCTGTAGTGGAAATCTCCTCCTACCTGAACTCTCAGCACTGGAGAAACTGTGCAGTCTATCATGTAACCATGGTATACAGATCATCCAAAAAGGTATATAGTGGCAGTATTTTAATGTAAAAAGAAGATTTATAAGCTGTGGGCACTGTGGGCAGGGGGGATGAACTATTATCATATTACTGGGTTTAGTAACACTAAGTTAGTAACACTAAGTTTGGACCAAGGATAGAGAGTCCCTCTCAACCATTATATAACATGTCTTACACTTTAGGTGGGTTGAAGTAGGCAGAGTCCCTCTTAAACATTATATAAACTTTTTTACACTTAAGTTGGGGCAAAAGAAGTAGCACCCCTCTAAAAGATTATATAACATGTCCTCCACTTCAGTTGGGACAAAAGAGGGTGTGCCCCCCCCCCCCCCCCAAAAAAGAAAAAGTTGATTTAAGATCTCTTGCATTTCAGTTGGGAAGAAGTAAGCGAATGCCACTCTAAATCATTATATAACATATCTTTCACTTTAGTTTGGACAAAGGAGGGAATGCCCCTCTAAACCAATATATAACTTGTTTTGCACTTCAGTTGTACATCTAAAACATTAAATAACAAAGGAGGAAAATGGCTGCAGCCAGACTCAGTGGAGGGAAATTTCTGCAGTATATTTGGCAAGTACAGAATCACAGTATATAAAAAAAAAATGCAAAGTGGTCGTAGGTAAACTTCAGAATGGCAAAGATGTTTTTATTACAAATTATGTGAGCAGACTGCAATTCCTCTTTAAGTTTGGACCAAGGAGAGAGAGTCCCTCTCAAACATTATATAACATGTCTAATGCCGCGTACACACGAGTGGATTTCTCGTCGGAAAAAGATATGACGGCTTTTCCAACAGGATTCCGCTCAAGTTTGCCTTGCATACACACGATCACGCTGTTGGCTGAAACTACGAACGTCAAGAACACGGTGACGCACAACACTATGGCGAGCCGAGAAAATGAAGTTCAATGCTTCCGAGCATGCGTCAAATTGTTTCCGAGCATGCGTAGGGATTTTGCGCGTCGGAATTGCCACAGAGGATTGCATTTTTGGATAGGAACTATTCCCGACCGAAAAATTGAGAGCATGCTCTCAATCTTTAGCTGGCTGGAATTCCGCCAGCAAAAGACTGATGGAGCATACACACGGTCGCACTTTCCGACAAAAAACTCTCATCGGTCTTTTGCGGGCCGAAATTCCGATCGTGTGTACGCGGCATTACACTTTAGTTGGGTTGAAGTAGGAAGAGTCTTTCCTAAACATTATATAACCTTTCTTACACTTAAGTTGGGGCAAAGAAAGTAGGAAGTAGTACCCCTCTAAAATGACATAACATGTCTTGCATTGCAGGTGGGATGAAGTAGTCCCCCTAAATTATTATATAACATGTCTTGCACTTCAGTTGGGACAGAGAGAGAATGCCCCTCTAAAATATTATCTAAAATGTACTGCACTTCATATAGTTACATAGTTCGTCAGGTTGAAGAAAAGACACAAGTCCATCTAGTTCAACCAAAAAACAAAAACAAAAAAACACATACAATCACACAATCCCATATTGTATACACAATCCTATACCCACAGTTGATCCATAGGAAGCGAAAAACCCCAGCAAAGCATGATCCAATTTGCTACAGCAGGGGAAATAATTCCCTCCTGATCCCCCCGAGAGGCAATCGGATATTTCCTGGATCAACTTTACCTATAAATGTTAGTACCCAGTTATATTCTGCACACCTAGGAAAGAATGCAGGCCTTTTTTAAAGCAATCTACTGAGCTGGCCAGAACCACATTGGTAGGGAGTCTATTCCACATTTTAACAGCTCTTACTATAAAGAAACCTTTCCGTATTTGGAGATTAATTCTAGATGTAAAGAGTGTCCTATTGTCCTCTGTGCTGACCTTAAAGTGAATAATTCAATGTCAAGTTCACTATATGGACCCCTTATGTATTTGTACATGTTGATCATATCCCTCCTTAATCTCCTCCTCTCAGTTCCTCTAATCTTTCCTCATAGCTGAGCTCCTTCATGCCTCTTATCAGTTTGGTTGCCCTCCTCTACACTTTCTCCAGTTCCCAGATATCCTTTTTGAGAACTGGTGCCCACAACTAAACTGCATATTCCAGATGAGGTCTTACTAATGATTTGTACAGGGGGGCAAAATGATATCTCTCTCTGGAGTCCATACCTCTCTTAATACAAGAAAGGACTTTGCTCGCTTTGGAAACTGCAGCTTGGCATTGCATGCTATTATTAAGCTTATGATCTACCAAAACCCCCAGATCCTTCTCCACTATAGATTCCCCCAGTTGTACTCCTCCTTGTATGTATGATGCATGCATATTCTTAGTCCCCAAGTGCATAACTTTACATTTATCAACATTAAACCTCATTTGCCACATAGTTGCCCAATGAAACAGTGCATTGAGGTTGGCTTGTAAATCAGGGACATCCTGTGAGGATGTTATTCCACTGCATAGCTTCATGTCTCCTGCAAAGACTGGATTGGTACTTTAATCCCAGACCCCAGATCATTTATTAATATATTAAAAAGTAAGGGTCCCAGCACTGAACATTAGGGTACACCACTGATAACCTTAGACCATTCAGAGTAAGAGTCATTAACCACTACTCTCTGAAATTTGTCTTTTAGCCAGTTTTCTATCCATTTACAAACTCATCTTACCAAGCCTGTAGACTTTACCTTACACATGAGCCGTGTGTGGGAAACTGTGTCAAACGCTTTTGCAAAATCCAAGTATACCACGTCCACAGCCACTCCTCTGTCCAAGGTTTTACTTACCTCCTCAGAAAAAGAAATCAGGTTTGTTTGACAACTTCTGTCTTTCATGAATCTATGCTGTCTGTTGCTTATAATATTTTTTACCAGCAAGAACTCATCTAACTACAAATTTAGTTGAGACAAAGGGGGCACTGTTTAGGAGATTTTCACACATGCAGCCGATGACATCACCAGCAAATGCCCTCTGAAGGGACGGCATACCCATGCCGTCCCTTCAGAGCTCCGTGCCGCGGCCGTGACGTTATCATGGCTCAGCCAATCAGACGGCCGGAGCACACAAATCCGGAAAGAAAGACCGGATGAAGATCGAACCCCCGTCAGCGGTGACAGCTCACCGCTGGAGGGCTTTATTCTAGGGTAAGTATTTCATAATGTGCTAGTATGTAATGCATACTAGCACATTATGCCATTGTCTTGCATGATTTTATTTTTTTAAACCTGCGTTTTACTACCGCTTTAACACCAGCGATGTCTGTGAGTGCATAAGATTTGCATAAGACACACACACACACACTATATTACCAAAAGTTTTTGTACGCCTGCCTTTACACACACATGAACTTTAATGGCAATGGCATCCCAGTCTTAGTCTGTAGGGTTTAATATTGAGTTGGCCCACCCTTTGCAGCTATAACAGCTTCAACTCTTCTGGAAAGGCTGTCCACAAGGTTCAGGAGTGTGTCTATGGGAATGTTTGACCATTCTTTCAGAACGTATTTGTGAGGTCAGGCACTGATGTGGATGAGTAGGCCTGGCTCGCAGTCTCCACTCTAATTCATCCCAAAGGTGTTCTATCGGGTTGAGGTTAGGACTCTGTGCAGGCCAGCCAAGTTCCTCCACTGCAAACTCGCTCATCAATGTCTTTATGGACCTTGCTTTGTGCAATCATATTGAAACAGGAAGGGCCATCCCCAAACTGTTCCCATAAAGTTGGGAGCATAAAATCGTTCAAAATGTCTTGCTGACCCCTTAAGAGTTCCCCTCACATTGGGAAATGCAAAGCCCAACCCTTGAAAAACAACCCCCCCCCCCGCATAAAGAAGCAAGAGTTTGGGATAGAGAAACTTGACTGGCCTGCACAGAGTCCTGACCTCAACCCGACCTTTTTGATAACTTAGAGTGGAGACTGCGAGCCAGGCCTTCTCGTCTAACATCAGTGCCTGACCTCAAAAATGTGCTTCTGGAAGAATGGTAAAACATTCCCATAGACACACTCCTAAACCTTGTGGACAGCCTTTCCAGAAGAGTTGAAGCTGTTATAGATGCAAAGGGTGGGCCAACTTAATATTGAACCCTACAGACCAAGACTGAGATGCCATTAAAGTTCATGTGTGTGTAAAGGCAGGCATCCCAATTCTTTTGTTAATATAGTGTATATATACAGTTGTGCTCAAAAGTTTGCATACCCGGGCAGAAATACGGACATTTGGCATTGATATTGAAAATATGACTGATCATGGCAAAAAAATGTCTTTTATTTAAGCATAGTTATCATATGAAGTAATTTATTATCACATAGTTATTTGGCTTATTTTTATATCATAATGATAACAGAAATCACCCAAATGGCCCTGATAAAAAGTTTACATACCCTGGAATGTTTGGCCTTGGTGCAGACACAAAAGGGGACACACAGGTTAAAATGGCAAATAATGGTTAATTTCCCACATCTGTGGCCTTTTAATTTGTAATTAGTGGCTGTGAATGAGTCAATGAGTTTGTTAGTTCTCACATGAATGAACTGAGCAGGCTAGATACTGAGCCATGGGGAGCAGAAAAGAACTGTCAAAAGACCTGCGTAACAAGGTAATGGAACTTTATAAAGATGGAAAAGGATATCAAAAGATATCCAGAGTCTTGAATATGCCAGTCAATACTGTTTAATCACTTATTACAAAGTGGGAAATGTGTGGATCTCTTCATACCAAGCCAAGGTCAGGTAGACAAAGAAAGATTGCAGCCACAACTGCCAGAAGAATTGTTCAGAATACAAAGAAAACACCACAAGTAACCTCAGGAGACTATGACAAACTGTTCTTGGAAAAGACGGTATGGTTGTTTTTAAGAAGCACAAAATGATGATACTTGAACAAAAATGAGTTGCATGGTCGAGTTGCCAAAAAGAAGCCCATGCCACAAAAAAGCCGTGTCAAGGTGTTTTTGGGCAAATCATAACCGGACTTTTTTGTGGCATTGGCATAATAAAGGCTTCTTTCTGGCAACTGGAAGATGCAGCTCATTTTAATTCAAGTATCGTCAAAAGGGGAAGAAGTATAGAGGTACAGACCTGATCGCGGATGTGGAAATACAGGGCAACTTAGGAAACAATGACCACAGGTCAATTAGATTCAGTATAAATCACAGACGCAAGAAGCACAAGGGTAATACAAGTACACTAAATTTCAAAAGAACCAAATACCCTAAACTGCGCTCTTTGCTAGACAAAATTAAATGGGTTAAAATCCTAGGAACAAAGAACACAGACAAAAAATGGGAGTGCTTTAAGAGCATACTAAATAAAGTTGTTGGCCAGTGCATTCCAATGGTAAATAAGTTTAAAGGAGCTAAAATTAATCCTGATAGGCTAAACTCTCATGTAAAAATGCATAGAAAAACAAAAGAAAAGGCCTTCAAAAATATAAGGCTGAGGGGTCATTGTCAGCATTCCAACAATACAACAAATGCAATAATGGCAAATGAGGCTTAATGTTGAAAAATGTAAAGTAATGTATTTGGGTGCTATAAATATGAATGCAAGTTACTCATGACTCGGTTAAATTGATGATAGGCAACTCCTATCCTCATATTGATTAGTGGTTCCAAATTATTAATAACTACAGCAGTAGGGAACAGACACAAAAGATACGCTCAGCATCTTTCCAAATAACTGTTCTGCTTTATTATGACGCAATTGAAGGTTTTTATGCACATGATTACGTAGGTATCACATTAATATTACAATTGTACATTTATGGTAACAAGGGGAGTTACATAGGCAGGCTTATTCTAATCAGGACTCGAAAGAATGTAAACATTTACTGAAAACATTATTAGTGCTGTGTGCACAGTGAGGGCAGTGTGCAATACATACAAAATACAATACAATTATATACAGAACTTACAAATTTCCATTACACTCACTAGGGGGAGAACCTCTGGGGGAATCTCGGATGGAAAAGGGCCTGGGAGTCCTAGGAGATGACAGGCTCAGCAATGGCATGCAATTCCATGCTGCTGCAAGCAAAGCCAACAGAATATTGGCATGCATTAAAAAGGGGATTCTTCACTCCAGAGATAAAATGATAATTCTCCCACTCTACAAGACTCGGGTCTGGCTGTATCTTGAGTATGCCTTCCAGTTCTAGCCACCAGTCCTCAAAAAGGATCTGCTGGAACTGGAGTGAGTCCAGAGAAGGGCAACAAAGCTAATAAAGGGACTAGATGTTCTCAGCTATGGGGAAAGACTACAAGCATTGAACTTATTCTCTCTGGAGAAGGGGCACTTGAGAGGGGATATGATAGCGATGTACAAATACCAGACTAAGGACCCTAGCATAGAGGAAAAACTTTTCAGTGAAAGGGAATTTAAAAAGACACACGGCCATTCACTGAAATTGGAAGAGAAGTGGTTTAACCTTAAACTACGTAGAGGGTTCTTTACTGTCAGAACTGTAAGGATGTGGAATTCTCTTCCACAAGCAGCGTTATCAGCAGGGAGCGTCAAAAGTTTAAAAAAACTGTTAGAGTGCTACCTTAACGATCACAACATACAGGGATATACGATGTACTATTGACATAAACACAAGCACACTCACACACCACAGGTTGAACTGGATGGACTGGTGTCTTTTTTCAACCTTACCAACTACATAACTATGTATTGTGCTTCTTAAGAAAAACCACGCTAAAATTTCACCATTTCTGACAGGGTATGCAAACTGATGAGCACAAATGATATATATATATATACACACACACACACACACACACACTCACCGGCCACTTTATTAGGTACACGTCAGGGCTGGGCTCAGCCCTTCCTTCCAATGAGCTGGCTGCTCAGCTGTTGGCTAACTGCCAGCTCCCATCTCTCCACAGTGACTCACCTGTTGATGATATCCTGCTCGTCAGTCCTGCCTACTTAAGCCGTCCAGCCCAGATGATCTCTGCCTTCACCTTGGTCAGCATCACAGAGACTATCGCCTGCATTCCTGTTAAAGACTTGCTTGGCTGACATTCCTTCTGGCTCCGGATCCTGCTTGCTGTTCCACTATGCGGATCTCTGGCCTCCTGACTTTCTGGCTTGTCTGACTATCCGTTCTGGTCACCGAACTTTGGCTATGTTTTTACTATGTTTGTTCTATTTACTTTTACTATTAAACAAGTGTGATTTAACTGTACGTCTGTCTCGGTCTGATTCATGGTTTCTGACAGTAGGCGAAGGCCATAAATTCAGAAGATGGAGTCAATCCACTTGTTGGTAATATTTTTTCCAGATTGGATGAGCAAGATCGCTGCATGGATCAGTTTGCCATGGCGTTACAAATGCTCCTGATTCGCACGGCTCACCTGGAATCTCCCACTGTGGCTGCTCTGGTACAACCTGTGTTGCAGGCCATCTCTGCTGCTGCTCCAGTCTCTCTGTGCAGGCACCCGCCTTGAGTATTACCTCTATAAAAAGGTATGTCCGGTTCGGCTCCACTTCCCCAGCGATTTGAAGGTGATCCAGTCCAATGCAGAGGGTTTCTCAACCAGGTTGAGATATATTTTGAAATGCTGCCCCAGGCATTTCCCATGGAGAGAAGCAAAGTAGGTTTCATGATATCTTTGCTTTCTGAGAGAACCTTGGCCTGGGCAAACCCTCTATGGGAGACGCAAAAACCTGTTGTCTTAAGTTACCCTGAGTTTGTGGCTTCTTTTAAAAGGGTATTTGATGTTCCCGCATGCTCCGCTTCTGCTGCCAAGTGCCTCATGTCCATCAGAGTACGAGAACTGTTGCCGATTACGCCATTGAATTCCGTACTCTGGTAGCAGAGGTTGCTTGGAACAATGAGGCCCTCATGGCTGCTTTTTCTCATGGTCTCTCGGATACCATCAAGGATGAGATAGCAGCCTGAATTATACCCACTGAGCTGGAGAAGTTGATCATGTTTGCCTTCCTCATTGACTCCAGACTCAAAGAAAGACTCTCTTCTAAGGAGCGTTTGCGGAAGCCTCCTGTACATTTTTCTCTGAGCTTTGCAGTCCCACCCTTGCCTCCCTCACCTCCCATGCCTCCTGTTACTGAGTCGGTCAGTGACGGTGAACCCATGCAATTGGACTTCACGCGTCTCTCTGCGGAGAGAACAAGGGAGAGATTGTGCCTTTATTGTGGACAGGCAGGTCACTTTTTGAAGCCTTGTCCTACCCATCCAGGGAATGCCCGAACCTTGAGATCTTGTCATGGACAGACCTTTGGTGCCGTTGTTTCATACCCAGTTATCCAGAAGGTAGCCAAGGTCCTGTGCACCTCTTCACTCTCCTCCCTGCCGGAGGAGTACCACGATTTTAGCAATGTCTTTGACAAAGGTCAAGCCAGTAGTTTGCCTCCACACCGGTCCTATGATTGCGCAATTGACCTTCAACCTGGTGCCATACCCCCTCGTGGCCGGGTTTACCCTTTGTTGGCCTTGGAGGATAAGGCCATGGAGGAGTATGTTGCAGACACACTTTCTCAAGGTTTCTTCCACAAATCCTCGTCTCCTGCTGGTGCTGGTCTCTTCTTTGTGGAGAAGATGAGTGGTGAACTGAGACCTTGTATTGATTATAGGGGTCTCAATCGTTTCACGATTAAGAATACCTATCTGATTCCTTTGATTACGGAGTTATTTGACCGCCTGAAGAGAGCAACGGTTTTCACGAAGCTTGTTTTGAGAGGGGCATACAATCTTGTGAGGATTAAGGAAGGCGATGAGTGTAAAACTGCATTTAATACCAGAACAGGCTATTATGAGTACCTTGTAATGCCTTTTGGCCTTTGTAACGCCCCGGCAGTTTTCCAGGTAATTTGAGATTTGTTGCAGTTATGTGTGGTGGTTTATCTTGACAATATCCTCATATTTTCCAAGTCCCTGGAGAGCCACCACACAGATGTCTGTTGTGTGCTTCAGAAACTAAGACTCCTTTCACACTGGGACGCTTTGCAGGCTCTACAGCGCTAAAAATAGCGCCTGCAAAGCGCCCTGAAAGAGCCGCTGCTGTGTCTCCAATGTGAAAGTCCCAAGAGCTTTCACACTGGAGTGGTGCGCTGGCAGGATGGTAAAAAAAGTCCTGCTAGCAGCATCTTTGTAAATCAATGGGGCAGCGTGGCTATACCGCCGGTATAGCGCTGCTGCAGCAGCGCTTTACGGTGGTTTTAACCCTTTCTTGGCCGCTAGCAGGGGGGTAAAACCGCCCCGCTAGCGGCTGAATACCCTGTACAGGTTGAGAGCCATGGGGAGTATGAAGTACAGTCCATTGTTGACTCCCGTAGGTTCCGTGGGCGCATACAGTACCTGGTACATTGGAAAGGGTACAGTCTGGAAGAACGCTCTTGGGTCTCATTCTCGGACGTACATGCCCCTGTCTTCCTCTGTGATTTCCATAGAAGTTTTCCCCTCAAGCCTGGTGGTCCTCCGAGGGGGAGGGGTCATTGAGGAGGGGGTACTGTCAGGGCTGGGCTCAGCCCTTCCTTCCTCTGAGCTGGCTGCTCAGCTGTCAGCTAATTGCCAGCTCTTATCTCTCCACAGTGACTCACCTGTTGATGATATCCTGCTCGTCAGTCCTGTCTACTTAAGCCGTCCAGCCCAGATAATCTCTGCCTTTGCCTTGGTCAACATCCCAGAGACCATCTCCTGCGTCCCTGTTCCTTGCTTGGCTGACATTCCTTCTGGCTCCAGATCCTGCTTGCTGTTTCACTATGCTAATCTCTGGCTTCCTGACTTTCTGGCTTGTCTGACTATCCGTTACGGTTACCGAACTTTGGCTATGTTTTGACTACGTTTGTTCTATTTACTTTTATTATTAAACAAGTGCGATTTAACTGTACTTCTGTCTCTGTCTGATTCATGGTTTCTGACAGTACACCTTGCTACCACTGGGTCGACCCCCTTTTGCCTTCAGAACTGCCTTAATTCCTCATGGCATAGATTCAACAAGGTGTTGGAAACATTCCTCAGAGATGTTGGTCCATAGTGACACAATATCATCACTCAGCTGCTGCAGATTTGTTGGCTGCAAATCCATGATGCAAGCCTCCTGTTCCAACACATCCCAAAGGTACTGTATTGGATTGAGATCTGGTGACTGTGAAGGCCATTGGAGTACAGTGAACTCATTGTCATGTTAAAGAAAGCACTTTGAGATTATTTGAGCTTTGTGACATGGTGCATTATCCTGCTGGAAATGGCCATCAGAAGATGGGTACACTCTAAATCAAGGTAATTACCACTCCAGGTGGTATCGCTTGTGTTCACACTGTCCTAGTATATAGGAGATGAAGGGTGCTGGCTCAGCAAAGTCAAATGACAGAAAATGGAGAAAGGACGGCCGCACTCCAAAATAATGTCTTTATTAAATGAAGCTTAATCCATACATCAATCAGAGACACAAGTCCAGATGATACTGACGCGCTTTGCACCGTTAATGGCACTTAATCAAAGCTTCTTCCAATAAAGGCATTATTTTGGAGTGCGGCCGTCCTTTCTCCATTTTCTGCCATGGGTACACTCTAGTCATAAAGGGATGGACATGCTCAGCAACAATACTCAGGCTGTGACGTTTAAACGATGCTCAATTGGTACTAAGGGGCCCAAAGTGTGACAAGAAATTATCCCCCACACATTACATCACCACCACCAGCCGGAACCATTGATACAAGGCAGGATTGATCTATGTTTTTTTAATATTTCCGCCAAATTCTGACCCTACCATCTGAATGTCCCAGCTGAAATCGAGACTCATCAGAGCAGGCAACGCTTTTCCAATCTTCTATTGTCCAATTTTGTTGAGCCTGTGTGAATTTTAGCCTCAGCTTCCTGTTCTTAGCTGACAGAAGTGGCACCCAGTGTGGTCTTCTGCTGCTGTAGCTCATCTGCTTCAAGGTTTGATATGTTGTGCATTCATAGATGGTATTCTGCATACCTTGGTTGTAATGAGTGGTTAGCACAGTGGTTTAGTGGGTAGCACTCTTGCCTAGCAGTAAAAAGGGTCGCTGGTTTGAATCCCAACAATGACACTACCTGCCTGGAGTTTGCATGTTCTCTCTGTGCCTGCGTGGGTTTCCTCCGGGTACTCCGGTTTCCTCCCACACTCCAAAGACATGCTGGTAGGTTAATTGGCTTCTGTCTAAATTGGCCCTAGTATATGAATGTGAGTTATAGACCTTAGATTGTAAGCTCCTTGAGGGTAGGGACCGATGTGAACGTACAATGTATATGTAAAGTGCTGCGTAAATTGACAGCCCTATATAAGTACCTCAAATAATAATAATAATTTGAGTTACTGTTGCCTTTCTATCATTTCAAACCAGTCTGCAAATTCTCTTCTGACCTCTGATATCAACAAGGCATTTTTGTCCACATAACTGCTGCTAACTGGATATTTTCTCTTTTTCGGACTATTCTCTGTAAACCCTAGAGATGGTTGTGCGTGAAAATCCCAGTAGATCAGCAGTTTTTGAAAAACTCAAACCAGCCTGCCTGGCACCAACAATCATGCCACGTTCAAAGTCACTTAAATCCCCTGTCTTCCCCATCCTGATGCTCGGTTTGAACTTCATCAAGTCGTCTTCACAATGTCTAGATGCCTAAATGCATTGAGTTGCTACCATGTGATTGGCTGATTAGCAATTTGTGTTACCAAGCAATTGAACAGGTGTACCTAATAAATTGGCCAGTGAGTTTATATATATTTATATATATATATATTTGCATTTTATACATAACTCTTATTACTTTATAATGGTTTCTTCATTTGTATGTACATATTTTTTGGCTCACATGCTGATGTTTTAATGTCAATATTAATTCCCCATACACCAATTAAGATTGTATGAGATCTTTCCTCTGGATCTAGCAATCACAGCGCAGAGTGCTGGTGTCTTCTCTTGTACTTTACCTTCTTGTTCACAAGGGGACAGAGACTGTTTAAAAAGATCAACAAATGTAAATTTCCCTAATCATTGTAGTTTATCATGCAACATGGATATTCTAGGTCTCTGCAAAAGTTGTCTTATTTAGAATAAGCCCAGAGTTAAGATGGATCAACCTTTGGCCAGTTCAGCAGAGACCATGGAATTTCAATCCATGTGCGGCCAATACAGTCTCACCACCCTGTCAGATAAAAGCCACTGGATGCAGCACTGATCTGTGTATTATGACAGCGGGGGAGTCTCCCTGCTGTTAAAATACAAGAGAGCTGCGGGGAGGGCACCCCCATCCACCTTAAATGTGTGGATTGGGGAGCCCTCCCTGCAACGTTATTGTATTTCATTCAGCCTGCAGGCTGAATAAAGAGCATTGAACCATGTATGGCCCGCTTTACAAACCTGAGATCTGTCTGGTTATGTGGTGTACTGTAAACCTGCTAAATATGATGTTTACTCATAAATATCAAAAGTTAACTCTCATTTTCTTTTCTATCCTATCTAGGAGAGAGATTTGTCTCCAGAGGAGATGGATGGTGAGTCTTTTACTGTTGGTATTTATCCAAAAGTAGCCGATTAAGTTGTTATGTAACCTGGTTACAGCATGGATTTACAGTGATTCTGGGTATTTGCTCACTTCTGTTATCCAAGATAAGTAAAGGCAAAGTAAGGTTAAAGTATTATACAGATAGGATCTGTTATCCGTCTAGAAGCCCATTATCCCTTTGCTGATTTTCGATGCAGATGCCTCATTAACAATATTGGACTAATTAAAATGGCAAAGGGTGATCTGCTTAAAATATGAATTGTTACCAATCAACATTAATTTTTCTTCTTGAAATGGGAGACCAACTAATATGCAAATTAACTGTCCTCCCCTTGAACGTTCTATGTCCTTTACACAGCCTCATCTACACTGTTGGTTGATGCCATTTCTTAAAGAGATTTTTACAATGTTTTTTAGCTATTTGTGTAGAAATAATGAGCTTAATTAAAAAAAAATCTATCAATAAAGAGGGTTTTGGGACTTTATATGAGGCATGGGTAGGTGCCTCCATCCCTATTTCAAATACATCAAAAGGGGATTTTGGGACTTTATATGAAGCAGTCAGAATGCAGAGGTATAGATGAGAATTTTTTTTTTTTTTTTAATAATGACATGGTATAAAATATTTTGCATATATATACAACTGTAATTGCACAAAATATGGACATGATTATATCATATATCATAATGAATACATATCAATAGTGAAATTGATCGAATATTACATAATGGCATAGCCTGCAAACACCAGGTGACTTGGCCGACACTGCATCTGTGATCATATGATGTAAGAGGTTAGACATGGTGAGTAAATTGTAACAACGGATGTAGCTTATAGCTCGACGCGTTTCGTGACTAACTATCACTCATCAGGAGCAGTTACATTGTGTCGCCTGTAGAAGATATAAATATAAGGTAAACCAACTCTGTATAGAGGAGGAAGGAAATCAGATAATTTATATTGACCATGGCTAGTTGACCAGGCACACTTACCGAGGCGGCAGTGAGTACGGCATGTGGCAGCCTGCATGAGATGCATGGGAGGCATAGATCTCGCCGCGGGGCTGAGGTGGCGTGCATATAGGGTTGCAGCAACAGATGGCATGGTAGGTGCATAGGTGCATGAAAGGTGTCCATGTGGGAGGGGAGGTGATATGGCTCATCGGTTGAGGTATCTGAGAATAAAAAAGTGTTGGTGTTATGACAAAAAATGTGAAAGAGGAAGATAATTAGTTACAGGAAAAAAATGATAGAGTGATGATAGAGTGAGTGAATGAATGGATGAGTGAATGATGTGTGAATAGTGAACGTGGTGACTCTAAGGGAAGTGTTAAGTGTGTGTGGGGTTGTGTAAAATGAGATGGTGATTCACCATCTCATTTTACACAACCCCACACACACTTAACACTTCCCTTAGAGTCACCACGTTCACTATTCACACATCATTCACTCATCCATTCATTCACTCACTCTATCATTTTTTTTCTGTAACTAATTATCTTCCTCTTTCACATTTTTTGTCATAACACCAACACTTTTTTATTCTCAGATACCTCAACCGATGAGCTATATCACCTCCCCTCCCACATGGACACCTTTCATGCACCTATGCACCTACCATGCCATCTGTTGCTGCAACCCTATATGCATGCCACCTCAGACCCCGCGGCGAGATCTATGCCTCCCATGCATCTCATGCAGGCTGCCACATGCCGTACTTACTGCTGCCTCGGTAAGTGTGCCTGGTCAACTAGCCATGGTCAATATAAATTATCTGATTTCCTTCCTCCTCTATACAGAGTTGGTTTACCTTATATTTTATCTTCTACAGGCAACACAATGTAACTGCTCCTGATGAGTGATAGTTAGTCACGAAACGCGTCGAGCTATAAGCTACATCCGATGTTACAATTTACTCACCATGTCTAACCTCTCACATCATATGATCACAGATGCAGTGTCGGGCAAGTCACCTGGTGTTTGCAGGCTATGCCATTATGTAATATTCAATCAATTTCACTATTGATATGTATTCATTATGATATATGATATAATCATGTCCATATTTTGTGCAATTACAGTTGTATATATATGCAAAATATTTTATACCATGTCATTATTAAAAAAACAAAAACAAAATTCTCATCTATACCTCTGCATTCTGACTGCTTCATATAAAGTCCCAAAATCCCCTTTTGATGTATCTATCAATAAATGTTAGTTTAAAAAAAAAAAAAAAAAGTTTCAGAAATGAATTATATGTGTACATTGGGGAACCATTTTGTTCATTAAAAATAGAGGCTGTCCCAATTTGTTTTGTTTTACAGTGCGGCTTACTAAGTTCTCACTAAATGGAAATCTCTCAATGAAGGTTTTCTTTGGAAACAACAGTTGTTGATCAGGGAGGCTTAATTATAGCAGTGATATACAAATAGCCAATGGAGTAGTCTTTTTTAAAAACCAAAATTCAGAGGCCCCCGTGGGTGCTTTTATAGGTTGCCAGGGGTTCTTTGAGCAGTGCACAATGGCCGATTGATCTCCAGCCTGATGGAGCAGCAGAGCCAGCAGGGTAGGGCAGTTGCAGTCTTTCCCCTTGTCACACAAAGAGTAAGCATTAACACCCATCACCAATGAACTTTTTAGCTTTTTGTAAGGAAGGCATTCTTTCTGTTAGATACTAATGTAAGGAGCAGGGCCATCTCAACAGCATCATGGGCCCCTTGGCAAAGTAATGCACTGGGGCCCCCACAAGCCTGCACTATATAAAAGGGTCTGCGCTGCAAGTTCCCCACAACCGGGGGTGATGCAGCATTTAGAGCAGGGGTAGGCAACCTTTGAGAGGTGGAGATCTACTTAAAAATGATAATATAACTAATGTCATTGTAAAAAATTAAACTTAGCCTACCTTAAAAGTTGACTTCAGTGAGCAACTAGTTTCAGGCCTAATTGCAGGGCAGTGTATAGAGGTCAGTAAAAAGGTAGGATGGTGTACAGAGGTCAGAAATAGGTAAGCCAGTGTATAGAGGTCAGTAATAGGTAGGGCGGTGTATAGAGGTCACTAATAGGTAATGTGTGTACAGATGCTGAGCCCACACACAGCGTGACTCCCTCTCTGGTGGTGCGAGTACAGTGTGGCCCCCTCTCTGGTGGTGTGAGTACAGCGTGGCTCCCTCTCTGGTGGTGCGAGTACAGCGTCGCTCCCTCTCTGGTGGTGCGAGTACGGCATGGCTCCCTCTCTGGTGGTGCGAGTACAGTGTGGCTCCCTCTCTGGTGGTGCGAGTACAGCGTGGCTCCCTCTCTGGTGGTGCGAGTACAGCGTGGCTCCCTCTCTGGTGGTGCGAGTACAGCGTGGCTCCCTCTCTGGTGGTGCGAGTACAGCATGGCTCCCTCTCTGGCTTCCCCCAGCACAGTCCTCTCCTGTTCTCTTCATTTGTAGCACTCAATTCCTCTGCTTTTTCCGGGTTCCAGGCTCTCTCTCTCCCCCCAGCAAAGTGCATGCATGCTGGGGGCTGTAGCCTGCTGTCTGTGGAAACATCTGGGGCCGCCAATCTTCTGGGCCTCTGTTTGGCCCTCTGCTGTGGCTAATTGGGAGAGTGGGCAGGAAGGTGGGCAATGTCGTGGCAAACCTTACACATTAGAGCCGCTCTCTCTTCTCTTGTTCGGCTGCAGGAGAAAGGGGAGGGGGTGAGCGGGGGAGTAAGATACGCTTGCAGCTCTCCTCTCCCCTGTCACATTGCTGCTGCCAAGTTCTCTGGCAAACAGAGCAGGGAAAAATGGACCCGCTTTACCGTTGGGGGGCTTGACGGCACCCACTACCGCTTCTTCCTGGTGTCACCCCCCCCCGCCGCATCCCTATAGCGACACTACCGGACTAAAGTAACTTGTGTGTAGTGCAGTTACCATACCACGTGACCCCTGTACTGCATATACCTAGGTCAGAGCCAGCTCCCGGGCAGTGCCCAGGGGTGCCAAGATGGCCCTGGTAAGGAGGGTTTATCCCAATGATCATTGGCGTACGAGGGGTACTTCACTGAGCACCTGTAGGTGGAATTCTGTCCTTTGACCACCAATGTAGGTGGAATTCTGTCCACTATTGTACCAGGGCATTCTTTCCACTTTCCATAAACTCAAGGAGGCCCTGTCTATTGACCACCACTGTAAGGGGTTCTTTATTTCTATATTTACAATTTCCTTTCAAAATTAACTGTAGATGTAATCATTTTACTAGGGATTCCCTGATAACTTCAGGCATATTTATAAGCAAGGAAGGTGACCTTTACCAAACATTTACTTCAAGTGTACCTTCCTGGTGCATGTGTTTTAAAGTGGTTGTTATCCCTCTCCTATACCCAGTGAAGTGAATAGCCTGAAATGATACAGAGAGATGAAACAAATCTCCCTACAAAAGTTGTACTTGTATATCTGTTGTCTTTCCCATTCTACACTCTTTGGAAAGTGCAGATCATCTTAGAAATCTTTCTTACTTTTCCAGCAGTGGGGGGGGGGGGCACTCTGGACTTACACTGTGTGAGAGTTGATTGGAGGAAAAGCACACCCCCCCACTCCACATAGGCAGAGGAACGAAGGAACATGCAGAGCTGTACTCTGAATAGACCAGCTAATCTCTCTCTCTAAGCTCCCTCCCTGAAACAAATTTTCAGCTGCTGTTATCTCCTGTGTTGGAGAACTTGTCAGAAGTGACTCATGCTGATAACAGGGGAACGGAGCAGCAGAATGACACGGCACTTAGAGCTTTGGAGAGACATACGTAAACACTACAGATATATGTGCGTAGGTTAGATTTCATGAATGGGGTTTACAACTACTTTAAATTATAGTGATTAATTCATTTTTGTACCAACATTTTTCAATGACGGATCAGCGGCCCTTTTTTTACCCAGTGCCTCTTATGAACACATTGGATAAATCTTATCCAGTGTGCCTCTTATGAACACACTGGATAAGACATCTCGGTACACAGAGACACTCTACCCAGCTGATCCAAGGGACCTTTCCAATACAACCGGGGATGGAGAGAGATTGTGTATTTATGAATGGGGACAGAATGAAAGGATCAGCAGCTGCAGATTCATTCATCCTGTTTGACACAGGGATTGTTTTTTATTAACCCTTTATGCCCCCTCCTCTCTTACAAATACTGTCTCTATGTTGTCGCCATGTGATCTATATATTACCTTTCACCTCCCTGTTCCTACCCATCTGAACAATAAAGCAGAGTTCCACCAAAAGTAAAACCTCTGCTTATCTGCTTCCTCTCCCCTCCGGTGCCACATTTGGCACCTTTCAGGGGGGGGGGGGGGGAATGGGTACCTGTTTTTGACAAGTAGCCTTCCCCACTTTTGGGAGACTGCGCCGCGGCGCGGTTCCTTGGAAGTTCAGGCCCCCTCCTTCTTCCTCTGTATCTGGACCGGTTAGAAAGCACAGTGCACTTTGCGCATGTGCAGTAGGGAACTGGCTGTGAAGCACAAAGCGCACTTACCAGATATAAGGGAACACATGTTTTTTTAGAAAATAAAACACCCAGTGGTTATTAAATACCCCCCAAAAGAAAGATTTATCTATCTACAAAAAAAAAAAGATATAAAATTAATTTGGGTACAGTGTTGCATGACAGCGTAATTATCACTTATTAGGGCACTAAAAACTGAAAAATGGTAACAGGTAATGAAGGGGTATTACAGGCTGGTAAATTAGATGAACTTGTGTCTTTTTTTCCGACCTGACTTACTATGTAACTATGTTTGGTGAATGACATAGTTACATAGTCACATAGTTAGTCTGGTTGAAAAAAGACACAAGTCCATCCATTTTAATCCACAGAGAAAAAAAAACACACACACACAAAGTTTCATATGCACAAGCCTATACTCACAGTTGATCCAGAGGAAATAAAAAAAAAAATCCCAGAAATAAAGCATTATCCAATTCGCTCCAGCAGAAGAAAAATTACCTTCCTGATCCCCCAGGAGGCAATCAGATATTCCCTGGATGAACCTTACCTATAAATATTAATACAGTTATAGTTTTTGCATTTAGGTAAGAATCCAGGCCTTTTTAAAAAAACGAATCTACTGAGCTGACCAGATACAGCTCTTGAGGGTGTCTATTCCACATTTTCACAGCTCCTACTGTGAAGAAGGCTTTCCGTTTTTGGTGGTTAAATTTCTTTTCGGACATAAAGAGTACCTCCTTCCCAGATAGCAAGCAATTGTGCTGCAAGTTGTAAAATTACTTGCCAAGCTATTAGTAAAATCTGGGGAACTGTGTTAAAAATGTTTTGCAAAGATAATAATTTGATGGTTACTTCAAGTTAAAAATACTGAGAAAGGCTGCACTAGAGAAAAAAATATGTATATGAAATCTAATAATGGAAATATTGTAGTGTAAGTTGTAGTATAATGCCTGGTACTACCTGGTACTCACAGGTAGTTGTTTTTTTTTTTCATTCAACCCAGCAGGCTGAATGAAAAAAAAAATGAGAAGCTTGCAAGGAGCTTGCTGTACTAACAATGCAATGTTAGTATAGCGATCTCCCTGCTGAGCTATTGTGTTCTGACAGGGGGACAGCCATTGGCTGCGAGTGCTGATCTGAAGCCGGCTTCTGTTGTACAGGCTGCTGTACGCACTGTCTGAATGTCGGCTGGTTTCTGTTGAACCGGCAATATCAGCCGGTATTTGGCCCAAGTTTACAAGCTTTAAGAATAAACATGTGAAAGTAATCCTAAACTAAGTGTAGCACTATTCTTGAATGGACCCTAGCTAATCACTAGCCAGTGAGTAAATTTGTTACAGAGTTTGCTGGCGGTGGAGCCCTTGGAACTCAACAGTGGAGCCCTCAACTTCCCACTGAGGGTATTTGCCCACAAGGGTCAAATAAAGGTATCTTTTCAAAGTGTCCTAAAACAACTGACAGTGAGAGAGTGAAGAGGTCCATTTTAAATAAAGTTCCACCAAATTAATCTTGTCCCCCAAACAGGTGTAAGGAAAGTTCAACACACAGGAGAGTGGTCAAGGGCCACTCAACAATCCAACAACCAATGAAAGTGTACCAGGATACAGTCCAACCATTGATGACTGCTCTGGCTGGCTGGATGGAGGAGGATGGGAGGCAAGCCTCCACGGCAGGTTTCCTCTGAAGCTTGTCTCTCTCTCTTACTGCATACGGCAGCTGTCCTGACACATGAGTACTGCAAATAGTAATTTTGTCTCAACTAATTGCATGGTGTGCTTATTCTGTAGTTTATCCTCTTCTTTATAAAACGCTTCCTTTATGAGTCGTGTCAGAGAAAGTTGTGGACATGAAGCAACCTTCAACTTGTGCAAGCTTTAGTATATCTGATATATAAATATGATTTTTATTTTTTTTTTACACCCTTTTTTTGTTCTGTTTTCTATTCTCAGAATTATATGCAGCCTTTTTGGAGTTTGATGCAGACCAAGACGGCTTTATCGGTTATAAAGAGTTGGGTGAATGTATGAGGACAATGGGTTACATGCCAACTGAGATGGAACTAATTGAGATTTCCCAGCACATAAAGATGAGGAGTGAGTATTCTACTTTTCCACACTGCAACATGCAATTATCAAAATAATTGTTAAAGCTTCAGAAGGTTATAGAATTTAAAATTATTTAAATTGAGCATGGTGGTGTGGGTGATTTTTTGTTTTTGTTTTATATAGAACTGAAAAGGTCAGAACTAAAAAAAATGCTATAAAATCCTGGCACTGGTTCAAGATCTTTCTCACTCTATTGGACAATGCGTTTATATTGCTGTCTGAGTTCCTGTATGGTCTGACATCTGTAATATAGGAAGGGGAATTAAAGCATTTTTTTTTTGGGGGTTAACAAAGGATCCTACTCCTTTAACGACTTCAGCCCCGGAAGATTTGGCTGCTGAATGAATGAGCCATTTTTTGCGATTCGGCACTGCGTCACTTTAACTGACAATTGCGTGGTCGTGCGACGTTGTACCCAAACAAAATTGACGTCCTTTTTTTCCCCACAAATAGAGCTTTATTTTGGTGGTATTTGATCGCCTCTGCAGTTTTTATTTTTTGGGCTATAAAGAAAAAAATTTGAAAAAAAAACCACAATATTTTGTACTTTTTGCTATACTTTTTGCTATAATAAATATCCCCATATCCCCATTTTTTTTTTAAAAAGCAAATTTTTTCTCAGTTTAGGCCTATATGTATTCTTCTACATATTTTTGGTAAAAAAAAAAAAAAAACGCAATAAACGTATATTGATTGGTTTGTGCAAAAGTTACAGTGTCTACAAAATAGGGGATAGATTTATAGCATTTTTATTATTATTATTTTTTTTACTAGTAATGGCAGCGATCGGCGATTTTTATCGTGACTGCAACATTATGGCAGACACATCGGACAATTTTGACACATTTTTGGGACATTGGCATTTATACAGCGATCAGTGCTATAAAAATACATTGATTACTGTAAAAATGTCACTGGCAGTGAAGAGGTTAACACTAGGGAGCGATCAAGGGGTTAATTGTGTTCCCTGGGAGGTGATTCTAACTGAAGGGGGAGGAGACTGACTAGAGGAAGTGACAGATCATGGTTCCTAGCTAATAGGAACACACGATCTGTCACTCCTCTCAGAACAGAACACGGATTTGTGTGTTTACACACACTTCTGTGGTCTGTCCCTCGTGCTCACAATCGCTCATGGCCGGCAGCCACGAGCATCGGCACCCCCACTGTGCAGCAGGTGCGTGCGCACGCCTGCTATCCCGATCCCACGAGCCGACGTATAACTACAGCGGTTCGCGGGATCATCAAAAAAGGGGTGTAAAAGTAATTATATAAATAAATGTATTGAATGTGTATGCTGAAAAAGAAAAGGAAAGGAAGAACCTAGGATAACCCCAAAGGATGAGTTTCCCATCACATAACTTCCTTTTTTCACCACTCATCCTTTGGGGTTATCCTAGGTTCTTCCTTTCCATTTCAGGATACACATTC
This sequence comes from Lithobates clamitans, assembly GCA_037952925.1. NCBI lineage: Eukaryota > Metazoa > Chordata > Amphibia > Anura > Ranidae > Lithobates > Lithobates clamitans. The sequence continues at coordinate 2,776,692 of JBBGZY010000981.1, read as the reverse complement.
AATACATTTATTTATAGAATTCATTTTACACCCCTTTTTTCAGATTACTCACGGTCATGCAACCCACCTTCCATATACCATCCATGGGACACCCTACTCCCAGAGACATTTGTCTCCTGAGGGTTCATTCCAACACCTTATCGTGGGATATGCCGCCTCAGCTCCCAGGACTGATGACTTGCCCTCCCGCTGCATGACCCTCGCTGTTCTCAGCCAGACGCATAGGTGATCTGTAAGTTTGGGTGGATGTTTTCCGCCCCATATGTATTTTTTACCTTCCTTTTTCATTATTATTTTTTCCCCCTCATTCTCCCTGTTATTAGAGACCCCTTACCAACAGTTGAACTTTATCAATTTCAGATACTACTAGCATCTGCTCCTGATGAGTGAAGAGTTCCACAAAACGCGTCAAGCCATTCTGATGCTTTTATGTTATTGCCATATGGAATCATTTCATAATTTGTACCTTGTTTTATTGTACTATGCTGTAACAATCATGAGCTTTTATATACCTATTATGTGATATATGGATTTACCTGCCGGATTTTTTTAAATAATGTTATTATTATTTAATATTATGCTTCAAAGCTCTTATGTATTATATATGGAATTAATACTATTTTCATGCAATTATTGTTCTGTGTTACTGTGACATTGAGATCCAGTATCTACAGTCATAATTACAATTTTTTGGTCAGACACACATTGTCCATTATCACCTTTGAGTTGCATGTTTCATTTAAAGTCCCAACCTTTCTTCCAGTCATATTGACAACCAGGGATGGAGGCATTAGACCTACTTTCTTATGCCTCATGTAAAGTCCCAAATTTCCTATTTCTCCCTTCCCTTCTATTTTCAATGCTGCTTGCATAACACTAACCTGTATACACAATCAGCACTGCCTCCTATTGCAGTGTCCCCCTCTGTGTATGATTTATAAATATAAAGGCTGCAAATACCAAGATTGCAATCACATGACCAGCCAGCAAACTCCACACCTCCTCCTCCCCTCCAGACTGACATCAGCAGGAGAATCTCAGCCCCGCTCACTGCATCTCTCAGAGGAAGAAAGGAGAGAGCTGGCTGGTCATGTGATCGCAATCTGGGCTGTGAAATTAGGTATTTGCAGCATTTATTTTTAGAAAGCACACAAAGAGGGGGACACTGCAATATGAAGCAGTGCTGATGGTGTATACAGGTTAGAGTGGCTTAACAACCACTTTAAGAGAAATCTCCTATAGGGGCACTGACAACAATAAAAAATACACAGTTCTGAATGTTTAAAGCTGAACTGCAGGTAGAGATAAAAGACACAAAATATTGCAGCTCTGTATTTATTAATACTCATACTCATCAGTCAACTGCTTCTTCTTTCAATGTCCAATCACAGGCTGGGAGAAGGGAGGAGAACTGTAATTGTTAGGGAACTGTTAAGCATAGTACACATGGGCCAAATGGACCGGTTCAATAGAAACCATTCGACATTCAGCCCGTGTGTACTGGAGTCGGTCTGATAGAAGCCGGCCAAGCGGCTGGCTTCTGTCAAAGGGGCATGGCTGAAAAAGGTCTGCCGATCGTCTCCCGATCCTGAGCTGTCAGGTTTTTTTTGTTCAGCTCTGATATGTGTGTACGCAAATATGAGGCCCACTGGACTTCCCAGCACAGAGACCAGGGTCTCACCGAGAGATTGGGACCCAGAACGTTTGATTCTAGGTCACCTGATTGCTGTGATAGCCTCTAATTGGCTATCACAGTGATCACTCACCGTGAAACCCACTCACTATTTTCTGTCTCTGAGTGGATGAGACACATATATTGTATCTTTCTCTGGAAAAAAAAGTGTGCATAGAAAATAAATAAAAAAATAAAATAAAAAAAAACCTAAACCAAAGTTTCATCTAGGTCAGCCCCAGGGTTAGTGTTTGGGTCAAGGTCAGGTCCAAAGGTCAAGGTCAGTATCTCTTGGACAGGATTTTTTTTTTTTTATTTGTATCAGTGCCAGTGTGTTTTAGGTAGGATAAAAAAAAAACGCAAAATGTGCACTATTGTTTCTGGGCTGTACTACGGGTACAAACAACAACTAAAATAGACATATGTGGTATTGCTGAGATTTTTCCAGAGCAGGAGAATTTATTTTGGGTTGTTCTTTGGTGGTACGTTACGGTAGTAGCAAGAAATATACAGTTCAATTTAAAAAATGTTTTGTTTTTTAACTATTTCGGGCCAGTTTTCCTTAGATAATAAAAAAATCAGGAGATATCTATTACCATTTACCTCCAACAAGGTATAATCCACCCGAATGCACAAAGTAATTGTGATGATATGTACAGTTTTACTAACACATGTCAAAGTTGCAAAATTGGGCTTAGGCATTAAGTCGTTTTACCCTTAAGTGTGAAGGGGCTAAATAGAGCTTTAAAAACAGCTTTCTATATAGTACTATTTTCAGGGACATAACTACAGATCATGGGACCCCCACGGCAACATTTTTGCTGGGCTTCTCTGGCAATCACTCTGTGCCACAATGTTGTCATTGATTTTAACATAAAGTGCACCTAAATCATGTTTTACTGTGATTGTATGCATGACTTCTGCTAGTATGGTATTATAACTGTCTGCTTTAAGTGTTATGACAGACTGTGTTCTATTATAGTGGGAGGTCGTGTTGACTTTGAGGATTTTGTAGAGCTCATTGGTCCAAAGATGCTGGCAGAGACAGAAAACATGGTGGGTGTGCGGGAGCTGAAGATTGCCTTCAAAGAAGTAAGTTATTTGCAGACACAACACAATTCTTAAAGCTGAACTCCAGTCTTACCTTCAGTCTTGAACAGTTGTATAGCCTCCTCTCCTGTACTGAAATGGATTACTCTGATCTCACTGCGACACTGGGAGCTTCTTACAGTGTGCATTAGAAGTTGCAGCAAGTCAGATAGAGCCCACCTCATTCGCTGGCTGAAGAGTGTGACATCACTTTACAAGCTTACAATAGGGCACTTTTTCATATTGAATTTCATTTTTTTCAATCATGGAAGCCCATAATTACTGTACATGGGGGGTGTTACCTGCGTGTAAATTCTTTATTTCTATGAACTCCGACTGCTCCAGACAGACACCTGTCCATAAAGGAAAGAATAAAAGGGTATGGAAACCAACCTATTAAGTAAACACCAGACACTTATCTACTCACCCTAATTAAAAGGTGGGGCTCAGTGACTGACAGCACATGGAGAAAACGCAAATCTATACCAAGGAAGATAAGCATAGAGAAAGACTCCACATATAGAGCCACAGGGATATAGTATCTGAATGAATGCAAATTATATATCAAAAAAATTGGAAAATGTATTAAATGTTTGATAAAATGATCTAAATACACAAAAGAATAAAATCATTACAACCTCCACCGTTCACCATCTAATGACAACGTTGTCGGTAGACAGACAAATACAGACAGGCTAACAAACAAATAAAGGAACGCCTTCACTGCACGTGTATCATAGTATGAGCCATAAAAAGCACTATAAAATGAATGTGCAATGCGGCAGCAAACACTGCGGGGCCAGGCAGTCCTTATAGGAAAATATTGTGGAGGGGCAGGAGCCTGCACATGTCAGGATAAAAAAAAAAAATTGAATCAAAAGAATCGACAATCAAAAATCAAAGGATCAGAATCTACAGTGTGTAGCTATTGGGGACATACGGTAGGAAAGGTTTAGAATGAAAGCTAGTAAAGTTCCACCTCATAAACATCGACAATGATCTTTGCAGAAATCTGGAAAGCAAATAGAAGAACTGACATCTTGACAATCAAGCATAAAGTCCACAATGTTTTCCTATAAGGACTGCCTGGCCCCACAGTGTTTGCTGCCACGTTGCACATTTTTTATATAGTGCTTTTTATGGCTCATACTATGGATTTTATGCTTTTGAGTATTTGGATAACTTTATCAAACATTTAATACATTTTCCAATTTTTTGATATATGACTGGCATTCATTCAGATACTATATCTCTGTGGCTCTTTATGTGGCGTCTTTCTCTATGTTATCTTCCTTGGTATAGATTTGTGTTACCTGTCCATAAAGGCATTAATATTACTGGGAGGTTTTTTTCAGGAATTATCTGCCTGTGCCAGCATGATGATGTCACTGGGTCTAAAACAAAGGTATAATAATAATAAAAACAGGTTTAATTTAAAAATACTATTAGAATATTGATGGGGGGGGACCAAAATGGCAACATTTAAGAAGATTAAACTTCAGCTTTAAAGGTTGGATCCAACAACCTAGATTTTTCAACTCTGTAGTGCCCAGTGTCCACTGAGGAATTGTTGAATGGTGGGATGTTGGGAAGCAATAGTTACAGCTCAAGTCAGTTATAGTACATGAAACTATGAAGTTGTCACATTGCAATAGATTATTACATTGAAAATATATACATATTACAAGAGACTGCCCAGTTAGAGATCGATGCCTTGTTCCAAGAAGCTCCTTCAGGCTTATCCTTCAGCTCCAGGTCTGGACCGAGTTACGAACTTTCAGTTATGGAGCTAAAAGGAAGTGTCAATGGATTAAGAGTGCAATGTTCCTTTGAAAACTACAAGTCCCTCTGCTGCAGTGGAAGATGGGATGTGTAGCAGGGGCGGACTGACAACACCCAGGGCCCCCGGACCAAATAAAGCAAGGGCCCCCTGTCAGGCCCAGCTCATGGTCCACCTCTGACCCCGCCCATGGCCCACCCCTGATCCCGCCCATGGCCCACCCCTGATCCCGCCTCTACATTTTGCACAAAGTACAATTTCTGCCTTTTTTTAAATGGAACCTGGAGGGAGGTCTCTCTCTAACAGTGTCCATTAGACAGTCTGTTAGAAAACGTCCCCTCCAGGCCCCATTAGAGTCTACAACAGAGTCTAATGGGACCTGAAGGGGGGTCTCTCTCTAACAGTGTCCATTAGAGAGTCTCTGTTAGAGAGAGATCCCCTTCCAGGACCCATTAGAGACTACAAAGGAGTATAATGGGACCTAGAGGGGGGCCTCTTTCTAACAGAGTGTACTGTGAACACCTTCATTTACTCTGGTCCTCACTGGACCCCCTCCTTGTGCCATGACTCTCACCCCTGCCCCAACCTCTCACAAAGTAGAAATAAAATTGGCACCGAGTAGCTCTCCTCTTACCTTAACTATGGCTACTGTAGCTGTGGCTGGTTCCCGCGTCCTCTGTGCCTGGCTGGCCGGCTCCATCGTCCTCGGTGGCTGGCTCCTGCGTTCTCTGTGGCTGGCTGGCTCCTGCGTCCTCTGTGGCTGGCTGGCTCCCGCGTCCTCTGTGGCTGGCACCCTGCTGTGGCTGGCTGGCTCCCTGGTGTGGGTGCGTCACCGTGGGTGGGTGGGTTACAGTTGGCTGGTGCCCTGGCCCTGCTGTGGCTGGCTGATGTGTCCTCTCCTCGTTCCACCGTACCGGGCACTGTTTGCCAAGGCGAGGGAGAGACTTGGAGGGAGTCGGCCGCCTTTGCCCTATACGGGACAGTAGAACTAGGAGGTTTGCAGCAGGCCCAGTGCACGGATGCGCGCGGTGCAACACATAATGACGTGGTGTGCATGTCCACTCTGTGTCCATTTGAGATTCTATGTTAGAAATAGCGCCCATCAATGCAGCCTCATCAGTGTCCATCAATGCAGCCTCGCCAGTGTCCCCTCAGTGCAGCTTCACCAGTGCCCCCTCCATGCAGCCTCACCAGTGCCCCCTCCATGCAGCCTCACAGTGCCCCCTCCATGCAGCCTCACCAGTGGCCCCTCCGTGCAGCCTCACCAGTGGCCCCTCTGGCAAGCCTCACCAGTGGCCCCTCTGTGCAGCCTCACCAGTGGCCCCTCTATGCAGCCTCACCAGTGGCCCCTCTGTGCAGCCTCACTAGTGTCCCCTCCATGCAGCCTCGCCAGTGTCCCCTCCATGCAGCCTCGTCAGTGTCCCCTCCATGCAGCCTCACCAGTGTCCCCTCCATGCAGCCTCACCAGTGTCCCCTCCATGCAGCCTCACCAGTGTCCCCTCCATGCAGCCTTGCCAGTGTCCCCTTCATGCAACCTCGTCAGTGTCCCCTCCATGCAGCCTCACCAGTGTCCCCTCCATGCAGCCTCACCAGTGTCCCCTCCATGCAGCCTGATCAGTGTCCCCTCCATGCAGCCTCACCAGTGTCCCCTCCATGCAGCCTGATCAGTGTCCCCTCCATGCAGCCTGATCAGTGTCCCCTCCATGCAGCCTCACCAGTGGCCCCTCCATGCAGTCTGATCAGTGTCCCCTCCATGCAGCCTCACCAGTGTCCCCTCCATGCAGTCTGATCAGTGTCCCCTCCATGCAGCCTCACCAGTGTCCCCTCCATGCAGCCTGATAAGTGTCTCCTCCATGCAGCCTCACCAGTGTCCCCTCCATGCAGTCTGATCAGTGTCCCCTCCATGCAGCCTCACCAGTGTCCCCTCCATGCAGCCTGATAAGTGTCCCCTCCATGCAGCCTCACCAGTGTCCCCTCCATGCAGCCTGATCAGTGTCCCCTCCATGCAGCCTGATCAGTGTCCCCTCCATGCAGCCTTGCAAGTGTCCCCTCCATGCAACCTCGTCAGTGTCCCCTCCATGCAGCCTCACCAGTGTCCCCTCCATGCAGCCTGATCAGTGTCCCCTCCATGCAGCCTTACCAGTGTCCCCTCCATGCAGCCTGATCAGTGTCCCCTCCATGCAGCCTTGCAAGTGTCCCCTCCATGCAACCTCGTCAGTGTCCCCTCCATGCAGCCTCACCAGTGTCCCCTCCATGCAGCCTGATCAGTGTCCCCTCCATGCAGCCTCACCAGTGTCCCCTCCATGCAGCCTGATCAGTGTCCCCTCCATGCAACCTCACCAGTGGCCCCTCCATGCAGTCTGATCAGTGTCCCCTCCATGCAGCCTGATCAGTGTCCCCTCCATGCAGCCTTGCAAGTGTCCCCTCCATGCAACCTCGTCAGTGTCCCCTCCATGCAGCCTCACCAGTGTCCCCTCCATGCAGCCTGATCAGTGTCCCCTCCATGCAGCCTCACCAGTGTCCCCTCCATGCAGCCTGATCAGTGTCCCCTCCATGCAGCCTGATCAGTGTCCCCTCCATGCAACCTCACCAGTGGCCCCTCCATGCAGTCTGATCAGTGTCCCCTCCATGCAGCCTCACCACTGTGTCCCCTCCATGCAGTCTGATCGGTGTATGGGGGTTAGAGAGGAGAGCCACCAGGTAACACAGAGCGGGGATCTCCCTTTTACCCAGCGTCCGTTGTCATCAGATGTCCCGCCTCCTGTGTGATTCTATCAAAAGAGCCAGTGCAGGAGGCGGGACATCCAATGACAGCAGACGCTGGGTAAAAAGGAAATCACTGCTCTATGTGACCCAGCGACGCTCGCCGTCACCCCTCACCCTCCGAGGCAGCACAGATTGTCGCCGGGGGCCCGCGGCCGCAAGTTTTTTGTCCCTGGACCCCAAGCTGGTTCCAGCAGGTGGCGCTGACGGGCCCCCTTCAGCGGTCGGGCCCTCGGTCCACGTCCGAATGGACCGACTGGTCAGTCCGCCCCTGATGTGTAGTTTATTCCTTCACAGAACCTCTAAATATTAGTGTAACATCTAACATGGTATAAAATTAGACTTAATCCAGGCTATTATTCCAGAGAAGGCTAAAACCGCCTAGAAAACATGGTACAATTGCATTATAGGGTACAATAATTATTGGCTTTAAAAGGCAATTGGATAAATCCCAGATGTCAAAAAGTAACTTATTATATATTGCTCCTTTTTGTGAAAAAACATACTATATGAGTGAGTGTGCAGAAAGGTGGTAGGAAGGTGTTTGTTTGCAGCTAACATCAGTTGTTACCTCTTTGCATGATGAAGCCACTGTCCAATGGCCTTGCAGTGATGGAGCATTGAATTAGGACTCATTCACACCATGTACAGTATCTCACAAAAGTGAGTACACCCCTAAAATTTTTGTAAATATTTTATTATATCTTTTCATGTGACAACACTGAAAAAATGACACTTTGCTACAATGTAAATTAGTGAGTGTACAGCTTGTATAACAGATATGGTTGCCACCTCATCCCTTTAAACCCGAACACATATTAATTACACAGGTTCTGTGGCTGATTAAGGTGGTAATTAAACTCACTTGGTGCCTTATCTGCATTTAATTAGCCACAGCCATTCTGTCTAAACCGATGGCAACAAAAGTGAGTACACCCCTAAGTGAAAATGTCCAAATTGGGCCCAATTAGCCATTCATGTGACTCTTTAGTGTTACAACGTCTCAGGTGTGAATGGGGAGCAGGTGTGTTAAATTTGGTGTTATCGCTTTCACTCTCTCTCATACTGGTCACTGGAAGTTCAACATGGCACCTCATGGCAATGAACACTCTGAGGATCTAAAAAAAATTAATTGTTGCTCTACATAAAAATGGCCCAGGCTATAAGAAGATTGCCAAGACCCTGAAACTCAGCTGCAGCACCATGGCCAAGATCATACAGCGGTTTAACAGGACAGGTTCCACTCAGAACAGGCCTCGCCATGGTCGACCAAAGAAGTTGAGCGCACATGCTCAGCGTCATATCCAGAGGTTGTCTTTGGGAAATAGATGTATGAGTGCTGCCAACATTGATGCAGAGGTTGAAGGGGTGGGGGGGTGGGGGTCAGCCTGTCAGTGCTCAGACCATATGCCGCACACTGCATCAAATTGGTCTGCATGGCATGGCTGTCGTCCCAGAAGGAAGCCTCTTCTAAAGATGATGCACAAGAAAGCCTGCAAACTGTTTACTGAAGACAAGTGGACTAAGGACATGGATTAGGGTGAAGATCTGCTGGATTTGGGTACATGAGTAGGGTGCAGATCTGCTGGGAGTGAAGATGGCTGAAAAGTTTTAAACTAAGCGATGGGGGGGGTCCAGAGATAGAGATAGTCAGCGCAGAACATATTCCAGGGGGTAGTATTGGGAGCATTAGTGGTAGGTTGACTAAAGCACATAAACCCAAGGTAAGTATAGTAATAAGTCCTATTTACAACCCTCGGAACACCCAATAAAAAGACAGTATGCGACTGGTCTAAACTACGTGGCATGTTTACCAATGCTAGGAGTATTCCCTTTATCGCAGGGATAGAGAGGGTAAAAAAGGGGGAGGGGTAAGCCTGTATATCAAGAATAATGTACAAGTGAATGTGAGAGATGACATCACTAAGGGAGCTAGGAAGGAGGTGAAATCCTTACAGGTAGAGCTCCAAAGGGATGACATTAAGGGAGAAGTAATACTTGGAGTATGCTATAGGCTCCCTAACCTGAGGGAGGAGGGGGAGACGGACCTCCTATCTCAATTTGGATTAGCGGCAAGGATGGGAAGTGTCATCATAATGGGGGATTTTAATTATGCAGACATAGACAGGGTGGAAAGAACCACGCATTTGTCTAAAGCCGCGTACACACGGTCAGACTTTTCGTCTACAAAAGTCCAACGGACGCTGACGGACTAAAGCTGGCTGGTAATCCGATCGTGTGTGGGCTTCTCCGGACTTTCAACTTACTTTTTTAGCCTCAAATCCGACGTACTTTAGATTTGAAACATGCTTCAAATCTTTACGTCGTAACTACGACGGACCCCGAAATCCGCTCGTCTGTGTGCTAGTCCGACGAACAAAAAGCCACGCTAGGGCAGCTATTGGCTACTGGCTATCAACTTCCTTATTTTAGTCCGGTGTACGTCATCACGTACGAATCCGTTGGACTTTTGTGTGGTCGTGTGTAGGCAAGTCCGTTCGTTAGAAAGTCTGCAACAAGTCCGCCGCAAGTCCGCCGAAAGTCTGTCGGACCGGCTGTCGGACTTTTGTAGATGAAAACTCCGACCGTGTGTACGCGGCATAAGGCTCGCCAGTTCCTAAATGACTTGCAGGACAATTTCATGGGTCAGATGGTAGACGCACCAACTAGAAATAAAGCGTTACTAGACCTACCGATTACCAACAATACAGACCTAATCATGGATGTGGAAATATGGGGCAATTTAGGAAACAGCGATTACAGGTCCATTAGCTTCAGTATAAATCACACAAATAGTAAACATAAGGGGATTACAAAGACACTGAATTTCAAAAGAGCCAACTTCCCTAAACTGCGAACCTTGCTAAAAGATAATAAATGGGATAAAATCTTAGGAACAAAGAACACAGAGGAGAGATGGGTTTGCTTTACGAGCATATTAAATAAGGGCATTAGCCAGTGCATCTCATTGGGAAATAAATTTAAAAGAGCAAATAAAAGTTCTGTGTGGTTTAACTCAAACAAGGCTGAGGGGTCATCATCAGCATTCAAACTTTACAAAGACCGCAACAAGTAATGTAAGGGTGCAATTAGGTTGGCTAAGATAGAAAACGAAAGACACATAGCGGAGGAGAGCAAAAAAAATCCCAAGAAATTCTTTAAGTATATAAACAGTAAAAGAGGGAAAACAGACCATATTAGCCCCGTAAAGAATGAGGAAGGGAATCTGGTTACAAAGGATGGTGAGATGGCGAAGGTATTGAATTTATTCTTCTCCTCAGTCTTCACTAGGGAATTGGGGGGTTTCAGTAACCAAAACTGCAGTGTTTATCCTCATGACACGTAACATGAAGCACCCTCATGGCTAACGGAGGACAGAATTAGAAATAGACTTGAAAAACGTAACAATAATAAGTCACTGGGACCAAATGGCTTGCACCCGAGGGTTCTTAGGGAACTCAGTCGAGTAATTGCCAGACCAGCCAGACCATTGTTCCTAATTTTTACAGACCAGTTAGCCTAACATCAGTAGTATGCAAGCTCTTGGAGGGGATGATAAGGGACTATATACAAGATTTTAGTGATGAAAACGGTATTAGCAGTAATCGGCATGGATTCATGTAGAATCGTTCTTGCCAAACTTATAACCTTCTATAAGGAGATGAGCTGCCATCTAGATAAAGGGAGGCCCGTAGACGTGGTGTATCTGGATTTTGCAAAAGCATTTGATACAGTTCCCCATAAATGTTTACTGTACAAAGTAAGGTCTGTTGGCATGGACCATAGGGTGAGTACATGGATTGAAAACGGGCTACAAGGGCGAGTGCAGAGGGTAGTGGTAAATGAGGAGTACTCGGAATGGTCAGGGGTGGAAAGTGGGGTCCCCCAGGATTCTGTCCTGGGACCAATCCTATTTAATTTATTAATTAGCGACCCTGAAGTTGGGTTAAACAGTTCAATCTCTGTATTTGCAGACGATACTAAGCTAAGCAGGGCTATGACTTCTCTGCAGGATTTGGAAACTTTGCAAGTATGTCTGAACAAATTAACTACATGGCAAATGAGGTTTAATGTGGAAAAATGTAAAATAATGCATTTGGGTGGTAAAAATATGAATGCAATCTACTCACTGGGGGGAGAACCTCTGGGTGAATCAAGGATGGAAATAGACCTGGAGGTCCTAGTAGATCATAGGCTCAGCAATGGCATGCAATACCAAGCTGCTGAAAACGAAGCAAACAGAATATTGGCATGCATTAAAAATGGGAATAACTCCAGAGATAAAGCAATAATTCTGCCACTCTACAAGTCTCTGATCCAGCCACACCTGGAGTATGCTGTCCAGTTCTGGGCACCAGTCCTTAGGAAGGATGTGTTGGAAACAGAGTGAGTACAGAGAAGGGCAACAAAACTAATAAAGGTTACGAGCACTGAACGTATTCTCTCTGGAGAAGAGACGCTTGAAAGGGGATATGATTTCAATTTACAAATACCATACTGGTGACCCCACAATAGGGATAAAACTTTTTCGCAAAAGGAAGTTTAATAAGACACGTGGCCACTCATTACAATTAGAAGAAAAAAGGTTTAACCTTAAACTGCGTAGAGGGTTCTTTACTGTAAGAGCGACAAGGATGTGGAATTCCCTTCCACAGGTGGTGGTTTCAGCGGGGAGCATCAATAGTTTCAAAAATTAGATAAGCACCTGAACGACCACAGTATACAGGGATATACAATGCAATACTGACATGTAATCACACACATAAGCTGGACTTGATGGACTTGTGTCTTTTTTCAACCTCACCTACTATGTAACTATGATTAATGGAAACATGTCCTGTGGTCTGATGAGACCAAGATAAACTTGTTTGGTTCAGATGGTGTCAAGCGTGTGTGGCGGCAACCAGGTGAGGAGTACAAAGACAAGTGTGTCTTGCCTACAGTCAAGCATGATGGTGGGAGTGTCATGGTCTGGGGCTGCATGAGTGCTGGCGGCACTGGGGAGCTACAGTTCATTGAGGGAACCATGAATTCCAACATGTACTGTGACATACTGAAGCAGAGCATGATCCCCTCCCTTAGGAGACTGGGCCTCAGGGCAGTATTCCATCATGATAATGACCCCAAACACACGTCCAAGAAGTCAACTGCCTTGCTAAAGAAGCTGAGGATAAAGAGGATGGACTGGCCAAGCATGTCTCCAGACCTAAACCCTATTGAGCATTTGTGGGGCATCCTAAAACGGAAGGTGGAGGAGCGCAAGGTCTCTAACAGCCACTGACTCTGTGATGTCGTCATGGAGGAGTGGGAGAGGACTCTAGTGGCAATCTGTGAATCTCTGGTGAATTCCATGCCCAAGAGGGTTAAAGCAGTGCTGGAAAATAATGGTGGCCACACAAAATATTGACACTTTGGGCCCAATTTGAACATTTTCACTTAGGGGTGTACTCACTTTTGTTGCTAGCGGTTTAGACATTAATGGCTGTTTGTGGAGTTATTTTGAGGGGACAGCAAATTTACACTGTTATACAAGCTGTACACTCACTACTTTACATTGTAGCAGTGTCATTTCTTCAGTGTTATCACATGAAAAGATAATAAAATATTTACAAAAATGTGAGGGGTGTACTCACTTTTGTGAGATACTGTACCTTCATGCCCTCTGCACTCCTCCCCCTGTACATCCTACCCACCATCATACACTCCGCACTACTCTTCTGAACACCTTACCGGCCTTCATACACTCCACACTCCTCTACTGAACATCCTATCTGCCGTCATACACTCTGCACTCCTCTCCTGTACATGCTACCCACTACCATACTCTCTGTGCTCATTTTGTACACATACCACCATACACACTACACTCCTTTCTTGCACACCGTCAAACACATTAAACTCCTTTCCTGTAAATACCACTATACACTACATACTCCATGAATGCCCCCCACATAAATTACACTCAACAGTGGCTTGCTGAATGCTCAATTAAAAATAGTGTCTCTGGAACACTAATTGAAATGTTGGCAACTCTGCATTCTGCACATAACGCAATCCGAAATGCTGCACTCTGTACATAGTGCACTCCTGGTATTTAAAAATGTGCCTTTAGGATCCTCCCACTGTTAGTGCCATTTGTTTACATTCACCATTTGTTGTGGCACACTCTCCCCCCGAAATAGAGGGTGTGCTTGAGCTCCTGTATTCTCAGAGGAAAAAAAACCCTGGCATTATTGCTCTGTGTGCCGACTGTTTGCCATAAGAGCAGTGCTTCTGCATTTCTCTTTCACTGTGCCAGTGGGGAGATCCCACTGACAAGCTCAAGCTCTGTATATATATATATATATATATATATATATATATATATATATATATATATATATATATATATACACATACACACACACACACACACAGTATATATATATATCTGCAGTGCCTTGAAAAAGTATTCCTACCCCTTGAAATGTTCCATTTTGGTAAATGTATTTTATTGTGATTTTATGTGATCTTCAATCACGCTCTTGATTATAATTCATTAAAGTAATAGAGTTGCTTTAATCGAGAAGGCATCAATATGCTTCTTCAGGAAGCACTCAAAAAACATAGCCCATCAGCAGAAGAGGATGAGGTAACACCTGGCTGGTGCTTTTCACAGGAGGCAGGAGACCATTTGTCTCAAAAATACAGGGCCTTGAAAAAGTATTCATACCCCTTGAAATTTTACAACCAAAAACATAAATTTATTTTATTGGGATTTTATGTGATAAACAAACACAAAGTGGCACATAATTGTGAAGTGGAAGGAAAATGATAAATGGTTTTCAAAATTTTTGTACAAATAAATATGTGAAAAGTGTGGCGTGCATTTTTATTCAGCCCCTCTCAGTCAATACTTTGTAGAACCACCTTTCGCTGCAATTACAGCTGCAAGTCTTTTTGGGTATGTCTCTGCCAGCTTTGCACATCTAGTGAGTGACATTTTTGCCCATTCTTCTTTGCAAAATAGCTCAAGCTCTGTCAGACAGGATAGAGAGAGTCTGTTCACAGTCTTGCCACAGATTCTCAATTGGATTTAGGTCTGGACTTTGACTGAGCCATTCTAACACATAAAGATGCTTTGATCTAAACCATTCCATTGTAGCTCTGGCTGTATGTTTAGGGCCATTGTCCTGCTGGAAGGTGAACCTCCACCCCAGTCTCAAGTCTTTTGCAGACTCTAACAGGTTTTCTTCTAAGATTGCCCTGTATTTGGCTCCATCCATCTTCCCATCAACTCTGACCAGCTTCCCTGTCCCTGCTGAAGAAAAGCATCCCCACAACATGATGCTGCCACCACCATGTTTCAAATAGGAAAAGAAAATGCAGCTCCAGGTGAGTGATGGAACCAGGTAGGCTGGGAAATGGACTCCTCCCAGGGGTGCTAGCATGAATAACACCACGGGACAGGCAAACAGGTACAGGTAGACGCGTTTCACACAGCGACGCTGCGCTTATTCAAGAATAAACGCAACGCCGCTGTGTGAAACGCGTCTACCTGTACCTGTTTGCCTGTCCTGTGGTGTTATTCATGTTACAGATTTTACAATAAAGAGATTAATCACTACCTCGGTGTGCAGCCATCCATTCCTTTTAACCACAATGTTTCAACGGGGGGGGGGTGTGTTCAGGGTGATGTGCAGTATTAGATTTCCGCCACACATAGCGTTTTGCTTTTAGGCCAAAAAGGTGAAATTTGGTCTCATCTGACCAGAGCACCTTCTTCCACATGTTTGCTGTGTCCCCCACATGGCTTCTCACAAACTGCAAACTGGACTTCTTATGGCTTTCTTTCAACAATAGCTTTCTTCTTGCCACTCTTTCATAAAGGTCAGATTTGTGGAGTGCATGACCAATAGTTGTTCTGTGGACAGATTCTCCCACTTGAGCTACAGATCTCTGCAGCTCCTCCAGAGTTACCATGGGCCTCTTGGCTGCTTCTCTGATTATTGCTCTCCTTGCCTGGCCTGTCAGTTTAGGTGGACGGCCATGTCTTGGTAGGTTTGCAGTTGTGCCATACTCTTTCCATTTTCAGATGATTGAACAGTGCTTAGTGAGATGTTCAAAGCTTGGGATATTTTTTTTATAACCTAACCCTGTTCCTCTAACTTCTCCACAACTTTATCCCTGACCTGTTTGGTGTGTTCCTTGGCCTTCATGATGCTGTTTGTTCACTAAGGTTCTCTAACAAACATCCGAGGGCTTCACAGAACAGCTTTTTTTATACTGAGATTAAATTACACACAGGTAAACTCTATTTACTAATTAGATGACTTCTGAAGGCAATTGGTACCACTGGATATTAGTTAGGGGTATCAGAGTAAAGGGGGCTGAATACAAATGCATGCTACACTTTTCAGATATTCACTTGTAAAAAAGTTTAAAACCATTATCCTTCCACTTAACAATTATGTGCCACTTTGTGTTGGTCTATCACATACAATCCCAATAAAATACATTTACATTTTTGGACGTAACAGGACAAAATGTGGAAAATTTCAAGGGGTATGAATACTTTTCAAGGCACATACACACACATATATATATATATATATATATACACATACATATACACACACATATATACACACAGAACAGAATTTAAATACATTTATCAAAGGTCTGGAATCAATTATTCAATCAATAAACAATTAATGAAACTAATCACAGATTAATCACATTATTCTCAAAGTAAGGGAGTGGTTTAACGTGCAGGTCAATCTCCTACACAGTGCTAGATGCATCCAAGTATTGTCATATTATCTGAAAATACAAAAAAAAAAATTTTTTTAAAGATCTATAAATATACAAAATAAATACAAGAATATTACATAAGGTCTATAAAGTCAATTACCGATCGGGGGAAAAGAGATCATTACTAGATGTTAAAATCATGCTCACAAAGGAGACTGTTCCCATAACATATAACATGGTAATACAAAAATGTAAAGGTCCAATTCCGAGTTTAACCCCTTAGGGTGCAGGGTATCCAAAGAATGGATTCATTGCACCTCTCTTTTGAGCCTCTCTTAATAAAAGCTCACAATTCCCACCTCTCCTATTCTTTTGTATCCCATTGATCACCATGAATCTAAGTTGAGACATTAAATGTTTTTTTTTTCTACAAAGTGTCTGGCTAGTGGCAATTCTGTCAACTCATCTCTAATGGAATATTTATGTCGGGCAATGCGATCTTTGACTTTTTGAGTTGTCTCCCTAACATAAAGTAAGCCACAAGGACACTTAATAACATAAATAAGGAATGTTGATTGGCATATAGAGGCTAGCAACATCCCAAGTAACGATAAACAGATACACAGGGAATTTCTTTTACTTTCTGTAAAAAATCATTAGTGTCTTGTATATAGGACCTGTTGATCAATGGGGTTAGGCATTTGTCTAAATATTTTGCTAATGGGGTCTTCACTGACTCCATACCTGATACAATCGGATTGAAAGGATCCTTATGGCAACATATACACTGGAGATCAAAATTGGAGAACAATTTATGAACACGATTTTTTCAGAAAAACCGTTATCTTCATTGCTCAGCATTTGGTGGAATTTTTTTTTTGTGTGGCTATACAGTGTGAATAGAACAGTGTTTTTCTAAATAACCAAGGCACTTCAAAAAAAAACAAAAAAAAACAACTTTATTTTGTAGAAAATACAATGATCAAAATTAGAGAACAGCAATGACTGTAGCGCGGAGAAAGATTACAACTAAAATTTCTGAAGGTACAACAATCAACGAATGGTAGAAAGTGTACAGGCCCTTGCTTTGAATGACTTCAGCACATCTGCAGCCACAGGACATAACTAGTCTTTCCCACTGCTCTGGTGTGATTTTGTTCCACTCTTCTTCCAGGTCTCTTCCACAGTTTGGTGACTGTAGTGGGTTTGCTTGGCCATAACTTTGTCGCCAAGGGTTTTCTATTGGGTTTAGATCAGGTCTCTGGGCTGGCCATTTCATTATTTCAATGTTTTCAGTTTCTTTTTTTTACAATTATTTTATTTATTCCAAGAACATGGTCGGGTACAAGTATTTGTATAAATACAATCAGTTGCATAGTATAAACATCTGGGTACATACAGTCAATTGCATAATATAGCATCGTTATTATAAACTTTGGAGACAATTTACGACCTTTGAAGGACATACTGATAGTCTGTCATCTGTGATGTCTCCAATGTTCCTAAAGCATGAGCGTAGACTATCAACTTATGCTGCTCCAGTTGAAGTCCCAGACCAGGCCTAAACTATTTTATAATTTAATATGTTAGAATATCTGGAGTTCAGGGAGCCCAGGCTCCTGTTAAACAAAGAAGAAAAGAGAAGAAAGAAAAAAAAGACTGGAAGAGAACAATGAGTGAAGGGGGAGGAGAGGGGAGAAAATGGGAGAAGAGAAGGGGGGTGGGTGGGGATGCACCCAGCGTGATCTCGCCAAACGCAGGAGAGTGACAGGGTGAGCACTGTAGGTGTACCATAGCCAGTAGGGCCCTTGATTAAAGGGGTAGATATAGACATTCATGTCGCAGACAAGCCGCCACCAGAGAGGGTTTGTCCCTCCTCCGAGAAAAAGAATACGTTCCATAGCGACCATGTCTCGGAGTACCGTTCCTGGTGGTGTCTTGATGAAAGAACCAAGTCTTCCATTTTGCTAATTTCTCTTACTTTGTGTATCCACATCCCTATTGTCGGGGGTTGGGGAGACTTCCACTTAAGAGGGATGCATGCCTTAGCGGCGTCAAGGAGGTGGCGAATAATAGATTTTTGTATCTCTTCCCTGGTATACTAGAGGCATGGAGGAGGAAAAAGGCAGGGTCGTCTGGAATTACATGTTCCGTGAGTTTTTGGAGGATGCGTTTGACCTCCTTCCAAAATTGTTCTAATTTGGGGCAGGACCAGAAAATGTGTAGTATGGTGCCCTTCTCTCCCTGGCATCTCCAACACTGATCAGAGGTGTCAGGGAAAATTTTCTTCAAGTTGGCTGGTGTTCTGTACCACCTAGTAAGGATCTTAAAGTTGGTTTCCTGCGTTTTTGTACAAATTGAGGATTTATACGTAAACCTGAGTATGTGTCGTCTGTGGCGTATTGAAAGTTTTACCCCGGTCTTGTTCCCATTCCGTGATGCATTGCAAGTTATAGGGTTCTGTAGGAGTGTTTAGTAAATAGTAACAGGCGGATAGCATGTGGTGCATCACACCAGTCTCTGAACAGAAGAGCCCTAAAAAAGTGAGCAATCTGGAGGGTACTCCAAAATCCCAGTCGGAAAACGCCCGTCTGGTCCGTCAACTCCGAAACCGACGGCCACGTCCCGGTTGTTACGTAGTTGGAGGCTTGCGTACAGCCCGCTCTCAGCAGGCGCCGGAATTCATGTTTTCAGTTTCAAGGACTGCTTTACCCATTTTGATGTGTGACAGGGGGCATTGTCGTGCATGAAAATTGCTGGCTGATTGGGTGATGAACACAGGGAAGGAACCACATGTTGTCGAAGAAGGTTCTGATAAACATTTGCATTCACTCTGCCATGTAGCTGTATAAAAGAGACCCAACTCCTGCTGCAGAAAACATCCCCCAAACCATGATACTTCCCCCTTCACCGACTTCTTTACACACCTTGGGTTCAGTCTTTCCCCAGTTTGACGATGAACATAATGTTTCCCATTGGACTCAAATAAATTAAACTTGCTTTCAACACTAAAGTGAACTTTGGACTAGTTCTCTGTCCACACAACATGCTCCTCAACAAAGGTTAGTCTAGCCCAGAGATATGCAATTACGGACCTCCAGCTGTTGCAAAACTACAAGTCCCACCATGCCCTGCCTCTGGGTGTCATGCTTGTGGCTGTCAGAGTCTTGCTATGCCTCATGGGACTTGTAGTTCTGCAACAGCTGGAGGTCAACTAATTGCATATCCCTGGCTTTTGATTCTTTCTGCTAATAAGAGGTTTGGTCACTGCAGAGTGGGCTTTCAGTCCAAAATCTTTCAAAACTGTGAGACACTGTATGATGAGACAGATCCTTACTCTGTTCAGCGTTGATCTGGCGAGCAATCGCAACTGCAGTGTTGAACTGGTTGCACATTGAGATTCTCCGCATTATCCTGTACTCTCTTGCATTTGTCTTTCATGGATGACTAGCCTTCTTGGGGGACTTAAATTAAAGGAACTTAGAAATCACAGATTTGGAACAACAAACTTCTCTTGCTATTGCTGAAAGGGTCATCTCTTTGGCCTTCATCTGGACAATCTTCTGCCGAATGGCTCACCATCTTTCAAGTGACCTTGATATTTAGGAAATTGTAGGTTGTTCTCTAATTTTGATCTCCAGTGTATATAACCGGAGTCACCGGAAATTTGGTATTCAAAAAAGATTGTTTCGCTATCAATAATCCCCTCCCAGGCAGCCGGAGTAACTACCTCTTTAATTCTAGATTGTACTCGTAATACAGGCCATGCATCTAATAGTTTATAGGTTTGACTACCTGCCAATTGTCTATATACTTCAGCTTCATATTTGGCTGTATCCATAACTACGATCGTTCCCCCTTGTCGGCCGGTTTGACAGTAGTATCTCACTAAGCCGACAAGGAGGATGATGTGTTCAATTCATTCTTAGTTAAGTAATTAGGTATAGGATCTCTTTTGTCATTGTCCCCTAGAAAAGACCCAATATCTTTATCAACCTTATTAATGAAAACCTCCATGGTTGAACAAGATGTAGGTAGTACAGTCTGATATTTAACCTTTAACCACTTCAGCCCTGGAAGATTTGGCTGCTCAATGACCAGGACATTTTTTGCGATACAGCACTGCGTCGCTTTAACTGACAATTGCGTGGTCGTGCGATGGTGTACCCAAACAAAATTGACATCCTTTTTTCCCCACAAATAAAGCTTTCTTTTGGTGGTATTTGATCACCTCTGCATTTTTTACACTTTTTGCTATAATAAATATCCCAAATTAAAAAAAAAAAAATTTTTCCTCAGTTTAGGCCAATATGTATTCTTCTACATATTTTTGGTAAAAAAAAAAAAAAAAAAAAAAAAAAAAATCGCAAGAAGTGTATATTGATTGGTTTATGCAAAAGTTATAGCATCTACAAAATAGGGGATAGATTTATGGCATTTTTATTATTATTATTTATTTTTTACTAGCAATGGCGGCGATCAGCGATTTTTATCGGGGCTGCAATATTGCGTGGACAAATCGGACACTTTTAACACATTTTTGGGACCAGTGACAATTTATACAGAGAGTGCTATAAAAATGCACTAAATTGTATAAATGACACTGGCAGGGAAGGGGTTAACACTAGGGGGCGATCAAGGGGTTAACTGTGTTTCCTAGGTGTGTTCTAATTGTAAGGGGGGATGGGACTGACTAGGGGAAGAGAGAGATCGTGTTCATACTCAGTATGAACACACAATCTGTCTCCTCTCCCCTGAGAGCACCAGGATTTCTGTGTTTACACACACACATCCCCGTTCTCGTTCTGTAACGAGCAATCGCTGGTGCCCGGCCATCATCGCTCCCACCTGTGACTTGCATCGGCTCTGAAGACACGCTTCCGGCACACACGCGTGCGCCGCCGGAGGCGTCTTAAAGAGCCAGAGCCGACGTACAGCTACGACGGCTCGCGCAGGGGAGCCAACCTGCCGCAGTATAACTGCGGTGGCTAGTCCGGAAGCGGTTAAAGTGCAATCAACAAAGGATAAGGTTGGCACGCTTACTAGAAAAGAATGACTCATACTGTACAGCATATAAGTCCAACAGGCAGTCATGAGGGGATGACCTCAACAGGATCCAACACAGAAAGGTTGATGATTAGAGAATAAGCCCCATCCGGTATTGAGGGAGAGGTCCCCCTCATCAGAAAGCAAGCTCCATAGTGTACAATAAACTGCATTAGAAGTAAAAATGATCAATGCATACTGTCTATACAACTGAAGGATACTAGCGTGTTTTTATTGAATTTTTGTAAGTGTAAACACCCCTTTTTCTACATTAAACCTACCATACAGTGTTACACTATGTGTGGGTTTCTGTTTTTTATGCCCACCACCATGGATAATTTTTACTTCTGATGCGGTTCATTGTGTTGGATCCCGTTGCCGTCATCCCCTCATGACTGCCTGTTTGACTTATATGCTGTATATGAGTCCATCTTTTCTGGTAAGTGTGCCAACCTTATCTTTTGTGGATTGCACTTTAAAGATCAAGTTTTTCATTCACCTCAAGAAGTGTGAGAGACTTTTTTACGCACATGATTTATTCCTCATTCTGTATTATTCCTCCATGTTCAGCCATGAACTTTGATTTATTTTGAACATTGCTTTTTCCATTTATATATTTTGTATTCATTTTTTTGTTTCATTTTATATCATCTTTCACAGCATTGGTAAACATACTCACATTTTGGACTTTACAGGTTCACATTTGTATATGTCCTTTATTGTTCATAAATTGGAGTGCCACATTATTGTTTTACATGGTAGAGTATTAAGTTTTTAATCGTATTTGCTTGTAAAAACAATACAAATCCTGTCTAAGAACAAAATCATTCATTTTTACAGAAAAAAAAAAATTATGTTCCTAATGGATTTATTAAAGATTGTTTTTGAGAATTATTTTGTATTTAAAGAAACTATTTTTTTACAGCTCAGGGGTGCAGCAATGGGTTCCAATGCTACACCCCTATATGCTAATACATTTATAGATATGGATTGAGATGTCTTTCATTTATAACAACAAATTATTTTTGGATAATTTTAAGGGTTGGTTTAGATTCATTGATGACGTGTTTGCATTGTGTGTGTGTGTGTCACGCTGGAACCCTATTATTGTTCAATGATTATTTGAACTATTTATTACCTGGTTTACAATTTAATATATCACATATAGCCAGATGGATATCTCATTCCTTGATAAGTTACTCGGAATCCAGGATGGTAACATTATTAGCGACTTATTTATAAAATCTACTTATTGCAATCAACTACTACGTTTCAAAAGTTTCCACCCCCTTTGAGGTTTTCAAATCAATCCCTAAAAGTCAGTTGTCCCTTGTTACAAAGATAGTAAGTAATCCCGTAGAGCGTGAACTATATTTGAATGAGATGGAGGGAAGATTGACACAAAGGGGTTACCCCAGGGGATTAATTAAGAAGGAACATAACAATTTGGCTGTTACAAATACTTCATCTATTGTTAGCAAATGGATGCCCTTCATGTCGCAATTCCAACCCTTCTCAACAGAAATACAAAAAATAATACAGAGACACTGGTTCATCTTAAAAGAGAATTATCCTTCAATCCCTGAGTTCCATGCCCCTCCTTTACCCTCCTATAGAAGAGGTAAAACACTTTGGGATAGATTAGTGAGAGCTGATCAGTGTGTTACACCCATTCTGGCTATTACCGTTTTAGGACCCTGTAATATTGGTTCATACCCTTGTTTAAACTGTATTCAGTGTAACGCTATGATTAAAAGGTAAATAATTACCACATCCACATAAGGAACATAATATCACCATTAGAGGTCATTATACATGCCAGACAACATTCGTAACTTATGTTATTAAGTGTCCTTGTGGCTTACTTTAGGTCAGGGAGACAACTCAAAAAATTAAAGATTGCATTGCCCATAAGTACTCCATTAGAGATGAGTTGACACAATTGCCACTAGCCAGACACCTTGTAAAAAAAAACATTTAATGTCTCAACTCAGATTCATGGTGTGATAGACTCACCGAGGACAGAGGCTTTTGGAGGGGACTGCAGGCTAGCCTCTTGCCCACTGACTATGGTGCCATCTAAGGAAACATTACTCTTTGGAAGGTGTATACCTGGGGGACCCTTGCAGTAATGTTTCTCTGGATTCAAGTCCATGTCTCCCCAACACAAACAGACTCTGGGACTCTAGGCCGGGGGTCCCTGTTTAAGGCCTAGCAGCCTCATTAAAAAATAGTGACTGCTTCACACTGTGAGACTAGCAGATGTTGATGTCATCAGCAAGCCACCTGTCTGGGGTACCCTGCCATAATGTGTTTATTGAAAGTAGGTCTCCTGCTATGGTATGTTCCGTGTTTATACTTATGATAATGTGTATTGAACCTTGTGAGCTCGCTGACGGCAGTCTGACCTGTAGTGAGATCCTGATTAATCAAAGCATTGTCTAGGTGTGACTTCCCATTCACCTATTGTTTCTGTCTGGTGGCTAATTTGACTAAACTCTTAAGGATCCTCTATGATGGGATTAGCCATGAGTCAGTTGTACCTCATTAGCTAAACCATTGTGTGATGTTTTAGGTAAATATTTGGGTCATTGTTAACCACTTAAGGACTAGCCTCATTTTGAGATTTGGGTGTTTACAAGTTTAAAACAGTTTTTTTGCTAGAAAATTACTTAGAACCCCCAAACATTATATATTGTTTTTTTTTCTAACACCCTAGAGAATAAAATGGCAGTCATTGCAATACTTTTTTCGCACCAGTCTTACAAGCGCACTTTTTTTGGAAAAAAATGCACTTTTTGAATAAAATAAGACAACAGAAAAGTTAATCCAATTTTTTTTATATTGTGAAAGATAACGTTACGCCGAGTAAATTGATACCCAACATGTCACGCTTCAAAATTGCGCCCGCTCGTGGAATGGCGTCAAACTTTTACCCTTAAAAATCTCCATAGCCAACATTTAAAAAAACTCTACAGGTTGCATGCTTTGAGCTGCAGAGGAGGTCTAGGGCTATAATTATTGCTTTCACTCTATCGGCGATACCCCACATGTGTGGTTTGACCATCATTTTCATATGCGGGCACTACTCAAATATGCGTTCGCTTCTGCGCGCGAGCTCGTCGGGACGGGGCTCTCTAAAAAAAAATTTTTTTCTTATTTATTTTTTCACTGTTTTTAAAAAAAAAATATTTTGGATCACTTTTATTCCTATTACAAGGAATGTAAACATCCTTTGTAATAGAAAAAAGCATGACAGGTCCTCTTAAATATGAGATCTGGGGTCAAAAAGTCCATTTGAAAAAATAACAAAAAAAGACCCTTTAAGATGTATGGGCGGAGCTGACGTTATGACGTCGCTTCCGCCCTCCTATGGTATGGAGACTGGTGGGGGCCATCTTCCCCTCCCTCGTCTCCATACCACAGACATGACAGCACCTCTCCCGCCACCGATAACGGTGATCTCGTAGAGAATCCACCACAGATACCATCTTTATCGTAAAGACGTCTGGCTCCTGAAAAGATGAATACCTTGGTTGTGGCAGCAGCTGCTGCCGTTACCGAGATATCCATCTTCAAAGTGCCGATGTATATGTACAGGAGCCGGTCCGTAAGTTTAATGTGACGAGTGACCTCCTTTTCAAATGTATAAAAACCTGTATTCTTGTTCAAACAAACAGTTCTTATTCTGGTTTACTCCAAAACTGGTGTTGCCTAATTCTTGGGGTAACTATAGCCAGATTCACTGGTCTCATGTTCCAGAGCTTGGGAAGCAGCTTCTTGGCGGAGATACCCAGTTAGGGTATCCGGAGTCCATCACACATGGTGATCGATGGGATACAAAAAAAATAGAAGGGGCAGGAATCATGAGCTTTTATTAAAGAAAAGAGAAGTGCAGTGGATCCATTCTTTGTAAACCCTGCACCCTAAGGGGTTAAACTCGGAATCGGACCTTTACCTTCTTGTATGAGCATGTTATGTGCTATGGGAACAGTCTCCTTTGTTAGCATAATTTTAACATCTAGTAGTGATCTCTTTTTCCCCGATTGGTAATTGACTTTACAGACCTTATGTATTATTCTTGTATATAAATTGTATAGTGATAGATTTCTAAAAACAATATTTTGTATCTTTTGCATTTTTAGATAATATAACAATACTTGGATGCATCTAACACTGTGTGGGAGACTGACCTGTACACTAAACCAGTGGTCATCAACCCTGTCCTCAGGGCCCACTAACAGGCCAGGTTTTATGTCTTACCTTGGGGAGATGCAGACTAGAATACTGCAATCACTGAGCAGCAAATTATATCACCTGTGATGTATTTCAGTTATCTTGCAAATCTGGCCTGTTAGTGGGCCCTGAGGACAGGGTTGATGACCACTGCGCTAAACCACTTCCTTGTTTTGGAGACTATTGTGCTTATTCTGTAATTAATTTCATCGATTGTTTATTGATTGAATAATTGATTCCAGACCTTCGATAAATGTATTTAAATGTGCATACTTGTGAGCTACAGCAGAGCATAATCATAATAGCCCAAAACTGTTAATTTTGAATACCTATGATACTTTGTAACCTACAATGGTTGTATTAGATTGACTTTTTTGTCAATAAAATGCCACACTGTGTGTGTTTATGGATGCACGCAGCTTGGCCCGGGAGTGCGCTTGCACAAGTGCCCCCATAACTATGGGGGCACTCGAAGAAGAGGAGGAAAGGAGAGCATTTGCAGGGGACCCCAGAAGAGGAGTTAAGGGGCTGCTCTGTGCATTGCACCAAGCAGGTAAGTAAAACATGTTTTTTTTTTTTTATTTTAGGGAAAAAAAAAAAGAACGTTTAGAAACACTTTAAATTGAACAATTGAATAAACTCTTGACCTGTAACAAAGACCATCTGTAAACTCGCTCAACCTCCAAAGTCCTTGGCTCTCTCACCTATCTAAATTTGCTGTAATTTAATAATGAAACCCTTTTATAATGGTGGGAAAGGGTTAGTGGAGCTAGGAACTCCACTGCCAAGATCGTTCCCTATAGGCATCCAACGTATACATGTAAAGGGAAAATGCATGGTATGACCATATACGATCTAAACCATTTTACGATCTAAAATTCAAAAAAAAAAAAAAAAGCAGAAAAACAATAAAAGGGGATTTAAATACATGTCAGCTGTTTAAATGACAGACAGATCTCAATCTATCATATCATATTATTAGAGAAGTTTGGTTTATCATGTGTTACTGTAATAATGAAAGATATAGCATAGCCATTTTTCTGTTATTTCTTTTTTGCAGTTTGATATGAATGGAGATGGCCATATTAGTGGACTAGAACTCAGTGATGCTGCACAGAGTTTCTTAGGAGAACAGCTGAATCCCAGTGAAGTTCAGGAGATCATCCATGATGTAGACCTTAATGGAGATGGCAGAGTTGACTTTGATGGTAAGCAAACCACCACACACCTGATGCAGTTTTCAATTAATGAGTGGAACTGAAAAGGACAGGGGACATACATATTTAGCACAAATAAACCCAGAAGGTTTTGCTCGAAATAGACGTACAGTAGGGACTCCTAACAGCCCTTAGTTCAACATTTTATGGCAAATTGCATGTTTCTCCCATCATTTTCTATAGAAACTTTTCCATTTTTATGTAATTAAATTTCTCCCTTCAATATCTCAGCTGATGTTCGTGATGTTCCTACTCTCTGCATGGTCATTTTGTAGTCCAGAACATGATATGCATCACTGCACAAAAGCCTGAATGTCAAAGGGATAGCTACTAGTAGTGACATTTTACTGGACATGTTCTATGAAGTCACCTCCCCTCTTCAGTTCTAATTAGAGTTGAGAACCCCAGTATTTGTATCAACACAAGTAGCAGAGTCACTCCAATCCGCACCCTATGGAATATGTCAAGGCAGACGAGATTTGTTGGCGAACGGAATGGAAGGTGTAAAAGTAGTGGAAAATATTCCCATCCTTTGGGGTCTATAAATCTGCATATGCCATGTAAATCCTTCATCCTACATGGCTAAAAGTGTGAATTGTCAAATCACCGATTATTAAAACAGCAAGCCATGTGGAAGACAGACGGTGTTGAAGACCCCCCAAACGTCTTCGGGATTGTTGTTCCAGTTTGGCTTGTACAGTATCTTGCATGCCTATTGCAAACCAGTTCTCTCTGTCCAAAATGTATGCACCTCACTCTCTTCAAAAGAATATTCATTTCCCTAAAGTAGAACTAAAAGGCAAAATATATATTTTTTTTGGATAAAGCAAGGGAGGGTTATTACCTCTGTCAAGGTTTTTTTTTTTTTTTTTTCCCCCCCTCCATCAGTGTCCCATTGCGGAGATTTCCTTTCACTTCCTGTCCCATAGCCAAACAGGAAGCAAAAGAAAATTCCTGCATATTAAGGATATTCCTTGGGGACCCCCAGGTCACCAGAACTAGTGTTTCCATTGCAAGATTTCCCCTTCAATACTTTTCTGGGGACAACCCAAAATTTGTGATTTGATTTTACTTTCAATGATAATGGTAAACAGAACTAATAGAGAAGGTGAATCTGCTATATGGGGGTACAGACAGCAATAGAAACTGACAGGTGTTCTAATCTCTCGCTACCCTATGCAAAACGAGAAAAAAAAAAAAGTTATTGCATTCCTCACCACACTGCACATACCAAGTTACTTCACTTGTGTTTCAGTGTTGGGTCTTACATGTATAGGTTTGTGTCACTTATTTGTATTGGTGGGCTAACAGACACAGCATTGTGTCTTAAAACAGAAAGTAATTACATGTCCTCATTAACAAAAAAAAAAAAAAAAAAAAAAAAGCCAAATCTCTGCTTATACTTACCAATAAATATACATTCACATACCGTTAAATTCTTCAGCGTTCTCAGGGTGGTGTGCCATGTTGCCAACTGAATGTGATAAGATATTAGCCAGATACTTAGCAATGATATATGTGACAGAGTTGATGCTGCAAACAATTGGCCTTAGAGGGGCACCCTCCTTGTGTACTTCAGGAAGCCTATACAGGCATGACATAGCTTCCTTGGTATAGAGAGGTACAATGTCTGATCAATGGCTTTGACCTTTTCTAGGTTTTGTAAACAGGCCTTTGAAATGTAACAGATAGTGGGGTCCATCTGCTACATACAGGTGTGCTCATAAGTTTACACACCCTTGCAGAATTTATGATTTCTTGACCATTTTCGGAGAATATGAATAAGACAAAAACTTTTTTCATTTTCTCATTGTTAGTGTTTGGCTGAAGCCATTTATTATCAGTCAACTGTGTTTACTCTTTTTAAATCATAATCACAACAGAAACTACCCAAATGACCCTGATCAAAATTTTACATACCCCAGTTCTCAATACTGTGTATTGCCCCCCTTTAACATCAATAACAGCTTGAAGACTTTTGTGGTATTTGTGGATGAGGCTCTTTATCTTCTCAGATGGTAAAGCTGCCCTTTCCTCTTGGCAAAAAGCCTCCATTTCCTGTAAATTCTCAGGCTGTCTTGCATGAACTGCACATTTGAGATCTCCCCAGAGTGGCTCAATGATATTGAGGTCAGGAGACTGAGATAGCCACTCCAGAACCTTCACTTTATTCTGCTGTAGCCAATGACAGGTCAACTTGGCCTTGTGTTTTGGATCATTGTCATGTTGGAATGTCCAAGTACGTCCCATGCAGCTTCCTGGCTGATGAATGCAAGTGTTCCTTGCATTCATCAGCCTTGTATTAATCTTGCTATCAATTTTGACCAAATTTCCTGTGCCTTTGTAGCTCACACATCCCCAAAACATCAGCGATCCACCTCTGTGTTTCACAGTAGGAATGGTGTACCTTTCATCATAGGCCTTGTTGACTGCTGTCTAAATGTTGTATTTATGGTTGTGGCCAAAAAGCTCAATTTTGGTCTCATCACTCCAAATGACTTAGTGCCAGAAGGTTTGAGGCTTGTCTCTGTGCTGTGTGGCGTATTGTAAGCGGGATACTTTGTGGCATTTGCGTAGTAATGGCTTTCTTCTGGTGACTCGACCATGCAGCCCATCTTTCTTCAAGTGCCTCCTTATTGTGGATGTTGAAACAGCCACACCACATGTTTTCAGAGAGTCCTGTATTTCACCTGAAGTTATTTGTGGGTTTTTCTTTGCATCCTGAACAATTTTCCTGGCAGGTGTGGCTGAAATTTTAGTTGGGCTTCCTGACTGTGGTTTGGTTTTAACAGAAACCCTCATTTAACACTTCTTGATTAGAGTTTGGCATTCTCAATTCCCTGGATATCTTTTTATATCCCTTTCCTGTTTTATACAGTTCAACTACCTTTTCCTGCAGATCCTTTGACAATTCTTTTGCTTTCCCCTTGACTCAGAATCCAGAAACATCAGTGAAGCACTGGATGAAAGGGTATGTCAGGAGTCCAGAAGTTCATTGAACTTTTATACATACATACATACATACATACATAAGCAAACAGATCACAGGTGAGGATGGTTACCTTTAATAGCCATTCAAATCCCTTTGTGTCAACTTGTGTACATGGTATCAGGCCAAAATCACCAGGGTATGTAAACCTTTGCTTAGGGTAATATCTGTTATCATTACGATTTTAAAGGAGTAAACACAGTTGATTTATAATAGATGGTTTCAGCTAAACACGAACCATGAGTGAAAGAAATGTTTTTGTGTCATCATTCACATTCTAAATTCTGCCAGGGTGTGTAAACTTATGAGCACAACTGTATGTACCTATTGCAGAAATATATGTTGGCCAGCCTGGGTGGTTACTATAACTACCTCTTTAGATACAGCAGCGGTACAAGTGTAACCACCCAAAAACAGCAAGTGTGCACAGGATTACCAGGCGAAAAAGGAAAAACTGACAAATACAAACTAAAGCAGCAACCTCAGTTAAAGCATTTGTAACCCTACAAAAAAAAAAAAAAAAAAAAAAAAAAAAAAGCAGAAAAAAAAAAAATTGGATCCTATTTCGTTATAGCATGTTATACAGCACAGTGCTTATGCTGTGCAATTTGGCCCCTTGTCTCAACTGAAATACCTGGCTGATCCAACCTAGTTCTGCCCTCCCCCCTGTAAACTGACCAGTTTATCATTGCTGCTGAGCCCTGACGCTGTGGTCAGTTTACGTGCCTCCGTCATCCGCAGCTCTCCTGTCGTCCTCTTTTCCACACACACAAAAAAAAAAAAGAAGTGGTGTACACCGGGACACAGCATTTACTATAAGAGAGAGGATTGTAGCACGAACACTTAGCAGCTTAACCACCACTTTAAGGACTGGTACATTACATCTAAACCTAAATACAAAAATGTAAGGTGAAAGCGGTGGGGCCCCCTTCATCACTGGCTTTACTGCACAGGGACCTGGCACAATGTGCACGTGTTCCAAGTTAGTGACTGATTAGTTAGCAAAACCAAGATAATCATAATAGCCCTGCACTAAAAACACATGGGGAGGAGTGACAAAGTTTACAAAAAACAGTTTGATCAATAGGTTCTCTCAGACTGGCTGCTGGCTACCTGCCAGTACCATAGTCATGGGGTTTTACCTGATCAATTCAGAATTAAAGGAGGAGTATGGCCAAAGCTTTTTTTGGCTCTACTTCTCTGGATCACAAGAGTGCTGTTTGTTCTGCACTCCTGACCTGTTTTTAGCCGACAGCAGGCGAAAGCCCTTTGTCGGCTGACGTCACTCAGTCGGCTCAACGTCTGCTGCCCCCTGCATAGCCCAGCACTCCAGTGAGTCCTGGAAGAGCTGAGCAAAGAGCCGTTGACTGACAGTCACCACTTTCTGCTCAGAGTGGAAGGGGAGAAATGAGCGATCAGCATTCTTTTATTGCTCAGTTCTCAGTGCAGAGGCAGCATCGGATCGATGCTACATCCACCTAGGTGAGTATACGTTTTTTTTTGTAAACCCCATACTTTTTAATCAATTATCATCTCATGCATGAACCACCTGAGGTCCCTACCCAACATCAGATAATGACAATGGTTTCCTTTTTTCAGAATTCGTTATGATGCTGTCATCAAGATAACACTGGTTGAAGTTACAGAAGTCAAGCTTCTAATGACACTGAATGTTCACCATGTAATAGCACTCAATGTTTGTAATAAAACCTCTCTATTTACCAATTAAACAGTTACAAATTAAAAAAAAAAAAAGAATTAAGTTAAAAAGGCAAAATCTTATAAACAGAAATCACAAAAACAACAACAAAAAAATATATAGTCACAGACATATTCGCTACAGAGGTGGAAAACACTTGAGATGGGTGAGGCTCTCAGTTTAGTCTCTTAGTGAATGAGATCCCAAGAGTGGCAAGATCCAGAGCGAGACATCGCCACCTGGTGGCCTGCCCCCATGTCATTCTTTACAGTCCTTAGTGGTTCCCATAGTGTTTTTGGCATTCAGTGTGCAATAAGACATCCATGACGTCAATTCACTTATCAAAATAGGGGAGGTAGAAGAACTGAAAACCATGTCGCCCTCTCACGGCACAGTAGATAAATATTACGTGGTACACTGCAAAATTAGATGAGAAGGGATTATTAAAAATAGTAAAAGTAACATTTTAAAAAGAATGATACAATAAAAATAACTGCTACAGAAGATATTAAAAGAGGAGTTCCACCCATTTCTGTTTTTATTAAAAGTCAGCAGCTACAAAAAGTGATGTGGCCGCCCAAAGCCTCGCTCCTCTCCGCTGCGCTGGCATTGCAAGTGTGGGCACCCAGGCTGTGACAGTTTATGGCTTCACTGCATGTTCTGAATGACCGGGCAATCTTCTGGGACCTGTGACCTGTCCCAGAAGATTACATGGAGGGAGGGGGAGAGAACTTCCGCTCAGCGACATGAGCTGACGTGGGAGCTAGGTACCTGTCAAAAAAAATCCGCTCCACCCAAAAAATATGATATGCCAATTGTGGCATGTCAGGTGGTCAGGAGTCCCTTAAACAGAAGTTCCACTTTTGGGTGCAATTCCGCTTTAAGTAACTTATCAATGACCATTCTATTTCAGTCTGCAGCCAGCCATGGCAAAAATACTGTATAAAAAGGGAAGTTCTTATGAATGGTTAAATGCTTTTTTTCCTGGCTGTGCATGCATCTCCAGCACTACATGTGATGTACAGTGTTTCTTATTTCAACAATGGGACTGAATATTCTTTTAAAGTAAAGTAGGCAGGCCCTCCCACTTTGCAGTATTTTTTTTGCAAGTGCAGTGGCATGACCTAGTTCAATATACAGAAGATGAGTTGATAGGAGTCTGCAGTCAAATGTTTGCTGACATTTTGCAATGTATACAACCGAGCTGCAGCTGCATTTTTCCCTGCTCATAAAAACTAAAAGTTCTCTTTAAATAACCATTTAAAATTACATAATTTTCCCAAACTGATAAAATTACATTTCCCCAAACTAGGATTCTAAAATTATATATTCACCAATTTTTTAATAGACTTTTAAATTCAAGTTTAGATCCACTTAAAGATACTGAGCCACTAGGAAAGCAACAACAATGATCAACATGATTATTCACAAAAATTGTGAAAAGAATAAGGCCCCTTTCACACTGGGGCGGTGGGGGCATCGGCGGTAAAACTGCGCTATTTTTAGCGCTGTTTTACCGTCGTTTTTGCGGCTGTATTCGGCCGCTAGCAGTGCGGTTTTAACCCCCGCTGGCGGCCGAAAAAGGGTTAAATCTGCTCGCATAGCGCAGCTATAGCCGCACTGCCCCATTGCTTTCAATCGCTCCAAAGATGCGGCTTGCAGGAGTTTTTTCTTCTCCTGCCAGCGCACCGCTTCAGTGTGAAAGCCCTCAGGCTTTCACACTGAACAAACAGCAGCGGCTGTTTTGGGTCGGTTTGCAGGCGGTATTTTTAGCGCAATAACGCCTGCAAACCGCCCCAGTGTGAAAGGGGTCTTAATAATGGATTATAAAGTGTACAGCTGCTGTTGTGAACAACTATGTGTTTAAAAGGAAAATAAACCAAAAACAGTGCTTGCACCTTAAATCAAATAAAATACATATACCAAAAGAAGTTCTTTGCAATACTAAAAATGCTGAATTATTGTAAAGATGGCCAGTATTGTTTTTGGGTGTAGTGGGCGACTCAGTTTGCCTATGAATGGTATATAATGCAGAAGTGATGGCTGGGACTTCCTGCTCCTGAGAACATTGCATGCAAATGACAAAATGCATAAAGAGGGACTTCTGGTTATGTCACTTGCACTTTGGTGGAATACACACGGGGGAACCAGCGACATTTGCAGTTTCATTCTTGTGAATATTGGTTTTCATTTTTTATGGCGTAAGTGCAATTTTAGTATAGTTTTGGAGAGAATAAAAAATTGGTCCATCAGGGTACCTTACATCAAAAAGCGATATTTGACTTTAACACAAGAGGTCAATTCAGTCTGGGGAGTGTGGAATGGTTCTTTGACCCGGTGAAGTGGAGCAAGTTTTTAATTCGATTTTTGGGACACGTGGGGAGCAAGTTTCATTTTGGGACTTGTTTGGACATTTGGTATAAGTATTTGATTCAAGGTGCAAACAATGTTTTTTGGTTTATTTCCTTTAATGATCAACATTTGCAGATCCATGTCACATAACTTGAAACAGACATAGGTCATACGATCCACAGAAGCTCTGCATCTTGGGTGTCAAAGTCATTAAAGGCCTTAATCACATTCATTAAGCTGAACTCAATGCAAAGGGAAGGAAGCAGCCCTAGCTGTGTTACTTTAAAATGACTCTGCCATGAAATGTACTGGGCTGCCATTGCTGAAAATGCAGGTTGCCTAGCAGTGTCCGATTTCAGTACTTTGGATTCAGAGACCCGAAACAATCATGCTGTAAAATGAGCATCAAGAAAAAAAGTCAGCGTTTCTCATCTCTATACTTGTTCTGAGTCAGATTCGGACAGCATCAAAAACAAAGTGCCAGCATGGTAGCCAGGAAAGTAGCATTCTCAAAAGTTGGTCAGCAATGGCAATGTGTATATCTCAGGACAGAAATGCAAAACCCTTTGAGAGTTATGAAAATTCCTACATATGCAGTTCAACTTTGTTTACTTGTCTTAAGAAGCAGTTTATCCATCTAGCATGGCTTGCATAAAGCAACCAAAGATGACAATGTCTTACCTCCTGGAATCAGCAGCAGAAATCCAGGTACAAAAAAGATGGCACTGGAGACAGCTGTGAAGAAAGAAGAAGATCTTAAAGGGAAACCTGTCAGATTGGCTTCTGCACATCACACCTGAAACTTCCATAGAACAATGAAGCCTTCCATCTCCTGACAACAGGAAGTGGTGCTAATTGCAAGGCAAACCACTGTGTGTGAAGCCGCACAGGTATGTTAAAAACAATTGAAGTGACTGCTAATAAAAAAAAAAAAAAAAAAAAAAATATCATCTCTCTATCCATCTATATCCTTACAGCTCAGCGAAACTGGGATATTACACTTTGATAAAAAATCTATGACAACCATATTTCGCCATTTTGTCAAAAAGCACTGGAGGGTGCAATGTGCTTTTATAGGCACCCTGTTAGTCTATTATTTTATATAAAAGTTAATCTATCCTGAACTAAAAGGATGCTACATTAAACAGCAATCCTAATGGCAATGCTAACCCTTACCCTCTGTTTATAAACAAAGTCACAAGATTGTCATATCAACACTGATATGGTTATCACATGGATTATCGATGTCAATCGACAGTGAAATTAACAAAGACATGCGGTCACCAGGTTATTGCGGACATGGTGAATGCATGACTTTGTTGACAATCAAAATAATCACATGGCATTAACCATCAGCAAAGTAATTTGACCACTGTGTCGGTGCTGACAGTGATTAAGTGGCGATGTTGATAAAACCATGTCACACAGCAATGGGATCTGGCATGGCTTAGTTTTTAAACATGCTCATAATATTATGTAGTAAGGTGAAGACCCAAGACCTGCTGCAGTTGTGTGGAAATACAGATGCCTTGCATAACTAATAATAAAGTTTAAAATTAAGTATCACACCATCCTCCAGCTGCTCTCCACAAATGCCAGTTGCAAGTGTCACATTATCACAAACCCCTACACATAAGACCAACAGCCCCCCTTATATGATTTTTGGGCAATCATTTTTCAGCAAAAGAAATGTCAACATGGCCCCAGGAATGGTGATCTCAAGTTTTATATTGCTTTCCAGGAAAGCTAGTTTAGATTGCTTAATGTCTTCGGTGTCCTCTAGATCCCATATGCATGATATCTGCATCTTTTACCAAACTCAGAAATTTGGTGTTAATCCGCATGTTAAAAGAACGGACACACCAATGCTAGTTATGCCAATGCAGTAACACCACAGGTAAAAATCTCCAAATACAAATGCACCGCGCAGCGTGGTGCGTTAGTTTATAGGCACTATTCGCATTGATTCTTGCTGCTGCAATTCAGAAAATGCTTATGCAAATGGTGCCTAAGGCTTGTATTAATAGCAAACTAATAGGTTTGGTAACAGATGTTTTCGATATTGTACATCTGGACTTGAGGATACAGGGAACGATAAAGGGGTCTTGGAATAAAAGTACCATATCAGGCTTTGCAGATGGCACCAAGCTATGCAGTGGAACAACGTCCTTACAGGATGTCTCCAAATTACAAGCCAACCTCAATGCACTATTTAATTGGGCAACTATGTGGCAGATGAGGTTTAATGTTGAAAAATGTAGTTATGCACTTGGGGGCTAAGAATATGCATGCATCATACATACTAGGGGAAGTACAACTGGGGGAACCAATGACAGAGAAGGATCTGGTATTCTGGTAGATCATTTAAGAACAGCATGTAATGCCAAGCTACGGTTTCCAACACAAGCAAAATTCTTTGTATTAAGAGAGGTATGGACTGCAGAGAGAGATATAAATTTTACCTCTGTACAAATCATTAGCAAAACCTCATCTGAAATATGCAGTTCAGTTTTGGGCACCAGTTCACAAAAAGAATATTGGGGAACTGGACAAAGTGCAGAGAAGAGAAACCGAACTTATGAGGATTGGAAGAGCTCAGCTTTGAGGAAAGGTTAGCTGAAATGAGATTAAGGGGCGTTATGATCAAAATGTCTAAAAAATACAGAAGTGGTCCATATAATGAACTTGGTGTAGCGTTATCCACCTTAAAGCATAACGCCACTTTTGTGGAGAGAAAAACCATTCCCCTCTGGGTGATCTATGTACATCACAAGGATTGTAACAACTTTGTTGCAGATTCCTACTTTTTGTTATTCTGAAGAAATCACCGTTTGTTCCTCTGTGCTAAGTGGGTCTAATGGGAGTGGTTTCATAATTATCAATCAGCTGTGCAGCTGCAAAGCACTAATGAGGAAAGCTGCTGGGCCTGCATCCATTTAGACTTATTCCTATTGGGAGTATTTCACCAAAAATGAAATTTTTATGGGGATGCCTGAAATCTGACTTGTATCTTAGGCAGACCTTTGGGAAAATTGGTGAGCCAATCACACAAGCAGGAAATTATGTTTCTCGGGGGTGGTCAGTACACATTCTGTGTACAGAACAACTCCAAGTAGCCACAGAAAAATGACAGCGGCTAAAGATTGAAAAAGGAAAGGTAATTTTTAATAACATTCAATTACAATATGACTTATGTTGCAATTGTATACATTATATTTTTTCTTTATTTGCCTGGGGGTGATCAGGAAGGAATTTTTGGATCATGCTTTATCTGGGTTTTTTTTTGCCTTCCTCTGGATCAACTGTAGGTGTGTGTGTGTTTATCTGTGTTGGTTGAACTGGGTGTCTTTTTTCAACCAGATTAACTATGTAACTTAACTACCATCCTAACAATCTAAATTGGCTTAGAAGAATAGCAAAATATGAAACCTTGAATCATGTTTTTTTGTGGCCATGTTGACAATGAGAGTTGCTTTTGCTTTTCACATTGGGGCTATTTTGAGGATTGTGATGTCGTAACACATGCAACAGGTGTTTGTTTATAAGCATCTTGCAATGCCAGTGTGTCTCAAACCTAGGAGCACTTTACAACCCTATCTTTAAAGAAAGAACATTTTCTTTTGAAAGCAAATTTTGCTTAGAGGGATATTCCAACAAACTTTTGGTGAAGGTAATTTTGCCCGCTCATCCCAGTAGTCATGATCAAATATCAACAGTTTTCAGTTTTTATTTACTGGAGTATGTGCATGTAGAATTGTTTAAAATAAGGACAATCTCATACTCCAGGAGTTTACAGTGTTACAAAAGAGGGACCCAGATCTATGTTCCTATGCAGAAATGCACTAAAAGCTAGGAAGAAGAGCTAGACCTCTTATGCCTCGTTTCCACTGAGCGGATCGGTTCGGGTCGGTACAGTTTGAATGGCCTAGAATGGTCCAGTCTATTCTGGTGAGCGTTTCCATTGCAAGTGGGACCACAAGGGGCCATACAGGGTTTAGAAAAAATGCCTCAGCATAGCACAGCATAGCACAGCAGAGGGTTTTCTGTCAGCCAATCAGTGGAATGTATCGTAGCTCCGCCCTAACCGAACCGTTCCATTTTCTATGGCCCCACATCTGAAGCAGGACCCTGAATGGAGCGGTTCGGTTGTATGGGCCGCTTTCATAATGGAAACACCCAAAATAGCATACCGTACCAAACCGAACCGATCCGCTCAGTGGAAACGAGGCATTAGTTATTTGGGGGCCAAGATACAACCAAGCAATGTACATACCTGGTGACGGACTCACTTGTAGTCCTATTCCAACAAAAACGAACACTAAAAACAAACAAAAAAAACACAAAAATAAAACACACAAAACAACAAAAAGAATTAGATGTAATGAATACATTAACCCGAGAGTGAAGGATGCTTGAGAAGAACAGATGGAAGTTGGCACTCACCCAGTCCCAACAGTAGTAAAAGAAATGATGACACAACAACTTTCTTGTTCTTTTGTACAAGGGGATGTCTTGTCCAGCTGCTCATAAGAACAAAAAGAAAAACAAAATTATGGTCTAATTGCAGTCTAGCTGATAAATTAATGGAGGACAAAGCAACAGGTGTGATTTAATGCCCTTTAATTGCACAGTCGCATAAACACTTTTCCTTTGCTCCCTTCACTGTTTTGTTTGGCCACCAAAAGCAAATAAATTACTTAATTTCAGATATGGAAACATAGGGTTGTGCGGGTAGGAGCTTTAAGTTTTGAAGTGAGAGGAGATGTGCGAGTGGTTAAATCGTAGAATAGAATATTATCTATGTTTATACAACTGTTTAAAATAATGCTGTGTGAAATGTCATTGTGTTTATATAAAAGATAATAAAAGTGCAAGTGACTCACTCCTCATCCTCTCACGGGACAGTGTGTACTTGAACATTGGCCCACTCATGTGAGCACAGGAAAAGGCATGTATTTTTACTGTTCTTTCAGGAGGTATGCCTTGCTTTCAAAAGTGACCTATGTGACAGGGTCACTTTACGTAACGCTTTGTCCTGTTAAACTGAATTGAGCCTAACCATAGTTTATCCTCTGAAAAGTGTAAAACTTAAGGAATAGAGTTAGTTTATAATCACCATATTTTACCCAATGAGATCTGACAAAAGGTATGCAACAGTGGAATCATGTAAAACTAATATCACACAGAACGTAAAAAACATATTCTATACAAGAGCACACAATATACAAACCATATTGTAGACAAAAAATAAAATAAAAGGAATATTACTAAAAATACACTAAAACATATTTTTACCCAAACATTTGCAAGTCAAAAAGGTAAGGAATACTCCATTTCTAAATACAGTATACGCACAATTACTGCACATTCACCAACATAATTACCGTATATTGAAAAATCACAGCAAATGTATAAAATTAAACATTATAATTACATTCATAGTGTTAGTGATTGTTGTGATGAATTTGTGGCAGCTAGCAATAAATCCAGGGCAGTAAATGTACCTACAATTAGTTTATAAATATTCTCCTAGAAGAAAAATTACAAGTTTATTATTACGCAATAGAAGGTCTATATTTTATAAAAGCAGTCATGCACTTCAACTACTGAGAATGTTAGCATGACAGACACCATGCTCTTTCATACCCTAACCTCCTTACATGGTTCTACAAGTATAGAGGAGAGAGAGAAATGGAGTCTTGCATCTCTAGAGGACTCCGTTAATATTTGCCCTCCATTTTCTTGGCCTGAACATCTAGTATGACAAATGAAGGGTACCAGTCTCCCTGTTGGATTTTTAACCTTTTTTGCCATATTGTGCTAAAAGGAAGAATAGTGAAGCAGAAGGAAACAAGAGATTCAAGAGGAAGCCATGAACAAAGCTGGGAACAATGCAGGGAAAGTTTGCTAGGGTCTTCAAGGCAGATTATAAACCAATAAGTTAACTCTGCCACCTAATTCTACCTATAGAATAGCTAAAAACAATTTTTGGTTGACATTTAAATTATAAAAAAAGGAGAAGAGTGTAATATTCATTATAAAACCCAGAAACCTTTATTAAAACAATACAAAGACAATATTTTCTTTTCCCACCATACGACTTTGTAGAATACTGTTTGTACCCAAAGTAAGCAATATCTCCATGTTATAATGATGTTTTTAAAGGGAATGTACAGTAGTTTTGTACATATTTTATTTATTTCTGGGCAAGACAAGACTAAGAAATACATTAGTATTTTTTTATTATATATGATAATTTTTAATCTGCTAAATAGGAAATATTGTATATAAATATTATGTGTCCTTATATCCAGCCAACAGGTAGAGCTGTGGGCTCAAAATAAATCAAACAAAAATCAGCACTATACACCCAAAACATCCAGAAAAAAAGCTGCTCGCAACAAAAAGGCGTTATACCCAGAAACCTTTCATGATCAAAAAATAAAAAATTGTAGCGCTAAATAAAGAGTCATGTGAAATTATATATAATCCATAAAAAGTTCATATGTGTAGAATATATCAAATCTTTCCCAATGGCTAAAAAAGGCCACTCACCTGAACAGGCTGCTCAATTAAGTGCAGCAAAAAGGCATATATGCGGAGTTTCTTCAGATGACTCAAACCTTTTGAACCTGAAAAACTGGCGCTCCGGATGAAGTAGGAAGGAGAGAAAATACATTTAGTGCAAAACTGCTACAATACCAGTGTATGTAACACCATTTAGGACGAAAACAGTGAAAACTGTAATAAAAATGTGATGACCAAAAGCATCCACCAGCACATGTAGTTGTGGTGTATGACGAATTTTAACCTGAGCGCTGCCCTCTGGAGAATTGTGGAAGGATAGCATTATTACCTGCATCCCCATTCACATATGCTCTATTGCTTCACAGTTAGTTGGCAACATACATGATGGTGAGTGCGCCCCACATGTGGGTGGCAGTGGATGCTTTTGGTCATCATGTTCTAATCTGTTTTCACTGTTGTCTTGAGTGGCATCACATACACTGGTGTGGATTTCAGTGTGGTAGTGTAGTAGTATTACGCTATATTATCTTCTATCCTTCCTACTTCATCCGGAGCTCCAGTTTTTCAGAAGAGGTCTGCATCATCTGAATAGGCTCTGCCTTTATATATGCGTTTTTGCTGCACTTAATTGAGCAGCCTGTTCCGGTGAGTGGGATTTTTTGCCATTAAGAAAATCTGAAGATTTGATATATTCTACACGTATGAACTTTTTATGGACTATATATAATTTCACATGACTCCTTATTTAGCGCTGCAATTTTTTTTTTTTTTTTTTTTTTTTTAGAGCTGTGGGCTACTTTTCACATTTTCCCTGATCCTGTTAAAGTGGAAATCTCACCACACACAGGTTCTTACACAGAGTAAGCCCTAAACTTGCAAGGAACCTCCAACCATGCTTCACTGTTGTCTGCAGACACTCATTGTGTAACTCTCCGGGTCTTCGCAAGCAAACAGCCTTTTGCTAATGCCAAATATTTACAAATTTTAGGACGGGCATGGAAACAAGGCTAAGCGACTCAATTATGCACAAGACATAGGGACTGGGGTGCAGGAAAATGGCAGCAGATGCTCTGAACTGATAAATCAAAATTTGAAATATTTGACTGTTGGAGGCAGTTTGTTCACTGAAGAACTGGAGAGTGGTATAATAATGAGGCTGGAGGCAACAGTGAAGCATGGTGGAGGTTCCTTGCAAGTTTATGGCTGCGTTTCTGCAAATGGAATTGGAGATTTGGTCAGGATCAATGGTGTCCTCAATGCTGAGAAACACAGACAGATACTTATTAATCATGCTATACCACATGGGAGGTGTGCGATTGGCCCCAAATCCTGCAGCAAGACAATGACCCAAACATACAGCCAATATCATGAAGAACTATCTTAAGCGTAAAGAAGAACAAGGAGTCCTGGAAGTGATGGTTTGGTCCTCACAGAGCCTTGATCTCAACATCAACTGTCTGGCATTACATGAAGAAACAGAAGGATTTGAGGCAGCCTACATTCACAGAAGGTCTGTGGTTAGATCTCCAAGATTTTTTGCGCAACCTACTTGCCGAGTTCCTTCCAAAATGATGTGCAAGAGTACCTAGAAAGACTGATGCTGTTTTAAAGGCAAAAAGGGAGGTCACACCAAATACTGGATTTGAATTTCTCTTCTGTTCATTTACTTTTTTTTAGATTTGGTACAAACTTAAAAGCAACTTCACAGTCTGCTTTCACGATGCTCAAATAGCTGAATAGCATCAGTACACTGAAAGGTGGAATCAAGAATGATTATTAAAATCTAAGCGTAAAGTGATTACCTGAAGCACTCTTGGGTGGACAGCTGGGTACTGTTACTAATGGTACTGAATGAGCATTGAGAGCTGTGAGAAGAAAGAGTGGACAACCCCCTGCAAAAAACAATAGACAACTTTAGTATGAAAAAAAAAAAAAAAAACAAACAAAAACATAATGGTGTTTATGTACAATATAGGATGTATAAAATTGGCTTAAAACCATTAAGCTGATTTTTTTAGCCCTGGTTTCAATGTTTAAAGATGATTTTCATGCAAAGTGTATACAGGATTTTTGTTCAAGAAAAATCCTCACATAGAAACTACAGATCTCAAACTTTAAAGCCCAACTTCAGCCAAAACATTTAATTTGCCTTTAGATAGAGGGAAAGGTGTGTGGCTTATGTCAGGTTTTCCCTGCCATCACTCTTTTACAGAAACAGAAGTTGAGCCTTTGTCTTCAGTACTATGCATTATTTTACAGGTACAAGCATGCATATCAGGAGTTGGGACTTCACAGATGGAATACGGGTTCTAGCTAAGTGATCTGGAAAGAGGAGGACACTAGCATTTTAGAATGGCACCCACTGCTCATGCTCACTCGAGGAAAAAAACTGCCAATCATCTTTCCCAGTGCCCCAGATGAACATTTGTGGTTGCATTGTGCTGTTGCTAGCTCCTAGAAGGAAACATAGGACACCTTACTGACAAATATACAAAAAACCCAAAAACATACAAGATGAACAGACATTAATTAGCACTACCAATGCCTTATGTACATATTAGTAGAGGAGGGGCCCTGGCGTGTATCTTGAACAGATGACCCATAATGTGAAGCTAAGCCACTGTGAGGGAAGTTCTGCTAGTCAGCATCACAGTGCTGTCTATTATGTTCAGTATTTGTATGCTGGTAGTCCTCAGGGGTCAAACTGGGTGTTAACGACAGAGGGACCCAAGGAACAACCTGGGGTGCCCACCGGAAAAATAAGAGCCCTCATGTAGAAAACTGTAAATTATAATATACATACACACAAAAATACAGTGGGGACAAAGTATTCAGACCCCCTTAAAATTTTTCGCTCTTTGTTATATTGCAGTCATTTGCTAAAATCATTTAAGTTCATTTTTTTCCTCAATGTACACACAGCACCCCTTGACAGAAAAACAGAATTGTTGACATTTTTGCAGATTAAAAAAGAAAAAAAACTGAAATATGACCTGGTCCTAAGTATTCAGACCCTTTGCTGTGACACTCATATATTTAACTCAGGTGCTGTCCATTTCTTCTGATCATCCTTGAGATGGTTCTACACCTTCATTTGAGTCCAGCTGTGTTTGATTATACTGATTGGACTTGATTAGGAAAGCCACACACCTGTCTATATAAGACCTTACAGCTCACAGTGCATGTCAGAGCAAATGAGAATCATTAAGTCAAAGGAATTGCCTGAAGAGCTCAGAGACAGAATTGTGGCAAGGCACAGATCTGGCCAAGGTTACAAAAAAAAAAAATTCTGCTGCACTTAAGGTTCCTAAGAGCACAGTGGCCTCCATAATCCTTAAATGGAAGACGTTTGGGATGACCAGAACCCTTCCTAGAGCTGGCCGTCCGGCCAAACTGAGCTATCGGGGGAGAAGAGCCTTGGTGAGAGAGGTAAAGAAGAACCCAAAGATCACTGTGGCTGAGCTCCAGAGATGCAGTCGGGAGATGGAAGAAAGTTGTAGAAAGTCAACCATCACTGCAGCCCTCCACCAGTTGGGGCTTTATGGCAGAGTGGCCTGACGGAAGCCTCTCCTCAGTGATAGACACATGAAAGCCTGCATGGAGTTTGCTAAGAAACACCTGATGGACTCAAATGGTGAGAAATAAGATTCTCTGGTCTGATAAGACCAAGATAAAACTTTCTGGCCTTAATTCTAAGCGGTATGTGTGGAGAAAACCAGGCACTGCTCATCACCTGTCCAATACAGTCCCAACAGTGAAGCATGGTGGTGGCAGCATCATGCTGTGGGGGTGTTTTTCAGCTGCAGGGACAGGACGACTGGTTGCAATCGAGGGAAAGATGAATGCAGCCAAGTACAGGGATATCTTGGATGATAACCTTCTCCAGAGTGCTCAGGACCTCAGACTGGGCCGAAAGTTTACCTTCCAACAAGACAATGACCCTATGCACACAGCTAAAATAACGAAGGAGTGGCTTCACAACAACTCCGTGACTGTTCTTGAATGGCCCAGCCAGAGCCCTGACTTAAACCCAATTGAGCATCTCTGGAGAGACTAAAAATGGCTGTCCACCGTTTACCAT
Source organism: Lithobates clamitans (assembly GCA_037952925.1). Lineage (NCBI taxonomy): Eukaryota > Metazoa > Chordata > Amphibia > Anura > Ranidae > Lithobates > Lithobates clamitans. The sequence continues at coordinate 2,732,507 of JBBGZY010000981.1, read as the reverse complement.
CCAACCTGCCAGAACTGGAGAGGATCTGCAAGGAGTTATGGCAGAGGATCCCCAAATCCAGGTGTGAAAAACTTGTTGCATCTTTCCCAAAAAGACTCATGGCTGTATTGGATCAAAAGGGTGCTTCTACTAAATACTGAGCAAAGGGTCTGAATACTTAGGACCAGGCGATATTTCAGTTTTTCTTTTTTAATAAATCTGCAAAAATGTCAATTGTGTTTTTCTGTCAATATGGGGTGCTGTGTGTACATTGAGGAAAAAAAATGAACTTAAATGATTTTAGCAAATGGCTGCAATACAACAGTGAAAAATTTAAGGGGGTCTGAATACTTTTGTCCCCACTGTACATACAGTACACACACACACACACACACACACACACACTGATCGTCCATATGTTTATGACCACTGACTGGTTAAGTCAGCCTTTTACTGGGGTGCCTTCCAGTTTCTTTAGGTCACCTTGGCAAAATGCCTAAAAATTGCCCAAAATGGTATGCAAGCCAGCAGGTAGTTCAAGTTTGCCTTTTTTTCCCCCAAAAAGCAACAGGGTTTTATTGTGCACCATTACAACCACCTAGCTGTCCGCTTCCTAAAAATCAATGTCATCGGTTGAAAAGGAAGACTGTGGGCGCCTGCACAGCATCCTTGTTTGTCCCTCCCCTGCCCCTCTTCGTCAGCACTGGGGGTCTCATTAGCTGAGTGAGGGAGAGAAACTGAAGAAGCATTCAAATACTAGTCAAAAACAGTGTGCAAAAGGTGTATATACTTTCAAAGTATAAATCAGCACCAACGTTGGGTGTCCTGTGTGTGGAAGTTGCTGCATTATGTAAAACTATTTGTTCAATTTCAGTTCAGAGCACCTGGAATGGGAATGCTGAGACTGCAGCCATGTGTTGGTACAAATGACTCCCTGAACTACAGGCCCCAATAGACTGAGCAGGAGGAGCCTTGAGGAGCTCTTTATTTAATTGCCAGGGAAAAGCCAGCTTTCTTGGCGCTGCAGAAGTCCACGCATACAGACCTGCCTGTGTGATCAAGAGACAGAGGGGGTTATTTACTAAAGGCAAATCCACTTTGCACTGCAAGTGCACTTGGAAGTAAAGGCGCTGTAGATCCAAAGGGGGACATGCAAGGAAAATAAAAAAAAAAACAGCATTTTAGCCTGCACATGATTGGATGATAAAATCAGCAGAGCTTCCACTCATTTCAGATCTACCCCTTAGATTTAGAGAGACTGCACTTCCAAGTGCACTTTCAAGTACACTTGCAGTGCAAAGTGGATTTGCCTTTTGTAAATAACCCCCAGAGTCACTCCTAAAGAGGTTGAGGTTGAGTGTAAATCAACGAAGATCCAGCAGCACTGGCAACCTCATTGACCTTGTGGGATTGCCACCGAAAGACCTGAGTGTTCTTCACTCTAGCCATTTGAGTTGCAGCCACATTAGAACAGGACCGAAGGGGTCCCCCTTCCACCTTAAGAGCCTATCATTACCTCTGGGAGTTGACTTTGTACTGTTAGCAGTAATCAAGCCGCTGAGAGCAGAATGCTTAGAGCAACCAATCCGCACCCCTTATAGTAATTCAGTTCTCCCATTAGCCTCAAGCTCCTACTGCATGATTACCAACTGAGCGCCGGTTGTACAGGATTATTACCATCTCTGGCCCACTTCTACTCCACCTTGCAGCAACACTTCCTTAAAGGGCCCCAACAGTAGGCGACAGAAGATAATTAAAGGACTGCCCCTATCTTGCAAGTTCCCCTTCACTGTTTATGCTGCTCATTTTTGACAGCGACTACCCAGTCGGTTTAGGCCTAGCACAGCCACCTTAAGTGCACATTGTATTACTGCTGACTGTTGCATTTTAAGTGGCATTACTACAGTTTATGTTGTGCTGGGCATTACATACCATTTATGCTTGGCTCTTACTCTTAGTCAGTCTATATGCCAAACTGTGTCACCACATTTGGCAACTTGTGTGTATTTGCTTGGGGGATCAACTTTATATCAACAGTAATAATATATTAGGTTTACCTTTGCTAACTGTTTTGGTGCCTGCTTTAAAGAGACTAGTACCAGTACTATTATTGGTTGAAAGGTATTATTTTCTGTGTTCCACTGTGTTTGCTTGCTTTTATACTCAACCATGTGTGTCAGAGGGGCTAAACCCCTTGAGGAGGTCTAGGCCAAGAACAGAGGACCCATCTTACATACATAGCTTCAAAAATAGTTTAGTAGTTTAGATAATATTACTGATCATAGTGACTTTGGTGAGGTTGTAGTAACCCTACTGGGTGTAACTGGATGAAGTGATCTCGCACAAGCGATAAATAACACTATAATAACACTGTAATGGGATACACATATCGCTAAAAAAGAAAAAAAGTGTCTCCATAGGTGTAAATAAATGAACATAGCAATATAAAAAAAAAAGTCAATGTGCAAAGATACAATAAAGTGTCCAAAATGCGCAAATACAAGTAAAACACGTGCAAAATAGCAATAAAGTGTCAAAAATGTTCCTAAAATGACATGAAGTATTAGTGCGTCATATACCCAAAAATCACAAAAATGTGAATGAATCCCCAGAAATATATATAATATAATGAGAGTAATGAATAATGAAGCTCGATAGTTTTCTTAGTAAGTGAATGAAAAATAACTTCTGTCGCCTTCACAGCCTGATGGATCCAATAGAAGTGTTGTTAAAAAGGGAAAAGTGTCCATGTATATTTCTAGATGTATTGTGAATGGCTTCTTAATGCTATAGACTCCCAGAATTCTAACCTTAATGATGGGGGTAAGTAGTATCCAAACATGACCAAAAGATCTCCACTATCCTTCATGAGTGGGCGGGCCCTCCAGCATTCCTCCAATGGGTAAAGTAATCCACTCGGTTATCCCAGTATATTCAAAGGAAATGCCTCAGTGAGATATGGGGGACAAAACAAAAAAGCCTCCAATAGTGCAATATGTCAGGACCAAACAATAAATTTATAAAAAAAAGGGGGGCAAAGTGAACTCTTTACAACATTTACAGCATTAAAAACAAGCAAGGAACAAAATCGGCATTGCTCCGCGCCTTCTTACGTCTATCTCGGCCAAGGACTTTAGATTTTCATGAAGTGAAGATCTTTGGGCATGTTTGGATACTATTTACCCCCATCATTAAGATAAGAGTTCTGGGAGTCTATAGCATTAAGAAGCCATTCACGATACATCTAGAAATATACATGGACACTTTTCCCTTTTAACAACACTTCTATTGGATCCATCAGGCTGTGAAGGCGGCAGAAGTTATTTTTCATTCACTCACTAAGAGGACTATCGAGCTTCATTATTCATTCCTCTCATTATATTATATACATTTCTGGGGATTCATTCACATTCTTGTGAATTTTGGGTATAGGACGCACCAGGGGCGGACTGATAACTCATGGGGCCCCCGGGCAATAGGAGATTATGGGGCCCCCAGGCAATCAGAGATTATGGGGCCACACACACACACAAATATACAATCACACAGTATACACATACATGTACACACAGTATACACAGACAGATGTAAAAAAAAAAAAAAAAAAACACCACAGATTTATACATACTGTCCCTGGTTTTACTGAGGCTGGCAACCCTGATGGGGCCCCCTAGTGGCCCAGGGCCCTCGGGCAGTGCCTGAGTGGCTCAATGGTCAGTCCGCCCCTGGACGCACTAATACTTCACGTCATTTTAGGAACAGTTTTGACACTTTGCTATTTTGCACATGTGTTTTACTTGTATTTGCGCATTTTGGACACTTTATTATATCCTTGCATATTGACTTTTTTATACTGCTGTGTTCATTTACACCTATGGAAACACTTTTTTCTTTTTTAGCGATGTGTGTATCCCATTACAGTGTTTTTATAGTGTTATTTATCGCTTGTGCGAGATCACTTCATTCAGTTATACTATGTTTTAGGGTTTTGTGTTACACTTTGAGGTTTTGCTACATTTAATATTTAATTTTCATCACTTGAGTTCTGTCACTAGCTACGTTTCGAAATACTCCCAGTAGCGCGAGAGACATATCCACTTTTTAACCCTACTGGGTGAGGTGCAACTTTGAGGGTGCAACTGAAGAATACTCCTGTCTACAAAGTGATGAGTTGTTTGCTCTCTATGCCCTGGGGAACCAGGTCCCTGCCTAGGTCCTCAAAGGGGCAATCAGAGGGATAATATTGTATGCTTGTTTAAGCAAAAGTAAAAACCATTTGTTTATTCAAACAGCAGAGGCTCCCATTGAGATCTGTGGTGTGGAGTGTCTGGAGATGGATTGGTGTCATTGTATTTGACGATCAAGTTACTTTATTTCACCAAAGACGTGCTTTGTGACTCATACTTAGCACATCCTCAGTTTAATCACTTCCGGACCGCATTCCGCACATTTACTTCAACAAGGCGTTCCGGCTGTGCGAAACGAAGTACCTGTACAAAAGGAAACATTCCACCGTGCTAGGTGTATACAATATATGAAATCTTATACAGTCTCAATATGGTGATATAGAAAGTGCTCGTGCTCAATAGTAAATTTGTGTTCCAAGGTGTTCAGACTGGGTGCCCCACATAGATGTATTCAGCCTGGGTGCCCCCCACCCAGGAGTTGACCAACTATCTCTAGTATAGTCATTCAGGCATGTGGGAAGACCCCTGGAGAGATCCGTGTTGGCACCTCTTGTAGTGAGTTGCCTCATATATATTAAAAGGAATGATGAAAGAGAATCCTCATTCCGCAATGGTGTAAAAAAGTTTATTGATAAAACCAGTTAAAAAATGACACTCACATGCAATGGTGCCTAAATCCTGGTACGTATAGCAGGCGATTGTTTGGGAAATCAGCCCAAAAGTGTGCTGCTAGCCATGGTTTGACTCAAATCCAAGAGAGTAGCGTGCTGTACGTTGCTTCGTGAAGCAGCTTCCGGGGGCACGCGCTGATAGGACGGGGAATGGGGGGGGGGAGACAATCAGCGAGTAGGCCACCCACGATTGTTCCCCAGAGAGGCAGAATGGCAATCTGCTTATGTAAACAAGACAGATCGCTGTTCTGGCAGGGGTGAAGAGACCTTGTGTTCCTGCTAAGCAGGCACGCAAGCTCTGTTCTCCCAATCAGAGCAATCCCCAGTTAGTAAGCACCCCCTAGGGACACACTTATCCCTTTGATTGCCCCTGGTGTTAACCCCTTTCCTGCCAGTGTCATTAGCACAGTAACCAAGCATATTTTTAGCACTGATCACTGTATTAGTGTCACTGGTCCTCAAAAAAGTGTCAGTTAGGTGTCCTATTTGTCTGCCGCAATCCCCCTAAAAATTGCTCATCACCACCTTTACTAGTTAAAAAAAATAAAATAAATAAAATAACTATATCCCATCATTTGTAAACGCTATAACTTTTGCGCAAACCAATCAATATACACATATTGGGATTTTTTTTTTTTTTACCAAAAATATGTAGCAGATATTGGCCTAAATTGAAGAAGAAATTAGATTTTTTTCAATTTTTTTATTGGATATGTATTTTAGTAAAAAATCTTTTTCAAAATTGTCGCACTTTGTTTAAAGCACAAAAAATAAAAACCACAGAGGTGATCAAATACCATCAAAAGAAAGCTCGATTTGTGGAAAAGATACGCAGATGTTCTGTACTCCCTGATTTGATTCACTAGAGTGTGCCCACACAGACACACTCCGGTGAAGCAAAGAACCAGGATGTATAGAACATCTGTGTATCACCTTTAAACTGAGGAAGTGGCACGTATGAGCCACGAAATGCATTTTTTGTGCAATACAGTAAATTCAGGTTCATCAAATACTAGGACTCTGATCCATCTCTAGACATATTGCACATCTCAGTGGGTGCCTCTGCGACTTAAAATCGCCAACCGGTTTACACATTTTCTCAAACAAGTCTGAGAACTGGAGAGGAAGATATTTAGGCCATTCCAGGACACAGGGAAAACTTCTGTAATGTGACGATGCACATTTTTTGGGGGGTACACAGTAGGGGGGGATAAAGAGATTTTTAAAAATGGTGAGCTTATCTTTTTGACTGAGATTTATTTCAACCCATGCCTTATCCTCTCTTTCAATTGTTTTTATTGAAAATTTTACAAGGTGGATGAAAAATAAACAGGTTACAAATAGAAATCCGAAGACAGTAGAACTGACAAGTAAATTCTCCATTGTAAAAAATACATGTATAAGGAAAACACAAGGGACATAACGAACATGTAGGCCTTACCTATCTACAGTTTTAATTTTAACATGTTCTGTTTCTTCATCATTTTCCAAGTTCTAGGAAGAGAGGAAAAAAAAAAAAAAAAAAGTTTTGTACGTCAGCAGAGAACATAACTAAAGTGATGTTTCTTTTGTTGAAAGTAGGGAGGGAAATCGTGAGAAATGGGTCAAGAATTAGTGCATATTTGCAGCTTTAATCATTAGAAAAAAAATGCAGAGAACATGCAGTTTTCAGTGAGGAAGTATTATGACTCAGCAGTGGAGGGGTGAGTGGTATGACTCCTACAAAAGGTGCAAGTTAACTTTCCAGATATGGCATTTAAATCATTCTGTCATGTTGACTCACTAAAGGATGGAAATCGGTTTTGTTTATATAAGAGCAGGACCAAAAAACGAACAGGATGATGTGATTTTACTTAAAGAACCCACGCCACACTGAGAAGATCATGAAAAAAATTAAAATAAAGGGTTGCCTTGAATGAAAACCGAAGTATTAGATCTAAGTGTAGCACAAACTCTTGGTGGAGCTGCTGGTTTAAAGCGGGCCGTTACCTTCACTTCTCGATACCTCTGTTTCAACGGCACCGGGTCTAGGGTCCCATTGAGTTTACCTCTGGACGATGTAGACACCAACACTTGGGTAGATTTTCCAATGCTTTATTGAGCGAATAATAAAGGAAGTAGCAGGAAAGAGGCAGAAGGAAAGTTGCAGGGAAGCTCAAATACCTTCCCTTAGTATTCTTTAGAACATTCTCTGGAATTGAACACTTGTGGTTGAATGGTTGAATACGCTCCCCTTGTGGGACTCAATCTTTGCCCGCCTGGATAGGCCTCTCTCACTTGCCTAGCAGCCAGTACGTAGCACGAACAAAAGTCTCTGCCACAGACTTGTTTGGAATAAAACCCGTACGATCCTCTGCCACAGGATGTATTTGTTTGCAATGAATGTCAGACACAGTACTTGAACCTTTAAGCCAACCCGGCAGTACTATACTGTAAGACTACTTCAGAATGCGTCCTCCAACCGAGTCACCAGGCCCCTCTCCAGACCAGCACTCTGCATGATCCTTCCATGACGGGTCCTCCCCTGGGATCTTCTCGGTTGTCCAGCTTCTTCACTCAGGATAGACAGCTCAGGACCATTCCTCTGCTGCTGTGGTAGGCCCCAGACAGGCTTCTGGGCCCACCCACACGCCGCAGCGACGTGGGCCTCCGGAACGGAGGACCACGAGGTGGTACTCTTAACGCATACCTGTCGGCCAGGAGGGCCAGCAGGTGGCTGAAAACGAACCCCTAAACATGGCGTCTGTTCCATAAATACCCTCTCCCAGAATGCAACTCGGAGGACCACCTCCACCGAGATATCTCCGGGACAGAGGAGCACTCATTATGCTTCAACACGTTGCTTTTCCAACACCAGCCCATGGTGACAACGACACCCACCGGCACAGTGTGGAACACAGAGGAAAACAGAGCGTCATTCGAACTGTGCCTTCCAGTGGCAGTGAGGCCCATAAGGGACGCACGGGCGCTGCCCCCTCTTCTCCAAATACCCCCTCTATGCCCAATGGATAGCTTCATGCATTGCACGAATCCATCCATGACCGCCGCTGCCACCCCCTATTCAGGCGTCCGGCGCCTGAATTACAGCGGCGGGGTATTTTTTTGAAGCACCTGATTAGAGTCAAAAAAGGTAAACAGCAAGCGCCATACTTGGCACTCGCAGTTCACTCTGCTGTGTTCGGAAAGCAAACGAATATTTCCTAATACTGAACCGCCTCTCCGCCAATCAGGTGCTGGGGTCTGCTACCTGTCACCTGATTGGCTGAAACGACAGGCACTGCTATTGGACGCCTATCAGGAGGAGAGGACGGGAGATGAGGATGGCAGGAGATGCATGAAGGACCCCGCTCGTCGCTGTCACCCACTGCCCACCAAGACAGGGTAAGTGCCGGGCAGACAGCGAGCGGGCGGGGGGCACACTGACAACGTTTAATGGGCACAATGACTGCAATTGTTTTATCAATTTTTTTTGCGCACCAGCCGCCACTGGTGCCTTCTGATAAAGGTTATATCCTTCAACAAATGAAACACACACTACATTTACATGGTGTACTTGTTCTTCTAACTAATCTCAATGAATTAAAATGTAGCTTTGGCACATAGAAAAAGTAAAGTACATAACTACATTTACCACCACTTTAAATCTATTGACACTAGAACTGGTTGTTCCAGATCAGCTGTCAATGATTAGAACCTTCTTATGAAGTAAGCAGGTGGAACATGTCTGGTTTCAAACCACAGATATCTAGGGTCTGGTGTTCTCAATATTGACATGTGAAGTTTCAGAAGGTTGTAAACGTCCTCTTTTTTCAAATGACTGTAGATGTATACAATGATCAACCATAACATTATGACCAGTGATGGGTAAAAGGTGAATAACGTTGATTGATTATCTTTTTACAATGGCATCTGAAAGTGAGTAGTATTTATTAGGCAGATAGCTATAGATATATAGATATAATGCAGGCCACTGGGCCTTTACAATAGATGTCCTGTCCCCTCTCCCTCAAAATATGGTTGTTGTAAGAAGAACCTTTTATTTTCTGCCTTCTTCATAGCCACCACTGCATAATGTTGTTGACTTTGAAGCCATTCTTTGCGTATCTTCATGCAGCAGGTATTTTGTGGAAAAAACAAGCAGGCCAGGATGTCCACAGAAGGGCCGCTGAATACCAAGGTCTGCACCAGGGCAAGGAGCATGTTGGTTCTGCCTGCAACAAGCCAGGGATCCTGGAGGTCCACAACAGTCACCCGATTACCTGGAACGGAGCAAAGAGCCAGTAGTAAACATGTTTTTACTGGAGACAAGTCAGAGGCCAGGTGGGCCGGAGGTAGCCATGCAGGAGCCACTAAATACCGGGGATTCCACCGGAGATTGCACCGAAGAAAGCAGCCAGTGGTAAGCTGAGAGGTAGCGAACGCAGCTGCAGACCAACCAGGATCAACCAGGAACACACCACCCGGTGGAAGGTAGACGAAAAGCAGACGATTGGAACCAGAATCTACAGAGCTCTAATGCGGTTCAATGTACCATCAATATCTGGTAGCAGGATAGAAGGAAGGATTAGCAGGGGACCTCTATCCCATCACGACCTCTCACATCACACGTCCTCTCTCACTGCCATGCCCCGCCCTCGAATACAGGGTTTCTACCAGGGATTCAAGGAGGAATCAATCGCAGCACGTATAGATTACACCATTTTGGCACCAAAGGATACTTGCAACCAGGGGCGTCACTAGGTCTGCAAAAGATCTGGGGCTAGAGCCCATAGCAACGAAGTAAAGAGAGTCGTATGCTTGGGTGGGCATACATATGTATAGAGTGTGTGTGTGTGTGTGTGTGTGTGTGTGTGTGTGTGTGTGTGTGTGTGTGTGTGTGTGTGTGTGTGTGTGTGTGTGTGTGTGTGTGTGTGTGTGTGTGTGTGTCCAGCGAGGCCCCCTTACATTAGGATCCCCAGAGAGCCTCCCCCTTAAATCAGGGTCCCCAGAGAGCCTCCCCTCCCCTTGGGGACCCCTGCAGAGACTCAGGGCTATGGGCCCCAGATTCGGGGCTATAGCCCCAAAAGCCACCCCCTAGAGACGCCACTGCTTGCAAGCCTTGGTGGAACTTCAAAGTATGTTTGATCCTCCTTTCCATAAATTCTACATATCTAAATCCAAATTAAGCATGTGTGGGATGAGCTGGAAAAACAAGGGTGATCCATGTAGACCCCACCTGGCAACTTACAGGACTTAAAAGGATCTCCTACTGACTGCCAGAAACAGCATACCTTCATAGGTCTAGTGGAGTCCATGCCTAGATGGGTTATGATGGGTGGTCACGTTATGGCTGATCGGTGTATACACACATACTGTATATACACACCGATTAGCCATAAGATTATGACCACCCACACACTGAGGCATGGACTCCACTAGACCTCTGAAGGTATACGGTGGTATCAGGCTGAATACAGGTCACCTATTGGAACCAGCATTACCTTTTTCAGGAATTTAAACTACAGTAGCTCTTCTATTGGATCGGACTATACAGTACAGCTTTCGCTCCTCACGTACATCAGTGAGCCTTGGCTGCCCATGACCCTGCCACTGGTTTTCCTTCCTCAGACACCTTTTGTTAGGTCCTGACCACTGCAGACTGGGAAGATCCCACGAGAAGTGCAGTTTTGAAAATGCTCTAACCCAGTTGGCTGGCCATTAACCACCTAGGGACCGCCCACCGTCATTATACGTCGGTACTTTGATGCTGAATACCGTTATAGCAGCATCTAGCTGCCATAACCTCAATATTTTTTAAAATGGCCGGCGGTCCTCTTTCAGACAAAAATGCTCACTTTTTCCTGCTTTTTGAATCGACTTCAAGCAAAACATGTTCACTTGTTGCCCAACGTACCCATCCACTTTCAGGCAATATTGTAACAAGATAAACAATGTCATACACTTTAACTGTCATTGGCCATAATGTTAAAGCTGATCAGTGTACGAAATCTAACAACTTTTCCTTTCATGTAAAAAACAACAAGGTTCCTACACCCAAACCTCCACTCCGCCAGGCTTTCCCATTGGACAGAGAGGCCAACCATATTTACATAGTTAGCTACAAAGTCCATCCTGGTTCAACCAATAACAACTAGAACATTAAAGCACTAACAGGGAGGCAGGAGTGGGTGAGACCAAGCATTATTTTACAAGAAAATATACATACTTAACATACTGGTTTAAAGTGCATGTTGGGGGATCATATGCATTACATATCTCCACAAAAAAAATAAATAAATAAATAAAACCACGCATTTCTTCACCTGAACTGCTGTAGATGCAGAAATACACTGGTTGATCTGCCAAAAATCCACTGAACTTTTAACTTCTGGTTTGAGCTGACGATTGCAATGCCTCCACTGCACTGAAATCCCAAGCAGTGTGGACAGCCTTGCCTTGAGGTAAAAAGAGTCCTACTATCCCCTCCCTGGTCATCCCCACATGAATACATTAAATTTTTTCTCAGGAAAACAATATTGCTGTCTGGACTCCCAAAAACCAGCCCACATAATCACACACATAGGTTGGATTTGATGGACTTGTGTCTTTTTTTCAACCTCACCTACTATGTATAGTGTGAACATGGAAGGGCTTTTGCATGATGTAGTATCTTCTGCCTCTGCAAGAATTTTACAATTGGTGGTGCTTGGGGGGTATAGAGATACAATTAAAGGTAAGCTCTAGTTATGCATTTATTAATAACCATATACTAGGTTTAAATATTCCAAGTTTACCACATGATTACTAGAGAGAGAACATGACCAGTGTGTATACCGTTATGCGTCTAGTTGCTATTGCATCCCAGCTCATATGATTAAAAAAAAAATCCACACTATTTGTTAAGAAAGTAATTTAGATTGAAGAAAAAAAAAAGACAGCTCCATCAAGTTTGGGCTTCCATAGTGCTTGCACTTATGGTTCAGAGAAAAGCAAAACTAAACCTACTGTTGCCCAGGTTTAGAGATTATATTTCAGGAAACCTGCACGGAGAATAGGGTAGGCTGAAAATAAAGGATTTACAGTGCCTTGAAAAAAAGTGTTTATACCCCTTGAAAATTTCCACATTTTGTTATGATACAACCAAAAACATAAAATGTATTTTATTGGGACCAACACAAAGTGGCACATAATTGTGAAGTGGACGGAAAATGATAAATTGTTGTCAATTTTGTTTACAAATAAATATATGTAAAGTGTGGCGTGTATTTGTATTCAGCCCCCTTTACTCGGATACCCCTAACTAAAATCTAGAGAAACCAAGTGCCTTCAGAATTCACCCAATTAGTAAAGAGAGTCCATCTGTGTGTAATATAATCTCAGTATAAATACAGCTGTTCCGTGAAGACATCAGAGGTTTGTTAGAGAACCTTGGTAAACAGACAGCATCTTAAAGGCCAAGTGACACACCAGACAGGTCAGGGATAAAGTTGTAGAGAGGTTTAAAGCAGGGTTAGGTTTAGGGCTGCAACGATTATTTTCATAATAATTAGTTGGCAGATTGTTTCGATTAATTGGTTAATAACCTTAAAGAAAAAAAATTGTGGTGTACAATTTAGTTAATATGTAAAGTTTTTAAAAAAAAGGCAATTTATATTTGAATATCTCTATGCAGTGGTAAATATAAATAACCAACTATATGGTTAGGGAGCAAAATAATCCACTGAGAAAAACAGAAGAGATATACTGTATATAATATTAGAGGAGATATATACTGCATATACTATTCAAAGGGCAAATCTGGTAAATAGCAGACTCAGAGTTTTTTTTTTTTTACTTAAAAAACAATGTCTTCCTAAAAAAAATAAAAATAAATGTTATTTTAAGATCGATTTACTAATCGTTAGTGGGGTCAAATTGACGTTCATTTTCAATCACAGTGACAGGAAAATTTGGAAATAGAAAACTTCTTGGTCAAAGGAATTTTCAGACAGTATGTGGTTTTCGTTCAGAAGTTACATTCATTTTAAAAACAGAATGTTAAAAACAAGTGAAAATTTCAAACATTCTTTCATTCAGCAAATGTACAAAGATTTTTCGTTTGAATATTCTCGTCTGAAAATTAATCAGTGTGGCCAGCATAAGACTCGGTACACACCTATGCAGTTAGCTTTTGATCTGTTTCTGCAGTGCTTTTTGCATACGTGATTTTGCTTCGATTTGCGCTTTTGCATTTTTTTGGGCCAATTTGTTGTTGGGCAGATTAAAAAACACAAATTGCTGCAAAAACACATTACATGCTTTTCTGCAGCTTCTCCATTGAAGTATATTGAACCAAAAAAAGCAGTTTTGCGTTAAAAGAAAAGTCTGACCCTTTCCAAAGATGTGAACCAGGTCTAAGACGTTTAGTAACATAATGGGGTTACAAAAAACTAAAATTAGCCCTTTATAGTAAAAAACAAAACAAAAAAACCAGATAATCACTACTGTAAGGGGCTCATTTTTTATTGTAGAACTGTGAAAGGAATATTTACAGTAGCGATTTTTTGCTCTTTTTGTACTATAGGGCTCATTTTAGTTTTTTTTTTAACCTTATTATGTTACTGGCCGATCGATTATGGAAATAGTAATTGATTAATTTCATAATCAATCGTTTGGTTGTTTCAGCCCTAGTTAGGTTATAAAAAAAAAAAAAAACATCCCAAGCTTTGAGCATCTCACGGAGCACTGTTCAATCAATCATCAACCTAAAATTGAAAGAGTATGGCACAACTGCAAACCTACCAAGACATAGCCTTCCACTTAAACGGACAGGCCGGGCAAGGACAGCATTAAATCAGAGAAGCAGCCAAGAGTCCCATGGTAACTGTGGAGGAGCTGCAAAGTGGGAGAATCTGTCCACAGGACAACTATTGGTCGTGCACTCCACAAATCTGGCCTTTATGGAAGAGTAGCAGAAAGAAAGCCATAAGAAGTCCCATTTGCAGTTTGCAAGAAGCCATGTGGAGGACACAGCAAACATGTGGAAGAAAGTGCTCTGGTCAGACGAGACCAAAATTTTTCTTATTTTCGTAAAACAAAAAAAACACTGTGTGGCGAGAAAATAACACTGCACATCACCCTGAACACACAACCCCCAACATGAAACATGGTGGTGGCAGCATCATGTTGTGGGGATGCTTTTCTTCAGCAGGGACAGGGAAGCTGGTCAGAGTTGATGGGAAAATGGATGGAGCCAAATACAGGGCAATCTTAGAAGAAAACCTGTTCGAGTCTGCAAAAAAGACTGTAGAATGGGGCAGAGGTTCACCTTCCAGCAGGACAATGGCCCTAAACATACAGCCAAAGAGCTGCAATGGAATGGTTTAGGAGGAAAGCATGTGTTAGAATGGCCCAGTCAAAGTCCAGTTGAGAATCTGTGGCAAGACTTAAAAATTGCTGTTCACAGATGCTCTCCATCCAATGTGACAGAGCTTAAGCTGTTTTGCAAATTAGAATGGGCAAAAATGTCACTAATTTAAAGCTGGTAGAGACATACTCAAAGACTCGCAGCTGCAATTGCAGTGAAAGGTGGTTCTACAAAATAAATATTGACTCAGGGGGGCTGAATACAAATGCACGTCACACATTTCAGATATTTATTTGTAAAAAATAGACAACCAATTATTCATTTTCCTTCCACTTCACAATTATGTGCCACTATGTTGGTCCATTACATAAAATCCCAATAAAATAAATTTACATTTTTGGTTGTAACATGACAAAATGTGTAAAATTTCAAGGGGTATGAATACTTTTTCAAGGCACTGTATTTGAGCCAAATGATCCCCTGCCTCCTGTGAAAAGCACCAGCCAGGTATTATCTCATCCTCTTCTGCTGATGGGCTATGTTCTTTGAGTATTACCTGAAGCAGCATGTTGATGCCTTCTCGAAAGAAACTATATTAATGGATTGTAATCCCAGCAAGAGCATTATTGAAGAGGTGTTAACAGCAATTACGAGAGCCAGATGTGGCATTACAGTAATGGGGAAAACAAACACTGGGTGCTAATGCACTACCTGGCTTCTTACAGATTTTGCAGGCTCCAGAGCAAAGGATTACCCTTAAGTTGCACTTGAATAAAATCCAATATAATGACAAATACCTTTTAAATAAGACACAAACACATCACAACACTCTGGATCAACTGTGGGCATAGGATTGTGTATACGGAGGTTTCCATTTGCGGCTTTTTTTTTTTTTATTGGTTGAACTACTGTAAGCTGGCACAGTATACAAAAGCGTGGCAACTCTGCCCTGAACTCAGAAAAATGCAAAATTGTTGTCACACAGGAAGCTGCATTCACTGACAGGCTTATCAAGTATTTGTGGGACTTTGCAGGTGGATTAAGTGAAGACTGTAAATTTATTTATTTTATTTTATTTATTTATTTCAGGTACTTATATAGCGCCGTCAATTTACGCAGCGCTTTACATATACATTGTACATTCACATCAGTCCCTACCCTCAAGGAGCTTACAATCCACGGTCTGTAAATGCAGATGCACTTATAATAAATTCTGTAGCAGACTTTTTTTTTTTTAAATGGAAGCCGTACTTCTACTTTTAGGCCTAGTTCACACCTATGCAGGTTGCACTTTTACATATTCCAGGTGCATTTTGCTTTTTTCAATACACGCTTTTGATCCATTGAAGTCTATGGAACCAAATACCAGAAAAAAGTCCCTTTCCATAAAATGCACAGATGTGAACTACATCCATAGGAAACCATGTTAATATGGACTGTAGTGTGTTTCTGTAAAACTGAAAAACGCACAAAAAAAAACCAAACACAAAACAAAACAAAAAAAAAAAAACACAACATGCATAGGTGTAAACCAGGCCTTACATTTCCTGAAATTTAAACCGCATCATCTCACACAGAAAACCTGAGGTATACATTTTGACCAGACAGAAAAGTTCAATTTAATGTAAGGCCAACTTAAGGATTTCAGTACAGACCATTATGTAAAAAAAACCTTATGTAATACAGTATTTTATGTTTGAACTCACCTTGTACTTATGCCGATTCTGCTGATTCTCATCTCCGACAAAATGCAGGGCCCCAAATCTTGGTCCAGTGTCCTCAATAGACACCTCGAATGCATCATCAATAGTGAAATTACCCATCAAACTTGTAGAACGCTGTAGTTTGACCTACACAGTATAGAGAGATAATGTAAAGAAAATCTGGTAAAAATCAACACATTCCACATCAGCCATGTATGAATTTATGACAAATTATGAACTCTACAGATCCAAAACCCTTAGGCCTTATTGCACACAGTTGTACCTAGGCTCACATTTTTTGGAGCTTCTGGCGTTTTTTGCTAAAGTTCCTGAACACAACTCAATACAAGCCTACGTGTCCATGCACATAGACTTTTACCAGAGTTTAGGAGCAGCAGCATTTGGAGGCAGTAAATGCTCCTCTCCTGAACACGGAAAAATTGCATTCAGGAGAGGAGCGTTTTGGCAGAAAAACCCTTGATGCACATAAACCCTTCTAAGCACTCATTTAGTGCTTGAGCATTAGTTTATTTCAATGATCAGAATAAAGGATTATTCTGGCTAATGAAATGAACGCCTAAGTGCTTGACACTGCTAAACGCGGTACACATATTTACCAGCATCTTTCTGCTGCCAGGAGTGTCCAGTGTACAAGAACCCTTATACTATATTGGGGTCAGTATTAGCCAAGAGAAGCAACAGATGACAGTCAAATTCTTTGCGGTTGACTGGCAAAGAGGAAGTTTTATGGGAGGAAACCAGAGTTCCCAGAGGAAACACGAAACCCCAGGGTTAACCGCCCTATAGACAGTCCAGATGGAAGTGCCTGCAACTGCAAGAGGAGGTCTCCACTGAGTTTTAGTCATCCGTCGTCTCTCTTCCTGTCTGCTAGGCGATTCAAGAATCACCTCCGGCCCAGGACAAAGAACAGGTCCCCTGTGGGAGGGATATCGCACAGTCTTGGACATGCTGTTCGTCACCCACCACTTGGGGGACTCTTACTGACCGTGCATCAATGTGTGTCTGCAATTGTGTCAGACAATATTCCGAGATGCGCGACACCAGCATAAATGCCACAGTAGTTTTATTTTCCTACGATAAAGACAATGAACTCAGAAGAGAGTTCATTCTCCTGAGCATGGAATCCAACAATACCCTGTCGTCTCCCAAGACTAGGTCGGCAAGTCTGGATCTGTGGGGGAAAAAATGCATCTGGTGGGAGCAGAGGGTACTGGACCCTAGTCTTCCCCCGGCTTCCATCAGACCTAATGGACAGGAACACCCTTTCCCACTGCTCTGGCCTTGGTTGTGGAGCAAGAGTGTTTTTCTTGTCCTCCTGTAACCACCTCTTCCATAGAAATTTTGTAATGAGGGGGCCCTACTGCATTCACCATCCAGGCCTTCTCCCACTTCTTAACAAGTGTTCCAGAAACCTTTGTATCTTACTAGGGTCTGGTCACCTGAATGCCTTTAACCCTCCGTAATGCCATCCAGGGGGTCACCCCCTGATACCAAGCCCTGGTCATTAGAGATGCTCTGTTTAGTCTCCTATATCAGGTGCATACAGGTGGCCATTAGGCACCATCCGGCCAGCAACGCTGTAACATCAAACACTAGTGAAAAATGCAGGGTGCTAGCTTGGTTGGGATTCAAACTCATGACCTCTGTGTTTAAGGCACCGTTTTGGTGCAACACCTTCAATGTGAGCTCTTTTTCTTCACCGTTTGTGGGTCGACCCAGAGAACCTGGAAGACCCTTGCCTGAAGATTTTAGGTGAGCTGGTTTGCTGGTCCCACACAGGCAAAGTTTTTACCGCAGTGCCTATAGTGCAGACTCTGAGCTGACCCCTCTGGTCATGAGTGCACGCTACCTAGCCAATGTGCCAGGTATATCAAATGCCAGCCTGTGTTTGGGGCATGTAAGATACCTCACATAAAAAACACAGGGAGAACCCACAACTTGATGCAAGTACTGGAATGTTGGGGGATCTGAACTAACCACCCCAGTGTTGACAGGCAGAAATGTCAGCCACCCAGGCCTACACGTGAGGTGCTGGGGCCTGCTTCCACTGCCTGTGCAGGTGTCACAGAGGAGTCCATCCCACCCCTTTGGTGGTCCACAGCAGCTGCTGGGTCTTCCCCTTTTGAACACCAGACCCGCAGGGATGCCAAGCAGAAGTTCTCACCTCTAAACCACGGAGCTGCCATATTTCCAGCAGGAGGTGCAGGTGCTGTGCAGTACCTAGGACACGAACAGCTTTCCCTCATTGGGATTTGAACTCAGGTCCCCAGCAGACCAGTCAGAGCCCTTAGCCTATGAGCTACCATCCATGCTCAGTTTGCACCGTATGGAGACTAACTAGCTTGTCCGGCGCCCGCTGATGATGTCATACGCCCCCGGAAGTGACCCCGCTGCATGCTTCCCGTGGACCAGCTTGAAGCACAATAGCTCTGCGGCTTCCTCTTTCCCCTACATATACTAGCTATGCTGTCAGCGAGGAAAGCACTCAGCCATGCTGCCTTTGTGACCCACGCTTATGGGGCCAACATCACCGCGGTCCTGGCTTTCCCCAGAAACTGAGGACAGGGAAAAGCAGTACTCACCCACTCCCCCGCTGAAGGCTCTGATGCCTTTGTGAAACTAATAATGGAAACCTCCAGTCCAGAGGTGACCAGCAGGAAAGGGAAACTAATAATGGAAACCTCCAGTCCAGAGGTGACCAGCATGAAAGGGTATTGTATCCTACTATCATTGGTAAGGCACAGTCTGGGGCTGTGGGATGTAGCAGCCGCCAAACTGGCAGGTAACCCTGTTTGTGAGGTAGTCCGAGCCCTGGGACCTCCCCCCTCCACCAGCCAGACCCGTAGGGACCCCCCCCCCCCCGGGAATCACCAGCCCCCATGTGCCTCCTTCCCTCCGACCACCAAGAGGGAACCCCACCAGTGGAGCTGCAGGGGACAGACAGGTAAGGGATGCAACCCTCCCCCCCCCGCCAGGGCTGGAGGTTTTCTAAAACCTTGTAGACACGATTAGATTTTCGGATGACCATTCGTCTGTTTTTGGTTGCATGCTAGTCTCATGTTGAAAGTGAAGAGGTTACTCACCATACAAAAATTCTCATAAGAATACAACTTCAGAACGTCACTAGTCAACATGTCACGTGTTGACTAGTTTTGTATGTATTCTTTCGTTTCTGAGCATGCTTAGTCTTGCTCTTACGATATTTTTTCGTACGAAAACTGCACTAATGAAAACAAAAAACGGACGTCGAGTTCACGTACGACAAAAATTTTACAGTCTGCACATACAGCTTTTGTCGGACGAAAAGCCAGAATCACCATACTAATGATCTGAAAATCAGCAGATCACACATACACACGGGATGGAGTCCATCCTGGCTCCTGAAAGAGTTAAAAGGAAAGAGGAGAAACGCCTTAAAGTTGCATATCCATGTTGTCCTACAGGGATAGACTGAGTAGCAACCTCAGCCTGGACTCCAACCAGGCCATGTCCCAACACATTTCACTCCGCACACCCCCCCCTGCCGCCCCCCCCCCCACCATGGACCTTAGTCTTGGGGATAAGGAACTCATGCGTGTGGTTCCACCCAAAAAAACAAAAATACCTGAAAAATTATAAAAACAAAAAAAACATTTGGAAATTTTTTTTTTTTACTTACCTCTAAATGCCTGTTGCTAGGTGGTCCCTCGTAGTCTGCATCTTCCTTTGCCTGGGCTGGTGACATCACTTCCCCCTCGGCATAGGAAGGGCTCGGCTCTGCTCCCTCCCTCCTGTCAATCATCTGGGACCCATTACAGGTCCCAGGTGATTGAGCGGCCAATCACGGCGCGCGACGCCGCTCGCGCATGCGCAGTGGGTGCCAGGCTGTGAAGTCACAGCCCGGCGCCCACAGTTGAAATGCTGGCGCCGCTGAACGGAGGGGGAGACGAGTGGGGCTTCGATCCCCCCATCGCTGGACCCTGGGACAGGTAAGTGTCCAATTAAAAGTCAGCAGCTGCAGTATTTGTAGCTGCTGACTTTTAATTTATTTATTTTTTAATGGACCCCCTGGGTGGAACTCCTCTTTAAGCATCATTGATAGTAACTCATTAGGTGGGAAGAGGTAAAAAGGTGTATGCGATTCGTTGTGATAAGTGTTTTGTGTAAAGGAATAAATCTGTCGGTGCAATTTAACCTAGAGCGGCGTTTTTCAACTCCAGTCCTCAAGGCGCCCCAACAGGTCATGTTTTTTGGATTTCCATCAGATGAAACGGCTGTGGTAATTGCAGTGAAACTGTGCAAATCACTTGTGCAAAATAGAAAGCCTGAAAACATGACCTGTTGGGGCGCGTTGAGTGCTACTCTCTATAGCAGTGATGGCGAACCTTGGCACCCCAGATGTTTTGGAACCACATTTCCCATGATACTCAACTACACTGCAGAGTGCATAAGCATCAAGGGAAATGTAGGTCCAAAACATCTGGGGTATCAAGGTTCGCCACCACTGCTCTATAGGATGCATAGTGTTATACAGTGCCTTGAAAAAGTATTTGTACCCCTTAAAATTTTCCACTTTTTGTCATGTTACAACCAAAAAGATGAATGTTTTTTATGTGATAGACCAACACAAAGTGGCACATAATTGTGAAGTGGAAGGAAAATGATAAAATGGTTTTCAACATTTTTTACAAATAAATGTGAAAATTGTAGCGTACACTTGTATTCAGCCCCCTTTACTCTGACACCCCTAACTAAAATCTAGTGGAACCAATTGTCTTCAGAAGAAGTCACCCAATTAGTAAATTAAGTGCACCTGTGTGAAATTTAATCTCAGTATAAATACAGCTGTTCTGTGAAGCCCTCAGTGGTTTGTTAGAGAACCTAAGTTTTTTCACCTTAATGCATAGAATGCATTAAGGTGAAAATTTTTTTACCTTTACAACCCCTTTAGTGAACAAACAGCATCATGAAGGCCAAGGAACACACCAGACAGATCAGGGATAAAAGTTGCGGGGAAGTTTAAAGCAGGGTTATAAAATATATATATATCTCAAGCTTTGAACATCAAACTTTGAGCACTGTTCTTTCCATTTTTCGAATGATAGATTGAGTATGGCACAACCGCAAACCTACCAAGACATGGCCATCCACCTAAACTGACAGGCCAGGCAAGGAGAGCATTATTTAGAAAAGCAGCCAAGAGACCCATGGTGACTCTGGAGGAGCTGCAGAGATCCACAGCTCAGGTGGGAGAATCTGTCCACAGAACAACTATTAGTCGTGCATTCCACAAATCTGGCCTTTATGGAAGAGTGGCAAGAAGAAAAGCCATTGTTGAAAGAAAGCCATAAGAAGTCCTGTTTGCAGTTTGGAAGAAGCCATATGGGGGACACAGCAAACATGTGCAAGAAGGTGCTCTGGTCAGATGAGACCAAAATTGTACTTTTTGGCCTAAAAGCAAAACGCTATGTGTGACGGAATACTTACACTACACATCACCCTTAACACACCACCCCCACCATGAAACATGGTAGTGGCAGTATCATGTTGTGTGGATGCTTTTCTTAACCAGGGACAGGGAAGCTGGAAAGAGTTGATGGGAAAATGGGTGGAGCCAAATACAGGGCAATCTTAGAAGAAAACCTTTTAGAGTCTGCAAAAGACTTGAGACTGGGACAGAGGTTCACCTTCCAGCAGGACAAAGACCCTAAACATACATCCAGAGCTACAATGGAATGTTTTAGATCAAAGCATATTCATGTGTTAGAATGGTCCAGTCAAAGTCCAGACCTAAATCCAATTGAGAATCTGTGGCAAGACTTCAAAAACAGTGTTATTACCTGTTAACTACTTCTTCAAGAGAGATACGCTCCTTTCACCTAGCACAGGAAACACGTGATCCACATTATAAAAAGGCAGACACAGGCAGTAGCCCCTCAGTATTAACAAATAAACAAAGGCACAGAATAAACATTTCTCTTAGCGAAGCTCCCTATATGACAGTATAAGCATCACAAAATAAAAAGGAGGGATTGACGCCGTCCTGGAAGACTCCTGGAAAAAGTAGTTAACAATAACACTGTTTTTCCATCTTCCAGGATTGCTTAGACAGGACAAAATAGGAATACCCAATTAGGGTGGGACCACAGCCTCCAGAACTTTCCTGCCAAAAGACTGGTCCTGGCTGGCCAGCAGATCCAACCTGTAATGTCATACAAAGGTCTGGAAACTGGACCAGGTTGCTGCATTGCAAATCTGGAGGGGAGATGCTCCAGCCCTTTCAGTCCAAAATGTCGATACTGCCCTGAATTTTACCATCCACTAAGGTCTGGACTATCCTTGTGTTCTCTGACCTATTCCATTTAATAAAAATGTGCAGCTTCTAGCGCTGGTGGGAATTCAGGGATAGAAAATAGTGGGGTCATAGGCCCATCCAGCGTAGATAGGCATTTCCTTTTCATCACTGTGTCCCATATCTTTAGTGTTGATGTCACAAAAGTTGTTAGTTCTTTTTTCCCGGCTCAAAACTGGGAGCGATTTAAGTTGTAAAGAATTAATATCTTCAAGGGTTACCCATTGTATTTATTTTGCATTATGAAACCAGTCAATAATCCTAATTATAGACGCTGCACGCAGGTATATTATAAAGTCCGGAAGGGCAAGACCTCCATTCTCATTTGTTCCAATTAGGATTTCTCTTTTTATCCGTGATGATTTTTGTACCCAAATAAAGCTTCCTATGGCTTTGCATAGTTGTGACATTAAATTAATTGAAGGAACCAAAGATATTACCTGAAATACATATAGTCATTTTGTCAATATATCTATTTTCACTACATTAATTCTCACCATCCATGAATAGACCACTATCATATCCTTGAAGTGATTTTATAACTTTTCGGATCAATAGCAAGTACTGGTAGTTTAACTCCTGTAATTTAGCCAAATCTCTTGGGATATATATCCCTAGATATTGAATTGCTATTTCTTGCCATTTAAAAAGGAAAAGTTTTTTGAAGGAGTTCCTGAACTTCTTTTGGGAATGATATACTTAGCATATCGGACTTATCATAGTTAACTTTAAAGTTGCTTACCTCTCCAAACTTTTTAAATTCCTGTATAAGATTAGGTAAACTCGTTTTTGGATTGGTGATACATAGTAATAGATCGTTCGCATATACGGACATTTTATATTCTTTTCCTTTGACCTTAATACCTTGAATATCGCTATTGTTGCATATAGCTGTAGTAAGATGTTCCATTATTATCACATATAGCAAGGGGGACAGGGGACAACCTTGCCGGGTACCATTTGATATTTGCACATGTTCTGAGAGTATACCATTTGTGCGTATTGTCGCTCTGGGATTGGAATATAAGGCCTTAATCTTATATAGCATTCGCGGGCCAACCCCGAGTTGATTCAGAGCTTCTCCCAGGAAACACCAGTCCACCATATCAAATGCCTTCTTAGCATCAACCGATAACAGGCATGATGGAATAGCATTTCCCTGGACATACAACATTAATGTGCAAGTTTTTATTATATTGTCCCTTGCCTCCCGACCCATCATAAAGCCCACTTGATCTATGCTGATATGCGTGGGAGTCTATTTGCAATTATTTTAGAGTACAGACGCATGTCTATATTTGTGAGGGAAATTGGTCGATAGTTACCGCATATCGTTTGATCCTCATCTGGTTTAGGGATAAGTGCAATGTGTGCTTCCATACTCTGCAGTAAACATTTAAGAGGCAGATAGATTATAGGTCTTACTAAGAATAGGAATAAGAATGTCCTGAAATACCTTATAGAATCGAGGAGTATATCCATCCAGGCCCATACTTTTGCCTGGGAGTATCCCAGATACAACTTATTTTATTTCTGCTATCGAAAAATCTCTTTCAAAAACGCACGTTTCTTTAGGAATGACAGGTAATGCGGTTTCTCTAATATATTGGCATATTCAACCCCCCCCCCCCCCATCCTATCTTTACTTCTCTTTTGTGTTGGTATATTATAAAGTTTAGAGTAATGTGTGAAAGGTCTTAGAAATTTCCGCAGGATCATATGTTGCGTCCCCCAAGGTTTTTTTGAATTGAACTATAGAGGTCTCGGGCTGTCATTTCAAAACTTTTGCTAACAATCGTCCCGGTTTATTCCCCCGTTAATAAAACCTGGCCCTATTTTTATCCCTTGTTCGCAAGGATTGCTCATTCAACAGGGTTTGTAATTCAATCCCACAATGCCAAACACATTCCAATTTCTAAGGTACAATTTTGTTTATGAGAATCTTCCAATATTGGAATTTCCTTTGATAGTTGATATATTTTGGCTGATTTCTCTGCCTTCAATCTAGCTCCATGTTTAAATGAACAATCCACGCAACACACATTTTAATGTTTCCCATTGTATGGGGATTGACGCATTCTCCATTTCATGAATCTGCAAAAATCGCATCTCGGATATCCAGTTCACATATTTTATCCCTAAGCAGGTTATCGTTTAACCTCCATGATCTTTGCAATTTCCTATATTCAGTCACCGCCAACTCCATAGTTAGCTATCGGCACGTGATCTGACCACAGGAAACTCCCAATTTCAGGAAGCAGGAGTCATCATCAATCCCATTTGACGAATAAAGAAATAATCCAATCTATGGTAAGTGTTATATATAGTTGAGTAAAATGAATAATTTTTCTGTCTGATGTTGAACCCTCCATAAATCCACCCAATTGTGTTTTTCAAGTGTCTGTTTAAACTCTTTTAGTTGGCCCCTATTTTTAGGTCAATGAGTCAATGTTGTATCCAATTTTGAATCCATTTTAAAATTTATATCTCCTCCCATAATAACCATTCCTTCTGCTTTTTCCATTGCCTTCATAAAAACCTGTATTTCAATCTTAATCTGATCATAGTTTGGCAAATAACAATTAACAACTGTAAAGATCTTTCCATACACTGAGATTAAGATTAAAGACCTTCCATCTGCACCTTTCCATATTAGTAAAATTTGATGAGGTAAGGTTTTATGGAGTGCAACGGAAACTCCTTAAGATTTAGAATAGTGGAATGAATCATGGATCCATGTTGGATACTGTATTACGTATATCGGGAATGTGGTCTGACTGAAAAAGTGTTTCCTGAAAGAGTAGGATACCAATCTTCTGTTTATGAAAAAAAGTTAAATATTTGCATTTTTTTTTGGATGGAGAAGCAAGACCTCTAGCATTAACCACTTCAAGACTAGCCTCGTTTTGGATTTTAGGTGTTTACAAGTTTAAAACAGGTTTTTTTGCTAGAAAATTACTTAGAACCCCCAAACATTATATGTTGTTTTTTTTCTAACATCCTAGAGAATACAATAGCGGTCATTGCAATACTTTTTTTTGCACCGTATTTGCGCAGCGGTCTTCTAAGCGCACTTTTTTTGGAAAAAATTCACTTTTTAAAAAAAAAAAAAAAAAGACAACAGTAAAGTTAGCCCAATTTTTTTTTAATATTGTGAAATATAATGTTACGCCAAGTAAATTGATACCCAACATGTCACGCTTCAAAACTGCGCCCGCTCGTGGAATAGCGTCAAACTTTTACCCTTAAAAATCTCCATAGGCGACGTTTAAAAAATTCTACAGATTGCATGTTTTGCGTTACAGAGGAGGTCTAGGGCTAGAATTATTGCTCTCACTCTACCGGTCGCGGCGATACCTCACATGTGTGGTTTGACCACCGTTTTCATATGCGGGAGCTACTCACGTATGCGTTCGCTTCTGCGTGCGAGCTCGTCGGGACAGGGCGCTTTAAAATTTTTTTTTTTTTTAATTATTATTTATTTTATTTTATTTATTTTTTCACTGTTTTTAAAAAAAAAAAAATTTGGATCACTTTTATTCCTATTACAAGGAATGTAAACATCCCTTGTAATAGAAAAAAGCATGACAGGTCCTCTTAAATATGAGATCTGGGGTCAAAAAGGCCTCAGATCTCATATTTACAAAAAAGTCGTTTAAAAAAAATGACACAAAAAAATTTGTGCCTTTAAGAGAGTGGGCGGAGCCGTCGTAATGACGTCGCTCCGGCCGTCACATGGTATGGAGACGGGTGGGCGCCATCTTGGCCTCACTAGTCTCCATACCTCAGCAGGGAAAGGACCCGATCGCCTCCGCCGCTACCGATGGCTCCGGTAAGCGGCGGAGGGTGCGGGAGAGCGGCGGGAGGGGGGGTGGCACCTCTCCCGCCGCCGATAACGGTGATCTCGCGGCGAACCCGCCGCTGAGACCACCATTATCGTGTACAGAACCGCTCACTGAAAAGATGGATATCTCGGTTGTGGCAGCAGCTGCTGCCGTTACCGAGATATCCATCTTCAAAAAAATGACGTATATATACAGTGAGCGGGGCTGGTTTTTACTTTTTCCGTAACAATCCAAAAGGGGAAGGAAAAACAAAAATTATATTATAATTTAAGTCTATCTTATGATGGAAAGTTCCCTATAGAGGGGGTTAGGAGCTGCTATCCCAAGATTTGCAGTATACTACTATCAATATATGCCAATACATTTGAACACAACCGACTAAGCGACCATCTGACCATGAATAAACTTCTTGATCCCCTTCAGTCCGGTTTTCGCCCTCAACACTCCACGGAAACTGCTCTCCTTAAACTCTCAAAATGACCTACTAATGGCTAAAACCAGTGGACACTATTCTGTACTACTTCTCCTGGATCTCTCTGCTGCCTTTGACACAGTGGACCACCCCCTCCTCAAAAAACTCCACTCCTTTGGTCTCCGTGACTGTACTCTTCCCTGTTCTCATCCTACCTATCCTACCTATCCCACCGCTCCTTCAGTGTCACTTACAACTCTACTTCCTCCTCTCCTCTTCCTTTCTCCGTTGGGGTCCCCCAAGGTTCTGTTCTTGGAGCTCTCCTTTTCTCAATATACACCACCTCCTTGGGTCAGTTGATTGCCTCCCACGGCTTTAAATATCATCTCTACGCTGACGACACCCAAATCGGTCTCTCCAGCCTCCAGCTCTCTCCATCTGTCTCATCACGCATCACCAACTTACTAGCAGACATATTAGCCTGGATGTCACATTACTTCCTCAAACTCAACCTATCCAAAACCGAGCTCATGATATTTCCTGCCTCAGGTGCCACTTCCCCTGATTTCTCTGTCAATATCAACGGCTCAACTATCAACCCATCTCCCCATGCCAAGGTCCTAGGTGTAATCCTGGACTCTGAACTAACCTTTCGACCCCACATTCTATCACTATCCAAAACTTGCCGCCTCAATCTCCGCAACATCTCCAAGATATGCCCCTTCCTAACCAATGTCACCACAAAGCTTCTAATCCACTCCCTGGTCATCTCCCGCCTCGACTACTGCAACTCCCTCCTCATTGGTTTACCTCTAAATAGGCTATCCCCACTTCAGTCCATCATGAACGCCGCTGCCAGGCTCATCCACCTCACAAACCGCTCAGTGTCTGCTACACCCCTCTGCCAATCCCTCCATTGGCTGCCACTCAGTCACCGAATTAAATTCAAGATACTAACTATAACTTACAAAGCCATCCACAACCTGGCCCCCAGCTACATCTCTAACCTAGTCTAGATCAAGGGTCTTCAAACTATGGCCCTCCAGTTGTTCAAGAACTACAATTCCCATCATGCCTAGCCATGCCTGTAAATGTCAGTTTTACAATGCCTCATGGGATGCGTAGTTCCGCAACAGCTGGAGGGCCCTGCTCTAGATCGTGGAAAATCCTAAGGAGAGCGAAGGGCAACCACTTGTGTCGGCTTCTCCCCTACCAATACAATAACACTCTGATTATAAAACATTCATCTCCGTTTATATCACACCCTAGACCATTTCCTTATCTAAAACGTATCGCATTTTCTTACACATGCAGATCAATCTCCAGGATACAGGGAGATAAAGGGGAGGGGAATAAATGAGAAAAGAGAAAAACAAAAAAAAAACCACACACCTTTTACCTTCTCCTTACCCCTTCTCTTTTTCCCTTTCCCTCCCTCCCCCAACCCTCACCCCCATTCTCCTATTCCCTCTCCTCCGTCTAGAGTCCTTCCTTATTTCCGGCTATCCTTCTCCCCAAGTTAAATCTTTTATCTCTCTTCCTTTTTAGGCTCATCTCTTCTAGTTATCAAGGTGATCTGGATCTTGAGTTACTTCTTAATTTGGGCACTGATATAAGCCCTGACTATGTTCCAGGCCACGGAGGTAGTTGGGTATTTTGGGAAGTTGGAGAATCTTCAGAAATCCAGGCAAATCTTCTATACTACAAAATATGGCTGTTCCTTTATATTGCACCTGCAATTGAAATGGAAATTTCCATCTATACCGAACGTCTCTTTTCTGAAGAAGCTCCAAGATAGGCGTCATAGCCCTTCTTAACACCAGCGCAAGTCTAGACAGGTCATGGAACAACATCAACTGAGCCCCTTCGAAGTTTATGGTTTTACATTGCCAAGCCGCTAACATGATTCCCCCCCCCCCATTTGAAAATAGTGTATTCTACAGATTACATCTCTAGGTCTTGTTGGGTCTGTCCTCCTAGGCCCTCCAGATCTATGCGCATAATCAATTATCTAATTTGTAGGGGGATTTTGTAATAGGGTGTTAAAAATACCCTGTAATGGTAATGGTAGGTCTGCAGAGTTTACAGTTTCGGGTATTCCTTTGACCTTCGGCCAGCAAAAGACCGATGAGAGCTTTTGGTCAGAAAATGTGACCATGTGTATGCTGCATCAGACTTCTGCTGGCCGAATTCCAGCCAGCAAAAGACAGAGCATGTTCTCAATTTTTCGGTCGGAAAAAGTTCCTATCCGAAAATGCGATCGTCTGTAGCAATTCCAACGCGCAAAATTCCTACGCACACTCGGAAACAATTTGACGCATGCTCGGAAGCATTGAACTTCATTTTCTCGGCTTGTCGTGGTGTTGTACGTCACTGCGTTCTAGACGGTCAAAAGTTCAGCGAACTTTTGTGTGACCGTGTGTATGCAAGGCAAGCTTGAGCGGAATCCCGTAGGAAAAGCCATCATATCTTTTTTTCAACCAAAATCCCGATCGTGTGTACGATCGTGTGCGCACTATGGTGTTTATGACATTTTTAGGACATATTTTAAACATTGATCTTGTTCTTGAATTATAACTTCAGCTAATGCCAGCTTTTGTTCATTTCTCCATATCATCCCTTGTGGGTAGAGAGCAGATATATGCTTTCATATCTCAGTTCTTTTTCCGTATCATTTGTTTCTGTTAACCGCATCATATTGATTGGTAAACTATTACTAAATTGCCCCATTTCTTCCTCTGTTGTTCCTGAGGTTGTAGATTACTATTGTAGATGATAATCCCTGTGTTGGCTGTAGCTGTTGGAAATAATCATTTATGTCTGTTTGAGTTGATTGTATCATTTGTATTTCCTCCAGCTATAGTTTTTTTATTTTGGGAATGGGGGGGTTACCTTTCTTGGGTGCTAGATTTCTAGACCACAATCTCACACTAGCCAGTAATTGTATTAATTAACTCCAAGGATCCCCCCCCCCTTTTTTGTTTTCTTTCCCCTCTCTCACTTCAGTCCTCAGGGGTTCAGTAGCCTCTCCATCACAGAATCAAGGTACACAATAAGTTAATTACACAGGATACACTGCTCCCGACCTGACTCACTTGTCTTCAAAAAATACAGGTTCACAATAGGATAGTTACAACTTTTAAAATTAGAATTCCTTTTTTTTTTGCAAATAGGAAGTACAGGTTCTATTTTTGCGGGTAATCTGTAAAATTGAGGGGGGTATACTATATACAATGTTTTAGATTTCGATTAGTTTAATTTTCTTCAGATCCTGCTGTCTTCCCTCTTTCTTCCAGGGCTACTTAGAAACTACATAAAATCCATTCATTGATAATACATTACTGCCCTGATCATATACTATTCATTTGATCTTATACTGTTCAAACATCAACCACTTGAGATCTCCTCTGTCAGTGTGGGCGTTTTTACTATATTTGCAGTTTGTTACCGTCTCCGCCGGCTACCTCTAGCCTGTCACTATGTGACTCGTCTTCTGGGGAATGCTGGCCAGGAAATGCCGGGAATTGATGAGATGCCAAGATACCGACAGCAGCCAGTGGGAGTGACATCTCTCCTCTGACCTCCGGAGCCTTCCGACGGTGGCTGCGAGTCTCTCCAATGCCACAGGCTTTCTCCGCCTTATTCGCAAGTAGCCCAGAGGCTTCTCTCTGCAGACTCCCACACACCGCCAATCAGACCCAACCCTCCAGCCAGAACGAGGATCCAATTAAAAAATAGTGTTGGCTGCGCTACCCCCAATAACATGACATGAAATACAACACTTTTTCTAAAATAGATCATATAACTGACACCGCTTGAACTTCCAATATCTGTGTATTACCGTATATATACTCGAGTATAAGTCGTCCCGAGTATAAGTCGAGGCCCCTAATTTACCACAAAAAACTGGGAAAAATTTATTGACCCGAGTATAAGACGAGGGTGAGAAATGCAGAGGGTCAACAATGCCCATCTGCAGCTGCCTGCCTCCCTGTGTCCTGTGCAGCCTACCTGTACCCTGTGCATGTGTGTCCCTCTGCATGTGTGTCCCTCTGCATGTGTGTCCCTGTGCATGTGTGTCCCTGTGCATGTGTGTCCCTGTGCATGTGTGTCCCTGTGCATGTGTGTCCCTGTGCATGTGTGTCCCTGTGCATGTGTGTCCCTGTGCATGTGTGTCCCTGTGCATGTGTGTCCCTGTGCATGTGTGTCCCTGTGCATGTGTGTCCCTGTGCATGTGTGTCCCTGTGTCCTGTACATGTCCTGTGTGCACGTGTCCTGTGTGCATGTGCAGCCTACCTGTGTCCTGTGCAGCCTCCCTGTGGCGATCTCCATCCTCAAACGGCGGCCAGCGTGTGATGATAGTGTTCGGCGGCCATTCCACAGTTCAAAAGCCGCGCCTCCTCCTCGTCTGTGATAGGCTGACCGCTGACTGCCTATCACAGACATTCTCTCATTCTCATACCACGGACGAGGATGAGAGAATGTCCGTGATAGGCTGAACAGCTGTCAGTGTACAGCCTATCACAGACGAGCAGGAGGCGCGGCTTTTGAAAGCTGCAATAGCCGCCGAACACTATCATCACACGCCGGCCGCCGTCTGCCTGCATGACACGCTGATCATGCAGACAGACGGCGGTGACTCGAGTATAAGTCGAAGGGGACACTTTCAGCCCAAAAAAAAAGGGCTGAAAAATTCGACTTCTACTCGAGTATATACGGTAAATTATATTACATATTGTCCAATTATGCTGATGAAGTTCAAGCGGTGTTATTTTGAAGTATTTTTTGATTTATGGTTGTGATCAAAAGTGTGGGTGTGTAATAGTGACCATATACCATTGGGCTATATTTATATCTTATTTTCATTTATGTCACTTATATGATCTATTTTAGAAAAAGTGGTGTATTTCACATTATGTTATTGGGGGTAGCGCAGCCAACACTATTTTTTTATTTAATTTTATTTCACCTATTGGAGGAATTTATTTCTTGACTGCAGCAACCAGTTTCATATGTTTATGTTTTTTGTATTGCTTGCATGATAATTTTTTTTTTTTTTTTGCGCCGGTGACTCACATACACTTAGAATGAGGATCCAGGCACTCCTCTCCCCAACACCAGGGCGCCCCTCCAGCACCCCCTCCTCGGCAGCCAAGTAACCCTTTGTCCAAAGCTGCAGGGCCCCACGCAGAGATGCCGCACCAACCAAGCGGCCAGGCAAACGCTGGTTTAATCATCAGGTCCACACGCGGGTCTATCCATAGCTTGGTATTACTGGGTCTTGCTACTTTGGGGACGGTCAGAAAGCAGACAGATGCCTGTAGCTCATCTGTTTCAGCAGTTCAGCGGTCCACCTGCGTACTCCTGTGGCAAAGCCACTCAATGTGCGGCGATCTTGGTCAGCAGCTCCGCCCCCAACATCAAGAGAGTTTCGGCGTTAATTTCATTGGCCAGAATAAATAAATTATTCTGCCCATTGAAATGAATTAACACTCAAGTGCTAAACATGCCTAGCGTCAATGCATTTACAATCGTCTTTTCTGCCCAAACTCTGCTGCCCCTAGGCGCACTGGCAGTGGGTTTTTTCCTGCCTCTAAATGCTGCTAAAAGCCTCTGTGCCCATGGACACATAGGCCAACATGCAGGATAGTTTGGAGGCAGAAAAGAAAAAAAAAAAAAAAAAAACGCCAGACGCCCCTAGGCGCAGCTGTAAAAAAGGCCAGTGTGCATGAGGCCCCAACCTTTTTACCCGTGACGAACCCTTAAAGCAATAGTAAATTCATTTTTGTTCATTTACACCTACATGTATGCCTATAATAAAGCTTATTCTGTAGGTACAGTAAATATCTCCTAAACGTTCACCTTTTAGGGGATACTTTCTTTAGTAGCACCATGGACATCACCGGGCACATGTGCACTGCACTCTTAACGGACGGCATGCCATCCATTGAGAGAGCGGTGCGGAGGCTGCGGCTCCTGCATGCATGGGAATGATGTAATCAGGGCTCCGCCATTCAAACAGCTGGAGTCTGCGCAGTAGGATCCGGCGGAAATAGCCGAAGCGGAATAGCTGAAAGTCAGCTGTACACGGCGCCTGTAAGAGGGCCCCTCGCGGGCTCGCTTCGCTCGGCTCTTTTAGATTGCCCCTCTAGGTCCACTTGGATGGTGGGGAAGGAACCTGGACCCAGAGCGCAGGTGCCGTGTACAGCTGATTGAAGCGTTTGAGCTTTGGCTATCTCCGGCGTCTGACAGTAGTCCGTGCTGCGCCTGCGCAGTACAGGGGGAGAACTTATCCGCCGAGGGAACATTCTCGGCAAGACACCGGGTAAAAATGGAAGCTCTGTCAGTGGTGACACCATGCCGCTGTAGGACTAGCACACTATGCTCTTAACTTGCAGGGAGAATTTTTTTTTCTTTAATTGCTTTAAAATAAACTTTTAGATCTCAGGGAACACCTGCCAATTATATCTATACTATATCTACAGCTTGCAATACATTAGCGTGAACAGTAAGCTAAAACATAGGAAAAAAAAAAAAAGCATTTGGAATGTGACGTACTAAGAGCATGTGACACCTAGGGCTGCTCTACACAAAGTTCTTTTTTTAAAACGATCTTTTTTATTTAAAAAGTAGTTGGAACCTGAAAGAAAGAATCCACAGTGTTTTACAGCCAGGAACGAAGTTGTCTTGCAATGCTTCCCAAATAAAGAAGAAGACAGCAGATTCCCAGGTGACGGTTAAAGTTCAAAATAAAACAAATAAGGTCCAGAAAACAAAAAGCAGTAAAGTTTTCACGCTGGTGTCCCACAGACTTTAACCGTGTTCCGGCGGCTTTTGAATTTGCCCCCAACACCGCATATTGTTCGCCGAACAACAAGTCTGGACCGAACTTATGCTCGGGCCGAACTGTTCACCCATCCCTAGTCCCAAATCGAATTATTTGTAGCCTACTCCTATTGACCTGAACGATCTTGAAGTTTGTAAACTAAGCTGGCCACACACTGATCGAAAATGGGACAGTTCAGCAAGGACCAGCTGAATTTCGATCATTTGACTGAAAGGACATGTTAAAAAACATCCCTCAATCAGTGGCTGCAGCACTGACCAGTGTATTCTGAAAGTGGGGATTGCTCCTGCTAGAATACAATGTCTAATTGTATTGTCAAAATCTAACCATGTATGGCTTGAACTTTGTGAAGATGCCCACATTTATGTGTTTCACACATTTCACAGAGCCTGCCTTCTGAACTAGAGAGGTGCCAAGAAGAGGAGTTTTAGGAGGCAGAGTCAGTACAGGAATCACTGCTTGTAAGCAGCAAGGTACCATGGGATATGTAGTTTATAGACACGGAACGTAAACTTGCTCACCCCTTGTATCAGCAATTAAAGTGGTTGTAAAGGTAAAGAAAACAAATACAGCCAGCGCCTCTGTTCTATTCTTTTCTACACTTTGATCTTTTATGGCCGGTCACGTGACCAACCACCCATAATGTACTGCGTTCAAGCGACCGCCGTAGGCAAATCGATGCACTGGTACGTTGCGGTCTACTTCCACATTTAGGATGCACAAGTGCGTGTAAATACACACCCCAGAGCTGTGTTGACATTCAACACAGAGCTCTGTACACAAGGAACAATACCTGAAACTTGGGAGATTAGTAAAAAGCAGCACACTGTACACACATTACACATAGTTAGGCACATATTTAACCCCTTGATCGCCCTAGATGTTAACCCCTTCCCAGCCAATGTCATTAGTACAGTGAGTGTATAATATCACTGATCACTGTATTAAATGTGACTAGTAAAGTCAGCGGCAATTAGTCAGTTTCCCCCCTAGCGTCAGAGTGACCGCCACACTACCGCAGTCCCGTTTTAAGTCACTGATCACCGCCATTCATTGTATTAAAAAAAATAGTTTGTAGGCACTACAACTTTCACGCACCAAAAACATGTTGCAGAATACACTTTTTCCAAAAATTTAAGAAGAAATTCGATTTCTTTTTTTATATTGGATAGGTTTTATAGCAGAAAGTAAAAATTAATAATATAAAATGAATAATATAAAATATAAAATATATTTTATATATATATATATATCTCAAAAAAAAAAAAAAAAAGTGGTGATCAAATGCCACCAAAAGAAAAGATATACATTTTGTTTGGGTACTAGTAACCTGTAAAGGCTTCTAATGCATCGCCTATTGACAATTTAAAGGAGAAGTCCACCCTAACACTAAAATCTCTACATCTACAGACATCCACGATCTAACACCAACTTATCTAACCCTGTAAAGAAGAAATCTGTATACAGTAAAACTTTGGCTTGAGAGCGTTTTGCAAGACGAGCAAAATTTTTTCTGAAATTTTGACTTGATACTACAAGCAGCGTCAAGTCACAAATGAGTATAAAAGAGAAGAGAGGCGCCTCTAAGTGTAGCAATATGGTTACATTTAATGAAGATACAACATTTAGCAACTCACATGGTTGACGATTAAAACAGGCACATCTAAATATGCAGGCATCCGGGGTAAAGTTGTCCACAGAGACCATCCTCCGCACTGCCGGCTCTCACCGCTGTCAGTCTGCAATCGTGAGCGGGAAGACTACCCTGCAGTAGAGCGATCTAAAAGGGAGGCTTGAACAGCTCGTGGAGCGCAGCGTGGAAAGGATGACGTCATCCAGGAGTACGTTGTACCTTCATTTAAAATGTAACCATATTGCTACACTTAGAGGCGCCTCTCTTCTTTTATACTCTGTAGCTCCTGATGTATTTTGCTTCTAATCGCCTTGTGGAGGCTTCCATTTGTGGATTGATATTTTATGGTTACACAACCTATCACATGGCTATAATCTTTTTATACGGATTAGAAACGGAAAAACCTAAGAATAAATGGTTGTGGAACAAATCCTCTGAGTTTCCATTATTATGGGGAAGTTCGCTTTGATATGCAAGTGCTTTAGATTACAAGCATGTTTCCAGAACAAACTATGCTCGCAATCCAAGGTTTTACTGTACATACCCTTTTGAAGCCAATCCGGTCTGGTCTCCAGTGGCAAGCGCTGCAGAGGACACAGCCGACAACGGCTGTGAAATGAAAGGGATGTGATGTCACCCATAGCGTTACTATGGGGCTTCTGTTGTCGGCTGTGTCCCCTGCACCCGCCTCCACAGCGAGGTCGCAACTGACAGCTCAGCGCGGGATCGGGTCGGACTGGCTTAAAAAAAAAAAAAAAAACAACTAAATAAGGTTATGTATACTGATATCTTCTTTATAGGGTTAGACCATGGATGTCTGTAGATGTAGAGATTTTGGTGTTAAGGTGGACCTATCCTTTAAAGCGGAGGTTCACACAAAAATTGAACCACCGCTTTTCAGAACCCTCCCCCCCTCCGGTGTCACATTTGGCACCTTTCAGGGGGGAGGGGGATGCAGATACCTGTCTAAGACAGGTATTTGCACCCACTTCCGGGCATAGACTCCCACGGGAGTCTACGCCTCTTCCTGTCCCGCCGCGCTGTCTGCTGGGAACACACATGGGTCCTAGAGACAGCACGGACCATTCAGACTGCGCTCCTGAGACACACACGGGTCCCAGAGACAGCACGGACCATTCAGACTGCGCTGCGTGACTCGCGCACGCTCAGTAGGGAACCGGGAAGTGAAGCCGCAATGCTTCATTTCCTGAATCCCATACTGAAGATGGCGGCGGCAGCACCCGAGGACCGAGGGACGGTTTGGCCTCAGGTGCCGACATCGCTGGACCCTGTGACAGGTAAGTGTACATATTTTAAAAGTCAGCAGCTGCAGTATTTGTAGATGCTGACTTAATTTTTTTTTTTTTCACAGGACTCCCTCTTTAAATTGTCAATAGGCAATGCTTTAAAAGCTGTTGCAGCTTGCTAGTTTAGAGTGATCATTAAAAAAAGAAAAAAAAAAACAAAAAACAAAAAAACAAAAAAGGAAGGGGAGAGAGAGAACTTTTTTTCTTTTAACAACTTCAGCTCCAGAAGATTTTACGCACTTCATGACCAGGGCATATTTTGCTACTTAGCACTGCGCTACTTTAACTGGTAATTGCGCGGTCGTGCAATGTTGTACCTAAACAAAATGTATATATTTTTTTCAAACAAATAGAGCTTTCTTTTGGGGGTATTTGATCGCCACTGGTTTTTTTATTTTTTTTTATTTCTTGCAATATAAATGAAAATTGGCGGAAAATTTTGGAAAAAAAAAAAAAAAAAATTTACTTTCTGCTATAAGACATACCCAATAATAATAATAATAATAATAATAAAAAAAATAATCAAAATTTCTACATAAATGTTGGGCAATTATGCGTCATGTTTGAATATTCATTTGTGTGCAATAAAATTCAATTTACCAATATTTTTTTTTTTAAAGTTTGTGTTGCGTAAACGCCTGCACAAACATCAATTTCAACATCCACCATTTTATTCCCCAGGACCCCTGCTTGCAGAAAATGTAGAATGTTGTGGGGGTTATAAATGTTCTAGAAAAAAAGCTGAGAAATGTGAAAACTGCTGTGGGCAGTAAGCAGTTAAGTCATCTCTATAGAGTTGAGGGAACTTTGTAAGATTGTTTGCCTTGTCCTCCCTGGAAGTATCCATAGGGATCCTAGCAGAGTGCACTCCCCTCCCTCCAGCACTCTACAGAGGAAACTATCTCATGTCATCACAGTAGTCGGATTAATTAAACAAAATACATGCAATTAGATATACAAACAGAGGAAATAACTGTCTGCACACAAACACCACAACAACCCCCTGGAGCCCACACAGGTCCACCCACCGCCACCAATCAGAGGTAAGTACTGCCCACCTACCTGTAGAACCCCCTATAGCCGGGACATAACCCCCGTGCAGTGTTCTCCCCCTCACTTCCAGCCTTCCATTACAGAATGATCTCAGCTCCTTCCTCCAATCTCCTCCCACAACACAACTTCACAAAAGAAACTTCTCAGCCGGTCACGTGACACACCCCCTCTCACTGCCCCGCCCCCTCCAAGTCCGGCCACCACCCCGCCTCACGTGACCCTCGCCCGGTGTAAATTAATGGACTCTCATAATTCACCTTTATTTAGGTAACCAACATGGGACAGTTCAGCTTCAGTTAATATCAGCGGGGATAGTTATATTCTAGTGAGGTGTAATTTATTGGGCCTTCTGTGCGGTCCTGATAATAAGTGTCGCTCATCACATAGGAGGCGACCGCTACAATACTCGACATGCGCTGTGGTGTGATCGGGAGATTGCGCGTGCGCAGAGATGCTGGGGTCCGCTGGTGATTTGTACATGCGCAGAGGGGTTGCTCAGGTCTCGCTGGAAACGTGACGTCAGTCGGATGAAGATGGCGGGGGTTGTGGCTCTGGGAGAGGGGATCAGAAAACGGATCATCACCCCGAGCAAGGCCGAGGTGTCTCCGTATCGGGATGGCACTAAGGTGGGTGAGAGACCGACAGGCATCTGTCCTCTGATCTGTGCCAGTGTTCATCTCTGATTGCAGCTATTCTACCTTCAGAGTTACATTGTTGTCATAGTGTCCTAGTTGTCGGTGTTACATTGTTGTCATAGTGTCCTGTTTGTCAGTGTTACATTGTTGTCATAGTGTCCAAATTGTT
This sequence comes from Lithobates clamitans, assembly GCA_037952925.1. Lineage (NCBI taxonomy): Eukaryota > Metazoa > Chordata > Amphibia > Anura > Ranidae > Lithobates > Lithobates clamitans. The sequence continues at coordinate 2,694,389 of JBBGZY010000981.1, read as the reverse complement.
GGTGTTACATTGTTGTCATATGGTCCTTATTGTCAGTGTTACATTGTTGCCATGGTATCCTGATTGTCGGTGTTACATTGTCATACAGTCCCGATTGTCGGTGTTACATTGTCGCCATACAGTCCCGATTGTCTGTGTTACATTGTTGCCATGGTGTCCTGATTGTCTGTGTTACATTGTTGTCATACAGTCCTGATTGTCGGTGTTACATTGTTGTCATAGTGTTCTGATTGTCGGTGTTACATTGTCGTCATACAGTCCTGATTGTCGGTGTTACATTGTTGTCATAGTGTTCTGATTGTCGGTGTTACATTGTCGTCATACAGTCCTGATTGTCGGTGTTGCATTGTTGTCATAGTGTTCTGATTGTCGGTGTTACATTGTCGTCATACAGTCCTGATTGTCGGTGTTACATTGTTGTCATAGTGTTCTGATTGTCGGTGTTACATTGTCGTCATACAGTCCTGATTGTCGGTGTTACATTGTTGTCATAGTGTTCTGATTGTCGGTGTTACATTGTCGTCATACAGTCCTGATTGTCGGTGTTACATTGTTGTCAGGGTGTCCTGATTGTCGGTGTTACATTGTCGTCATACAGTCCTGATTGTTACATTGTCGTCATACAGTCCTGATTGTTACATTGTCGTCATACAGTCCTGATTGTCTGTGTTACATTGTTGTCAGGGTGTCCTGATTGTCGGTGTTACATTGTTGTCATACAGTCCTGATTGTTACATTGTTGTCATACGGTCCATTTTTCTAGGGAAATCTATTTCTAATAGTACTATTGACATGACATTTTCACCACATATCAGTGACATGAAATTCATACAAAGAAACCAAAACAAATCCATTCAGAAATAAGTTGTGTGATAATAAAATGGGATGACAAGTTTGGATCACTGAAGGGTATTTACTTCATACACAATCCTTTGTTGGTAATGACAGTGTGAAGACTCCGCCCCCTGTATGGAGAGTCTAGTCATTGCATTGCTCAGGTGTGATTTTGGCTCATTCTTCTACACTCTTCAAATCCTGAAGGTTCCGCGGGCCTCTTCTATGAACTCTGATCTTTAGTTCTTTCCATAGATTTTCTATGGGATTCAGGTCAGGTGATTGGCTGGGTCATTCTAGCAGCTTTATTTTCTTGCCAAATTAAGAGTTTCCTTGGCTCTGTGTTTGGGATTATTGTCTTGCTGAAATGTCCACCATCTTCATCATCCTGGTAGATGGCAGCAGATATTTATCAACAATGTCTTGGTACATTTTTCCATTCATCCTCCTTCAATGATATGAAGTTTGCCAGTACCATATGCCAAAAGCCCCACACCATGATGTTCCCACCTCCAAACTTCACTGTTGGTATTGGGGTGTTTTTGGGGTGATGTGCCGAGCCACTTGACCTCCAAACATGGTGTGTATTATGTCATCCAAAGAGTCCAGTTGTGGTCTCGTCTGACCAGACTATATTCTCCCAGGAATGTCTAAATGTTTTGCACTAAATTCTAAACGAGCTTCAGCATGCTTTTTCCTCAGCAATGGAGTCTTGTGAGCGTACATACGGGCCATGGCGGTTACTTCTTGTTTTCTTTGAAACAATTGTACCTGCTAATTCCAGGTCTTTCTGAAGCTTTCCATAAGTGGTCCTTGGCTCTTGGACAACTCTTCTGATAATTCTTTTCACCTTCTGTCAGAAATCTTGCAGTTTTTGGTGAAATTATGTTCTTTCCACTTCCGGATTATGGTCCCAACAGTGCTCACTGGAACATTCAGACGTTTTGAAATCCTTTCGTAAAGAATGCCATCAGTATGTTTTGCAACAATAAGGTTGTGAAGGTCTTGAGAGAACTCTTTACTTTTACCCATGGTGAGATGTTCCTCGTTTGATACCTTGGTAATGAGACGCCTTTTTATAGGCCATTAGTTGAGACTGAACCAGCTGATATTAATTTGCACTGACCAGGGGCAGGATTGCTTTCTAATTACAGATGGATTTCACCTGGTGTCTTGGCTTTCCATTCCTTTTTGCACCTCCCTTGCTTCATGTGTTCAATACTTTTTCCCTGTCTCATGCCATTTTATTACACAGAACTTAACCACTTAAAGAGGAGTTCCACCCAGGGGGTCCATTAAAAAAAATAAAAAAAAATAAAAGTCAGCAGCTACAAGTACTGCAGCTGCTGACTTTTAATTGGACACTTACCTGTCCCTGGGTCCAGCGATGCGGGGGATCGAAGCCCCGCTCGTCCACCCCCTCCGCTCGTCGGCGCTGGCATTTCAACTGTGGGCGCCGGGCTGTGGCTTCACAGCCTGGCACCCACTGCGCATGCGCGAGCGGCGCCGCACGCCGTGATTGGCCGCTCAGTCACCTGGGACCTGTAATGGGTCCCAGATGATTGACAGGAGGGAGGGAGCAGAGCGGAGCCCTTCCTGTGCAGAGGGGGAAGTGATGTCACCAGCCCAGGCAAAGGAAGAGGCAGACTACAAGGGACCCCCTAGCAACAGGCATTTAGAGGTAAGTAAAAAAAAAAAAATATCCAAATGTGTTTTTTGTTTTTTTTTGTTTTTAGAATTTTTCAGGTATTTTTGTTTTTTTGGGTGGAACCCCACTTTAAGGACTAGCCTCGTTTTGGATTTTAGGTGTTTACATGTTTAAAACAGGTTTTTCTGCTAAAAAATTACTTAGAACCCCCAAACATTAAATATGGTTTTTCTTCTTTCACCCTAGAGAATAAAATGGCGGTCGTTGCAATGCTTTTTTTTTCATCATATTTGCGCAGCGGTCTTAAAAGCGCACTTTTTTTGGAAAAAATTCACTTTTTTTGAATAAAAAAAATAAGACAACAGTAAAGTTAGCCCAATTTTTTTTTATATTGTGAAATATAATGTTACGCCAAGTAAATTGATACCCAACATGTCACGCTTGAAAATTGCGCCCGCTCGTGGAATGGCGTCAAACTTTTACCCTCAAAAATCTCCATAGGCGACGTTTAAAAAATTCTACAGGTTGCATATTTTGCGGTACAGAGGAGGTCTAGGGTTAGAATTATTGCTCTCGCTCTACCGGTCGCTGCGATACCTCACATGTGTGGTTTGACCACCGTCTCTATATGCGGGCGCTACTCGCGTATGCGTTTGCTTCTGCGTGCGAGCTCGTCGGGACGGGGGGGTTAAAAATTTTTTTTTTTATTATTTATTTTACAATACTTTATTTATTTTTACACGTTTTAAAAAAAAAAATTGTGTCACTTTTATTCCTATTACAAGGAATGTAAACATCCCTTGTAATAGAAAAAAGCATGACAGGACCTCTTAAATATGAAATCCGGGGTCAAAAAGACCTCAGATCTCATATTTACACTAAAATGCAATAAAAAAAAAAAGTAATTTAGAAAAATGACATTTGAAAAAATGTGCCTTTTAAGAGGCCTGGGCGGAAGTGATGTTTTGACGTCGCTTCCGCCCAGCAGTGTCATGGAGACGAGTGGGCGCCATCTTAGCCTCACTCGTCTCCAGACACACCACAGGGAAGGACGCGATGGCCTCCGCCGCTACCGACGGCTCCGGTAAGCGGCGGAGGGCACCGGATCGCGGCGGGAGGGGGGGGCCCTCTCCCTCCACCGATAAAAGTGATCTCGCAGCGAATCCGCCGCAGGGACCACTTTTATCTGAAAGCCGACCGCCGCACGAAAACGGGGATACCGGGGTTATGGCAGCTAGCTGCCATAACAACGATATCCCCGTTCAGAGTTTGGACGTACATAGGCGTGTGGCGGTCCTTAAGTGGTTAACTTAGACCCCTTTCACACTGGAGCGGTGCAGATGTTAGCGGTAAAGTGCAGCTAGCTTAAGCGGCTCTTTCCCGCTGTTATAGCGGCGCTATTCGGCTGCTAGGAGGCGCTTTTAACCCCCGCTATTGGCCGAAGAAAGGGTTAATAGCGCCCTTGTTGCGGCACTGCCGAAGCGCTTTGCAGGCGCTTTGGCAGTGCTGCCTATTAATTTCAATGGGCAGGGCGTTTTGGGAGCGCCGTATGTATGCACTGCTCCTGCACCGCCCCAAAGACGCTGCTTGCAGGACTTTTTTTTTTTTTTTTCAAGTAGCGATGATCATTATGCCTAATAACTATATCTATTAAATACCTGTTACCATCTCCAATTTTCCTCCTTTATGTAGTGGGGGAGACGATCTGTAAACAGGATTTTGTTTGTCCTTAATATGGACAACTATTGTACTTATCTGTTCACTATCATTAACAACCTTTAGTGCCGCCCTTACCATGGCTATATATCACCTTTCTATATGCCTTTCCTTACACTCATCAGTCAACCCTTCTAGCCCTTATCATTATTATCACTATATTGTCTCCATTCAGAGAAACATCATTACCTGGCAGCCCCTGGCTCTCCTTTAGACATAGCCGGGTTCTCTAGAAGTTTTCTTTTTGCTCTCTTAAGCCCCATACACACTATCAGATTTTCTGCTGATTTTTTCCTTCAGATTTACCAAAACCATATAATATGAGGTCAAACCTTAGGAGTTTCAATTTGTATGCAATCAGGCAAGCCCTTGCACTACATGGTTTTGGTAAATCTGAAGACAAAAATCAGCAGAAAATCTGATAGTGTGTATTAGGGGTGCAACGGATCAAAAATCTCACGGATCGGATCGATCCTCGGATCAGAGTCACGGATCGGATCGATCCTCGGATCAGCATAAAAAAAAAAAAACAAAAAAAAAAAAAACACACAAATCTTGTTATCTTGTTACACCCACCGGAGTTTTAGATTTAAAAGCCATTTTCAACACAAAACCGAGCTTATATGCATAAATACAGTATTTGTGCATATAAGCTCAGTTTTGTGTTGAAAATGGCTTTTAAATTTAAAACTCCGGTGGGTGTAACAAGATGTCCGCTTGCCCCCTTCTCACTCTATTATTATTGTACTGTGCAGGAGTGTGGGGTGTAGCAAGATGGCGGCGACGAAATGTCACTTCCTGTGGAGACAGCGGCCACTTCCGGGTGTACCAAGATGGCCGCCGGCTCCGGAGCTAGGCCGAAGCCGGGGCCTTTCCTATGGCTGAGGCCCGAAAAGTGCTCCGCGGATCGCGGGTGTGCCGATCCGCGGAGGGTGATCCGTACGGATCACGGATCGGCAACGATCCGTTGCACCCCTAGTGTGTATGGAGCTTTAGTCCCTCCTCACCATTTAAACTCCTTTTAATACAGCATGTTCCACCCTTCTCACTACCTTATTGGGGTTTCACATCTTCTACACATATTTCACTTCCTCACACCTGTGGGGTCTCACACGTTCAACACACATCCCCCTCCCCCACCACTTCCCTTACACCCACCTTCCCCCCTTCTTTCACCCCCCCTCTATTCCTTTTCCTCCCCCCCTTTCTTTTTTCTTTTCTTTTTTCCCTCCTTCCCCCTCTTTTTTCTTCCCCCTCTTTTCTTCCCCCTCTTTTCTCCCCCCCCTTTTTTCTCCCCATTACCCCCCCCTCCCATATCTTCCTTCCCCAATTCCCCTCCCATATCTTCCTTCCCCAATTCCCCTCCAAGATTCATACCAGGCCCTCATCCGAGCACACAGCCCCGCAGATAAAGAAAGGAGGGGGGGGGCACATGCCCTCAACATGGGGGGTGTGTGCTTTGGGGCAGAGGCATATTGATGAGGACAAGGGCCTCTTCCCGACAACCCTTGCCCGGTGGTTGTTGGGGTCTGCGGGCGGGGACTTATAGTGATCTGGGAGCTCCCTTTAACAAGGGGCCCCTCAGATCACAACCCCCCACCCTAGATGAATGAGTACCCCTACCCATTCACCTAAATAAAAAAGTGTCAAAAATAAACATGCTACACAGGTTCTTAAAGTATTTTATTAAAGCAGCTCCGGCTCTTTTCCCTTCTCTCTGCTATCTTCTGCTCTTTTGCTAGGTCTTCTCCCCTCTCTCTGCTATCTTCTGCTCTTTTGCTGGGTCTTCTCCCCTCTCCGGGTCTTCTCCCCTCTCTCCGCTATCTTCTGCTCTTTTGCTGGGTCTTCTCCCCTCTCCAGGTCTTCTCCCCTCTCCGGGTCTTCTCCCCTCTCTCCGCTATCTTCTGCTCTTTTGCTGGGTCTTCTCCCCTCTCTCTGCTATCTTCTGCTCTTTTGCTGGGTCTTCTCCCCTCTCTCCGCTATCTTCTGCTCTTTTGCTGGGTCTTCTCCCCTCTCCGGGTCTTCTCCCCTCTCTCCGCTATCTTCTGCTCTTTTGCCGGGTCTTCTCCCCTCTCCGGGTCTTCTCCCCTTTCCCCGCTGTCTTCTGCTCGCTCATTTGCATCCCCCCCCCTTTCCTGACCTGACGGTCTGCGTGCTCGGATATGGGTCTGGTATGGATCTTAGGGCGAACCTCACGCAAAATTTTGTCGGGGTTCCTCTTCAAGATTCTCAGCACACAAGTCAGATCATTTTGATCCGACTTGTGGTGAGACTTCTATTCAAACCATTGGGCTCCCATAGGGATCTATTGATTTTGAATAGAGACAGAGAAACGCGGGACGGTGCATGACGCTGTGTATACAGAGTTAAGCCCTGTTAAATCGCGTTTAACACCTTTTGCCAGACGCACCTTTTACCAGCGTCTGGCATTTTTACAGCTCTAGCGCTGGAGCCTCAGAACGCACTGATCCTGGGGTTTTTTTTGGAGCTTAAAAACGCCTATGCCACTTACAGCTCAAAAAACGCCATGGTGGGCATGAGGCCATAGGCCAGTGATGGTGAACCTTGGCACCCCTGATGTTTTGGAACTACATTTCCCATGATGCTCACCTATACTGCAGAGTGCATGAGCATCATGGGAAACGTAGTTGCAAAACATCTGGAGTGCCAAGGTTCGCCATCACTGCCATAGGCTAACATGGAGAGGCGTTTTTAAGCTGCAAAAAACACTCAAAAAGTGGCTGTAAAAACCGTCCGTGAGCATGAGGCCTAATATATGAATATGCAATATTTTATTCAATGCAGTGTTTCACTCCTAATTAAAAAAATTGCAAAATCGTAACAAATTTCCTTACAAGCTGTCCCAGCTTAGCTTTGGTGCAGCTGTAGCCACCCAGTCCACCATCTTCATATTGGGTATGCAATATACACATTTCAGCTGTGTGCCTGGAGCTCTGCCATACAAAAAAAAGAAAGCCATTACATTTTCTTTTTAAAGTGTTACTTTAAACACACAACAGTAAAATCAGTCAGTATATGCAGTAAAGCATACTCACTGTGGAACCTAAGGGGTTAATCCTCTGGATTGTGTAAAAAGTCTGTTTGATCATGTCTTCTCTGATCCTTCCCATCTTTTACTGTCCCCAATCCATCTGCTGAAGAGAGCCTCAGGGGCACTCTGCACATGTTCGGTTTGGTGTGTATTGCTAGAGGGTTTTTTTTTTTGGGAGAATGCATGTGATCAGCACAGGGCCAATCAGCACTGTGCAGACAGAGGGTCAGGGGTCATGCAGCCTCATAGGACAGTCAGAGGAGAATGAAAACTTCTCCTACAAGCTTTAACAAGACACTGCTAGAAGTCACAAGACTGCTGTATACTGCTGATGAGAAAAGATATTTAGCAGTTTATATTTACTAAAATAATTGCATTTCCATGTTCTGTGTACTGTGGGAGACCAGATATAGTGAATGCAGGGTCCTGGGTTTAGTAACAGTTTAACCACTTCCGGACCGGCTCACGACGATATACATCGGCATTTTGAAGAGGGATATCGTTGTTATGGCAGCAGCTAGCTACCACAACCCCGGTATCCTCTTCTTCATTGAGCGGTCCGGTTTTCAGCTAAAGGTGGTCTCTGCGACATTTTTTTTTTTGTTTTTTCAAATGACATTTTTTGGTTTTGGTTTTTTATTTTGTTTTTTTTATTGCATTTAGTGTAAATATGAGATCACATTTAAGAGGTCCTGTCATGCTCCTTTTTTTTTATTACAAGGGATGTTTACATTTTTTTTTTTTTTACACAAGAACAGTGTAAAAATAAAAAATGTAAAATAAATAAGAAAAAAAAAATGTCTTAACACGCCCCGTCTAGCCAAGCTCGTGTGCAGAAGCAAACTCCTACGTGAGTAGCACTCGCAATATGAAAACTGCGTTCAAACCACATGTGAAATATTGCCGTGATCGCTAGCAATAATTCTAGACCTAGACCTCCTCTGTAACTCAAAATATGCAACCTGTAGAATTTTTTAAACATAGCCCATGGAGATTTTTAAGGGTAAAAGTTTGTTGCCATTCCACGAGCGGGCGCAGTTTTGAAGCGCGACATGTTGGGTATCAATTTACTCGGCGTAACATCTTTCACAATATAAACAAAAAAATTGGGCTAACTTTACTGTTGTCTTATTTTTTTTAATTCAAAAAAGTGTAATTTTCTTTCAAAAAAAGTGCGCTTGTAAGATCGCTGCGCAAATACGGTGTGACAGAAAGTATTGCAATGACCGCCATTTTATTCTCTAGGGTGTTAGAAAAAAAAAAAAAGCAATATATAACGTTTGGGGGGGGGGGGGGGGGGGGTCTAAGTAATTTTCTAGCAAAAAAAAATGATTTTAACTTGTAAACATCAAATCTCAGAAAGCTCAGCCCTTAAGTGGTTGGATGTATGAGATCTGCGCACCATCCTGACACTTGTGTTTGTGTTTACAGGCCACCTTCCACTACAAGACCTTGCTGTGTGATGAGCAGCGTACGGAGGTTGATGACAGCTCCAACAGAGACAAGCCAATGGAGCTGATTATAGGCAAGAAGTTCAAGCTGCCTGTGTGGGAAACCATCATTCGCACCATGGGGGAAGGAGAAGTTGCCGAATTCCTGTGTGACATGACGGTATGGAGTGGAATCAATTATAATGGTTAAATCGGAGTTCTGCCCAAAAAAAAAAAAAAATACTAAAAATCAGCAGCTACAAATACTGCAGCTGCTGACTTTTTATATATAATATGGACACTTACCTGTCCAGGGCGTCCGCAATGTCCTCACCCGAAGCCGACCTGTCCCTCAGCTCCCGGGTGGGGGCGCCGGCATATTCAGTAAGAGAATCAGGAAGGGGGGGGGCCGGACATGGCATAGATCGCCGCAGATTCTGTAGCGATCTATCGCCAGAAGTGGGAGCAAATACCTGTATTAGACAGGTATCTGCTCCCCCCCCCTCCCCAAATGCCAAATGTGACACCTGAGGGGGGGATAAGCAGAAGTTCCATTTTTAGGTGGAACTCCGCTTTAAAGTAAAGTCTTGTTTTTTTCCTATAAAAACATATAACATGTTATACTTACCTGCTCTGTTGCAGCGGATTTGCACAGTGCAGCCCAAATCCTCCTCTTCTCGGGTCTCTCTTCTGTGATCCAGGCCCCTCTCTCCTGTTCAGTGCCCCCACAGCAAGCAGCTTGCAATGGGGGCACCCGAGCTGAGTGACAGATCCCTGTGCCCATTCAAACACGGAGCTCAACCCAACCCTGCCCCCTCTCTCCCCTAATTGGCTAGCTGACTTTGACAGCAGCGGGAGGTAATGGCGCCACTGCTGTGTCTCAGCCAACCAGGAAGGAGAATCTCGGATGACTGAGACATTCATGGACATCGCTGGAACTAGAGGGACCTCAGGTAAGTGTTAGGGGGGCTGCTGCACACAGAAGGCTTTTTATCTTCATGCATGGAATGCATGAAGATAAATAAAACCTTTTGCCTTTACAACCCCTTTAATGTCTAGTAAGAGTAGTTTAACTCTGTGTGACCTTAAAGGATAAGAGGGGCCAAGACCTATTTTGGCTCTACTTCTCCTATGGATCACAGGAGTGCAGTTCGTTCTGTACTACTGTGACCTGTATTTAACCCGTCACTCAGCCAGTCTAGGCTTTGGGAAAAACCCAACAGTTGGGATCCTTCCAGATGCCTGGTCCAGCAGCTGGGTCAGCCTTTCAGCGAGCTGCAGGAAGACTGAACCAGCTGCTCCCACCCCCTTCACAGCCCAGCACTCCAATGAGCACTGGAGGGGCAGAGCAGAAAGACAGTGACTGGCAGTCCCAGTCTTTTTGCAGCCTGAATACCGATAACTGAGCAATCAGCAATGTTTGCTCAGCGACGGGAAGGGATGCAGCTTTTTTTATTTTTTATTTTTCTCAAGTCCTCTTCCAGGACGGCAGGCCTACTTAGTTAGGGTGCCGTCCTGGAAGACTTCCCAGAAACAGTTACCGGTAAGTAACTGGTCATTATTTTTCCGAACTTCTCTTTTTTTAAAGACAGTCCTTACATTTTAATGAGGCGGGTCCATTGTGCTGGTGCTGGCTTTCTTAGTTGAAATTGAAAGTCCTCTGCTAATTTTTTTCTTTTTTTTTACCTAAACTTTTAAGCTAGCTAGCTTTTAAAAGCTACAGAAGATTTTGTTTGTCTTCAAACATGAGGCATGGCACTGCACAGTTTAATGTAAGACCTCTGTCTGTAGTCTAAGAACTGACACTTCCTGTAAAGAACCCAAATATCCCACAATCCCTGGGTCTCTCAGTCTAGTGTTTTATTGGTAAACTACTAATTAGATTTGGAACAGGCACAAACAAGAAGAGCAATAAAGGGAAAAGATGTGTTTTCATCTCATTAGCACTCCCACATTTGTGTTGCAACATAGAGGAAATGGCTAAGCATGCACTTACAATAAGACTTACCTGTAGGTACAATGAATATCTCTTAAACATGCACCGTTTAGGAGATATTCTCATTGGTACTAACTGATGAAGGCAATGCAGAAGAAAGATTGGGTGAGGATGGAAGCACCTGCATTGATGCCAGCATGACAATGGAGGGTTTTGTTTGAAAGGTAAGTCTGTCTTAATGTGCTAGTATGCGGTGCATACCAACAAATTATGGCATTAATCTGCAGGGCTTTTTTGAGTTTGGGTATGTCTCTACCAGCTTTGAACATCTAGAGAGTGACATTTTTGCCTATTCTCCTTTGCAAAATAGCTCAAGCTCTGTCAGATTGGATGGAGAGCCTCTGTGAACAGCAATTTTCAAGCCTTGCCACAGATTCTCAATTGGATTTAGGTCTGGACTTTGACTGGGCCATTCTAACACATGAATATGCTTTGATCTAAACCATCCCATTGTAGCTCTGGCTTTATGTTTAGGGTTATTGTCCTGCTGGAAGGTGAACCTCCGCCCCAGTCAAGTTTCTGACCCCGGGCGTCAGTGGTAAAGCGACGTTATTTTTAGCGCCGCTTTACCGTCGTTTTAGCGGCGCTATTCGGCCGTTAGCGTGCGGTTTTAATCCAGGGTGTGCAGGGGTGCTTTAGGAGCGGTGAGTTCACCACTCCTAACTCCTAAAGAAGCTGCTGGCAGGACTTTTTCTGATGCCCTGCCAGCGCACCGCTCCATTGTGAAAGCCCTTGGGCTTTCACACTGGAGTGAATGGAGCCGCTGTTTCAGGGCACTTTGCAGGTGCTATTTTTAACGCTATAAAATATATATTATAAAAAATATAAGAATATATATTTTTAACGCTACCCTGCCTTAAACTTCTCTACAATTTTATCCCTGACCTGTCTGGTGTGTTCCTTGGCCTTCATGATACTGTTTGTTCACTAAGGTTCTCTAGCAAACCTCTGAGGGCTTTGTAGAACAGCTGTATTTATACTGAGATTAAATTACACATAGGTGGACTCCATTTACCAATTAGGTAACTTCTGAAGGCAATTGGTTACACTAGATGTTAGCTAGGGGTGTAAGAGTAAAGCTGGCCATACACCTATAGATTATCTGCAAATTTTCTATGGTTAGATGGAAAAAGTGGGAGATTCCTCCATCCACACAGTTTAGCGAACATGGAGAAATCTGTTGCACTTTTTCCAACTAACCATAGAAAATCTGCAGATAATCTATAGGTGTATGGCCAGCTTAAGGGTTCTTTCACACTGAGGTGCTTTTTCCGTGTGCAATTATGTTTTTGGTTTTGACATGACAGAATGTGGAAAATTTCAAGGGGTGTGAATACTTTTCCAAGGCTGTGTGTGTAATATAAATAAATAAAATATATATATATTACACACACACTTGTGTAGTAAATACATATAAAAAGTCTACACACCCCTGTTAAAATGTCAGGTCTCTGTGATGTATAAAATTATTTCAGAACTTTTTCCACCTTTAACCACTTCAGCCCCGGAAGATTTTGCTGCTCAATGACCAGGCCATTTTTGTGATACGGCACTGTGTAGCTTTAACTGATAATTGTGCGGTCATGCATCTTTGTACCCAAACAAAATTGATGTCCTTTTTTTCCCACAAATAGAGCTTTCTTTTGGTGGTATTTGATCACCTGTGAGCTATAAACAAAAGAAAAGCGACAATTTTTAAAAAAATGCTATCTTTTTTTACTTTTTGCTATAATAAATATCCCAATTTAAAAAAAAAAAAACAAATTTTTTTCCTCAGTTTAGGCCGATTATGTATTCTTCTACATATTTTTGGTAAAAAAAAAATCGCAATAAGCGTATATTGATTGGTTTGCGCAAAAGTTATAGCGTCTGCAAAATAGGGGATATATTTATGGCATTTTTATTATTAGGAGGTTAGGAGGAACACAGGATCTCTCTCCTCTCCCCTGAGAGAAGTGGAATTTGTGTGTTTACACACACAGATTCCAGTTCTTGCTCCTGTCACGAGTGATCGCGGGTGCCCGGCGGTCATCACTCCTGCCTCCTACAGCGTCTTAAAGATCCGACGTACAGTTACGGCAGCTCGCCTAGGGGAGTGCCACAGTATAACCAGTCAATATTGGTATAAAACCTTCAGGCTTCTGCTAGAAAGCTGAACATGAAGAGAAACTTCATCTTTAAACATGACAATGACCCAAGGTATACATCCAAATCAACAAAGGAATGGCTTCACCAGAAGAAGAAGAAAGTTTTAGAATGGCCCAGCCAGAGCCCAGACCTGAATCTGATTGAAAATCTGTGGGGTGATCTGAAGAGGGCTGTGCACAGGAGATGTCCTCACAATCTGACATATTTGGAGTGTTTTTGCAAAGAAAGAGTGGGCAAATATTGCCAAGTCCAGATGTGCCATGTTGATAGACTTGTATCCAAAAAGACTGAGTACTGTAATAAAATCAAGAGGTGCTTGAACAAAGTATTAGTTTAAGGGTGTGCACACTTATGCAACCATATTAGTTTATTTTTTTCTTCCCTCCACCTAAAAGATTTCATTTTGTTGTTCAACCGAGTTGTACAGTTTATAGGTCACATAGGAAAATGTTCTGAAATGATTTATCTTTGTCTAATTTTTTTTTACATTACAGAAACCTGACATTTTAACAGGGGTGTGTAGACTTTTTATATCCATTGTGTATGTATGTATGTGTATGTGTGTGTGTGTGTATATATATATATATATATATTTAAGTTTCATGTATGTATAGTATTTAGCGGGATTGAAATCGTGCGAGTTCAGCTGAATTTGCGCAATTTCATACCTGCATGTCAGTTCGACTTTGGGAGCGATTTCAGAGACATCTGTGTGGGTTCCTGCATGGATGTCTATACAAATTGCACCCCAAAGTCGCCAAAAGTAGTACAGAAACAGCTTTTGGGAATCAGTGCGGCACCACAAAGTCGGCGTTGCACCAATTCGGACGGTGCCATTGCCGGCAATGGCCGCCAATTTGGCATGCCAAATCGCATGAATGTGAACCTAGGCTAAATGTCAGTTTGGTGAGCTGTTCATTTTTTATTACAGCAATAATTTTGCAGATGGGTAGGTGCATAAAGAATATCTCACAGCCAATTGGCTACTAGAGAATCATAAGCTGAGGAGCGAACTACTGAGTATTAAATACTGAATACCTTTATAGGTAGATTTAATTTAATGCCTTTTGATCTATGTTGGACCCTTTAATTCATCAGTAATCATTTACAGCTTTCTCTAAGTAGGTGCATGTTAACGTATTTATGCTGTAGTGGTTAAAAAATGGCACATACAAACGAGTTAGGATGGTTTAATACTTTCATACATATGATAAATGTTCGTTGTCTTTCAGCTTGTACTCGATTACCCACAAGTGTCCCGTAGTCTGCGTCGGATTGCAGCAGGAGAGGATCCTCGTGAAGGTCAGAGACATTGCTGCGGAGGGATAGCACAACTTCATGAACATTCCCTTGGATACATGGATTTGGACATACTGCAAAAAGATCCTCAGCCCTTAATATTTGTCATCACTCTTTTAAAGGTAGTAGAGTTTCCTTGCCTTCTAGAAATCTTGTATTAGTTGCATACAATAGTTACCACGTAATAAAGTATAAATATATATATATTATGATTGTTCTACCTGTTTTGTCGTAACTTTTAAAGGGGGAGCCTGCGTCCCACCCAGCACATCTTCTGTATATATATTTGGAAAATTTCAAATATATATGGGTGTACATTTAAAAAAAAAATCTATATATATATATATATATATATATATATATATATATATATATATATATATATATATATATATATATATAATTTTTTATTTTATTTTATTATTTATTTAGATTTTTTTTAAATGTACACCTAGCAGGAGACTGTCTAATAGAAGCCTGTGGAAAAAGGTTCTTCCGTGGATCATAGTGGAAGGTCTTGGACCCAATCTATTGAAATATGCATTTCATTTGCACAATTCCAGCTCTAAAATTTTTGATATATATTTTTTAACTCTTTAAAGGCAAAAAAAAAGGTTCCTTTGTTTAAAAACTGGTAAAAATTACGGACGGGAGGCCCGGGAAGAGCAGCGGGAGGAGGGGGGGGGGCATCCCCTCCCCCTCCTTCGGGATAACAGCTGTTATCCCTAAAGAGCCGACCGCCTGCTCTAAAAAATGGTACCAGGGTGCTGATGCCTGCATCTGCAGGCATCATACCGATATAACCCCTTAAAGCTGAGGCCGTATATGTGCGTACGGTCGGCGCTAAGGGGTTAAGCACATATTGATTCACTTGTTAACACCAGGGTTCCTATTCTTCTAGTGAGTTTTCGGAGAAGCTGGGGGTCATGTGACATGCACACTTTGGAGCACAAATCTAGACAGAACTGGATCAGCACACAGCACTGAGCATGCACTGTGTTGGACTATTTTGAGCATTCAGAGAATGCCTCATATTTTTCTCCATTAATCGACGGTGTTCTGTGATTGGAAGAAATGTAGATCATGGCATTACCACCCAGCTCTCCACCTCATCCAATCAAATAATGCCTTGCAACGAATGCAAGGTGTTCTGCGATTGGACAGGGTGTAGAACCTGATGTCACCGGCCCGCTTCCACCTCCTCCAATCAGTGAAAAAGTGTTCTCTTAAATGGTGACTGTTCCAAATAAGTGACCCCCTGTTTTTACTATGCAGCAGGGCAGCCATCGAGGACCCATTGAGGACAGGATACAGAAGACAATGAGGATCACTGTATTGGTGGCTACTACAGTGATTCTCCACTTCCATAGGAATTGGCCAGGTATGGAAGATGGATACTTGGATTGGCTCTCGCTTGGACCAACCTAAGTATGCATCTTCCAAACATGACCAGAATATAATAAAAAAAAAAAGAAAAAACATAAAAACTTAACCATACCTGGAATTCAGTGTTTAAAAATTAAGGTAATTTGTGGAGTTTTAAAATTCCAATGTTTGCAGTGTGTGCATTTCCTTTTCTGCAATAGATAACAGATAACATAGTAAGTTAACTGTTTTTTATCCAGGTTGACCTCACTGTATGCATAAGTGTGGTAGAGACATTCGACTCTTCAGACTGATGTGAATAATATGGGACTGTGTTCTGTATTAAAGGTGTTGTATAGGTATTTGTTATTATAAAAAATAAAAAAACATGTCGTATTTACCTGCTCTGTGCAAGGGTTTTGCCCCCGATCCTCTTTTTCTTGGGTTCCCCCGGCGGCGCTCCTGGCTCCTCCTACTCATCAGGTGCCCCCACGAAGAGCCACTCTCCCTGGGGGCACCCGTGCGGGAGCGCTCATGAGTCCCGCTGCTGCATCCATTGACACAGACAGCAGGACTCGGCCCCGCCCCCGTGTCACTGGATTTGATTGACAGCAGTGGGAGTCAATGGCTCCTGCTGCTATCAATCTGTCCAATGAGGACCCGAGACAGCGTCTGGAGTCGCTGGGCTCGCGCACATCACTGGAACAATTGGGTTCAGGGGGCTCTAGGGGGCAGCTGCAGCACAGAAGGTTTTTCACCTTAATTCACCTTCATAGAACGCATCAATAACGCACTGGAACACACCTAAAAATGCATCACAAATGCATCAAAAATGCTCATGAAGAAATGCATGCATCCGGAACATATCTGAAGGACATTTTTGTGGTGTGAACTAGCCCTAAATGAGTAAAATAATTTACTCTTTATTTTTGATTTGTTTTGTAACATGTAAATGTTTTTGTCTTGCAGGTCGAGGAGCCAGGTACCTACAGGCAGGATGCTTGGGCTATGACGGACGAGGAAAAACTGCAAGTGGTACCCATCCTTCACCAAGAAGGCAACCAGCTGTACAAAGAGGGGAAAACAGCTGAAGCAGCTGCCAAATATTATGAAGCTATTGCGTGCCTTAAATCCTTACAGATGAAGGTACAATTGCCCACATATAGGACGTATTTTCTAATCTCTTATCTTTAGATGCATGTTCTTATTAACCACGGCTACAGCGTGGGCCTTAATTGCCATGAGCTGCCTGCTCACCCCCCACTCTGTGATCACTGAGTCTGAGACTCCCGCCCCCTTACCACGTGATCAGCTGTTAGCCAATGACAGCTGATCACGTGATGTAAACAGAAGATCGGTAATCGTTTTTTTTATTTGCGTGAGGAGAAAAAATGTTTATCACCGGCTTCTGTCAGAGGGACATCGTTCCCTCACACAGAGAGCCGCGGCTGCCTAATCTGTCTACTGATGCCACCTATTAATGCCTACCAATGCCACCTATCAATGCCCACTAGTGCTGCCAATCAATGCCCATCAGTGGCGGCTGGTGCTCAAAATTTTTTGGGGGGGTGAACTGAAAAATTCTGAAAAAAAACCCCATCAGATGCAGCCACTGTGCCATATCAGATGCAGCCACTGTGCCATATCAGATGCAGCCACTGTGCCATATCTGACGTTCCCACTGTGCCATATCAAATGCTGCCAGTGTGCCCGCCATCTGCACTTACCCTGTCTCAGTGGGACAGCTCCTCAGTGTCTTATCCCTTCCTCTCTTCCCGTCCTCTGCTATGATTGGACGCCTGATAAGTGTCCAGTCACAGCGCCTGTCGTTTCAGCCAATCAGGTGATGGGTAACAGATCCGAGCATCTGATTGGCGGAGAGGTGGTTTAGTGTTAGGAAAGCGAATAATAATTTGCTTCTCTAACACAGCTGAGTGACCTGCAAGTGCCCAGCATGGCACTCGCAGGCCACCTTTTGTGATGCTTATTAGAGCCTATGGCTCTAATCAGGTGCTTCAAACCCCCCCCATCTATTGGTGCTAGAGGGGGGTGGCAGGAGAGAGGGGGTGGCGCCCGTGCGCCCTTATGCACTGCCACTGAGTGCCGCCCATCAGTGATAATCAGTGCAGCCTATCGGTGCCCATCAGTGCAGTCTCATCAGCGCACATCAATGAAGGAGAAAAAATTACTTGTTTTCCAAATTTTATAACAAACTATGAAACTTGTGGGGTTTTTTTATTCAAAATTTTCAGTCTTACTTTTTTCCCTAAAAAAAAAAAAAGAAAATAAAAAAAAGAGTGATTAAATACCACCAAAGGAAAGCTCTATTTGTGTGAAAAAAAAATGATAAAAATGTAATTTGGGTACAGCGTTGCATGAGCGTGCAATTGTCATTCAAAGTGTGAGAGCGCTGAAAGCTGAAAATTGGTTTGGGCAGAAAGGGGGGGTTTAAGTGCCCAGTAAGCAAGTGGTTAAGGAAGGTCTCATCTCATACACTGAACACAATGCTGTAGCTGAGGCTACATATAGTTTATATAGGGCACACATGTTAATGTAGGAAATGGTTTGTTTGGGCCAGCTTGGCTCAAACAAATTATTTAAAGTGAAAGTAAATCTGGAAATCAGCTTTAAGCATAAAGATGCTATTTATCTCAGTTTTTATTGGGAGACACAGCGAACCACTGGATATGCCACTACCTGCCTCTAGGAGGTGGAGTAAGCAGTAGCTACCTTCTCTCTGTGGGCTATATCCTCTTGCACAGCCAGCATGCCGAAGTATAACTTAGTACAGCGTTTCTTAACTCCAGTCCTCAAGGAGCCCCAACAGGTCATGTGTTCAGGCTCTCCATTATTTTGCACAGGTGATTTAATCAGTTTCACTGCCTTAGTAATTACTACAGCTGTTTCATCTGAGGGAAATCTTGAAAACATGACCTGTTGGTGCACCTTGAGGACTGGAGTTGAGAAACACTGGCTTCTCTAACACAGCTGAGTGACCTGCAAGTGCCCAGCATGGCACTCGCAGGCCACCTTTTGTGATGCTTATTAGAGCCTATGGCTCTAATCAGGTGCTTCAAACCCCCCCCATCTATTGGTGCTAGAGGGGGGTGGCAGGAGAGAGGGGGTGGCGCCCGTGCGCCCTTATGCACTGCCACTGAGTGCCGCCCATCAGTGATAATCAGTGCAGCCTATCGGTGCCCATCAGTGCAGTCTCATCAGCGCACATCAATGAAGGAGAAAAAATTACTTGTTTTCCAAATTTTATAACAAACTATGAAACTTGTGGGGTTTTTTTATTCAAAATTTTCAGTCTTACTTTTTTCCCTAAAAAAAAAAAAAGAAAATAAAAAAAAGAGTGATTAAATACCACCAAAGGAAAGCTCTATTTGTGTGAAAAAAAAATGATAAAAATGTAATTTGGGTACAGCGTTGCATGAGCGTGCAATTGTCATTCAAAGTGTGAGAGCGCTGAAAGCTGAAAATTGGTTTGGGCAGAAAGGGGGGGTTTAAGTGCCCAGTAAGCAAGTGGTTAAGGAAGGTCTCATCTCATACACTGAACACAATGCTGTAGCTGAGGCTACATATAGTTTATATAGGGCACACATGTTAATGTAGGAAATGGTTTGTTTGGGCCAGCTTGGCTCAAACAAATTATTTAAAGTGAAAGTAAATCTGGAAATCAGCTTTAAGCATAAAGATGCTATTTATCTCAGTTTTTATTGGGAGACACAGCGAACCACTGGATATGCCACTACCTGCCTCTAGGAGGTGGAGTAAGCAGTAGCTACCTTCTCTCTGTGGGCTATATCCTCTTGCACAGCCAGCATGCCGAAGTATAACTTAGTACAGCGTTTCTTAACTCCAGTCCTCAAGGAGCCCCAACAGGTCATGTGTTCAGGCTCTCCATTATTTTGCACAGGTGATTTAATCAGTTTCACTGCCTTAGTAATTACTACAGCTGTTTCATCTGAGGGAAATCTTGAAAACATGACCTGTTGGTGCACCTTGAGGACTGGAGTTGAGAAACACTGGCTTAAACCCCTTTCACACTTATACGACTTGTCCCACGATTTTGTACTGCAAAATCGTATGACAAGTCATTCTCCATGATTTTCAATGACTACCATTCATATTGGCACGACTTTAAGTCGTGCCGACTTGAAAGTAGTCCCTGCACTACTTTGGTCCAACTTCTATGCGAGTTGTACTCCATAGACCTCAATGTTAAACCCTGAAGTAGCATGCAAGTCGTGCCTGAATATTATATAGACACGACTTCAGCACGACTTTGTAAGCACAAGCCTGGCCTCGCTATTCGGGAAAGGAAAACTTTTCTTTCCTTTCCCGATGAGCGACAGGCAGTGCTGACAGCTGTCTGATATGAATCCAGAGGGGGAACGCTGCGCCAAGTTTTAAATGAAAAACCCGGCGTGGGTTCCCCCCCAGGGGCATACCAGGCCCTTAGGTCTGGTATGGATCTAAGGGGAACCCCCTACGCCGAAAAATCGGCGTGGGGTCCCCCCCAAAATCCATACCAGACCCTCATCCGAGCACGCAGCCCGGCCGGTCAGGAATGGGGGTGGGGACGAGCTAGCGGCCCCCCCCCTCCTGGACCGTACCAGGCCGCATGCCCTCAACATGGGGGGGTGGGTGCTTTGGGGCAAGGGGGGCACCCTGCGGGCCCCCCCACCCCAAAGCACCTTGTCCCCATGTTGATGAGGACAAGGGCCTCTTCCCGACAACCCTGGCCGTTGGTTGTCGGGGTCTGCGGGCGGGGGGCTTATCGGAATCTGGGAGCCCCCTTTAATAAGGGGGCCCCCAGATCCCGGCCCCCCACCCTATGTGAATGAGTATGGGGTACATGGTACCCCTACCCATTCACCTAGGGAAAAAAAGCATCAATAAAAAACACACTACACAGGTTTTTAAAATAATTTATTAGGCAGCTCCGGGATCTTCTTCCGACTTCGGGGGTCCTCTTCTGACTTCGGGGGTCTCTCCGGCGTCCGCATCTTCTGCCGGCTCCACCGCTATCTTCTGGCGCTCTTTTGCCAGCGGTGGTCCGGACCTCTGGATCGTCTTCTTCCCTCTTCTCTTCCAGAGATGTTGACACGACGCTCTCTCCAGCCAGAATGGTCTCTGTGCGCTCCGCAACTGACTTATATAGGCGGTGGCCCCGCCCCCTATGAGGTCACTGTCCCGGGGCATGCTGGGACTGTGCCGTCATAAGGGGGCGTGGTCCTCACCCAGTGACCACGCCTCCTAAAACGTCACAGTCCCAGCATGCCCAGGGACTGTGACGGCATAAGGGGGCGGGGCCACCGCCTATATAAGTCAGTTGCGGAGCGCACAGAGACCATTCTGGCTGGAGAGAGCGTCGTGTCAACATCTCTGGAAGAGAAGAGGGAAGAAGACGATCCAGAGGTCCGGACCACCGCTGGCAAAAGAGCGCCAGAAGATAGCGGTGGAGCCGGCAGAAGATGCGGACGCCGGAGAGACCCCCGAAGTCAGAAGAAGATCCCGGAGCTGCCTAATAAATTATTTTAAAAACCTGTGTAGTGTGTTTTTTATTGATGCTTTTTTTCCCTAGGTGAATGGGTAGGGGTACCATGTACCCCATACTCATTCACATAGGGTGGGGGGCCGGGATCTGGGGGCCCCCTTATTAAAGGGGGCTCCCAGATTCCGATAAGCCCCCCGCCCGCAGACCCCGACAACCAACGGCCAGGGTTGTCGGGAAGAGGCCCTTGTCCTCATCAACATGGGGACAAGGTGCTTTGGGGTGGGGGGCCCGCAGAGTGCCCCCCATGCCCCAAAGCACCCACCCCCCCATGTTGAGGGCATGCGGCCTGGTACGGTCCAGGAGGGGGGGGGCCGCTAGCTCGTCCCCACCCCCATTCCTGACCGGCCGGGCTGCGTGCTCGGATAAGGGTCTGGTATGGATTTTGGGGGGACCCCCACGCCGATTTTTCGGCGTAGGGGGGTTCCTCTTACAATTCATACCAGACCTAAGGGCCTGGTATGTCCCTGGGGGGGAACCCACGCCAGTTTTTTTATTTAAAACTTGGCGTGGAGTTTCCCCTTATGATTCATACCAACTACTGTATGTTTTAATTTGTTAATGCCAAAAACGTGGCAAAGTAGTACTGCTCCCAAATCGCGGTAAAATCGCGGCAAATCGCGGTAAAATAGCGGCAAAATCGTGCGACTTTGAAGTCGTATAAGTGTGAAAGGGGCCTTAGTATCCTGAAGAAGTAGGACTCCTTTCTCCGGTTTGATGCTAGTTCAAGATTGAAGATTTCATTGCAGTGCCTTCTTAGGCTCGATTCACATCTATGCATGTTGCTTTTGAGCGTTTCTGCAGTTTTTTTGTGATGCTTGCCACGTTTTTGAGCAGCGTTTTGCGTTTTTTTTTTTTTTTTTAGACTGTATACAGTCTAAAAAAAATAAACGCCCAAAACGCGCCATACGCTGTAAAAACGCTGCACTTGCGTTTTTGATGCTGGTCCATTGAATTCTATTACATGCAAAACGCTGCATTTTGCATGAAAAAAAGTCCCTGACCCTTTCCAAAAACGCAGAGGTACAAAAATGCATTGATGTGAACATGTTCCATAGGAACCCATGTTAAAAAATTCCCATGCATTTCTGCAAAATGCATCAAAAAATGCGCTAGTGTGAATGGAGCCTTAGGCCACCAAGTCTTGGAGATTACTGCCTTAGCCGTCTTTATATATCTGATTTCCAAACCTTGAAGATTTGATTGTAGCTCCTGTATCCATCCATCAGCTTGCACTTCGCTGTACCTTACACCGATGTTTCAGGTGTGCCATCTGCTTCTACTTAGTCTCTCTCTTTCCTAGTTAGCCCTCGTTCACATTGAGGCTGGGTTCACACTGGTGCGACACGACAGCCGTCCTACTTTGGATCCGACTTTGCCCTGCGACATGAAGCCGGCATGTGTCCGACTTTCAATGAACGGGGATCCGACTTGGATCCCCGCCAATGCCCGACACTGTGTTTGGTATGAATCTTTAGGGGGAACTCCGCGCCAAATTTTAAATAAAAATCCGGCATGGGTTCCCCCTCCAAGAGCATACCAGGCCCTTGGGTCTGGTATGGACCTTGAGGAGAACCCCCTACGCCGAAAAAACGGCGTGGGGGGTCCCCCCCAATCCATACCAGACCCTTATCCGAGCACGCAGCCCGGCCGGACAGGAATGGGGGTGGGGACGAGCAAGCGCCCCCCCCCCCTCCTGAACCGTACCAGGCCGCATGCCCTCAACATGGGGGGTTGTTGCCTTGGGGGAGGGGGGCGCGCTGCGGCCCCCCCCACCCCAAAGCACCTTGTCCCCATGTTGATGAGGACAAGGGCCTCTTCCCGACAACCCTGGCCGTTGGTTGTCGGGGTCTGCGGGCGGGGGGCTTATCGGAATCCGGGAGCCCCCTTTAATAAGGGGCCCCCAGATCCCGGCCCCCCACCCTATGTGAATTGAGTATGGGGTACATGGTACCCCTACTCATTCACCTAGGGAAAAAGTGTCAATTTAAAAAAAAAACACTACACAGATTTTTAAAGTATTTTATTAGACAGCTCCGGGGGTCTTCTTCCGACTTCGGGGGTCTCTCCGGTTCTTCTCCGCGCTCTCCGGGTCTTCTGCCGGGCTCCTCCGCTCTCTTCTGCTCTTTTGCCGCTCTTTTGCTTAAGCAGAGGAGTCCGGTCTTCAGTCTTCAATCTTCTGCCCTCTTCTCTTCTCCTGATGTTGACACGACGCTCTCTCCGGCTAGAATGCTCTCTGTGCGCTCTGCTCTGACTTATATAGGCGGTGACCCCGCCCCCTTATCCCGTCACAGTCCCTGGGCATGCTGGGACTATGACGGCATACGGGGGGCGTGGTCATCGGGTGATGACCACGCCCCCTAAAACGTCACAGTCCCAGCATGCCCAGGGACTGTGACGGGATAAGGGGGCGGGGTCACCGCCTATATAAGTCAGAGCAGAGCGCACAGAGAGCATTCTAGCCGGAGAGAGCGTCGTGTCAACATCAGGAGAAGAGAAGAGGGCAGAAGATTGAAGACTGAAGACCGGACTCCTCTGCTTAAGCAAAAGAGCGGCAAAAGAGCAGAAGAGAGCGGAGGAGCCCGGCAGAAGACCCGGAGAGCGCGGAGAAGAACTGGAGAGACCCCCGAAGTCGGAAGAAGACCCCGGAGCTGTCTAATAAAATACTTTAAAAATCTGTGTAGTGTTTTTTTTTTAAATTGACACTTTTTCCCTAGGTGAATGAGTAGGGGTACCATGTACCCCATACTCAATTCACATAGGGTGGGGGGCCGGGATCTGGGGGCCCCCTTATTAAAGGGGGCTCCCGGATTCCGATAAGCCCCCCGCCCGCAGACCCCGACAACCAACGGCCAGGGTTGTCGGGAAGAGGCCCTTGTCCTCATCAACATGGGGACAAGTTGCTTTGGGGTGGGGGGGGGGCCGCAGCGCGCCCCCCTCCCCCCAAGGCAACAACCCCCCATGTTGAGGGCATGCGGCCTGGTACGGTTCAGGAGGGGGGGGGGGTGCTTGCTCGTCCCCACCCCCATTCCTGTCCGGCCGGGCTGCGTGCTCGGATAAGGGTAGGGTATGGATTGGGGGGGACCCCCCACGCCGTTTTTTCAGCGTAGGGGGTTCCCCTCAAGGTCCATACCAGACCCAAGGGCCTGGTATGCTCTTGGAGGGGGAACCCATGCCGGATTTTTATTTAAAATTTGGCGCGGAGTTCCCCCTCAAGAACATCTGAGCACAAGTCGCATGCCGAAGTCGGATCATGCAAGACGGCAATCCGACTTTGATCCGACTTCAATGATAGTCAATAGGCTGAAGTAGGATCAAAGTCGGACCAAAGTAGTACAGGGAGCATTTCTAAAGTCGGAACGACTTGTGTCGGACCAGTTAGGACGGCTCCCATAGGGAAACATTACATTTCACACGTCATGCGACATGAGCTCCCAATGTCGGAGCGTTTGTCGGACCAGTGTGAACCCAGCCTGAAGCGACTTGTCGTGCGATTTAACAGGTCAAATCGCATGACAAGTTGCACCCTATTGTCAGCAATGGCCATGTTCAAATCAGTGCGACGCGGGCTTTGCGGTGCCGTATTGGTTTGAAAAAGTAGTTGCTGCACTACTTTTGGCACTGACATGGCTTTGAAATTTCACTCCAGCCCGGATAGCTCAGTCGGTAGAGAAACAGGCCTAGAAAGCTTTGAAGGGCTCCTCGTGGATTCGAATCCCTGCTGGGGGACAACTGAATTTTTTTTTTTTAAAATTCAAAAGAAATCGCGCAATTTCAGCTGAAGTCGCACGATTTCAAAGCCGTATTCAGTGTGAGTGAGGGCTTATATTGAGAGGGATCTTTGATCATACAGTGCCTTGCAAAAGTATTCACCCCCCTTGGCATTTTTCGTGTTTTGTTGCCTCACAACCTGGAATTAACAAGGATTGTTTGAGGATTTGCATCATTTAATTTACAGAACATGCCCACAACTTTGAAGATTTTTTTTTTTCTATTGTGAAGCAAACAACAAATAGGACAAAATAAGAGAAAAAGTCAATGTGCATAACTATTCACTCCCCTAAAGTCAATACTTTTTAGAGCCACCTTTTGCGGCTATCACAGCTCCAAGTCGCTTTGGATAAGTCTCTATGAGCTTGCCATATCTTACCACTGGGATTTTTGCCCATTCCTCCTTTCAAAACTGCTCCAGCTCCTTCTAGTTGGATGGTTTGCTCTTGTGAACAGCAATCTTTAAGTCTGACCACAGATTTTCTATTGGATTGAGGTCTGGGCTTTGACTAGGCCATTCCAACACATTTACATGTTTCCCCTTAGACCACTCAAGTGTTGCTTTAGCAGTATGTTTGGGGTCATTGTCCTGCTGGAAGGTGAACCTCCGTCCTAGCCTCAAATCACACACAGAGTGGTACAGGTTTTGCTCAAGAATATCCCTGTATTTAGAACCATCCATCTTTCCCTCGACCCTGACCAGTTTCCCAGTCCCGACTGCTGAAAAACATGCCCACAGCATGATGCTGCCACCACCATGTTTCACTGTGGGGATGGTGTTCTTTGGGTGATATGATGTGTTGGGTTTGCGCCAGACATAGCGTTTTCTTTGATGTCCAAAAAGTTAGATTTTAGTCTCATCAGACCAGAGCACCTTCCTCCATACATTTTGGGAGTCTCCCACATGCCTTTTCGCAAACTCAAAACGTGCCATTTTGTTTTTTGCTGAAAGTAATGGCTTTCTTCTGGCTCTATGGAGCGTACGGCTTATTGTCGTCCTATGTACAGATACTCCAGTCTCTGCTGTGGAACTCTGCAGCTCCTCCAGGGTTACCTTAAGTCTCTGTGCTGCCTCTCCGATTAATGCCCTCCTTGCCCAATCTGTGAGTTTTTGTATGCGGCCGTCTCTTGGTAGGTTTGCTGTTGTGCCATGTTCTTTCCATTTGGTTATGATAGATTTGATGGTGCTCCTAGGGATCATCAAAGATTTGGATATTTTTTTTATAACCTAACCCTGACTTGTACTTCTCAACAACATTGTCCCTTACTTGTTTGGAGAGTTCCTTGGTCTTCATGGCAGTGTTTGGTTAGTGGTGCCTCTTGCTTAGGTGTTGCAGCCTCTGGGGCCTTTCAAAAAGGTGTGTATATGTAATGACAGATCATGTGACACTTAGATTGCACACAGGTGGACATCTTTTCACTAATTATGTGACTTCCAAAGGTAATTGGTTGCACCAGAGCTTTTTATGGGCTTCATAACAAAGGGGGTGAATACATACGCACATGCCAACTATCAGTTTTTTTTATTTCTGAAAAATAGTTTTATGTATATAATTTTTCTAATTTTACTTCACCAACTTAGACTTTTGTGTTCTGATCCATCACATATAATTCAGATTTAAAAAACATTGAACTAAAGGCTGTAATGTAACAAAATAGGTAAAAAGCCAAGGGGGTGAATACTTTTGCAAGGCACTGTAAGTCTGTTACACAGGTGAAACCTTTCTGCTGCACTCATAGAAAGATAAAAGCTTGGAACACATCTCTCTTCACCTTTTCTGCTTACCTAAACTTTTTTGCTAGTACAGCTCTGCACCTTAGACACTAGGGAGACCATCAGAATGCTATACATTGATGTCTAGGCACAGCTGATGGCCTTGCCCTCTGCATATCTTGAATCTGATCATTTTGAGTCCAACTAGTGGTGTTTTGATTTATATATTTGATTCCTTAAGGCAATGGCCTATGATGCATTTAGAAAGCATTCACAGTGCTTCACTTTTTCCACATTTTTTTTAAAGCCTTATTCAAAAATGGATTAAATTCATTATTTTCCTCAAAATTCTACAAAAAATACCCCATAATGACAACGTGAAAAAAGAATTTGTTTGAAATCTTTGCCAATTTATTAAAAATGAAAAAAATCACATGTACATAAGTATTTACAGCCTTTACCATGACACTCAGAATTGAGCTCAGGTGCGTCTGTAGCGGCACTTTACTGCTGTTCTTTTCGGCCACTAGTGGGGTGCAAAACTCCTGTGTTATGCTTCGGAATCGCTGCCCATTCATTGCAATGGGCAGGGCATTTTGGGAGTGCTGGTTACAGCGCTCCCAACCAGCCCCAAACATGCTGCTTGCAGGACTTTTCCGAACGTCTCGCAAGCGCACCACCCGGGTGTGAAAGCACCCATTGCAGAGAATGGGATGCAGTTTTCAGGTGCTATTTCTAGCGCTAAAACACCTGAAAACTGCCTCAGTGTGAAAGGGGTCTAAATATTCACAGCCTTTTCCATGACACTCAAAATTAAGCTCAGGTGCATCTTGTTTCCACTGATCATCCTTGAGGTGTTTCTACAACTTGATTGGAGTCCACCTGTGGTAAATTCAGTTGATTGGACATGATTTGGAAAGGGGCACACACCTGTCTATATAAAGTCCCACAGTTAACCGTGTATGTCAGAGCACAAACCAAGCCAAGAAGCCCAGGGTATTGTCTGTAGACCTCTGAGACAGGATTGTATGAAGGCACACATCTGGGGAAGGGTACAGAAACATTTCGGCAGCATTTAAGGTCCGAATGAGCACAGTGGCCTCCATCATTCGTAAATGGAAGAAGTTTGGAACCACCATGACTCTTCCTAGAGCGGGCCGCACAGCCAAACTGAGTGATTGGGTGAGAAGGGCCTTTGTCAGGGAGGTGATCAAGAACCCGATGGGAAAGGCACACACCTGTCTATATAAGGTCCCACAGTTAACCATGCATGTGACCATGACTCTTCCTAGAGCGGGCCGCCCGGCCAAACTCGGTGATCGGGTGAGAAGGGCCTTAGTTAGGGAGGTGACCAAGAACCCGATGGTCACTCTGACAGAGCTCCAGCGTTTCTCTGTAGAGAGAGGCAAACCTTCCAGAAGAACAACAATCTCTGCAACACTTCACCAATCAGGCCTGTATGGCAGAATGGCCAAACAGGAGCCACTCCTCCGTAAAAGGCACATGACAGCCCACCCGGAGTTTGCCACAAGGCACCTGAAGGACTCTCAGACCATGAGAAACAAAATTCTCTGGTCTGATGAAACAAAGATTGAACACTTTAACCTGAATGGCAAGCGTCATGTCTGGAGGAAACCAGGCACCACATCACTTGGCCAATACTATCCCTGCAGTGAAGCATGGTGGTGGCAGCATCATGTGGGGATGTTTTTCAGCGGCAGGAACTGGGAGACTAGTCAGGGTCGAGGGAAAGGTGAATGCAGCAATGTACAGAGACATCCTTAATGAAAACCTGCTCCAGAATGCTGTGGACCTCAGACTGGGGCAAAGGTTCATCTTCCAATAGGACAATGACCCTAAGCACACAGCCAGGAGTGAATGTCCTTTAGTGGCCCAGCCAGAGCCCAAACTTGAACCGGATTGAACATCTCTGTGTAAAAAGTGAAGCGCTGTGAATACTTTCCAGGTGCACTGTTTTTTTTTTTTTTTTGGACTGTGACCATCTGCAGCATCGCTGGTCTCTTTCTCTCTCTGATGTCAATCAAATCCTATGAGGAGGGATTGGGGGGTGGGGCCGAGCCACGTTGTGGGTGTCAGAGGATGCACATAGCCCAGCTTGGGAGGGAAGTGGCTTCCTATTGTGGCACACATATGAGGAGGTGCCAAGAGCACCGGTGGGGACCCCAAAAGAGGAGGTTAACCCCTTGCCGACCAGCGCACGATATACGTTGGCACAATGGCACGGCTGGGCAAATGGGCGTACAGGTACATCCCCTTTAAATCGCGGCATAGCGGGCGGGAGTGCGCGCGCCTGCCGCGTACTCCGTGAGTGTGCCTGCTGGTCACGCAAACTCGATGTCCATCGGGGGCCCGCGATCGTGTCACGGAGCGGCAGAACGGGGAGATGCCTAGGTATACAAGGCATTTCCCTGTTCTGCCTAGCAACATGACAGAGATCTACTGCTCCCTGTCATCGGGAGCAGTGATCTGTTATGTTCTAGTGAGGCAATCCCCCCTATAGTTAGAATCACTCCCTAGGACACACTTAACCCCTTGATCGCCCCTAGTGTTTAACCCCTTCCCTGCCAGTGTCATTTACACAGTAATCAGTGCATTTTTATAGCACTGATCGCTGTATAAATGACAGTGGTCCCGAAATAGTGTCAAAAGTGTCCAATATAATGTCGCAGTCACGATAAAAAAACGCAGATCGCTGCCATTACTAATAAATGAAAAAAATAATAATAATAAAAATGCCATAAATCTATCCCCTATTTTGCGTAAACCAATCAATATACGCTTATTGCGGTAGTATTATTATTTTTTTTTAAATATATAGAGTAATACATATCCGTCTAAACTGAGAAATTAGTGTTTTTATATATTTTTTGGGGATATTTTATTATAGCAAAAAAAAAATATTGCTTTTTTTTTTTCAAAATAAAAAAAAAAACGCTTTTTTTTGTTTATTGCGCAAAAAATAAAAACTACAGAGGTGATCAAATACCACCAAAAGAAAGCTCTATTTGTGGGGAAAAAAGGACATCAATTTTGTTTGGGTGCACAACCGCGCAGTTGTCAGTTAAAGCGACGCAGTGCCGTATCGCAAAAAGTGCTCTGGTCAGGAAGGGGGTAAATCCTTCCGGGGCTGAAGTGGTTAAGGCTGTTCTTGCACAGTATACCAGGTTTATTATTTTAATAAAAAATAAATAAATACCCTTTACAACTGCTTTAAGAGTTATGTGGCAAATAAGGTGTGGCATCAAGAAAATAACATCAGAACAAGAGAAAAACAGCCTAGTGTTTTCAGACCATTATGTGGTATAGAGTTTTGCGTTATGTTTTGTTTATCTAGTATTATGGAATATCACTATTTTATATGTCTTCTCGTCTATTTTATCAAGCTGCATATATAAAAAATGAAGATCTGTCATTGTGAAATTGAAAGTAACACCACTGACTGGATTATTTATGTTCCCTTCTTCCTTAAAGGCGTATACTTAAAGTGACATTAAACTCTAGTTTTTTAAAAAAATGTAATCTATTCAAGCCTGTATTTTTATCTCAAAAAGCACCTTCTGTTGCCATCGGCCTCCTCCAAATTCATTTTTGTTTTGCCGACTTCCTGTTAGCAGGTGCCTACATTTGCTTTCCATTAATCCACTATATGTAGGATCATGGCCACCCTCTCTTGCTCAATCCTGAGATGGACTACTAGGGACTATAGGAAATCGGTGTGCATAGAGCAGTGGATATGACCATAACTAATGTGCACTGCTTGTTTCAAACAATTGTGAGGGGGAAATGGAGATATTTGTGAGCTCAGAGGAACAAAATAAACAGACAATTTCATGAAAATAGATTACATGATCATTAAAGTTGTTCCAAAAGCCTTAAGGTTTTTCACCTTAATGCATTCTATGCATTAAGGTGAAAAACCTATGCTGCAGCTTTCCCCCTGGCCCCCCGCTTTTTCTTACCTGAGTCCAATTCAATCCAGCAAAGTGCATAAGTGCAACAGCTTCCACTGCTGTCTCGCTGCTCATTGGGCAGATTAAATGGCTCCCACTGCTGTAAATCAAATGCTGTGACATGGGGGCGGGGCCGAGTCCTGCTATCTGTGTAAATGGACGCAGCAGCGGGGCTCGGGAGCGAGAACACACAGGTGCCCCCATGGAAAGCAACTTTGTGTGGGGGCACCAGCTGAAAAGGGAGGGGTCTGGAGCGCCGAGAAGGGACCACAGAAAAAGAGGATCGGGGCTGCTCTGTGCAAAACTATGACACAAAGCAGATAAGTATAATGTTTTTTATTTTAAGAAAAAGCAAAAATAAAGGTTTAATATCGCTTTAAGTAGAGGATGTGTATGGATTAGTTTTAGAGAATAAATGATAATAGTGTCACTTTAAAGCCCATCTGACTCTTGTTTAGCGCAGTTTGTTATAAAGGCCAGGTCCTTTTTCATGTACGTATTGCTGCAGGATAAGCGTCAGATGTTTTTGTTTTATTTACAAAGGCAGCAGTCATTCTCTATGTAATGTGGTAATTAATTATAATTATGATTTTGTGCCTGCTTAGGAGCAGCCTGGATCTCCTGATTGGATTAGTCTGGATTTGAAGATAACTCCATTGCTCCTGAATTTTTGTCAGTGTAAGCTTCTGGAGGGAGAATATTACCAAGTTTTAGAGCATTGCTCGTCCATTTTAAACAAGTATTCAGGTGTGTATGGAATATTTCTTCCTTTCTAGGGACTTTATTTAGGTCTCCTTATGCTCACCTATTTTGTGGTGCTTTGTTCATCTACTGTTGCTATAAGAATAGGATTTTTGTACTCCCTGTAAAATCCTTTTCTTGGGGTCCATTGCAGACAGAGGAAGTCTTTAACTCTCAGGTTATACTGCCACCAACGGGAGAATTGGACTCTTGCAAACAAAGTCAGGCCAGCACAGAATAACTCTGTCCCCCTACTAAATCATGCCTCTGTTTGGTAATAAAGCAGTACAGTCTGTAAAAAAAAAAAAAATCCTATTTCTTTTTTATTGTGTAGACAAAAAAAAAAAAATTCTGCAAAAATGAAAAGTGAGAAACAAACACTGATTTTGTAAAAATATATAAATGTGTTACACTAATATATGGTACTACTAAATACACCAAGCAGCCATATTATTATTATGACCTAATATTGAGTCGGTTCATCTTTTGCTGCCAAAGCAACCCTAACCCATTGGGGCATAGACTCCACTAGACCTCTGCAGGTATGTTGTGGTATCTGGCACCAAGCCATCAGTAGCAGATCCAAGTCTTGTAAGTTGAGAGGTGGGGCCTCCATGGATTGGACTTGTTTTTCTAGTACATCCCACAGATGCTCGATTGGATTGAGAACTGGAGACAAAATCAACACCTTAAAGACATCATCTTCCATTGCTCTTTGGTCCAGTTCTGATGCTCACAAGCCCATTGTAGGTGCTTTTGGCTGTAGTCACAAGTCAGCATAGGCATTCTGATCGATCTGTGGCTATGCAGCCCATACTCAACAAACTGTTTTCTGATACCTTTGGTATTGGAACCAGCACCAGATCTTTTAGCAATCTGAGCAACAGTATCTCTTCTATTGGATCGGACTGCACAGGCCTTCGCTCCCCATGTCCATCAATGAGTCTTGGCTGCCTGTGACCCTAGCGCCAGTTTGCCTGTTTTTCTTCCTTGGACCACTTTTGGTAGGTCCACTGGAGACCCAAAACATTCTATAAGAGCTGCAGTTTTGAAGTTGCTCTGACCGTGTTGCCTAGCCATTAAAATTTGGCCCTTGTCAAAGTCACTTAACCACTTCCGGACCGCCCACCACACATATATTGCGCAAGGGCGGCCCGACTTCACAAATCTCTACGTCAGTCCGTGCATTAGATACAGCGGGCATCACCAGCCACTCACGATCACGGGAAAGAGAGGCAGAACAGGGATCTGCCTATGTAAACAAGGCAGATCCCCATTCTGACTGGAAGAGAGAGATCAGCTGTTCCTAGTGATCAGGAACAGAGATCTCTCTACTCCTAGTCAGTCTGTCCCCGACAGTTAGAAAACACCTCCCTAGGAAACACTTAACGCTTTGACCACCACTAGTGTTAACCCCGTCCCCGCCAGTGCCATTTATACAGTGATCAGTGTACTGGTGTCAGATTTGTTTGCTGCAATGTCACAGTCTCGCTAAAAGTTGCTGATCCCGGCTATTACTAGTAAAAACAAAAATTAGATCTTTCCCCTATTTTGTAGACTCTATAACTTTTGTGCAAACCAATGAATATACACTTATTGCGATTTATTTATTACCAAAAATATGTAGATGTGTGTGTGTATATATATATATATATATATTATATATATATATATATATATATATATATATTATAGCAGAAAGTTTTTCAAAATTGTCAGTCTTTTTTTGTTTATAGCGCAAAAAATAAAAACCGCTGGTGATCAAATACCACCAACAGAAAGCTCTTTGTGGGACAAAAAGGACATAAATTTTATTTTTGGTACAACGTCGCACGACCGCGCAATTGTCAGTTAAAGCGACGCAGTACCGCATCGCAAAAAATGGCCTGGTCATTAAGGGGGTAATCCTTCTGGGGCTGAAGTGGTTAAATCAGGGTGGATTTAATTTAAACATGGCAGGTAAATCACTGAGTAACGCATCTTCACAGCTTTTGGGTGCTTCACCCATTGTAGTTATCGGGCCCAGCTTATAAATCTACCCTTTTGTTCAGCTGTCCCTCAGTCAGACTTTAGATATGGCTTTCTCCCGGGGGGGGGGGGGGGGGGGGCGGGGCTATTTGTTCAGACTTGTTTGGGTTCCTCCTTTGGCAGGAACTTACTGTTTTGAGAACAGTACTTCTCTTGGATTCGCACTCCTTACAAGGATGCTTTCTATTCTTTGGTTCTGTTGATCTCTTTGATATCATTCTTCCAAGGGATCTCCTGACCTACATGATAGTCAAGGATTCATTACTGCTAGTCCATACTAGTGCCCTTTACAGGTGTCCCTATTGTAGAAAACTTATTGAACCTGAAATGCCAGGAAGTCCACATCTGGCATCCCCCACCTAGGTACAGACAGACAGACATATACACACACACACCAAGTCCAGACACTGCTGGCTAAGGAAATCTACCTGGCAATTTTGGGACATGAAGCTATTGCCAGGACACAATACATTAAGTCTCTCTTGATGTGGTGAGACTTTGGTTCCTCCCTGATGATTAATGTATGCCACCACTATGAGATTGTCTGTCTGTCTGAACAGATGACAGCCAAATTTTCTGAAGTTACCGGCTGTTGATTGGGAGACGAGATCATATAGGTTAGACCAGTGTTTCTCAACTCCAGTCCTCAAGGCGCCCCAACAGGTCAGGTTTTCAGGATTTCCTTCAGATTAAACGGCTGTGGTAATTACTAAGGCAGTGAAACTGATCAAATCACCTGTGCAAAGTAATGGAGAGCCTGAAAACATGACCTGTTGCGGCGCCTTGAGAAACACTGCGTTAGTCCTGTGTCTTTTTTTCAACCTCACCTACTATGTAAGAGGAGGTCTTCTAAATATCACATAATGGATATGCCCAGAGAGCACAGCAGGGCTAATACTGGAGCCAGCAGCTTGGCGAATACCCCAGGTGCAGCCAAGAGGCTGAAGGGCAGGGCCACAAACCGATTGTGCAATGCCATTGTAACCCAGTACCTGAAGATCACTTTCGGGCTATCCCTGCTGGGTCCAGGTCAGTAGGGTCTGGTACTTCAAAATACGAGACTAATAGTGCAGAATAGCTGCCATCATAGAGACAAAGTGGAATTTTACATTAGCCAGTGTCCATTCCTCTTTTAGGCAGCAGTATAACCTAAAGGTTTAAGACCTCCTGCATTCCTCAGTGGACAAGAAAGAAAAGTATTCACACCTTGGAAGTTTTTGTAGCACCTTTTGCAGCGTTGGGTTGATTTACTTAGACTGGAGAGTGTAAAATCTGGTGCACCACTCCGAAGAGGAAAAGAAAAAAAAAAATTCCCTCTTTTTTGTCAAAGCTTAATTGAAAAAGCTGACTGGCTACCATGCACAGCTGCACCAGATTTTGCACTCTCCAGGTTTAATAAATTAAACCTTGTGTGCGGTGCACATTTAGAAACAACCAATTTTTTTCAGACTGCATATGAATAGTGGATGAACAGTCTGTACCACAAATTCTATTTGTACTGTGATCTGGACTTTGACTTGATCATTCCAGGACACTGCATTATTTTTAAGCCATTGTTATTATTTCAGGTACTTGTATAGCGCCATCAATTTACGCAGCACTTTACATATACATTGTACATTCACATCAGTCCCTACCCTCAAGGTCCCTAACTCACATTCATACATACTAGGGACAATTTAGACAGGATCCAATTAACCTACCAGCATGTCTTTGGAGTGTGGGAGGAAACCCACGCAGGCACAGGGAGAACATGCAAACTCCAGGCAGGTAGTGTCATGGTTGCGATTCGAACCAGCGACCCTTCTTACTGCTAGGCAAAAGTGCTATCCACTGTGCCGCTTTATTATTTTAGTTAGTCTTGCTGGAAGACTAATCTTCTGCCAAGGCTCCAGTTTCTTGCAGACTGCATGGGGCTTTTCCAACAAGATTTTCTTCTATTGTCAAAAACCTTTATATATTTCTTTCAGTACAGTTTTAATTAATTGAAAGTACAGTTTAAGGAAGAAATATGGGTTCTCATTATGGACTGCTTTCTAATGATGAAAACTGATGTGAATATCCTCATTCTTGTTTTACTACATAGTGAGCTACAGAGCTGGAACAAGTATGTGACAGTAATAATGTTAGGATAACTTTGACTATATATTTCAAAACTGAGCTTTTCAGATTAAAACCAACCTAAATCTATTTAGTAACCTACCTTGTTTCATACTCTACCTCTCCTTACTAAAAAATAAAAAAAAACAATCACCCCTTACCTTTATCTGAGAGCAGTTCTGGGCTCACTCCAGTTCCCTCGAGCACCAGAATTATCACTGGGCTCAGTTCTGAAGGTAAGCTAAAGCAGCAGTCAGACAAGGCTGAATTTTTCACTTTAAAGTACAACTAAAAGAAAAACGTTTTCGTTTTGGATAGAGGAGATGGATTAGAACCCGTAGTTTTTATTGCGGTCTGTGCCCGTTAGGACTTACCCTCTCTTTTTTGTTATGTTTACCGTTATCATTGAGGCTGGGTTGACACTTCTGCGATGAGACATTGCATGTGATTCGCATTGCTGTGCAGATCACATGCGATGTGAATTCAGCGATACAAAACTGTATGGCTGAAATTGCATTTGCACCAAAATGCTGCAGGACCCTTTTTTGGTTTTCCCTGCAATCGTATTGCATGGGTGTTCACACCTATGAGATCCGATTCCTGCACCATTTGATAGTTCGCACTGTGATCTGATCTGGGGGTGTCATTACCTTTACATTGACACCCACAATGGTTTGCAGATGTCAGTGTAAACTGCCTGCGAGTTACATGCGATGCAGGAACCTGCACTGGAATCACGCTGCTTTCCGCATCACATGTGTGATGAACAAAGAACTCAAAGTGAAAATAAGAAAATACCAAAATTTTGGGTTGTCACCAGAAAAATAACAAAGGGGAAATCTTCCAATGGGGACAATAGTTCTGGTGACCGAGGGGGTCCCCAAGTGATTCCCTTAATTTGTAGTGGTCTTCTTTCACTTCCTATTTTGGCCATGGGACAGGAAATGAAGGGAAATCTCCCCAATGGGACAAAGATGGCAAAAAAAAAGAAAAGGAAAAAAAAAAAAAAAACTGACCCCCCTTACTCAATCCAAAATGGGAAAAAAAAAAAAAAAAAAAAGAGAAAAGTAATAATAAATAAAAGCATTTCCCACCCTCCCTGCTTTTAAGAAAAGCAGGGAGGGTGGGAAATGCTGATGACATCTTTGGGTGAAGACCTACATTACCTAGTTCTGGCAAGGGATGTTTGCAACATATCTCACCAACCTCAAGCTCCTACAGCCATTGTTTTTCTTCATCTCTTTCAGATAATGTAAAGGCATTGTTTAAGCGGGGTCGTGCCCATGCCGCAGTGTGGAATGCATCTGAAGCAGAGCAGGACTTCTCACGGGCTGTTGAGCTGGACCCTTCACTTGCTCCCCTTGTTGCAAAGGAATTGAAGCAGCTTGAGGCACGGATACACGAGAAGGAAAGTGAAGACAAAGCAAGATTTCGAGGCATATTCAAATGACTTTCAGTAGCAGCAAATTCATAGGTCAATGTGCCATTTCATGGGGCAGTAACTTGTTGCTATGGACATGTGACTGGCACAATATATCAATTTTGGCTACAACTGTAAGTTGCAGATAAGGTCAGTGGTAGTGTTTGAAGCATAATGACTGAATAGAATACACCGCTGTGCAAATATCAGAGGACTGCCATCCCAGACCGAAAGAAACTGTTTTCCTGTAATACGCCAACATTACAGTATCTGTGTCATGTTAAAACCATGTCCATAATAACAAAACCGCTGTATAGGCAAGACAAACCACCCTTGCATCACATATAACATAATAAAGAGTAACTTTATTTGTTTTTTATAGATTAAAAAAAAAAGGGAAGAAAAAAAAAATTAGAAAGTGCAGAGCTGGAATGAGGTCACGTACGAGCATTGCGTTCTGTTTCAGCGAGACACTCTCTCACGAGAGCCCTAGCGTGGATTATACCTAGAAAGTATAAAAGAAATGTTTAGCTACAGATTAATGAGAGAAACAGTCTTGCAGCTAATGACTCTTAATCCCCACCTCTTTTTAATCTTTCCATGGCACTTTTGCTTCCAGCATAAGTGGGTCTGATCTCTCTGCCCATCTCCTCAATCACAGACAACAGGTCACTGTAGGTCCCCTGAGACACCGCTTGTGACACAGCTGGCTTCACACCCTGGATAAGAAGGAAAAAAAAAAAGTCTGACAACTTCCTTTTGGCTCAACAAGATCATAATATTCCAGTATTTTGTATTGTTTGTATATTTATAGCACTGCATGCAAGTCTGTGTACGCAAATAAACAAGAGGTCAAAGCAGTCTCTAGTTGCATGGTATAGCACTTCATACGCTGCAAGTTAAACAGCTGCTGAAATGTATTTTGGGTTCAGCAATTACTGGATAATAAATACACATTCTTGAGACTACAAAGTCCAAGTATTATTATTATTATTATTATGATACAGGTTTTATAGAGCGCCAACAATTTGCGCAGCGCTTAACAAAATAAAGGCAGACATTACAGTTACATTACAATTTGGTACAAGAGGAATTAGAGGGCCCTGCTCAACAAGCATATAGGAATCCCACACTTGTGTGCTGAATTCTGATATCCACCCACAACCCAAATAGATAGAGTGTTAGCTGCTGGGAAAAACTTCTTACCGGTATGAAGCCCATAGAAGGGGGTCCAAAGTCACTGAAGTTGAGTCGGAAGGAGGGGACGGGCACAGCTCCTGATGGTGATGAAACCGCAGCTCCAGGCACTGCAAACCACATCAGATGAGGGGATGAGATGCTTAATGACTGCACACAACACCTAGCCATCCACAATAATAACATTGCAAGCCCACAATATGCACATAACAGGCGGGGAATGTGGATGAAGAGATTTGTGACAAAAAGGTGAAAGATTACTTTTAACGGTGTTAATAATGAGTTAAGATTAAGTATAAAAAGCACTGATATTGAATAAAAGATAGGCCAGGCTATCTGTAAACAAGATGTGGTGTTTCTGCCTGTTAAACTCAGTGAAACATCTGCCCCCTTACAGATAAAAGTATATCACTAGGGGGGCATCCTGTTGGACATTTCAGCTAGCGCTACAGGACACCAAAGCTGATGGAACAAAGCACTATATGTACTTTGGCCCATGGTGGGGAACTTCAGTTATGAGAAAATTGGGTTATATTGCTCCCTTCAGGAGGAAGTAGACACTGGCAAGCCATGTCTAGCCCCTTACATCATGCTTCAGTTTCTTGGTACTGGTCTAGGAGAATGGACAACGTTCTCAA
Source organism: Lithobates clamitans (assembly GCA_037952925.1). Classification (NCBI taxonomy): domain Eukaryota; kingdom Metazoa; phylum Chordata; class Amphibia; order Anura; family Ranidae; genus Lithobates; species Lithobates clamitans. The sequence goes on along the minus strand of JBBGZY010000981.1, from coordinate 2,655,761 downwards.
TTGAGAACAATGTAACTATCTTTTCAAACCATTATCTGTTTTATCAAGATTTTTTATTTTTCCCCTTTAACGAAGACTTCATCTACAATGCTGCTGAGCTCGGCTCTTTATGTAGCTATCTGGATCATCATATCTTTAGCAATAGCTTTGGAGATTGTGAGGCCTGCATGGAATGTGACCTTTGGTACCGTGTTAGCCACAGGCACTTTCCAGGTCCTGAGTAGTAGCAGACACCCTGCTGTGACCTACTTTGTGGGCTGGGCATCAAACTACTACATTTTATTGCAATAGTTTGAACCATCACCTCACCTCTTTTCCATAGAAAGGTTTAATACATTGACCAATTAAGTGCTGCTTCATGCACATGGGCACTCTGTTCTGTTCCTGCCTTTTCAGCATGAGGTAGCTGCTGTCCATTGCAAGAGACACAAAGTTTTACCTCACTTGTCCCTGCTACCGCCTACAGTGACCTGGTCACCTCCCGCAGTTTAAACCTTTCCTGCTTTTAGAAGTCGATTTGGGAGTACTCAAGGTTTTTACCTGGTGTTCTCAAATAAATGGTCTGTTAAGTGGTCTGCAGTGCAACATTGGACGCCAAGCACAAGGAGAGTATTCCCACTGCAGCTTAGACCTGTCCAGCTCACAATCCACTAAAAGCTGCGTGGCAGCCTGCGGTGTCTCTTCAAGAACCCGACACAGGCTGCTTGGATCATTGTCCACTGTTTGAATCAATACACACCTCGGTGTCTTAGCTCTCAGGTGTGGCCCTCTCCTCTGACATCTCTAGAGAAGAGTTCTCAGCTGCCATGCTTGAGTTTAAGGGCTAATTTGCAACTATGCTTACTGAGGCTGTAACCACACTTCTACACCTTATCCTCCTGAATCTGTGTCTGGCGTATCTGCAGAGGTACAGGCCTCTGAGGCTGGTTTCACAGGTTTAGTCTAATGAAAAGTCCATACTGGATGCTTTTGTTTCCAAGGAATTGCAGGCAGCGGCTACAGCTCCCAGGCTTAAAGACACCATACTGGATTTATGACAGTGTGCACCGCCTTAAAATTAGAAGAGCAGCCTGTAGCTCCAACTGGGGACAATACTAGTGTGGGATGAAAGGCCCCATACTTTTCCAGTACATGCAATCGCCTTACTTGAACCTGTTCGGTACAACGATTACAAAACAATTTACTTCTCCCAAACTTTTTACAGACCAGTACTCATTTGAAGAGGCATTTATAAAGAAGTGGGCTCTTTTCTCTGCATCTGCTCATACCTGAAGATGCACCTATGTTTAAGGGTCCCATTGACAAACCTTTGTTTTCGCTAGCAGGCCTGCCACAGCCGTAATATCAGTCTGTCAAACCTCAGACCGGCCATACACTGTTCAAATCTGCTGAACCAGCCAACATTCGAACCATTAATGGGCAGGCTGAATGTACAAAGTTGATCAACTTGGGTACAAGCAGCCTGCCAGATTCACTTGCGATTACAAGTGGCTACTATAGCCGCTAACAATAATCACCGTCTTCTCCTGGCAGGAGGGATTCCCACATCAACATTGTCTATGTTGATGGGAGAAATCAAGCAAATTTCTTTCCTGCAACCTGTGGTTGCAGGAAAGAAATTCAATGGGTGTAGGGCCAGCCTTAGGGAAACAGACTAAAGTGACATGGAAAGGATCCAACTACTATCCTGATCATAGATTTGTAAAGCCCTTATAGCTAAGGCCGTCAGCTCTATACATGTAATGTATAGAGTACAATGTAGACATTTTAGTCAAGATAGTTCATCTTGTTTACTGAATGTCTCCTTAAGGCGGAGTTCCACCCACTTTATCTTAAAGAAAAGACCACCCCCTCCATCACTCATTTTTGGATAACTATTTTTTATAGTGATGTTTTAGCAGCGCTTTTCGACCGCTAGCGGGGTGCTTTTTACCACAATTTAAAAAAAAAATAATAATAATTCACATTTTGAAGCACTACCTATGCATTGCAATGGGCAGGGCATTTTAGGAGCGCTATTTACAGCGCTCCCAAACCACCCCAAAGATGCTGCTTGCAGGACTATTCATAACGTCCGGCAAATGCACCGCCCCAGTGTGAAAAGACACATTACAATGAATGAGAGACGGTTTTCAGAGGCTATTTCTAGCGCTAAAACCTGCCTCAGTGTTTGCTTGCGGTGCTGACCACCACTCAGTTGGACTGCTGAGCTGTCGCAAAAAATACAGGCTTCCGGTTTACCTCAATTTGTGTTTTCCTGTAGGTGGCAGTATAACCCAAAATGTTAAAAAATTGAAGTGTCCCATAATGGATGAGTAAAAATCCTAATTTTTTTTTTTTTTTTTTTATTGTCATGGCCTCTGCTGGCACCTCACTACTTGTGTCAACAGCACAACATAGCGAGGGTAAATTCTTAGTGAAGCTGCAGACAGCCAGAAAAAAATAGAAATAAAAATAGCTGCAGCTCTAGGTTAACAGCAAATTCCAACAATGAATTTGAGGCCAAAGTATTATTAAACTCGCCAACATCAACCTTCAAACTTACAACGGAACTCCAAGCAAACAGCTAAATGGATTATTCATATACTAAAAGTGTTGCACTAAACTTAAAATTGCTCATAAAGTATTGATAGAAAATAGTCTAATTGTAGAAAAACTCAAAATACAAATCTGTGAAATTTCAGATGAATCCAGAAGATCCTCCACCTCATGCATATACCGCTACCTCAAGCAATATGGACTCTTACCAGAGAGCCTGGACCCTTTATTACAGAGGGTCAAACAGGCTTGATGTAATAATCTTTTCAGGGGTCATTTTTATCTGAACAAATATAAGTGAAATACCTTAAAATAAATTACTCTTTTGGGATCTGGTGTTTCCTTCATTTCCATGGTTAATTCTGGTCATGGGGTGAATGGAGCCTGAGCTGATTATCCAGTGAAAGTTCATAATTTGTTCTGGAGGACTTCTCCAGCTGATGACCCCTGCAAGGATTACATCAAGCATGTTTGACCCTCTTTAATAAAGGGTCCAGGCTCTCTAGTAAAAGAGTCCACATTGCTTGAGGTAGCGGTATATGCATGAGGTGGAGGCTCATTGTGTGTATTTAATTAGTTCTGAAATGAGATAAGACCAGTTAGTAATGGGGTAAAGATCAGCTGCAGGTAGACCACAGGCAATACTGGTGACTAGTTCCCCAACACCCCTCCCCGATTTTTTTCTGGCCACAGTTCTGGTCCTCTTTAAAAAGGAGGATCTTCGGTCCCCAAAAAAAAAAAAAAAAAAACAAAAAAAAAAAAAAACACATTAAAAAGCAGCTACAGATACTGTAGCTGCTGAATTTTAATAAAAAGGACACTTACCTGTCCAGGGTTCCAGCACTGTCCTCAATCAGGCCGGTTCATTGCTGGTCTTTGGGTCCCTGGCACTACCATGTCTAGTGCGAGAAGCAGGCTGTGATTTCTCGCAGCTTCAAACCAGGCTTCCCACTGCGCTTTGTAAATGGTCCCTCCACCTTCTGGGACCTGTGATGTGTCCTAAAAGGCTGTGGGCAAAGTGGGAGGGATAACGTCGGCTTGGATCGCCTATGCAAAACTAGCTACCTGCTCCGTGCCCACCCACCCTGTGTTTCAGTTGAATCATCCCTTCACATTACTTAAATCTAGCTATTGATTAATTGCAATCTTTAGGGGCCAATTCACACCAGAATCGCATGGGAACACAGTCCGCTTTCCTGTGCGATCCCCTGCAGTGCGATTTATCAGCCCATGCATTTGAATGGGCTGCAAATCGACACCGGAATGCACGAAAATTAGTGCATGCACTACTTTTCAAAAACATGGTATCACGTGATCTGGTGCTCACAAATGCAAAGTTTGAGTTCTGCTTTTGGGGTGCTGTTAATGTATTGGCACCAGCAGCAAATCGCAAAGGCAGTGCGTTTTGAATGCGGTGCAGGAAACACACCTTTCCCGCACCATGTTCTGGTGTGAATCACCTTTTACAGTATCCATCTGCTCTCAGGACTAATTAAATACATTTGCCATTGCATGGAACCTGTGGGCAGAAGCAAATGCTCGCAAAATCCTTACACTACACATAAATACAGAGTGTTCTAGGGCCCCATTCATACTCTTGTAGCACAAACTCCCATTCCCACTCACAATGTTTTTGGGGCCATCTACATGCATTTCTGCTTGTTGCGAAAATAAATGGGCTGTCCTATGCGGGTTTTGTCACGCTACTTTTTGGGCAACAAGCGCTGAGATTTTTCATGCGCGTTTTGCAGCGATTTACACACATTTATTGCACAGCAAAAATCACACGTTTGGAGTGTCATGCCAAACATGCTGTGCATTTTGCTGCAATTTTAGCAGGATTTGGAATCATCCTGGGATTTAGGAGCTGGCTGTGACTTCCTGGTGACTCACAACTAGCTCCCCACTGTGTATGCGCTAGGTATGGCTGTGCTGTGAGAATGGTCCTGCTGCCTCCTGGGGGGGGGAGATGTCCCAGGAGGCTGCTGGTGATGTCAGAGCAATCAGATGTCATTCTAGTGGCAGGAGGAGAAGACGGCTAAGCAGTACTTTCATTTTTAAGTGAAGGTCCACTATAAGATGCATAGAATTTTAAGTCTATTATATATAAAAAAAAAAAAAATATGCAACTTAGTGAAATAATTCTTGCTGCAAACTGACACTGCCAAAAAACTGTTGAGGAATTTCTCAGCTTTTATATGAAACCTTTTTTGTGTCTCCATTTTTCTACTGTAGGATAATGTACATGTAATATATGTAAAAGGAAATTTCTTTTTTAGTTTTAGACAGAATAAAAACTTATACCATTTGTCAAGTTTGACTGCCCCCACTGCATAGATTCACCATTTTGATTTGTATTGGTTATTATGGTCACCAAGACACCAAGTGATGGCAAAGAAGGGAGGGGAAATCCTCCAATGGAGACCTCCATGTGGTTCCTGACAACTCTCTGATGGGAATGCAGTTCTTTTTGGAGAGATTGGCTGTTTGTTTTTTATCCCAGGTACCTGTTTGTAAGTTTACTACATTTATGCCTGTTCATCCCTACCAGATACCTTTGTTACTATTACAGTGGTTACTTTGTTTTAACATTCCTGTGCATGCATTATTACACTAGAAGTGAATTTATATCTTGTGCTTTTGGGATGATTGGAGATTTTTATGCATCTTGATAGTATTTTGATAACAGATTTCCTGGTTGGTGTCTCCAGGACAGAAGATTACACTGCGTCACTCCAGCAGGACAACAAAAAAAATAACATGAGAGGGGTCTAACCGTTCACTGCTCCATCAACTAAAAGAAACAAAATGCTGTCCTTTAAATATAAAAAGACATATTTTACAAAAAAAAAAAAAAAAAAGAAAGTCCTACTTTAAAGAGGAATTCCAGAATATTTTATACATAGGACCAGTGTAACTATGTTATGCCGTACCTGGCCAATGCCATTGGAAGATAAACACCACTACTCTCTACTAGCTTCCAGATCCTGTACCAACCATCTGGCCTGCTGTATTGTAGACACAAAGGATGTCGGGTCACTAGCATGGGCGCCATTCCGAGAATGCCTTGCATCTACTGAATAAAATGCAAAGTATTGTGATTGGAAGTGGAGATGTGGGAAGGTAACATCACACTCTCCCACCTTAGTCAATCAGAGAACTTTGTATTCTCTGAACGGCACTCATGCCAAGTGACCAACCTCCTCTATTCAGAATGTAGCTGCTCAGTGCAAGACCCAATGGAGCTTCCAGGGACATCAGTCGGGTATGATAGATAGAGAGAGAAAATATATATATTTCCTCATTAAAGAAAAAGTCCAACTTAAAAAAAAATTTAGAGTTTCAGGAACAGTAACATGTTACTCCTCTCTAAAAATGGGTAGAACGTGCAACATGTTACCAAAGGTGAACTTATCCTTTAACCGCTTGCTGACCAGTCGGTGTCATTACACTGCGTCAGGACCATGCAATTATCAGTTAAAAGTGATGCAGTGCAAAAAATGGCCCGTAATTAAGGGGGGCAAATCTTCTGATCCTTAAGTGGTTAAAGCTGAACTCTGGGAATGAAAGAAAATCTCACATGTGCGGTGTGTACTCCTCTACTCTTTTTTTTTTCTCTTAAGTAATTTTCTAGCAAAAAGAAAACAAAACCGGTTTTAAACTTGTAAACACCAAACTTCACCCACATGGGTAAACATAAATGTACCCTTAAATGATCCTTTAAAGCTCTGATGCCCAGCCTGTAGCCCTTTGGTGTGTGTGAGAGACATGTGCAGCCCTTGAACCTCAGCAATATGTAGCGAGAACATTGTTTAGGGTAACAATATTGATTTCTACTAGCTTCATGTAACATATTCCTAGTTGCGTATTGTCTTCAGCAGCATATCCCCAGCCAACAGTGTAGCATGTCCACACTCTGACCCTCATTTATTTCATCAAATCTGCAGTTTCTGACAGTCCTCTCAAGCATTACATAGACTGAACATTTTTGGAGCCATTTGGTGATGTAAGGGGTTGCATTTAGGGCCACCTTTAAGTTGACAACCAAAGCTTAAAAAAAAAAAAAGAAAAAAAAAGAAAAACACTGTAAGACACCGCCCCCCCCCCCCCCCCATACTTACCTCGGTGGGTTCCAGGCTGTCAGCAGTGCCACTGTAGCCAGTCCAGGGATTTGTAAATTCCCACTCTTCTTCCTCTTCTCTGTGCAGTGCTTCTGGGACAGATCAGGTGATGTCCTGTGCCGGCGCTGACCAATCATTCACTCTGATCCTTCCCGGAAGCCCTGTACGGAGAAGAGGAAGAAAAGCAGGGATTTCAGGTCCCTGGACTGTCTGCATACCTGGATGGGGGGGGGGGGGAATCCGTTCCACCATCTCTGGCTCAGGTCTTCTGCTCACCACTATCACTTGGTAACACTGAAGTCACAGCTTCTGCGTTTACAAGTGATAGCTTATCTCCCAGTAGCTCCCACAGGTCAGATCCCCTGCGCAGATCCCACTGACAGGGACAAGGGAGATACAGAACAGGTGCCCGGGGTTCAGTGCAGTCATGGGCAGGAGAGGGTGGGTGGTAGGCTGCACCCTCTGTGGTCTCCATTTTTTTCCCTGGTGACCAGTTGTTGATGTTCCTACTGCATAATCTCCCTTACAAGTGACTGTAGTATAGTATAGTATGCTGGGTGGTACTACAGCCGGATAGGAGGGAGGGGGGGGGGGGGGGGGGAGATGATGAGCGCAGTGGAGGGAAGGGGTTGTATGCAGAGGGAAGAGCTACTATTTGATGCCATTTGGCAGGTTGTGGCGGGCATGGTTGAGTTCCTGCACCTATTCTCTGAGAAAAAAATCCCTGGGTAGGTGTATGGTATATAGGTTTACTTATTTCAATGTAAAAGATGAACACTGTATTGGGTGAATCTTCCAGATGGACAATCTCCTATAGAGCCCCCCAATACTCAGCAGACACAGTGAGATCTATGGGCAGCAGCCTTCTGCTAGTCACATAGAATGAGAGCTGATGACCAGAACAAAGTTCACCAACAACCCCGAGTGGTCATGAGACGTCTGACATCTGCTCGGGTCACATACAATCGGCCTCTGTTACTGCTGATCAACAAATACAGTTTTGTGCCTATGTGTTCTCCCCCAGCCTGAGCACCGACCCATCAGATCCTATCCTCCTCCTCCTCCAGACACTGGCTGCTCTGTACATGGCTCAGGTATAAGCTGCCTTCACCTCCCCCCCTGTACAGCGATGTATGTGATCAGATAATTACCGGGGGTGACTGGGGTGCCCGGAGCGCTGCTGCTCCCCACTGCCGGAGCCGGGGCGATCGGCTTGTACGACATGTCGTCTGTCCGGTGATGAAGAGGAGGATGCTGATTGGCGGGTCACACAGTCGGCGAGGCTCGCGCTCCTTCCTCCAGTCTGATTGGTTGTTCGTCTGCGGGGGTGTCGCGCGTCGCTTTGCAGTGTCGTCTATGGCAGGAATGGCCGGACTCTCCGCGGTCTTCTTCCCCCCCCCTTCGCTGACCTCTCCAGGCTGCTTCCCACCCACACACCTCTCCCGGCCCTCAACCACCGCTTTCGCCGACCTTTCCTCCAGTCAGAGCGTGTCCACCGGTCTTCGGTCTCTACCGGTCCTGATGGTAATGGCGCCGGTCCGCTCACAACCCCCCTCACCTCAGCTCACCCGGCTCCAGCTGCCCCTACGCACCCCTGGCGTCATGACGTCACGAACCGGCTCAGACCTGGAGCCCCCGCCCCAAAACAGATAAGAGTAGCGTGTAGCCCCGCCCAATCAGTGAGAGGTGGGCGGAGTGAAAACAGAGTGGCGGGCATCGGCGCCTGTTCACATCCTGGGACTGTGTAATGAGTAAAAATTCAAAAAAAAAATCATCATTTGCAGCCTCACTGTGGCCATCAAACGCAGCAATTGTGCCATCAAATGCCGCCACTGTGCCATCAAATGCCGCCACTGTGCCCATCAATTGCAGCCTCACTGTGCCCATCAAACGCACCCACTGTGCCATCAAATGCCGTCACTGTGCCCATCAATTGCAGTCACTGTGCCCATCAAACGCACCCACTGTGCCCATCAATTGCAGCCACTGTGCCCAAACGCACCCACTGTGCCCATCAATTGCAGTCACTGTGCCCATCAATTGCAGCCACTGTGCCAAATGCTGCCACTGTGCCCATCGAATGCTGCCACTATGCCATCAAATGCCGCCGTGCCCATCAAATGCTGCCACTGCAATAAAATGTAGCCACTGTGCCCAATCCAATGCTGCCACTGTGCCATCAAATGCTGCCACTGTGAACCCCCCGCTCGCTGTCTGCTCGACACTTACCCTATCTCGGGGGGGGCAGCGGTTGATGGCGGCAAGCGGTGTCCTCCATGCGTCTCCTCCCAGTGTCCAATCACAGCGCCTGTCGTTTCAGCAATTTAGGTGTCAGGTAACAGACCCGAGCACCTGATTGGTGTAGCGGCAGTTCAGTGTTAGGAAAGCGGATATTCATTCGCTTTCCTAACACACCTGGGCGCTCACAGGTCACCTTTTTTGACGCCTATTAGAGCCTATGGCTCTAATCATGTGCTTCAAAAACACCCCTGCCGCTGTAATTCAGGCGCCCGGCAAAGGGGCCGGACGCCTGAATAGGGGGTGGCAGTGGCGGCCATGGATAAATTCATGCAATGCATGAATCTATCCATTGGTCATAGAGGGGGTGGCTGAAAAGAGGGGGCACGCCCTTATGGAGGCACCGCCACTGGTAATGATTATATGAGGAGTGTATTAGAGAACTGGGTGTGTGGTGTCTTCTTTACCACAATGAGGGCTGCAGCCAGGTACTCATAGACTGGCACATTCTTCATGACCTACAAACTGGCACAATTATTCTGTGTGAAGATGGCTTCAGTGTCCAGCTTCACCAGTCTTCATGGGAGTTTGTGAACTTTACAGGGAACCCCATTGAAGTCTATGGGGAAGAATCTTCTTATTCAGTACTGGCAATTTGTAGGATTAATATGTTATTGTCAACAAAAGGCATAGGAAGCCAGCCACTACCATAGGGGACAACGTCAAATCTAAGTGTAGCAATATGGACTACAGTTAGCAAAGAACAGCTATTCCCTGCCCTGTCTGTATGTCATATTGTCCCTCTAGTGCACAGCCTTACTAGACTGACATATTTGTGAGAGCCCAATCAAAGGGATTGTGGGACTAATAGTGCCATCAGATGGCTATTCGCCCACATAACTGTACATCCGGACTACATATCCCAGGGATCCTTGCTATCACCAGAGGGTTTGCTGGGAAGAGATATAAAAGACACCAGAGATCCGCCCCATGTTCTCTTCCTTCCGGGCCTAGTGTATGAAGGATCTCTCCGTGCAAGAGGAGTGAGGTTGTGGCCTACAGTCAACCGACTTGACCGAGAAGGGGTCTAGTGTCGCCTGCTGTTCATCGGACATCTGATCAGCACCACCTCTACAGTGCCACAATCCACGCTTCGTGCTCCGCAATGGGTGATCATCACAAGCGGGTCCGCAGCCAGGACGTCCATCCGGGATTAGCTAGCTGGAAGGCATCAAATCCGCCTGGTCGTTGTTGAGAGGGCCACTGTCCAACTTTGCAAACCTTTCCTTTGTTGTTTCACTGGGACACTGCACAGACAGCTTTACTTCACAGGAAAACTTCACTGCACCTTTATTTGAACACCGTACATAAGCATCTTTAGCTACAGTTATCACCAAATATACTACCACTTTGTTACTACACCTTATTGGATACAATTATTGAGCTCCGACTGATGGTGAAGACCATCAGATCTGCAACGAGGACATTCTGTCATTGTTAATTAACGGGCCCTCATACTATCCATGTTTAGCCTCATCTCTCTTTAGGATCAAAGGTTAAACAGGCCGACCTGGGTTTCTCTTTCTAGAAGGATTAATACTTAACCTCTGCTTATCCTTTCAGGTTATGGTGAAGAGGTACTCCATTGTACATGTGTTGTAGCAGGGCAGTAACTTGCCAGGATCCAGGTCTAATAAACAGCCAGTTCACTAATGAGTCAGCTGTGTTGTGGGCTTTAAGTAATCACCAGACCAAGGCTCTAGGCTCCCAGTTGGAGACAACTCCACCCTGCAGATAGGAGGTCTGGGCATGGGAGTCAGTAGGGATTCACCTAGGAGAGAGAGGTGGGAGCCAGTGTAGCATGAGGCTACTTGCTGTATGCAGAGAGGTGCTGAGCGTCCAGTCTGTGGGAGACAGACCAAGGCCCTAAAGTGTAAGGCCTGAGCTGGAGAGCTGTTTTACAAACCAGGAGAGCTGAAAATCGTTTACTTTGGTAGCAGGACTGAAATAATGAATAGCCCTGCGAGGGAATCTTCTGTGTTTGTTTTGAACCTTTTTTTAAATAAAAGTGGGCAAAACCAGCCCTGAAACGGATAAAAATGAGTGGTGGTGTCCTTAAAGCACTACACTTGGAGTGAACCCCTGACAAGGGGAACTCTTCAGACTCTAATAGTGGGGGGGGCGCTGCGCCGCGCCACATCCCTGAAATGGGTTTGCCACTTCCCTGAAATTAGTTGGGATGTCTGTATAAAAGATGGAAAATCGTTTGAAAATCTGTCATTTGGACAGTTTGTTCATATTTTTTTCCCCTCAGTTAACGGGCACAAATTGTTAATCGGTGGTGACGTTTTTACCCCAAAAAATTGAAGGAAAAGTTTGGAAAGCTTCTGCCAAATGAATGAAAAATTTAAAGGTTAATGCGTTTCTCGTCTGTTGTGCCTGCGCATGTGTGAAAAGAATTTTAACCCAGAAGATAAGCGTTTGTGTCAACGAATGGTCATGTCTAAAATGTCTAAAAGTACATACAAGAAGAATACAACTATCAAGATTGACAATTTTGATATACCTGGTGTATGGTCAGCATACGTTTTTCTCAATTGGAGCACAATCGGCTTTTAAACTTACTTTTTCTAAGCTGTGTGGTAAAAATGAAAGATAGAAACTATGGGCAACGTCACCATTTGAGATAAAACTTGTCTCAGACACCCCCCCCCAAGATGTTCATCAAATGCTGAATAGGAGTTGTCAGAAGCAAGTACACAAATTAAATGGAAAGGTCTCATTTGGCTAAACAAACGGGCCTGCAATTTCTACAAGACTGTCATTACTTCCTGTATTCATAACTGGTATTTCCTGTCCAGAGCCAGCATGTAATGTGGATTGCATAAAACAATCCATTTCATCAGAACTAATCTATGCTCATATTTTAACTCTTTCATCCCCCTTCCTTCTCTCCTGTACATCTGATCTCCATCCTGCCTCTGTTCGAGATATATTTATTAACCTTTCGTCTTTTTTGTTTTTCCCCACATCTGCACATTCACCCCTTCATTTCCAGCCTCCCAATGTATGAGACCTGTACATTAGCCCCTTCAACTCAACTGATTACTGTGTCTAGTGCACCATTACCAAGCTAAATGTTTTGGGCTCTGTGTACACCAGGAGTTGTGATTGAGCGAGCATGTTTTTTGCGTTAATTCATTTGAATGGGCTGCCCCTATGCATGAAAAAGGTGCCTGCACCATTTTAAAAAACGCATTGCACTAAATCACATAGTACTGCAGGGTTAGTAAGATGTGTCTTGGTGCCATTTAGAATTAATGGCACAGCTGTGTGTCTGCAAAGGGGCAGCACATTTTTGTGTGTTGCGTGTCACTCTGTGTGCATTCCTGCAACACGCTGGTGTGAATAAAGCTTTAATCACTGCAACACCAGCATGTGTATTCATTTCCAAAAAACTTTTTAAAAAAAATAATAAAAATTTAGGTTGTTTACTTTCCACAAAGGAGGGTGTTCATACTGTCCTGATATTTCTTCGTTGATGTTTAAAACAGAAAGTAAGCTAAACAGGTTTTTATACAGCAAAGAATTAAAAACTGCGGCTATTATATGCCCCCAAAAGAAAGCTCTATCTGTTTTAAAAGAGTGATATCAAATGTATTTGGGTAGAGTGTTGCATGACCAAGTTGTTGTGCAGAGTATTGAAATAATGCGCTGGAAGCTTCTTGTTTGCAGCAATAGGGCTTTACTTTCATGGAGAATATTAGATCATGTCTTACAGCATGAAACAGGATACAAACAAGTACACACTGAACATAGACAGAACATCCTGTGATTACATTACCATAGAATACACACTATAACACTGTAGCGCCACCTGCTGGTATAGACAGATATAATGCATACAGTATATAGTCAGTTTATAAAAGCAACTTTGCTGTTGTTACTTCAACACCACTTCTCAACAGTATGTGCTTTGTCAAATTATTTTCAGCTTCTTCTGGATATAATTATGACGTTCCTTCAACAAAGGGTTAGTAAGTGCATCGGCAGTCATCTCCTCTGACGGGCAGTATTGAATGTCAATAACACCTTGCTCTTGATTGTCCCTCAGTAGGTGATACTTGACGTCGATGTGTTTGGTCCTAGGATTGACCTTTTTTGATTGGGTAAGCTTTATACATCCCTGGTTGTCTTCAAAAAAGGGAATTGGTTTTGACTATCTAATGTCCACAAAAAGTTGACAAATCCATATCGCTTCTTGACAGTCGTGTGCTGCTGAAATGTACTCTGCTTCAGTTGAAGATAGAGCAACAGTTCTTTGCTTCTAGCATCCACATATATGACCAGTTTTGGATTTGATGTTGCTGGTAAACGTAACTTTATCTGAATTGTTCCTTTGAGGTATTGTATCACTCTTTTTATTGTGTTCCAGTCACACTGACAGGGAGCTGAGACTTTTCTACATAGTAAGCTCCTTTGCTGCAGCTATGTCTGGTCTTGTCACAGTGGCAACATATAGCAGCTTACTGATTGCTCTGCGATACATATCATTGTTGGGTAGCAAGTGTTCTGTTTCATTTATTTTTTGATAGCCTGGTTCCAATAGGAGTTTTCACTTCCTTTGCATCATGCATGTGGAATTGTTCATAGATTTACTGAGATTGTTTGAGAAGATAACTTCCATCTTTTTCTCTCTCTATTTGGATTCCCGGGTAGTAGATAATGTTCCTAGCTCTTTGATTTCAAAATGTTCTTTCAACTATCTGATTGTAATCCCACTTCTTGTTGTTCAAAACAGGTTATAAAGTCATCAACATAGATAAGGATGTATGTCCATCTGTCTTCTTGATTCCTGGAGTAGAGACAGGGACCTGCTTTACCTTTTGAGAATCCCTCTCTAGTAAGTACTTTGTTCACTTTCTCATTCCACATCCTTGCAGATTGCTTAAGACCATAGATGCTCTTCTGAAGTTTACACACAAGGTTGTCTCCTTGCACAAATCCTGGTGGTTGCTCCATGTAGAGGTCTTCATATAGGAAAGCAGTTTTAACATCTAGGTGTTTCACTTGCATGTCCTTCCTGGCTGCAACACTATGAGGCACTCTGATGGTGGAGTGTTTTACGACGGGAGCGAATGTTTCATCATAATCTTCACCGAATTTCTGGGAGTAACCCTTGGCAACTAGTCTGGCTTTGTATTTGTGGATATTCCCTTCTGCATCTGACTTTACTTTGAAAGTCCACTTACTTCCAATAGTTTTGCGGTTAGGAGGGAGCTCTGTGAGTGTCCAGGTTTTATTTTCTTGTGACTTTAATTCTTCTTCTGCTGCCCTTCTCCATTTATTGGCTTCACGTTTTGTCAGTTTTTCTCTGTCTTTGACAGTGTATGACAGCTTGCGGGGTGGTATCCTCTTTGTAGTCTGAGTGGATCTTCTGACTTCAGGCAGTTCAGCAGGATCTGGTGGGGAACCTTAATTAGACATTGTGAGTTCCATCTTTTGTTCTGACTCCTGCACAGGTTCGCTTTCTTCGACCTCTTCTTCTGGTTTGCTTGGCATATTCACTTCACAACTTTCAGGGATCAGTGTTTCTGGTGATTGGCTCTCATCAAAATAAACACTATGGCTTATTGTCACTTTGTCAGTCTTTGGGTGTAGGATTCTATAACCCTTAGTTTGCTCACCGTAGCCTACTAGGATGCCCTCTATGGCTCTGTTCTCCAGCTTGGATCATTTCTCACTTGGAATATAGGCATATTTACATCCAAAAACTCTGATGTGCCCTATACTAGGCTTTGATCCATGCCACATTTTGAATGGAGTACTCTTAATGGCTCTTGAGGGTAGTCTGTTCTGTAGGTAGGTTGCAGTCATGACTGCTTCTCTGTTGGCATCCAACAACATGCACCTGGCCATTTCAATTAGAGTGCTATTTATTTATTTATTTATTTCCTTTAACTGCTTCAGCCCCGAAAGATTTTACCCCCTTTCCTGACCAGAGCACTTTTTGCGATTCGGCACTGCGTCGTTTTAACTGACAATTGCGCGGTCATGCGACGTTGCACCCAAACAAAATTGGCGTCCTTTTTTTTCCCCACAAATAGAGCTTTCTTTTGGTGGTATTTGATTACCTCTGCAGTTTTTATTTTTTGAGCTATAAACAAAAAAAGAGAGACAATTTTGAAAAAACGCAATATTTTTTACTTTTTGCTTGAGGTGATTGTAGCCGTATTAGTGCAATTGTGACAGAAAAAATAAAATTGAATACTATCCGTGATAATTTTTTTATTTGCACTAACATATCATTTTTCATGGACGAGCTTTCGGGGTGTGTCCCCTTCTTCAAGGTTTAAGCATAATAAATCTCCCCCAAAAATATATAGAAAAAAAACTATTTTTTTCCTCAGATTTGGCCAATATGTATTCTTCTACATATTTTTAGTAAAAAAAATCGCAGTAAGCATATATTGATTGGTTTGCGCAAAAGTTATAGCGTCTACAAAGTAGGGGATAGTTTTATGGCATTTTTTATTATTATTATTTTTTTTTTTTACTGGTAATGGCGGCGATCTGAGATTTTTATCGGGACTGAGACATTATGGCGGACACTTCAGACTTTTGACACATTTTTGGGACCATTGGCATTTCAACAGCGATCAGTGCTAAAAAAAATGCATTGATTACTGTAAAAATGTCACTGGCAAGGAAGGGGTTGAAACTAGGGGGCGATCAAGGGGTTAATGTGTTCCCTAGAGTGTGTTTTAACTGAAGGGGGGAGTGGACTTTGGAGTGGAAGAGATAGATCGCTGTTCATACTCTGTATGAACAGATGATCTGTCACTTCTCCCCTCAGAGAACTGGAAACTGTGTATTTACACACACAGATCCCGGTTCTCCATGTGCCCCGAGCGATCACGGGAACCGGCGGTGATCGTGACCGCCGTGCACTCGCAACGGCTCCGTGGGTGAGCAGGGGGCGCCCCTAGTGGCCACACGACGAAGTGACGTTACAATGAAGTGACGTTACAACGAAGTGACGTTACAACGCTGTTTCGCCCAGCCGAGCCATTCTGCCACAGTACAACTGCGGCGGCTGGTCAGCAAGTGGTTAAGCTGCAAGGGGTGGGTAGTTTTTCTTTGAGATGCCTGTGAAAGGTGAGCATGTGTGGCTTTTTATGAGCACTTTGCAAGGCATTATTGTCAAATCTTCTGTCAAGTCTCTCTTTATAATGTCCTGTATAGCTTCCGGACCTCTGTGCCCCAGCCGCCTGTGAAGTTACATAGTTACATAGTAGGTGAGGTTGAAAAAAGACACAAGTCCATAAAGTCCAACCTATGTGTGTGATTATATGTCAGTATTACCTTGTATATCCCTGTATTTTTTGGTCGTTCAGGTGCTTATCTAATAGTTTTTTTTAAACTATCGATTACCCCCGCTAAGACCACCGCCTGTGGAAGGGAATTCCACCTCCTTGCCGCTCTTACAGTAAAGAACCCTCTACGTAGTTTAAGGTTAAACCTCTTTTCTTCTAATTTTAATGAGTGGCCACGTGATGAGTCTCTTCCACAAAAAAGTTCTATCTCTATTGTGGGGTCACCAGTATGGTATTTGTAAATTGAAATCATATCCCCTCTCAAGCATCTCTTCTCCAGAGAGAATAAGTTTAGTGCTCACAAACTTTCTTCATAACTAATATCCTCCAGAGCCTTTATTAGCTTTGTTGCCCTTCTTTGTACTCACTCCATTTCAGTACATCCTTCCTGAGGACTGGTGCCCAGAACTGGACAACATACTCTAGGTGCGGCCGGACCAGAGTCTTGTAGAGCGGGAGAATTATCGCTTTATCCCTGAAGTTAATCCCTTTTTTGATGCATGCCAATATTCTGTTTGCTTTGTTAGCAGCAGCTTGGCATTGCATGCCATTGCTGAGCCTATCATCTACTAGGACCCCCAGGTCCTTTTCCATCCTAGATTCCCCCAGAGGTTCTCCCCCTAGTGTATAGATTGCATTCATATTTTTGCCACCCAAATGCATTATTTTACATTTTTCTACATTAAACCTCATTTGCCATGTAGTTGCCCAAACCATCAGATCTTCTTGCAAGGTTTCCACATCCAGCGGAGAAGTTATTGTCCTGCTTAGCTTAGTATAGTTCGCAAATACAGAGATTGAACTGTTTACCCCATCCTCCAGGTCGTTTATGAACAAATTAAATAGGATTGGTCCCAGCACAGAACCCTTGGGGACCCCACTACCCACCCCTGACCATTCTGAGTATTCCCCATTTATACCACCCTCTGAACTCACCCTTTTTTCAATCCATGTACTCACCCTATGGTCCATGCCAATGGACCTTATTTTGTACAGTAAATGTTTATGGGGAACTGTGTCAAATGTTTTTGCAAAATCCAGATACCCCACATCTACGGGCCTTCCTTTATGTAGATGGCAACTCACCTCCTCATAGAGGGTTAATAGATTGGTTTGGCAAGAACAATTCTTCATGAATCCATGCTGATTACTGCTAATGATACTGTTTTCATTACTAAAATCTTGTATATAGTCCCTTATCCACTCCAAGAGCTTGCATACTATTGCTGATGAATGCTGATGATGATCCCTCAATCTCGTATTTTTTAAAGGCCTTCTCCTTTGCTTTTAAATGCATTTTTACATTAGAGTTAAGCCATCCAGGACTTTTTTTCGCTCTTTTAAATTTATTACCCAATGGGATGCATTGGCTAATGCCCCTATTTAATGTGCTCTTAAAGCGAACCCATCTCTCCTCAGTGTTCTTTGTTCCTAAGATTTTATCCCAATTTATGCCTTCTAGCAAGGTTTGTAGTTTAGGGAAATTGGCTCTTTTGAAATTCAGCATCTTTGTATTCCCCTTATGTTTCCTATTTGTGTGATTTATACTAAAGCCAATTAAATTGTGATCGCTGTTTCCTAAATTGCCCCATATTTCCACATCCGTGATCAGGTCTGTATTGTTGGTAATCAGTAGATCTAGTAACGCTTTATTACTAGTTGGTGTGTCTACCGTCTGACCCATGAAATTGTCCTGCAAGACATTTAGGAACTGGCAAGCCTTAGATGAATGTGTGGTTCCCTTCGCCCAGTCTATGTCTGGATAATTAAAATCCCCTATTATAACACTTCCCATCCTTGCTGCTAATCCAAATTGTGATAGGTGGTCTGTCTCCACCTCCTCCCTCAGGTTATAATACAAGTAAATATATTTGTTGTGTATGTAATTTAGAGACTATATTGGCTGGTCTGTGGTGATGAGCCTGCATAGGTGATCATCCAGTTTTCCTTTTGCTAGGAATCGCTTATTATTGTGAATTGTGCATTCATCACCCTGGAACTTAACTGTGAGATCGTTATTTGCAGGACTTTTCATTGCTAGAAGGCTGCCTTCTACTTCTGGAACATACAGCACTTTCTTTATGGGGATACTGTGGTGACCTCCTTGTGGTGTAATGCAGTTCAGGAAGCCCTGGCCTTTATCTTCTGCCGTGATGCTTTTTCCGTTTGCTAGGAAAGCTTTGTCTTTTGGACCGTAATCAATGTTTGAAGAAGGTCTCATTGCTAGTCATGTGGCTTGTCGCACCTGAGTCTATGCACCAGCCGGGTGGCTTGCTGCTCTCTGTTACTTTAAATGTGCCACTCCATGATGTGTCTGCAGTTTCCTTTGTGATTGCTTTGACTCTTTCTTTTGTGGATAGCTCTAGCTTTCGCTGCTCCTTTTTTAGGTGACCGGTCCTTTTACAGCAAAAACAGGCTCTGCTTTCTTTGTTGTGCTTTGTGCCTTTGTACATCTTAAGAGCTTTGACATCATGGTGCGTATTTTCTTTCCTTCTGTCATATTCATCAATTAATTTCCCTTTGACATATTCTAGTGTTAGCTCCTGCTGTGGTCTGGTTTCTAAAGCATTAGGAGCAGTATCTGTCTCTGGAAGGCTGCAGAGGAGCAAGGCAACAATATGGTTATCTTTGACGTCCTCTCCGATGGCACGTACTGTAGCTGTACTATGATCTCTAGCATAGCTTTCACGTGGTCACACATTTGCTGGCCTTCTTCAAGTCTCATCTTGTAGAGATTTCTTCGTAGCAATAGCTTGCTGTTGAGGCTTGAACGCTCATGCAGTTTTTGTAACAAAGTCCACTGTCAGGGACTTACTACAGCAAGACGGAGATGCGTGCGTGCGCTCGTGCGCCCACGGGTTCCAGTGTTGGCATGACGAGCTGGGCAGCAGCATGTGTGTGGGCAAGCGCTAACCTCTGCTTGATGCCAATGGGCCTTTAAAAGAACAGCAGCTGCACTTATACAGTGCTGTTTGATCTGCAGCTTACCCATGTTCTGAAACCTGTACCTGCTCTCTGTTACCAGTACTGACCCGGCTCTGCTGACTTACCTGCTTTCTCCAATCCTGTCTTCGACCTGCCTGACTCTGCTAAACCTCTCATGCATGATATCCTGTTGCCAACTACTGCCTGTCCATTTGACCTTGCTCCAGCCGGCTGCCTTGCCACATCTGATTACCTGTGGTGTCCCGGCTTGTCTCACCTTGCTCCAGCCTGCTGCTGATCCTGCATCACCCAGCACACCGGATCGCTGACCTGCATCTGCTTCTGCTGCCATCCGCATTCCGGTCCTTCCTGGTGATCCATCATCCACCCTTCTGTGCCAGCTACCACAGATCCCACAGGCACTCCTACCTCCCTGCACTCTCAAGGCCACTGTCCCAACTCCAGTTGCTCCTGAGCCAGGGATGTAAGAGAGGTCTCCTCCTACAAGTCAGGCTCTACGATAAGGTACGTAACAGTATCAAACGGCCATGTCCGAGCCTGCAGGAGGAACCTCATTGGTGGAGGAGATTTGTCAGCACCTTGCAGCCCTCACCCAGGCCGTGAAATCTCTACAGGAGGGTTACGTTAAGCTGGAAGAATGGGTACAGAATTTAACGGTTCCTACTAGTGCAACTTCAGCACCCTCTGCTGCACCTACACATACCGTTTCCACTCCCTCAGTGGTGATGCTACCACCCGAACTCAGTGTCCCACTCCAGAGAGGTTCAGACCAAACTAAATTCTGGGCCTTCGGCAACACATGTCAGCTGTATTTTGCTCTGAAACCCCGGACTTTTTCAGTAGAATCCACCAAAGTGGGATTTATAATTTCTCTGCTTCAAAGGGAACCCCAGACCTAGGCTCATTGGTTACTTGAGGAAAACAATGTACATCCTATGTCATCCTCCTTTGATGCCATGGCCCAGCTTTATGAAGACCCACAGAGGACTGCCACAGCAGAGACTACCCTGTTTTCTCTCAAGCAAGACCGCAGAGCGGCTGAGGACTATGTTACGGACTTCAGGCGCTGAAGCGCAGACACCCAGTGGAATGACGCAGCTCTGCGACACCAGTTTAGCATGGGTCTTTCTGAAAACCTCAAGGATGAACTTGCCCAAGTGGGAATACCCAATACCCTTGAAGGATTGATCACCCTAGCCATACAGATCGATCAGTGGCTCAGTGAGCGCCGATCAGAGCATGCTGCCCAGCAGGGCTGTCCTGTATGGATGACACAAAGAGCTCCTGTCCCTGCCTCATGCTACCTGGCACCAGTCAGTTCAGCATCTGATGTTCCTGAGCCTATGCAATTAGGATTGATGCGACCAACCCTGTCCCCTGAAGAACGAGAACACCGCCGGCAGAACAACCTTTGCCTCTACTGTGGAGAGGCCGGCCACTACGTGCGCAGCTGCCCTGCAAATACTCGTAAGTCACATAGTGGAGGAGAGCAAAAAAAAATCCCAAGAAATTCTTTAAGTATGTAAACAGTAAAAAGGGAGGACAAACCATATTGGCCCCATAGAGAATGAGGAAGGACATCTGGTTACAAAGGATGGGGAGATGGCGAAGGTATTGAATTTATTATTCTCCTCAGTCTTCATGAGAGAATTGGGGGGCTTCAGTAACTAAAACTGTTTATCCTTATAACACATCACAGGAAGCACCTCCATGGTTAACAAAGGACAAAATTAAAATTAGACTTGGGAAACTTAACTTTAATATATCACCGGGACCAGATGGCTTGCACCCGAGAGAACTCTGTCAAGTAATTGCCCGACCATTGTTCCTATTTTTTACTGACAGTCTACTGACAAGAATGGTATCAGCTGATTGGAGAAAAGCCAATGTAGCACCAATATTTAAAAAGGGCCCAAAATACATCCCTGGAAATTAAAGACCAGTTAGCCTAACATCAATAGTATGCAAGCTCTTGGAGGGGGTGCTAAGGGACTTGGTCTGCAATTCCCAGGGATGTATTTTGGGCCCTTTTTAAATATTGGTGCTACTTTGGAGAAAAGCCAATCAGCTGGTACCATTTTAGTAATGAGATTTTAGTAACCAGAACGGTATCATTAGCAGTAATCAGCATGGATTCATGAAGAATCATTCTTGCCAAACCAATCTATTAACCTTCTATGAGGAGGTGAGTTGCCATCTAGATAAAGGAAGGCCCGTAGACATGGTATATCTGGATTTAAGATTTAACAAAAGCATTCCACACAGTTCCCCATAAACGTTTACTGTACAAAATAAGGTCCGTTGGTATGGACCATAGGGTGAGTACATGGATTGAAACCTGGCTACAAGGGCGAGTTCAGAGGGTGGTGATAAATGGGGAGTACTCGGAATGGTCAGGGGTGAGTAGTGGGGTCCCCCAGGGTTCTGTGCTGGGATCAATCCTATTTATTTTGTTCATAAACAAGCCGGAGAATGGGGTAAACAGTTTAATCTCTGTATTTGCGGACAATACTAAGCTAAGCAGGGCAATAACTTCTCCGCAGGATGTGGAAACCTTGCAAAAAGATCTGAACAAATTAATGGGGTGGGCAACTACATGGCAAATGAGGTTTAATGTAGAAAAATGTAAAATAATGCATTTGGGTGGCAAAAATATGAATGCAATCTATACTCTGGGGGGAGAACCTCTGGGGGAATCTAGGATGGAAAAGGACCTGGGGGTCCTAGTAGAAGATAGGCTCAGCAATGGCAAATTTAAAAACTGGTTGCTGCAGTCAAAAGACAAATTCCTCCAACAAGTGAAAAAAAAAAAAATTCTATATGTATATATATATATATATATATCAAGTGTTGACTTCGCTACCTCAAGTGATATAGTAACAAAAACACCCGCTTTATCTAAACCGATCATAAAAGTGACATGATTAAATCTACCTATACACCAATTAAATAATCACTAATAAATAATAACAACACTTATGTATCTTCCAATAATTATGTTAAAAGCACATTATTAAATAAACCAATTATAGTCCAATTGTGCTCGTGTGCTGATAGAGCGTGGATCCCTGGGTGGGCTATCCACTACAGTTGTGCTGTTTCTGTGCTCTTAGTTTCTCATTCGTGATTTTTGTGACTTAATTCCACTGACAACACCACCACCACATGAATTGGCCACTCACCAGATGTTACTATATATAGGCCTTTGGTTCATTTTGGGAAAACCATTCCACTTTGCTGTTTGCCTCAAGCTGGCCCCAATGCAATTAACCAAATAAATCTGTCCTCATGGAAAAACAATCAAACAGCAATCATAGCGCAATAAGCTTATTACTGTTTATTTTAAAACCATGCAAAAAAACTATAAAACTCACATGTTTCTGGTGCCCATGGGCCGGCACCAAGCTTATCCAGCAGTTAAAAATGGATTGGGAAGGTATCGCCTGTTGTTTTGAGTTACCGTGAGTTTGTGGCTTCCTTTAAAAGGGTATTTGATGTTCCCGCATGCTCCGCTTCTGCTGCCAAGTGCCTCATGTCCATCAAACAGAGTATGAGAACTGTTGCCGATTACGCCATTGAATTCCGTACTCTGGCAGCAGAGGTTGCCATCAAGGATAAGACAGCAGCCTGAGCTATACCCACTGAGCTGGAGAAGTTGATCACGTTTGCCATCCTCATTGACTCCAGACTCAGAGAAAGACTCTCTTTTAAGGAGCACTTGCAGAAGCCTCCTGTACATTTGTCTCCAAGCTTTGCAGTCCCACCCTCACCTCCCATGCTTCCTGCTACCGAGTCGGTCAGTAAAGATGAACCCATGTACTTGGGCTTCACGCGTCTAGGAGGAAGGAGAGATTGTGCCTTTATTGTGGCCAGGCAGGTCACTTTTTGAAGTCTACCTACCCGTCCAGAGAACGCCCGAACCTTGAGGTCCTGTCATGGACAGACCTTAGATGGCATTGTTTTGTCCCCAGTTATCCAGAAGGATAAGTCCCTGGTTTCGGTCACCCTTTCTTGGGCTGAGTCGTCCTTCAAGATACAGGCTCTAATCGACTCTGGGGCTGCAAGCCTGTTCATTGATGCTGCCTTCGTATCGCAGCACTCGATTCTGCTGCAGCTGCGTGACACTCCACTTGCCATCGAGGCTCTTGACGGGAGACATCTACAGCCTGCCCATGTGACTCATGAGACGGTTCCGTTGTCCATGGCCGTAGGGGCTCTTCACCATGAGATAATCCAATTCCAAGTTATTTCCTCACCTAGGTTTCCGCTGGTCATTGGTTATCCTTGGTTACAGAGGCACAACCCCTCTTTTGATTGGCTCTGTGCTGAGGTTCTCTCCTTGTCACCACAATGCAGTGAGACATGCTTCCAGAAGGTAGCCAAGATCCTGTGCACCTCTTCACGCTCCTCCCTTCCAGAGGAGTACCGCGATTTTAGCAATGTCTTTGACAAAGGTCAAGCCGGTTGTTTGCCTCCACACCGGCCTTATGATTTCGCAATTGACCTTCAACCTGGTTGCATACCCCTTCGTGGCCGGGTTTACCCTTTGTCGGTCTTGGAGGATAAGGCCATGGAGTATGTTGCAGACGCACTTTCTTGAGGTTTCATCTGCAAATCCTCATCTCCTGCTGGTGCTGGTTTCTTCTTTGTGAAGAAGAAGAATGGTGAACTGAGACCTTTATTGATTATAGGGCTCTCAATCGTTTCACGATTAAGAATGTCTACCCGATTCCGTTGATTACAGAGTTATTTGATCGCCTCAAGGGAGCAACAGTTTTCACGAAGCTTGATTTGAGAGGGGTATACAATCTCGTGCGGATTAAGGAGGGCGCCGAGTGGAAAACTGCGTTTAATACCAGAACAGGCCATTATGAGTACCTCGTAATGCCTTTTGGCCTTTGTAACGCCCCGGCAGATTTCCAAGAATTTATTAATGATATCCTCTGAGATTTGTTGCAGTTATGTGTGGTGGTTTATCTCGATGATATCCTCATATTTTCCAAGTCCCTGGAGAGCCACCACACAGATGTTTGTCGTGTGCTTCATACACTAAAGAGAGAACAATCTATATTGTAAACTTGAGAAGTGCGAGGTTAAATTCCTGGGCTGTCATTTCCACTGCTGGTTTTTTGATGGACCCAGAGAAACTTTCGGCAGTCCTTCAGTGGCCCCGACCCATGGGTTTACGTCCTCTGCAGCGTTTCCTGGGCTTTGCCAACTATTTTCTGGAGTTTATTCGTAACTTCACATCTCTGGTCAAGCCCCTGACTGATATGACCAGAAAGGACAGTAACCCACAGAGTTGGTCTCCGGAGTCCGTTAAGGCCTTTGAGAGTCTCAAGGCTGCCTTTGTTTCTGCTCCAGTGTTGGCACATCCTGATCCTACCTTGCCTTTTATCCTAGAAGTTGATGCTTCTGAGACTGGAGTTGGCGCCCTTCTGTCTCAACGTCCTAACTCTGAGAGCGCTATGCATACGTGTGGCTACTTATCTAAGAAATAGTCACCTGCAGAGTGCAATTACGAGATTGGTGACAGAGAGCTGTTGGCAATCATTATAGCCCTGAAAGAATGGAGACATCTCCTTGAAGGTACCACTGTACCGGTTCTCTTTCTTACTGACCATAAGAATCTCACATTCTTGTCCGAGGCTAAGCGCCTCTCTCCCAGAAGGGCGCGATGGGCTCTTTTGTCGAGTTTTAATTACATTGTCTCATTCTTACTCGGTAAGAATGTAAGAGCTGATGCCTTGTCACGACAATTTTCCTCCACTTTCAAGTTGGAGTCGGTTCTGGTTCCTGTGATTCCTCCTAATCGTTGTCTGGCTACAGTTCGCACCAGTCTTACTTCTCCTTTGGGTGACAAAATTCTTGCTGCTCAGGTCCATGCTCCTCCTGAGAAACCTTGTGACCGCTGCTTTGTCCCAGAGAGTCTCCGTACTGCCGTGCTCCAGACTTACAATTCTCCCAAGGCAGCTGGCCACCCTGGGAAGAATCAACTCGTTTGGGCCATTTCCCAACAATTCTGGTGGCCTAGTCTATGGGCTGATGTAACTGCCTTCGTAGCTGCCTGTTCCGTGTGTGCTCGGAGTGTTTCATTGATGAAAATCTCTACGTCTAAGAAGGTAATTCTTGACTGATCGAATGTATGTAAACTTCAGATTGTATGTGTTTACTTGTAAACCATCAAGGAATTCTAATAGACGTTCTCTTGATCCTGCCCACACCATAAAAACATCATCCATGTATCGATGCCATGATACAATCTGGCCAATAAACTCTGATTTGGATTCATCAAAGAAGAGGTCTCGTTCCCACCCCCCCAGGTACAGGTTCGCGTAGGAGGGGGCACATTTCGCCCCCATAGCCACGCCCTGTACCTGGAGGTAGTGGGAACCTCTGAATACAAAGATATTGTGTGTAAGTGTAAAGTTAAGTATTTCAATGACAAATTCGTTGTACTTCCATGAATCAAGATCTGGTTCGTTCAAAAACTCTCGCACAACTTCCACACCTCTAGTGTGAGGTATGGAGTTGTACAGGGCCTCTATGTCGATCGCGACTAACCGACAACCTTGAGGCAGCTGTAACCCATCCAATGTTTTCAATAACTCAATAGTGTCCTTGACAAATGAAAACAGCCCCTTTACATGGGGGTATGGATACTCGTCCACTAGTTGACTGGCTTTCTCAGTCAATGACCCACAGCCCGAAATTATTGGTCGACCTGGGGGGTTCTGTAAGTTTTTGTGCACTTTGGGTAGTGCGTAGAACGTTGGGGTGATTGGTAGAATCCAAGAATTTAAGTGTATTTGAGTCTATAACACCTCTATAATGTGCCTTAGCGAGAATGTCTTTATATAGCTTCATATAGTAATTTACATGAGATCTCGGAACTGGTCTATACCAATTGGTATTATGCACAATGTCAAAGCACATTTGTTCATATTGTTTTATGTCCATTAAGACAAGATTGCCACCCTTATCGGATGGCTTTATTACGATATTCTTATTAGATCTCAAGTCACAAAGTGCCTTTTTCATATGTTTAGGTAAATTACCTGGAGGTCCAGTTTGCCAATTAGTAGATTCAATCTCTTTAGTGACCTGGATCACAAAGGCCCATATGTTGGAGTTTCCCTGTAGAACAGGGAAAGACCTAGATTTAGGTTTATATGACTTTGGTGTACCAAAGGTTACCCCAGCAGGGGATATGAGAGAGGGATTGAAGGAGTGGAGAAGATTACTGGCCACCTGGTCACCAGATTGGGTAGCATCCGGTCCAGATGGTTTGCAGGTCCAACCCACCTCCTTCGGTTTGCTCTCATCCCACAAATCCATTAGGTCCTGTAGGGCTCGTAAGTCCTCAAAAGTTACACCTCCCAAATTAGAGTTATGTGGGCTTGATATTTCCACATTATTTGGGTCTTTATCATATAAAACTTTGTACATAAGGCGTCTGGCAAAAAGGTGCAGATCCTTGATCAGTTCAAATTTATTGGCCTCCTCATCCGGACAGAACGTGAGACCTAGTTCCAATAAAGTAGTCTCATCTTCTGTCAAGGGATGTGAGGACAAATTTATAATGTCAAACTTGTCCCGGTTACCATGAGAGATGGAACCGGGACCTTCTACTTTAAAGGTTGGCTTGTTGTTCGTATAGGGGTAGGTGTAGGGAAGTATGCCTAGAATCCAGGGTCTTAGAACTAAATATGGGTGCTGTCCGGGAATCTATAGGAAGGGTGGTCGTAGGTAGATGTTGTTCCGACGTTTGTTTGAAACCGGATTGAGGTTCACTGCTGATGGTTTTGTATCTTACCATTCCTTGAGGTACTCGGGGTCATACCACCCCGTGGGCATTGTAGCCGTGTTTTCTTATCCTTATTTTGGGCATGAGTTGACCTGAGGCGTTCTTGTGAGCTTGTTTCGCTATCTTTTTTTCTTTTTCTTGAGGCTCCACTGGAGTCACTCAGATGTGTAGCAATCGGAACATAAGAGGCTGAGGACATAGATGAAGTGTCAGATTCAGCCAAATCCAAATTGCTAGTCGGGGGAGCACGACCATAAGTGGCCCTGCGGCGGGGGTGATGACCCTGTTGGTTCCACTTGTATGCTTGATCCTGATCGTACGCTTTTTTATCTCTCATAAATTTGTTTTCTTTGTTTTTAATCAGGCCAGTGGCATATTTTGTTAAATGTTCTTTCAATGTCTTATCTTTTCCAAGAAAACAATTATAAGAAACTAAATGGCCATGATCCTCCTGCCATTTCAGAATTTCCTTGTCTAATACCCCAATGTCCGTTTTATACTGGTCATTAAGTATTTGCATCATTTGCAGGGAACATGACTGTAAGTTTGCTTCCCATGCTTTTTTCACATTTGGTTCGACCTTCTTTATATTTGGGAAAATTTGAATGCGCAGACCGAATGGGACAATCTGGTTTGTCACATATTTTCCAAAATATTCCTTATGCCAGAAAAAGCGAGTCTTCCTCTCAACCAAACGCTGTAAGCCCAAAAAGTAATTATCTACCCCAGCTTCAGTGACATCATCTTTAGATCGAACCTGTTGTAGCTCTGAGACAAGCCCTTCCCATGCCTGGCCACAATAATCCGTCATTATATAAAGCACTCACCCCTGTGAAGCTCCCAGATGTGGAAAAGGAGGATAGACCTCAAATGTACATCAACCACAACCAGACCAGACTGGCGTCTCAGCCACTGTTACCAGTTATATAGATCGGGAAAGAAAAAACAAACTAATATTGTTAAATCATAATGAAAGAGTACAGAGAGAAAATACAATTGCAAAATGCAATTTAAGTATAGCCACAATCAAGATAAGTTTCAAACAAGAATTAATTCGATTGCTGATCTCTTACCCCAGAAAAGGAGTTATTTTGGGTGTATTATCCACCCTGGGTATTATGACAAGCGGAACGGGTACCCGTTCCGCTTGTGCTGATAGGCATTCTCAATTCCTTGGATATCAGTTTATATCTCTTTCCTGTTTTATATAGTTCAACTACCTTTTCCCGCAGATCCTTTGACAATTATTTTGCTTTTCCCATAACTCAGAATCCAGAAACGTCTGTGCAGCACTGGATGAAAGATGCAAGGGTCTGTCAGGAGTCCAGAAACTCATTGACCTTTTATACACACACACTAATTACAAGCAAACAGAGCACAGGTGAGGATGGTTACCTTTAATAGCCGTTCAAACCCCTTTGTGTCAACTTGTGTGCATGCTATCAGGCCAAAATCACCAGGGTATGTAAACTTTTGATCAGGGTCATTTGGGTAGTTTCTGTTGTCATTATTATTTAAAAAGAGCAAACACAGTTGATTGATAATAAATGGCTTCAGCCAAACACTAACCATGAGTGAAAGAAATGTTTTTGTGTTATCATTCATATTCTCTGAAAAATGACCAACAAATCATAAATTCTGCCAGGGTATGTAAACTTATGAGCACAACTGTAGTTCCATCAAAACCCATGCCTTACTTGAAGCAGAATTAATCTCATAAGATTAGCAAACTAAATCCTGTCAAGCACTGAATATCCATGCTTCCTAAAGCTTTGGATCACTGTTTGTCTTGTAAATAGTTATGAAATAAAGTTTCTGAAAATATATAGTATTTGATGCTTGTGTACATAGAGGCAGAGAGTGAAAACGGTTATGTTTGGATTAGATATAAATTGATAAAGCTATTTTAGGTTTTGTTTATAATGCATTGTTAATATTCTAGCCTGAAACTAAAGATCAGAAAAATCTAAACATATATATATATATATATATATATATATATATATATATATATATATACATATTTAGAAGTATAGAAGGTCAGAGTGTGCTGTGCTAAATCAGACCTTAAAAGTGTAAAAGAGAAATCTCATGGTTGATTTACATACATATTCAAGGGTGAGACTCCAGTGTACTTTCTGGGAAGACGTAGTGGCACATAGTTACATAGTTACATAGTAGGTGAGGTTGAAAAAAGACACAAGTCCATCAAGTCCAACCTATGTGTGTGTTTATGTGTCAGTATTTCATTACATATCCCTGTATGTTGCGGTCATTCAGGTGATTATCTAATAGTTTCTTGGAGCTATCAATGCTCCCCGCTGAGACCACCGCCTGTGGAAGGGAATTCCACATCCTTGCCGCTCTTACAGTAAAGAACCCTCTACGTAGTTTAAGGTTAAACCTCTTTTCTTCTAATTGTAATGAGTGGCCACGAGTCTTATTAAACTCTCTTCTGCGATCTCAGAATAATCTCAGAATAATACGCAGAAAGCCCCGATGTCAGCAAGAACAGTGCACAGGTTTGGAGTCTAGAGAAAATGTCTGTGAGCCCGCAGTAAAAAAAAAAAAAAAAAAAGGAAGGGTAAAGTAAGAAGCTAAAAGTAGGAAAGGAAGATGAGTTAAAGTGGCTGTCATGTTTAGTTAGGCTACGGCGTGCATGTCCCCTCTGCCAGGCCCATATATCAATAGCACTTCAATCGATCAATTGTGTGCAAAGGTGGAGCGATGACGATTTGTGTGCAAGGGAAAAACCTGGTATCAAGATCATGGGCAACCTCAGTCGTAACCTCAGCTCTATAAACTACTTCAGGGACATAATTCATTTATACGCGTTTGTGGTTTTATAATCCAGCACGTCTAAGTTGTGGTAAATTATGGGATTCTATCTTGGGCTATCAGGGTCAGCTCCTCCATCTCCTCCAGTCCACTCTATAAACTAGGAAAAGATGATCCGCACTACGGTGATTGCTCTTAAGAAGTATAATATTTATTGACAAGCCACAGTGATCAAACGCAAATAAGAACAGTTGACGCGTTTCAGCCTATAAGGCCTTAGTCATAACCACCCTATAAACTATTTCTTCACACTAGGAGGCAAAGTGTCCATCCAATGTACTGGAACGCACAACCGTGCAGCATTGATCATGTGCTTTAGCAAGAATTTCTTGTATGTTTGCACCGAAAGTGGCAAATGGTGGAGCAGATATTGGCTCATGCAAAGTCTACTGCCCTCCCTCGTCACTTGAGTCATAATGTCATGCACCTCGGTCCAAAAAGGGCACAGTCTGGGACAGGTCCACCAAATCTGGAGAAATAAGCCTTCAGTCATGAAACATCGCCAACAGTGGTCTGTAACCACGGGGGAGATTTTATGTAGTAGGTGCTGTACCTTGTACCAGCGGGTACGAATTTTGTAGGTATTTTCCTGTGTATGGACGTTAAGTGAGCTCTTGTGTACAAACATATTAATACCCTCCCAATCCTCTGCCTGAAGCTTTCTCGGCATCCCGGGCCATTGAGGTAATGTTTGTAGATAAGTCCAATGACAATCATTTGAATCGGAGACTTGGCTGCCAAGGGCCACCTTGTCCATCAAATGACCCCTGTGAACAAACTGATAGGCTCTAGGTTGAGCGTGACACTAGGAGTTACGTAAAACTGCCCACGACATGTCGGGCACAAACTCTGGGTTACCACGTAAGGACATCAAAGGGCCCGGAAGTGAAGAAATGCTATTTGTGGTATACGCCACCCGGAAACAGAGTAAAGTAGCGAGGATGAACGGATGGACGACTGTCCAAGCCTGGGAAAGCACAGTATGTATCCACTGAGCCACTGCTAAAGGAACATCCAGGAAGGCCTGTTCCAGATCCACCTAGTCCTTAAGAGAATGGTGTTGGATCCAGTCGACAATGCTAGTAAGATGTCCGGACCAATAATATTTCTTAAGGTACGGCAGCCCAATTCTTTCTTTAGATTTCGGGAGATTATTTTATGTTTTTCTTTTTGTACTTA
Organism: Lithobates clamitans; assembly: GCA_037952925.1. Lineage (NCBI taxonomy): Eukaryota > Metazoa > Chordata > Amphibia > Anura > Ranidae > Lithobates > Lithobates clamitans. Next base: position 2,624,718 of record JBBGZY010000981.1, on the reverse strand, counting down.
CTGTCTAATAAAAAAAAAAATACAAAAAGAAAAGAAAGGAAAAAAAAAATTTGAACATGAAAATTCTGTTTTAATAATCTTATAAAAGGTATGACAAGGTTTTATCACTGTAACAAAAAGATCAATAAAAACATCCAAGGAAACAAAAACAAGAACCAAAACTTGCACAATACAAAAACGCTTTAACGGTTATTTTACGGCTGATTTAAAGCGGAATTTAAAGATTTAAGATGCCTGAAGAACTAATCTCATCCTATACGGCTGCTTTTCTCCCCTTGCTCAGCCTGCAAGTCAAACTTCTGAAGTTTATACATGTGCAAAAACCAAACGCTTAAAAATCCTCAATAATGTGCTCTGCTCAGGTGTGAATGCAGGTTGAACATTAATGTGTAATGAAATTTATAGAGACAGTGAGATTGATTTACTAAAGTAGTATACTGTAGGTTGTTAGGCTCAAGCTGGTCATACACTGCAGGCTTCCCGTTGTTCAGCCCTGCAGCCAGGAGTGGACTGGGCAGGGGGGCAATTGCCCCCCAGGCCGCTCTGATGCCCTGTAAAAGGGCCACACCGCTTGTGCCACAGACATGCCTAAAGGTAGGGCCATCTTATCGAACGGGGACTGCCTAGGGACCCTAGAAGGACATGGGGCCCCATCAGGGCTGGTTCCAATCTAGGGGGATGCGGCAGTGCTGAGGTCAGGTGGCATGATAACTGCACTGCGCACAAATAACTTTAGTCTTGTTAGCAGTGGGGTTTGGTCTGGGTGGGCATCGGTCAAGCTGCATCTTCTGCCTGCCATCTCCAAGCTGTCACCTGAGCCTACAATCATTGCCAAATGCTAGTCTTGGCAGCTCTGACTCGGCCCAGCCAGGAGTTCGTGGCTGGGAGCAGGTGCACAGTGCACTGTGCTATCTATGGCTGCCTGTGCCAATATCAATATCTCACTCATACAAATCCTGTGAGTGAGATATTGAGCGTCAGGATTCAACGTGAACAGGGTGCTTAAAACGCCCTCCACCCCCTAATGTGGACACACACATCGCTGTGCTAGAAGTATTGTGTGTGTGAAGCAGGCGACAAATTGGAGGATACACACACTAGAGGCTGCAAAATTGGTGAGTAAGTCAGAATTGGTGAGTAAGTGAATTGTGTACACCAGGTACAAGCAGAGCCCTCCCCTGGCCAGCCCCAACTGGGCTGCCAAGCTCCCCCCTGCAGCCCCCGACCATCCCCTGCCAGCCAGTTCAGGAACCCAGAATTAGTGCAGCAGGTGCTGTCCAGCCTGACCTGCCTGGTGAGCAGAGCCTGGGATGGGGTTGGGGGGGAGGCAGGGAGAGTGGGAGGGGGGCCGAGTTGCTGCACTATGGGTTGTACTTACTCCCTTGGCCAAAAGTTACCAGCCAGCCCCTAAGTGTAGCTGCTGCATTGTGACAGTCAGCACTTATGGTTGACAGAAAACCTGAACAGTGACTGCATCTGATTGTATCTGCTGATCAGCCAACAGTTTTCTGCCCAGCTCCTTCTATTTTAAAGTTGAAGGATGTCAGACAGAAGGGTGCTGATAGGTGTACCTTGGAATTTACCAGAATAGACCCAGCATTGCCAGAATTTTGATCTGATTGCCAAGTCATTATCAAAATTGTTACATCTCCAGAATTCCTATTTTAGAGATGTAAACAAAGTGCAGTGTGCGTGTTGGCATTTTCAGAGACACTAATGCTGTGCTCTGCATTTCCCTTCTACTGGGAGAGGAGGGAGGGCTGTGTGGGAACAATATGGAAAGGGCGGGAGCAAACTGCACTCTGAGTGGAAGCATAAATGTCAACTGCCGCCCCCAGGTGGGAACACAGGGAACTGAAGATGCCAGCAATACTAACAGAGAGGTAAATGTTTGACTGCATATGTGTGTGTATGCAGTATACTGTATATGCTACATGCAGTGTGTATGCATGTTGTAAATACAGTGTGCAGTGTGTATGTATGTTGCATGCATTGTGTATGTGTGTTGTGTGTAGTGTGTATTTATATGCATGTGTATGTACAGTATTATTATAGGTTGTACTGCTGTGCAATGTATAAGAGGATGGTGGTGAATAGAATTGAAGGGAGTGCAGTGCTCTGGGCTGTATATACTTTTGGCTTCTAAATTGTGTATGTTACATACACCTGACCCTCACACTCTGTACATTACACACTCCTTCATTATGTACGTTACCCACCCTAAATCCCTGCACTATATAAACTATATACTCCTGACACCTGCACTCTGAATATTACTGTGACAGACTTACCCATGACAGAAGCTTTTGGAGGGGACTGAATGCTAGCTTCTTGCCTACCGACTATGGGCCCTGGCATTTGAGGGAGCTACAAGCATTTAGGAAGGTATTGTCAGAAACCATGAACCAGACCGAGACAGAAGTACAGTAAAATCAAACTTGTTTATTAATAAAAAGGTAAATAGAGTAAGCGTAGTCAAAGCATAGCCAGAGTCCAGTAACTGGATCGGGTAATCAGCCAAGCCAGAGTTCAGTAACCAGATCGGGTAATCAGCCAAGCCAGATTTCAGTAACCAGATCGGGTAATCAGCCAGGCCAGAAGTCAGGGATCCAAGTAGAGGAACAGCAAGCAGGATAAGGAGCCAGAAGAGATGTCAGCAGAGCCAGTCTTAAACAGGAATGCAGGAGATGGTTTCTTGTGATGTGACCAAGGCTAAGGCAGAGATGAAGTTAGCTAGAGAGCTTTAAGTAGGCAGGTCAGATGAGCAGGATCAGGAACAGCTGGATAACCGTGGAGAGAGATGAGAGCTGGCAATTAGCCGACAGCTGAGCGGCCAGCTCAGAGAAGGATGGGTCGAGCCAACCCTGACAGGTATTCTGTTATATGATGCAAAAGGACATTAGATATTGGGCTTTGGCTACGGTGGCCTGGGACTGTTGCATGTGAAGCTGACCGGGGACCCTAGCTTTTGGAGTGATTTGGAGTGGCGGTTGGACGAAATCATGGGTTTCAGAGAAGGGCTACTGAACATCTCGTAAGTGCACTGGGCATTGGAAGATATAGAGTTTCTGGCCATTCAGGAATGGGAGCTGGAGATCGCCTACAGACGACTGCTAGACTCTGCTCAGTGCCAGGGCTGGGCTCCCTTTGCCTGGGACTATCAGGAACTACTAGTTGACAACTCTGAAATTCTGGCTGAAGAGTCAGCAATGTGACAGAGTAACAGTGTGCTTTGCCAAGAGCTCTGCTAACCTCACCGATAGCATCTTCTGGGTTCCACGGACAGGAGATGGTGAACCTCTATCCCCAGACACCACTTGCAGAGACAAGAGATTTGATAGACTTTTCTGCTGAGGAAGAACAGAATCTGGTGAGCCCCCAGCAGAAGAGCTGGTATCAGGACCAAACTTCACTGTGCTCTGCCCAGCACCAACAGCAGTATCTGTGGAGTTACAAGGAACTTCCCCAGCGGAAGCGCTGGCCACCAGACAGAGGGTCCTAGGCCTCTGCCCCACATCTGTGGCAGTTCCAGAGGCTCAGGGTGAGAAGGTGGGGGTCACTTCCCAGCAGCAGTTCAGGATACAGGGGGAGGGGGGGAGAGGAGGTGTTCGTCGTCCCTCCCCAACAGTTGGCCAGGGTGGAGGAAGCGGTCTTTCCTCCCCAGCAAAGATCCATGCACCTGGGAGACAGTACCACAGACATGTCATCCCAGCAGCCAGATGAGGGAATGGAAAAGGAAGCAGCCGACTCACCTCCCCAATGGCAGCTACACAGTTTGGGAGTGGAGGAAGCCAGCCTCCTACCCCAACGGTTAGCCGGAACGGAGGATGTGGAGTCCCCAGCCGAAGTGCTGTCAACAGGGTAGAGTGCTACCAACCTCTGCCCAGCACTGGCAACAACTATGGAGTTCCAGGGAGCTGGGGCAGTCGGTCCCTCTCTCCAGTGACAAGCTGAGTTGGTAAAGCTGCTACTCTGAGCTGAATCACTAGCAACAGGGCAGGGGTATTTCACCCATTGTTGTTTGTGCTAATTAACCCTGCTATTGTATGAAGGAGTTCTGTGTTGATGTTTATGATAATGTGTATTTTATAGTCAGTGAGCTAGGAGACGTGAAGTCTACCCTAAAAGGTCATATCTCTGAGTCACCTAGTCTGGGTAAATGATTTGATAACTAGCTCATGTTAATTAGGTTTCTGGTTACAGTTTTTATTGTAAGCCTGCTGTATATATTTGTGTGTCATCTCAAATAAATGAGTCCATGTTCAGCAACTAAACAAGTATCGTCTTGTTTTGTGCTTGTGAGCGGTTGGAATATCTGATATCTATATTCAGACTGGGAGGAAGTGGTATATGACGAAAGCACTCAAGAGGAGTGTGGGACGTTTTGTTACAGTTACATCATTCTGACCCCTGCCAACTGTATGTCCGTACTGTACTTTTGCTACACCCACCATTCCCTGCAGTGCGCTACATGCACCGCTATTAGCCCCACCCACCTCTCTGCACTCATTCTCAGAAATTCTCATTTTCAAAAGCTCTCAGATATGCCCACAGGGCCAACCACAGCTCAAAGTTTGGCTAGTTCATCCAGAAGTGGGTGAAATTCACCCTGTGTATGATCAGCTTTAGTGCATTTTTACTCTGCAAAGTAAATTTCCACTCAGCCTAGTGAATGAGGCGAAGCTGTGCTGGCTTTAGTCATTTGCAAATTAAAATCCTGTTGTGGTTTTTTTTCTTGCATGTTTGATTATTTTTTGCAAAGTGATTACTTAATTTCATTTTTTGCACTAGGTTAAATTAAATTATATATATATTATAAAATATGTGGAACAAAGTAGACATAGTTAAAGGATAGCACCCCTTCATCACCTTTTTCATATAAATAAACATAATCCTCACAGATACATGTGCCAGTCACAGATAATAGTTGCTATACTCACTTCCTACTTGGCACAGACAGAATGGCATGGTTATGTCCTATGGAGGGGGCATGGAGGAGAATTTAAATAAGGCCAAGCTGTGGGCAGGTTGGAGCAGTAGATTCAGAAAACAGCATCTGACTGGGACAAGAGGGTAATATGCACTGTTAAGTAAGAAAGTGTAGTCATCTTTAATGGAAGGACTGTAGTCTGATTTAAAATCAGGAAATAGTTTTAAATGAATATGTCACAAACCTGGGCAATTAAAACTAAACCTATGATGAAGCAAATGCATGTTAAAAAGAAAAGAACAATTCTTCATGGATCCATGCTGATTACTGCTAATGATACCGTTTTCATTACTAAAATCTTGTATATAGTCCCTTATCATCCCCTCCAAGAGCTTTCATACTATTGATATTAGGCTAACTGGTCTGTAATTCCCAGGGATGTATTTTGGGCCCTTTTTAAATATTGGTGCTACATTGGCTTTTCTCCAATCAGCTGGTACCATTCCAGTCAGTAGACTGTCAGTAAAAATTAGGAACAATGGTCTGGCAATTACTTGACTGAGTTCCCTAAGTAACCTCGGGTGCAAGCCATCTGGTCCCGGTGATTTATTAATGTTACGTTTCCCAAATCTAATTTTAATTCCGTCCTCTGTTAACCATGGAGGTGCTTCCTGTGATGTGTCATGAGGATAAACACTCCAGTTTTGGTTACTGAAGCCCCCCGATTCCCACGTGAAGACTGAGGAGAAGAATAAATTCAATACCTTTGTCATCTCCCCATCCTTTGTAACCAGATGTCCTTCCTAATTCTTTATGGGGCCAATATGGTCTGTCCTCCCTTTTTTACTGTTTACATACTTAAAGAATTTCTTGGGATCTTTTTTGCTCACCTCCGCTATGTGTCTTTCATGTTCTATCTTAGCCGTCCTTATTGCACCCTTACAATTCTTGTTGCATTCTTTATTCCTGATGATAATCCCTCAACCTTGTATTTTTGAAGGCCTTCTCCTTTGCTTTCATATGCATTTTTATATTGGATTTAAGCCATCCAGGACTTTTATTCGCTCTTTTAAATTTATTACCCAATGGGATGCATTGGCTAATGCCCTTATTTAATATGCTCTTAATACAAACCCATCTCTCCTCCGTGTTCTTTGTTCCTAAGATTTTATCCCAATTTATGCCTTCTAGCAAGGTTCGTAGTCTAGGGAAGTTGGCGCTTTGGAAATTCAGTATCTTTGTATTCCCCTTATGTTCCCCTTATGTTTCCTATTTGTGTGATTTATACTGAAGCCAATTGACCCATGATCGCTGTTACCTAAATTGCCCCATATTTCCACATCCGTGATCAGGTCTGTATTGTTGGTAATCAGTAGATCCTAGTAACGCTTTATTTCTAGTTGGTGCATCTACCATCTGACCCATTAAATTGTCCTGCAAGACATTTAGGAACTGGCGAGCCTTAGATAAATGCGTGGTTCCCTCCGCCCAGTCTATGTCTGGATAATTAAAATCCCCTATTATAACACTTCCCATCCTTGCTGCTAATCCAAATCATAATAGGAGATCTGCCTCCCCTTCCTCCCTCAGGTTAGGGGGCCTATAGCATACTCCCAGTATTATTTTCTCCTTAGCTTCATACCTTTGGAGCTCTACCCATAAGGATTCCACCTCCTCCCTAGCTCCCTTAGTGATGTAATCTCTCACATTCACTTGTACATTATTCTTGATATATAGGCATACCCCTCTCCTTTTTTACCCTCTCTATCCTTGCTATAAAGGGTATACCCTTGAATGGTTGCCAGCCAATCATGAGAGCTGTTGAACCAGATCTCTGAAATTCCCACAAAATCCAAATCCTCCTCGTACAACAGTATCTCTAGTTCACCCATCTTGTCTGCCAGGCTACTGGCACTGGTGAACATTACACGTAGTTTAGACCAGTCGCATATTATCCTCTTATTGGGTGTTCCGAGATTGCAACTAGGACTTGCTACTATACTTACCTTGGGTTTATGTGCTTTGGTCAACCTACCACTAATGCCCCCAATACTTCCCTCTGGAATATGTTCCACGCTGACTATCTCTACCTCTGGATCCTCCCCTAGTTTAAAAACCCCTCTAACTTTTTGGCCATCTTCATTCCCAGCTGATCTGCACCATCCTCATTTAGGTGCAGTCCATCCCTTCTATAGTACTGGTTATATACTGAGAAGTCGGCTCAGTCCTCCAGGAACCCAAACCCCTCCTTACTACACCAGCACCTCAGCCACTTGTTTACTTCCCTAATCTCCCTTTGCCTTTCTGGTGTGGCTCGATATACCGGTAGTATTCTTGAGAATACTACCTTGGAGGTCCTGTTCCTCAATTTAGCGGCCAAGTCCCTAAAATCGTTCTTTAGGACACTCCATCTGCCTCTGACTTTGTTATTGGTGCCAACGTGCACCATGACAGCTGGGTCTTCCCCAGCCCCTCCCAGTAATCTGTCCACCAGATCAGAGATGTGCCGAACCCGAGCGCCCGGTAGACAACATACAGTTCGGTGCTTCAGGCCTTTGTTACAGATTTCCCTCTCTGTCCTTCTAAGAATTGAGTCCCCTACCACCAGTCTTTCCTTTTCCTTCGCTTCCCCCCACTCTCACTGGAGGAGTTTTTTCCCCGGCAGCTAGGAGAGTCCCTCAGCTCCAGCAGTGCTGATCCCTGACTGGTTTCACCAATGTCACTCAATGGAGCGTACTTATTGGGATGCTCTAGCTCTGGATCGGCCTCCCTGGCACTTCCCCCTCCTACCCTCCCTGACTGTCACCCATCTACTCTTCCTAGTGCCTGCACCTCATTGTCTTCACCCGCCTCTGTGCTGGCCCCTGCCGGCACCTGCCGTGTATGTTCCTGGCTCTCCTTTAGTATGGAGGGACTTCTCAGTGCTGACAGTTGCTTCCCCAGATTCAGAACCTGGGCTTCCAGGGAAACAATGTGCTTACATTTTCACAACAGTATTCACCCTCGATTGGATGATCAAGGAACACATACATGCCATAAGATGTACACCGAGTTGCCTCTCCACACCCGCCGGGCATCATACCTATTCATTTAATGAGGATTGGGGATTATACCCTGTCCAAATTACCTAACCACTAGCTTCCTGACAATCTGACCTGAAGATTTCCCATGGGGGCCAACCTTACATTGTACCTCTGACATCCATGCCTATCCACACTACTCCCCACAGCTCTATTTATGCACTCTGACTAGGGGGAAAGGGTGACATCTTGTGGACACAGGGAACTACACAGTTTGCCACCCAACACACTCTTATACCTTGTACACACGATCGGATTGTTGGCCAACAAAACCGTGGAATTTTGTCCGAACAGTGTTGGCCCAAACTTGTCTTGCATACACACGGCCACACAAATGTTGGCCAACAATTAGAAACATAGTGACATACTAGACGTACTACGTGGTTTTTCAGCTCTTTAGCGCCACCCTTTGGGCTCCTTCTGCTAATTTCGTGTTGGTAGAAGTTTGGTGAGTATTGATTTGCGCTTTTCATTTCGTGCTTTTCATTTTGCGCTTTTCATTTCGTACTTTTCAGTTCACGCTTTTCATTTCGTGCTTTTTAGTTCGCGCTTTTCATTTCCTGCTTTTCAGTTCGTGTTTGAACGGCCGTTCGTTGACCAGACATGTTGCGGATTCGGAGGAGATAACCTGTTATTTATTATTGGCCTTGGAGTTATTGCTTTGACGTTATTTTTTTGGTTGAATAATGATTTGATTTGTTATATTTTCTATATATTTGGATGCATAGAATGCACTTTTTTTGGTTAAGTTCTATTGGCAGATAGCATGTCTATATTTATTTGTTTTCTTTTTTTAATGCACAATAATAAAATTATGGAGAATAATACTTGGCTATGTGTTTTATTTCAAATGACAGTTTGGGAGTAGTCAGTTACATTTAAAAAAATGCAATGTAAAATTGACAAGGGACACCAACATAGTTGTATCTTTGATCTTAAAAACTAGGGGATAATGGTGTTGGGGTAACTTGCTCAAATAAAAAAAAAAAAAGCATAATAATATTATTCTTGATATCACTAGAAAGAAAAAGCTTTTGAAAACTTGTTTGCAATAACTCCATTAGTATCACCAGCAAAGCAGCTTCATTATTATCCCATTAAAGGAGAAGAGAATTGTGCACTGCATTTGGAGATTTCATAATTTGCCACGTCATGAATGTTAATTCTCCATTACGAACGCTAGTTTACAAGACCAACCTCTTCTGCTTCCGAGCATGTGTATTTGTACTTTGGACTTTTGTCCGACGGACTTGTGTACACACGCTCGGACAATCCGACAACACACATTTGTCCGTGGAAAATTTGAGAACCTGCTAGCCAACATTTGTTGGCTGAAAGTCCGACAACAACTGTCCGATGGAGCATACACATGGTCGGACTTACGGCCAGTAGCCTGACATCGAACATTTCCCGTCAGAAAGTCTGATTGTGTGTATGTAGCTTTTCACTTGCTTTAAAATACTGAAATGATAAAACACAAAGAGAGAGTGTTCCAATCTTGAATTTTAACTTAAATTGAATGTTAAAATCACATGAAATACACTCACAAGAGGTTGAAATAGGATCGGCATACATACCAACTGTCCAACATTTGGGAGAACATTTCTGCTTTTTTATTTCTTTGTCCCTCAATGGTTATGTCCTGGGATCGAGGGCCTGGGTTCAGCTTAGACTGGCGGTTTACATTGTCTCAGAGAGTGGCAGGGACTGGCAAAACCATGGTACCCCAGCCAGATATGAAAGCGTGGCCTCCTGTCAAGTAGACTGTACGGAGCCCCACCATTTTTAATGGTAACCTTGTGGGAAAGTGTTGTTCTGGATGATCCTGCCTCCATATAATTGTTACTATTTTATAGACCTAAGCAAGCACTAATAGGGATATAATATACATGGAAAGCTTTGTTACTTAATTTTCATGTATGTAGTGTTTTTCCACTCTTTCTTTACTGTGAAAAAAGATTGTTCATGTAGTTAATGTCTGCGGTCCTTTAAAACCTTGGGATCAGGATTTACATTTCTACTTTTACTTATTACCAGTGTTTTGTTGTTGTTTTTGCTTACATTTGCTTGTATTTAGCCCCAAGGCTACAGTTCTAAAGTATGTTAAAGTACGGCATTAGGTTAACAATATGCCTCTTATAGAACCACACCCATTTTAAACAAATGTCCACCACTAATAAAAGATTATTTTCTGCTTACAATTGCTTGCTGGATGTACGGGAAATATTTTTGTGCCTGGAAAATATTTTTACATGTTGGCAACTGTGGGAATTTATACGGCTTTAGTTGAGGGGTACCTGGTGCAAAGGGCCAGAGGCGCGGACAACTGTGTGAAATATAGCATCTAGAAGAAGCAGCTCAGCTGTATTACCTGGCTATACACTGCACCACCAAAGTCTCCCCTGATTCCTGTGAGTGACTTACTGTATAACCCTGGTAATGCGTTAGGGGGCTGCTCCTTCTTTGTCAACCCTGAATGGTTACAAGCTTTATTAATCCCTGTGAGCTCATTAAAAACAAAATAGTTATGTTAGCATTCCTGTAAATTAAAAGCAATGGTTAGATCAATATGATTGTTTTTAATGAGCCAAATGCAGTCCAAATGCAAACACAAGACAAATTTGACTTCAGTTCACACCAACGACCTGTGTTTTTCTGTACTGATAAAAAATAGGATACTTTGTATTTTTGTGTGATGCAAAAGCATAGTTGTCAACATTTGGAAATATTTAGGAGGGACACCTTGAAGGGTCTGGGTAGATAAATGTGACACACAGCATGCAATCCACAAGACACAAGAGGGGCAAAGCCAAAAGTGGGTGTTGCTTCACAGCTTATAGTTTCACACCTTACCCCCCTATGCTTTACTATCTTTTAGATAAAATAGGGCCTGCAGAACACTGAAGAGAAGTGGGAGTAAAATAGATTCTATTTGTTCACTCCAAAGACATGCTGATATGAATTGGCTCTTGTCTAAATTGGCCCTAGTAGGTGTATGTATTAATGTGAGTTAGGGACCTTAGATTGTAAGTTCCTTAAGGGCAGGAACTGATGTGAACGTACAATACTGTATATGTACAATGCAGTGTATAGTTGACGGGGTTATATACTGTAAGTACCTGTAATAATAATACCAGATAATATTTTGTGATTACTAGAAAAAATGAAACTTTGTATTGTCAGTGGGAGTAAGATAAAATAGACCTCATGGTTGTGTCAGTGGGATAAAGTGAACCCTATAGTTTGTATCGCTGGGATAAAATAAACACCATATTGTTGATGACCATACGAGGAAAATAAACTCCAAATAGCTAGTGTTAGCAGGAGCAAGAACAAGCATTGGTTTTCAGTGGTTGCTTTCCAGAACTCCCAACCCCTGTGTTGCTGGTCTGCCTCTGCTGACCGTGAGTATGCTGTGATTGCAAGATAGGTGCCAGATAGGAGACAACGATCAGCGTTGGGATAACTGCAATTCCAGGTGCTGGAAAGCAGAGGGTTCTGGTACTGGGCACCCCTCTGTCACTTTGCCAAGTGTCTTGGATCCCGCAGAACATCCTGTGGGATGTGGACTCTGTGGGACAGTCTCCAAAATATTGGGACATTCCTGCAGGACTGAGACACTTGCCAACTATATCACCAGGTGATTATAGCAGGTTTTCCTATGCAGGGGAACATGCAGGTAAACAAGGTTATGAGTATAACTTTTCCAGCCTCCTGGCTAACCTGGTGAGTCTATTATTATTCACAGGCAGACCTGCATACCACCAACTCAATTTTAAAACAGGAACAAAAGGTCATGTAAATTTACCAGGCAGCTGCAGGCCCCAGTATAGAGTGGTGACTTGGAGCCCAACATCATTCTATTTTGTCAGGATCCATAATCCAAAACAGACAGATCCAGTTTCTTGTCATAGCCACTATTGTATTACTCTGATAACATGTCATTGGTATTATGGCATTGGTTTGGTAAAAAGGTACCATATAGGTATTACTGCATTACTTTGGTACCATATCATTATGCTGGGTCCAGTAAAATTGCACGTCTTTGTTTCTCATAAAAAATAATACAAAAGCCTTTAGAATAATATACATTTATTTTTAATTGTGGATTGCTTTGAAGTAAAGTAGGAATTAAAGATTCACGCCTCTAGTAAACTCTTCACACCTTTAATGTCTTCATTTCTTTAGCGAGACATCATTCGTACAAACTCTGCAAGGCAAAACATCACATGAGTGTCAGATGTGGAGCTGAAAGGTCATTCCAGAAAAGAACATTAGGTTATACCTCAATTTAAAGGAGAACTAAATATATATTTTAATGCAAACAAACTGAAAGTACAAGTTAAAGCCCAGCACTGGGCAAAAAAGTAATTATTCCTCGCAGTGGGGCTGCAACTGCACTGGAAATATTACTTATGCTGCGTACACACGGTCGGACTTTTCGTCTACAAAAGTCCGACGGACGCCGATGGACCAAAGCCGGCTGACAATCCAATCGTGTGTGGGCTTCCCCGGACTTTTTCAGCCGCAAATCTGACGGACTTTAGATTTGAAACATGCTTCAAATCTTTACGTCGTAACTACGCCGGACCCAGAAATCCGCTCGTCTGTATGCTAGTCCGACGGACAAAAACCCACGCTAGGGCAGCTATTGGCTACTGGCTATCAACTTCCTTATTTTAGTCCGGTGTACGTCATCACGTACAAATCCGTCGGACTTTTGTGTGATCGTATGTAGGCAAGTCCGTTCGTTAGAAAGTCCGCCGCAAGTCCGCCAAAATGCCGTCGAAAGTCTGTCGAACGGGCTGTCAGACTTTTGTAGCCGAAAAGTCAGACCGTGTGTACGCGGCATTACCCATTTTGTCTAGGGAAAAGTAAAACGGAAAATTGTATACTCACCTTTCCGTAATTTTCCTTTCCTGTCGCATCTCATGGCAGCATACACCTATGGGTTGTGGCTCCGCCCCCGCAACCTGATAGGACCGCGTAGCTATTAAAGTCTGAGAGAGCCCCTGCCCCAGCATTCTCCGTGTATATATACCTCACCTCAGATGGGTGGGCATTTGTATGCTGCCATGAGATGCGACAGGAAAGGAAAATTACGGAAAGGTGAGTATACAATTTTCCGTTTTCCTGTCGCATCATGGCAGCATACACCTATGGGGAATAACTCGCAAACTGGGTGGGTATGAGCAAAAGATAAGTTTTTTATTTAGAAGGTATTGAGGAGTTAGCCTGAATAATTGCTCTCCCAAATTCTACCGTGGACAATCTAGCGGAGTCCACTTTATAATGAGAGATAAAAGTGGTTTTCGAAGACCAAGTGGCTGCTTTGCAGATGGTTTCGGCTGATACCCTGCAGTAGGCTGCCCAGGAGGTCGCCATTGCCCTTGTGGAGTGTGCCCTTAAGCCCTCAGGTACTCGTGCATTGTTAGATGCGTAAGCTCTCTTAATGATCTTCACCAACCATGCTGCGATGGTGCGAGAGGTTGCTGCTTGTCCTCTTCTAAACCCATGAGGAATGACCAGTAGGTCCTCTGTCTTCCTTAAATTGCTGGTTGCCAGGAGGTAGGCCTGGATATTCGACTTTATGTCAAGCGGATGTGGATCACCCTGTTCTGTGGATAGGGTGGGGAGACATAGTTCTTGGTTAAAGTGGAAAGATGATGACACTTTCGGGATGAAGCGATCCGATGGTTTTAAGACTACTTTGTCTGGATAGAACATCAAGTATGGTTCCTTAGCCTGTAAGGCCTGAATTTCCGATACCCTTTTAGCTGATGTAATTGCTATTAGGAAAGTGACTTTGAGAGTTAGGTCCCACAGGGAAACATTCTCTAACGGAAAAAATGGCTCATGGGATAAGGCTTCCAACACTACTGAAAGATCCCATGTCGGGAAGGAAGGTTTCCTAGGTGGTCTCAGCTTTAGGCAAGCCTTCTGAAATTGGATGATGAGAGGTTCTTGAGCCCATTTCACTCCTGTCATAGCGGATAGGGCTGATACATGTACCTTCAGGGTACTAGACCTAAGACCTTTATCTAGACCTAACTGGAGAAACTCGAGGATCTGAGGAACTGATGGAGATGCCGGGTTCCAGGATTGCTGTTGTGCGACTAAGAGAAAACTCTCCCAGACCCTTTTATAGGTTTTATTGGTCGTGGATTTTCTGGCCTGGAGGAGAGTGTCTATCACTTTCTGGGAGCAACCTTGGACTAAGAACCTAGTCCTTTCACTCTCCATGCTGTTAGATGCAGCCTCTCCGGAAATTGGTGAAGGAGTTGCCCCTGCGACAGTATATCCGGAGTGTCAGTGGTTCTGCTGTGCTCAATTGGAGGAGCGTCGTAAACCATGGTCGTCTCGGCCAAAATGGGAGGACTGCTAGCACTGTGGCTTTCGACCTCTTGAGTCTGAGTAAGAATCTCGGAATGAGTGGTGTTGGCGGAAATATGTACCCCAAACGGAAGTTCCAGTCGTGTTGTAGGCAATCCGTGCCTTCTGCCGATGGGAAAGGAATTCTGGCTAGATATCTCTGGCATTTCGTGTTGACCGGTGTTGCCGCCAGGTCTATATCCGGTATCCCCCAGGTCTGGGTTATGAGGGTAAAGGCTTGGTGACTTAAGGCCCACTCGTTGTTTGATACAAAGGTCCGACTTAGAGAGTCGGCTAGTTGATTTTGGACTCCTGGGACATACGCTGCCGTTAATCCCGACAGGTTCAGCTGTGCCCACGCGAAGACTGGACGGACTTCCCGCATCATGGAGCGACTCCTGGTGCCCCCCTGCCTGTTGATATAGGCAACTGCCACTCTGTTGTCCAATTTTAGCAGGACCTCTTTCCCCCTGAGGAGGGGGCTGAAGGCTAACAGAGCTTGGAAAGCTGCTTTCATCTCCAATATATTTGAAACCACGTTCTGTGTTCTGAATGTCCAAAGGCCCTGGACTGCGTGATGGCGGTAGTGTGCCCCCCTGCCCTTCAGGCTGGCGTCTGAAGTGATTATTTCCTGAGGAAGAGGGACTATATGCCTGCATCTCTTCAGATTGTTCAATCTGGTCCACCACCAGAGTGATTGTTTTATTTCTTTCTGGACTATGATCGGCTGAGACAATGATACCCCGTTCCATTGTTTTAACAATGATGCTTGCAGAGGTCTGGTGTTCCATTGGGCCCATTGTACCATTGGGATGGTTGCTGAGAATGACCCCAGTATGCTGAGGTACTCCCGGGCTGGTAGTGTGGTAGAGGCTAATAACTTTCTTGCCTTCTGAATGAGGCTGGGAATTTTTTCCTGCGGAAGTTCCACCGTATTGAGACGGGTGTCTAGTTCCGCCCCCAGGAATATCATTCTCTGAGTGGGCTGCAGATTGCTTTTCCCCCAGTTTATGATCCAGCCGAAGTTTTGTAGGGTGGTAATCAGAATGGATCGATGCAGTAGAAGGGAATCCTGATTGTCTGCTAGCAAAAGGATGTCGTCCAGGTAATGATGGACCCTCAATCCTTGTTCTCTTAGTAAGGCTATTACTGGCAGTAAGATTTTTGTGAATGTCCTTGGAGCGGTGGAGATCCCGAACGGGAGGCTTCGGAATTGAAAATGATGTAGACCTACCGCAAAGCGGAGAAATTTTTGGAATGAGATGTGAATGGGGACGTGCAGATAGGCGTCTTGTAAATCGACGGAAAGCATCCAATCCCCGATATTCATGGCCCGAAGAATTGACTGGAGGCTCTCCATTTTGAATGTCTCGACTAAGATTGAGCGATTGAGATTCTTTAGATCTAAGACAGGGCGTAGATCCCCCGATTTCTTCTTCACCAGAAACAACGGGGAGTAGAATCCCGTTGACCTTTGGGATATTGGAACTTCCACTATGGCTTCCTTTTGTAACAGGTCTTGGACGTACTTTGTCAGTAGCATCCTTTTTTCCCGAGATGCAGGTAATCTGGTTACAGAGAATTGGTCTCTTGGAGCCCGTGTCTTGAATTTCCATTTGTGGCCGAACTGGACAGTGTCTATCGTCCATGGGTCCTTTATTGTATCCGCCCAGACCTGCTTGAAACTCATGAGTCTGGCCCCCACTAAAGCTGGTTGGGCGGACGCACCTTCAAAAAGACTTTTGTTCCCCTGACGCAGGGGTCTTAGACTTTTGGAGCTTGAGGAATGATGACTGGGGATTCTTCCAGTTCCTCCTATACTCTTTTCCGGGCCTGTAGGATCTTGCCTCTCTGTATTTATCTGGCAGATTTCTTCTAGAAACCGGTGGTCTCTGCTGCCTGGGCCTCCTATCTGAAGGGATGAGTCCCGATTTTCCCCCCGTGACTTTAGAAATAGCCACGTCCAGTTTTTCTCCAAAAAGGTTTACGCCATCAAAGGGTATTTTGCACCAATTGGATTTTGAGGAGGGATCTGCCGACCAGGGTTTTAACCAGAGCGCCCTTCTGGCCATTACTGAGCTTAACATTGCTCTTGAAGTGGTTTTAATTATATCCACAGAGGCTTCTGCGACAAAGTCGCCTGCAAGACTAAGTTCTTGGAGTGCTGAGATAACTTTCTCCTGCTCTATTCCTTCCGATACCAGCTTCTCGGCCATCGTGGACCAGCTTGAGATAGCCTTACCGACGGCAGCCAATGCTATTGCTGGCCTGCAAGCGCCACCTGCCGAGAGGTAGGTTCTCTTAAGATCCAGATCGATCTTTCTATCCAGGACGTCTTTGAATGTGACTGCATCCTCTATTGGAAGTGTTACGTGCCTGGCGAGGCGCATTAGGGAGGAGTCGACCACTGGGGGAGATATTAGTGGGTTGTTGTTAGGCTCTTTAAGTGGATAGAGTTTTGATAATCTGTTGCTGAGGCCAGTTTTTTTCTCTGGCTTTTGCCACTCATCCTTAATTAGATCCTCAAGTTCCTCAATGAACGGGAAGTTCTCTGGGTCTTTTTTAAGATTTGGAAAGTATTTCCTCACTTTTTGAGGAGTTTCTTTTTCTTCCACCCAGTCGATCGCCTCTTTTACTGACTTCACGAATGGGTCGATCAATGAGAAGTCGAAGCCGGTGGATGCCTCTAGATCATCAGTGTCAGAGAGAGGGTCTGACGTCTTTGATGATGATGGGGCAGTGGATGAGGTACTTTGTATAGGTCTGCTGGCTTCTGGCTCTGCGACTTGTGGTGATGGATCAATTGGTTCTCTTGCCTCTGTTTCTCTGTCCTTAGTTGCCTCAATGAAGCATGTGCGACAGGCCAGTTTGTCTGGAAGTGCTGTAGCACTGAAAATCCAGCAGGAGTTCCCGGGTGGACGGGAAGGCTGGGTGACAGGAGATTTCCTGCGCGCAGGGGATTTTTTGTGGTGGGAGCGACTATGCCTTGATCTTGATCGGCTTCTCCTGCGACTTGATCTGCTCCTCCTGCGACTTGAGCGGCTTCTGCGACTTGAGCGACTTCTGCCGCGCTCTGAGCGACTCTGCCTGTGGCTTGAGCGGCTCCTTCTTGAAGGCTCCCCTCGTCTTGAATGTGACGATCTGGAAGACCTGGTGGGGCTGTTCAATTTAAACAGCATTAGTGAGGGCTCTCTTTTTCCTTCTCTTCATACTTACCCATCATCCCCTCTTACCTAGTAGGCTGGCGATGGTCTACCTGGGCAACGGTCTCCATGAAAGGTGATGAATCAACCTATAATTATATAGGTGGCTTAGCATGCATGGGATAGCAGATAGTAAACAAGCAAAGAAAAAACCATCATAGATCTTACCTGGGCGTGGAGATAGCAAGAGAGAGACAGGGTAGAACAGCTGGGTAGAGTAGCAAAAGAAATCCAGTCAAAATTCCCCCTTACAGGCTCAGGAGAGAAGAGACAAGAAAATGCTGACATTACAGCATTTTTAAACTTGCCGCCGTCGCGGGGTGATGACGTCACGCTCGTGCATGCTCAGATGCGCTCTGAGGCCTCCGACGCCATTTTGGAAGCTGGAAAGTGGGATGTCCTGACAAGCTGGAGTTATGGAGACAGACAGGAGGGGAAGTTACCCACAGGTGCACAGAAAGGAGCTGGAGACCGCTGCGATCCATAAACCTGTTTAAGGTTTGTAATGTATTGTAACATACCCCTGAGACCATCAGAGTGGGGTTCCTTCCATTGAGCTCATTTAGAGGCTGTACAGGATAGGACTTCCACCCAGGAGAGGCTAGAACCTGGCTGGGGCGAATGTTTTAGGTAAGGGATGCATGTTTTCGGTCCTTGACAGGTGAGGAAAAAAAGGAGAATGCTGGGGCAGGGGCTCTCTCAGACTTTAATAGCTACGCGGTCCTATCAGGTTGCGGGGGCGGAGCCACAACCCATAGGTGTATGCTGCCATGATACGACAGGAAAAAAAGTTTTACTTACCTGATTTTCTGCTTTCCTGGCTAGCGGCACTCCCCCATGATCGGCCGGTGGACTGTCCCTCGGCGTCTTCACTTTCAGTGCAGGGCTATGGACCCTGCTCTCGTCTTGATGACATCAGGACCCTAGAGTGGTGGAGTATGGGGTGCATATGCTGCAGGGACCACTCTAACTGCGAGAAAAGCTGAGGATCAGAAAAGTGGCACAGCCCCACTGCAAAGGAGCATTTTTTATTTGCCCAGAGTTAGGTTTTAATATTAGTGCATTCATGGGCATTTGCAAATCTATGTTATCTTTTGGTTTATCCATATTTCCAAACAATTACTTAGGCCTTAATGAAAATCTGCCATTGCTGACTTGTTTTTAAGGTCATAGGCTCTGTGGCTGTGTTTCTTATTTTTGCTTAATAATTTAATTTACATTAACCCAGAATAAGAAAAGTGAAGTGAGAATTCTCAACCTTCTTTGGTGTTGCAGATAGTGACTCACTAAGTAATGGAGTAATGAAGAGGATGATAGCAGAATGCATCTTCCATATTTCTGCCTCATAGATTTCCTTTAAATTACTAAGGCAACGAAATGTATTTTAAATAGGGTGTATAATTTGCAACAATATTCATTTGTTAAGCTGAATCAGAACTATCTCCCTAGAGCACACATATGCTTAGCCAAGGAACTGTTACAACCTGTAAGCTACCCCACAACATATAATTCAGGTTTTGGTAGAGTTGTTTCTTAATGTTTACATCCAGCTAAAACCTCTTTGGGGAGGGGGCAGGTAGAAGAGGGTGGGATTAGAACCCGGGTCATTTTTTTAAACTATTTTAGAGAATTCCTCTTACTGTTAAAGTGACTCCGATTTCACCAAACAAGAAGCGAGGACAGATCTGCAGCAGGTGCACAGGCAGCAATAAAAAGCTGACAGAAGTTTTCCCCTTTGCTTACTATATTGTAAGAAAAAAAAATTTGTTTGTGTTGCTATTGGATATTTTCCTTTTACCTCATGTCTGGTGAAATCATTGTAAAAGGGGCATTAAGTGAGGAAACATCTCTCAAGCAGAGCCCTGCAAAGCCATAAAAGCTTCAAAGAGGTTCTAATTCTCCCCCACTGTTCCTAAAACTAAAAAATATGCTCTGTTTGGACTTAAAACCTAAAGATTTATGAACACACTGTGTGTCCATAGTGAGTTTGTAGCCAGATCGCCAGTTCATTGGGATAGGTAAGCCTGATTTCTTCACCCAGCTTCACTTGCTCTTCCACTGCAACACCAGTGTATATTTCCAGGTGTGGAAACATGTTATACCCATTTCATTTTCCCCACAATTCAAATTTTGGTGCCAGTCCTAAAAACTGCTTACAAACGTAATTTAACTTTGCCATATCTTAAATTTGAACAGTAATTTTGCAGGCGTGGACAACACAGTGAAGTAGAACAGAACAGGTATGTGATGGGACTTTTTGATGCCTACACTTCAGACTGCCTTATCTGTTCTTTTTTTCTATTCAGTACAGAACAATTTACAGCTTTTGTATTTATATGCAGTTAATGACCCATAGGATCTTGATCCATCAGACCAGTGGTTCCTAACCTTACATGCCAGGACATTTTGGGGTACAAGAGAAAACTTCAGTAATGGTGGGAGGCTAGGCAGCTGGGCTGCCACAGCATAATGTGCTTCCATGGTGCAGGCAGTCTGGCCTCACAGTGTCATCGGTTGTTATGGTGCTGTTGGCCGACCCACCTGCACCATGAAAATACATGACGCTGACCACCCACATGGCCTGACCACCCACATCCTAGCAACCAATGGACTGCCTGAACAATGGAAACCATGACATTGTGCAAGCCTGGCTGCCTAGCCTACAACCACTACTTAGCTACCAGTCAGAGGGGAATGCCCTGTCTGCTGATAGTAAAGAGAAGATGATGGCAATATCTGTCATACTGCAGTGCAGTGCAGTGGTGGTTGGAGGCTGGTTTAGACAGCACAAAAAATCAATACACAGTTCAGATGTCTCAGGGGGCAGAAATCAAGATCTTTTAAGAACAGCCTTCAGCAACTAATCATCTACTTTTCATTTTCTAGTCTACAGTGTAGAAACAACTGATAGGATGCTGTGGACAACACAAACACTATTTCTTTCAAACACTTTTATAAATAAGGTCCAAAGTTCTTGGAGCATGTACCTTCAAAATCTACAAGTCCATCTCCATTCACATCCACATCTCTCAGGATTTCATCGACTTCTCGAGGAGCAAGTTGCTGACCCAAGAGTTTTCTCATGGCCTCTCGCAGTTCTCGTGTGCTGATTCGCCCATCACCATTTGAGTCAAACTGAAAGTAAAAACAAAAGATGAAAAAAGATTATGATGCGAGGACTGCACAGTGTGTAAGGTAGCCATACAATACAGTAAGCTTTTGTTGGTAAGATTACGACTGTTTTTGTACAGTATGTCTGTGGAAACTAGCAGTTATCTCCTGCTGTTCATTTTTGGAGAATTAGTGCTGTTTTTATTCAGGCAACCAGTATTGCTTGCCTAAAAAAATGACTGGGACTGAATAAAGGCAAACCTGTACTATTTGACAGGTAGTGAGCTGGACCTGTGCATGCCTTATTCAATAAAGAGTTACTGCTCTTAAAACGGAACCAAACCCATTGATACTGTTTCCCAAAGCAGTTTTATTCAAGGCATGCCATGAATGATAACTGTCACAGTTGCTTGTGCTCTCAACAGAACTGTCATGACATCAAATGATTGGTGTCATAACTAATCACATGTGCAGCACAATGGTAACTGTAGATCAAACAGAGGCTAAGATGGCAGCTTCCTTGGCTTGTAAAGGATAGGAGGGTTTAGTTCAGCTTTAACGGATAATTGTTGAGTGCAGTAATTTGCAGCAACTAGTAGAGTTAAAGTATAAGGAGGGCCAAAGCTCTTTTGGCCCTACTTATCCTGGTAAACACAGGAGTGCACTTCAGTCTGCGTTTCTGTGACCTGTATTCAGCCTGTTGGCTGACCTCGCTCAGCCGGTCTAGACTCTTGCGAGATCTTTACTGTCAGGATCCATCCAGATGCCTGGACTGGCAGCTGGCTCAGCCTCTCAGTGGATTGCTGAGAGCCTGAGCCAGCTGCTCCCACCCCCTCCACACCCCGGTGCTCCAGTAAACACTGGAGGGGCAGAGCACAGAGTCGGTGACTGACTGTCATCGCTCTGTGCTCAGAGCAGATCTGAGAACTGAGCAATCAGTGGTCTTTGATTGCTTAGTTCTCAGTGTAGAGGCAGCAGCGGGGGATAGATGCAGCATCGGATCAATGCGGCATCCACCTAGGTGAGTATGTTTGTTTTTTTCATACCTCACACTTTTCTGATTTGCTGCTATGGGTTACTGCCCTTGGTGAGCAATTAGGAATAAGACCTCTTGGTTGAATATGGCTCATAGTAGATGCTGGGCTCTCAACTACTAAAACTCCTCCCATGCACACATCCAAGGATGATATGAACATTAGGGGGGACCTAGCCCTGTGTTTGGGAAAATTAAAAAAGGCACACATACACATCTCTCAGTGCCTCCTTTATAACTTTTTATGTCAAGTACCCTACCTTTCAGCTGTTCGGTTTGGTTCAAAAGCGTTAATGAACTAATAATTATAATCATTTTTTAGAAAGTTTCAAAACTAAAAAAAAAATGTCCTAAAATGGTAGATGACAAATCCTGCTTGTTTAGTAAGTGTTTATACTCTAAAAGAGTTAATTAAAACTGGTAATTATAACCTGCATTTTGAGATCAATAATATATTACTGTACAACTCCCTATAGATTCATGTAAGGCAATGATTGTCTGGCTCTGGTTTATCAGTATAAACATTTGCTTCAAATCACAATATGCTATTCAGATGTGTATGAAGTTTATTATTCATTAGTCATTATTTTAATATAAACTGTATATAAATTTCTTAAAAAGTTCCTTAACTTTTTACATACTTTTTGTATCCTTGCCAAGTAGCTACTGAAAGAAAATCAGTTCAGTTTCTATGATAGCCATGCACAGAGATGGAAGGAAGAAGACACAGTCATTGCTCTGTGAGTAAGCAGAACACGCAGAATGTATATGTAAATGAGCATACCTCTCGAAAAGCATCTCTTAGCTCCTTTACACCAATCATGTCGGCTGTCTCTGCTAGAAGTTTAGGCCCCATTAGCTCTACAAAGTCCTCAAAGTCAACTTTACCCCCTGCTGAGAGCAGAAGAACAATTAGTGAAAAGCAGCAGCATTGACAAGGTAAAAGTATATGTAAACTCTAAAGCCTGGTACACACTATTATTTATTTTTTTGGTTCAAAAACCGTCAGCTCCGGTCGGAGCTGCTGTACTAACTATGCAAAGTTAGTATAGTGATCTCCCCACTGAGGTATTGCGTTCTGACAGGGGGCCGCCCCCCCCCCCCCCCCGCCAGAACACTCCGATCAGCACTCTCCATCATTGGCTGAGAGCATGGGTGTCCGCAGCATAGGGCAAGGGGGGGCAATTGCCCCCCCTGAAATCGTAAGAAGGTGTTGAAAACACTTGCCCCGTGTTGCAGTGGCCTCCGCGGCCACCATGGACTTTTTTTCTGAGTCTGCTGGCCTGGGGCTGCTTTCTTTTCCGACTTATCATAGATAATACAGACATCCGTCCCTCCCTCACCCCCGGCCCGATCATCGGGTTGGCTCTGCCGCTCGGGCCACTGCTCGACATCTCGGCTGTTCCATGATTGGCTGCCTGCCTGTGTATGTACATCGCTATGCAGACCCGGCCGGTGCAGCGCCGGTTCCTCCCACAGGTGCGTGCAATCAATCAGTGGCCGAGAATACTCTGCCAGTGCCTGGGCCTATCGCATCACAGAAGGAAATCCTGAAGAACCACAGGTAACAGCACTGCCAGTTAGGAGGAGAATTTAGATATATATATTGCTTGGGAACTTGGACAGCTGAGCTATTGCTGGAAAAGATATTTGTGTGTTATATAACCTTCTTCACTTTGTATGGAAGTTACTCAGTCTCAGGCATACCATGCCCATATAAATATAACCTAGAGAATGCACATCTTTCTATATTGCAATGTATTGCAATACATCTGTTGTGGCCATATTTTGATCTTAATGGAAACAACCTATACTGTATTGCAATATAGAAAGATGTACATTCTCTAGGCTATATTTATATGGGCATGGTATGCCTGAGACTGAGTAACTTCCATACAAAGTGAAGCTGAATTATCTCAAGAACTATTTCACACTGTCATCTGGCCGCGTTATCAGTAAAGCGCCGCTAAAACTAGTTTTAGCGGCGCTTTACCATCGTTTTAGCGACGCTTTACCATTGTTTTAGCGGCGCTATTCGGCAGCTAGCGGGACGCTTTTAACCCCAGCTATTGGTCAAAGAAAGGGTTAAATGTGACTGTGCATCACCGCTGCCGAAGCGCAACCCCCTCCTCCCGAAAAAAGTTCTGCAGACGCCCATGGCCGAGAACGCTGATCGGGAGTCCGTCAGCTGCTGGTTTCCCTGCATGCATGTCTGACAGAAGTCAGTCGGACAGCCTGACATACACACAGGCTGAATGTCGGCCGTTTGTTTTTTTAAACCGGTCAATGACTCCCGACATTCAACCCGTGTGTACCCGGCTTAACAACAAAATGTGCTCCTGTTTGGTGTACTAAATACATACATCTGTATATATATCATACAAAGGGGCTAATTTATTAAAGGCAAACATGATGTTCACTTTGCAAGGGAAATGATCCCTGAGCTTAGTGAATGTGGTGAAGTTTTACTTTGCAACAAATACCTGATCATGTGCAAGGAAAATATATATATATTTTTTTACTTGTATATGAACTTCAGCAGAACTTCACTTGATTCACTAAGCTTTTGGGAAAATTCACTTGAAAAGTTCAGCTACCCTTGTAAAGTGAACAGCCGGATTGCCTTTAGTAAATCAACCCCAAAGTGTTTTGTTATATTTGTTTGATAATACAAATAATAGCTGTTGATTTTGCCAAAAATCTTGTGAGCTGAAAATTCCCTGTGCTCCCTGCCTTTGCACAAAGAGGGGTTATGGAGATGAGGAGGAAATAAGGGGAGATCTTTGTTCTTTGAAATGAACTGTGTTATCATGTAGGAACGTTGGGGCACACTATGCGGGTTATTTACAAAAGGCAAATCCACTTTACACTAAAAGTGCACTCCGAGTGCACTTGAAAGTGCACTGAAAGTGCACTTGGAAGTGCAGTCTCTGTAAATCTAAGGGGTAAATCTGAAATGAGGGGAAGCTCTGCTGATTTTATCATCCAATCATGTGCAACCTAAAATGCTGTTTTTTATTTTCCTTGCATGTCCCCCTCGGATCTACAGCGACTGAACTTCCAAATGCACTTTCAGTGCACTTGTAGTTGCAAAGTGGATTTGCCTTTCGTAAATAACCCCCTATGTTTCTGGTACTTTGACCGTTCTTTTTTTGCACTTGCAGTGTGTTTAATGGGATACAACTTGGGGAAAAGTACATGTATTGCAGAGATGTAAAAAATGTTTTTTTTTTTTAAATTTTATTTTGCCTTCCAACAACCAAACTGATATCTCACGTTGAATCATCTTATATCGTTCAGATACTCCAGTACTAAGATCTCTGAGTTTCCAGTTTCATCACCTGCCATTATGGGGCTTGCACTACTTAGCAGAAAGCTTTAACCTGCATATGTGATGTTTTTCAACGTACATATCTATCTCGAAATTATACATAGAAACAATGATTTCCAAACATTAACCACTTGCCGACCGCCTAATGACGATATACGTCGGCAGAATGGTACGGGCAGGCAAAATCAAGTCCCTGGTACGTGATTGCTTGCCGCGGGCGGGGGTTCCGATCGGACCCCCCGCCCGGTGTCCGAGGCGGTCGGCTTTGGTCTGGGAGCGTTCAGAGATGGGGGGGAGGCCATCCATTCGTGCCCCCCCCTTGCGATCGCTCCCAGCCAATGAGAATCTTCCCCTGCCTCTGTGTAGTACACAGAGGCAGGGGATGTGATGTCATCTCTCCTCAGCTCGGTATTTTCCGTTCCGGCGCCGAGTAGAGAAGACTGCAATGTGAGTGCACAAACACTACACACACAGTAGAACATGCCAGGCACACAATACACCCCCCTTTACCCCCAGATCCCCCCCGCTCATCCCCTAATCACCCCTCCCTCCCCCCTGTCACACTGACACCAAGCAGTTTTTTTTTTTTTCTGATTACTGCATGGTGTCAGTTTGTGACAGTTAGTGTGGTAGGGCAGTTAGTATTAGCCCCCTTTAGGTCTAGGGTACCACCCTAACCCCCCCTAATAAAGTTTTAACCCCTTGATCACCCCCCATCGCCAGTGTCGCTAAGCGATCATTTTTCTGATCGCTGTATTAGTGTCACTGGTGACGCTAGTTAGGGAGGTAAATATTTAGGTTTGCCGTCAGCGTTTTATAGCGTCAGGGACCCCCATATACTATCTAATAAATGTTTTAACCCCTTGATTGCCCCCTAGTTAACCCTTTCACCAGTGATCACCATATAACCGTTACGGGTGACGCTGGTTAGTTCGTTTATTTTTTTATAGTGTCAGGGCACCCGCCGTTTATTACCTAATAAAGGTTTATCCCCCTGATCACCCGGCGGTAATATGCGCCGCCCCAGGCAGTGTCAGGTTAGCGCCAGTACCGCTAACACCCACGCACGCAGCATACGCCTCCCTTAGTGGTGTAGTATATGAACGGATCAATATCTGATCCGATCAGATCTATACTAGCGTCCCCAGCAGTTTAGGGTTCCCAAAAACGCAGTGTTAGCGGGATCAGCCCAGATACCTGCTAGCACCTGCGTTTTGCCCCTCCGCCCGGCCCAGCCCAGGCCACCCAAGTGCAGTATCGATTGATCACTGTCACTTACAAAACACTAAACGCATAACTGCAGCGTTTGCAGAGTCAGGCCTGATCCCTGCGATCGCTAACAGTTTTTTTGGTAGCATTTTGGTGAACTGGCAAGCACCAGCCCCAAGCAGCGTCAGGTTAGCGCCAGTACCGCTAACACCCACGCACGCACCGTACACCTCCCTTAGTGGTATAGTATCTGAACGGATCAATATCTGATCTGATCAGATCTATACTAGCGTCCCCAGCAGTTTAGGGTTCCCAAAAACGCAGTGTTAGCGGGATCAGCCCAGATACCTGCTAGCACCTGCGTTTTGCCCCTCCGTCCGGCCCAGCCCAACCAACCAAGTGCAGTATTGATCGATCACTGACACTTACAAAACACTAAACGCATAACTGCAGCGTTCAGGCCTGATCCCTGCGATCGCTAACAGTTTTTTTGGTAGCGTTTTGGTGAACTGGCAAGCACCAGCGGCCTAGTACACCCCAGTCATAGTCAAACCAGCACTGCAGTAACACTTGGTGACGTGGCGAGTCCCATAAGTGCAGTTCAAGCTGGTGAGGTGGCAAGCACAAGTAGTGTCCCGCTGCCACCAAGAAGACATACACAGGCCCATCGTGCCCATAATGCCCTTCCTGCTGCATTCGCCAATCCTAATTGGAAACCCACCACTTCTGCAGCGCCCGTACTTCCCCCATTCACATCCCCAACCAAATGCAGTCGGCTGCATGAGAGGCATTTTCTTTATGTCCTCCCAAGTACCCCTACCCAACGAACCCCCCCAAAAAAGATGTCGTGTCTGCAGCAAGCGCTGGTATAGGCATGACACCCGCTATTATTTTCCCTCCTGTCCTGACAATCCTGGTCTTTACATTGGTGAATGTTTTGAACGCTACCATTCACTAGTTGAGTATTAGCGTAGGGTACAGCATTGCACAGACTAGGCACACTTTCACAGGGTCTTCCAAGATGCCATCGCATTTTGAGAGACCCGAACCTGAAACCGGTTACAGTTATAAAAGCTAGTTACAAAAAAAGTGTAAAAAAAAAAAAAACAAAAACAAAAAAATATATAAAATAAAAAGAAATAGTTGTCGTTTTATTGTTCTCTCTCTCTCTATTTTCTCTCTATTGTTCTGCTCTTTTTTACTATATTCTATTCTGCAATGTTTTATTGTTATTATGTTTTATCACGTTTGCTTTTCAGGTATGCAATTTTTTATACTTTACCGTTTACTGTGCTTTATTGTTAACCATTTTTTTGTCTTCAGGTACGCCATTCACGATTTTTGAGTGGTTATACCAGAATGATGCCTGCAGGTTTAAGTATCATCTTGGTATCATTCTTTTCAGCCGGCGGTCGGCTTTCATGTAAAAGCAATCCTAGCGGCTAATTAGCCTCTAGACTGCTTTTACAAGCTGTGGGAGGGAATGCCCCCCCCCCCCCACCGTCTTCCGTGTTTTTCTCTGGCTCTCCTGTCTCAACAGGGAACCTGAAAATGCAGCCGGTGATTCAGCCAGCTGACCATAGAGCTGATCAGAGACCAGAGTGGTTCCAAACATCTCTATGGCCTAAGAAACCGGAAGCTACGAGCATTTTATGACTGATTTCGCCGGATGTAAACAGCGCCATTGGGAAATTGGGAAAGCATTTTATCACACCGATCTTGATGTGGTCAGATGCTTTGAGGGCAGAGGAGAGATCTAGGGTCTAATAGACCCCAATTTTTTCAAAAAAGAGTACCTGTCACTACCTATTGCTATCATAGGGGATATTTACATTCCCTGAGATAACAATAAAAATGATTTAAAAAAAAATGAAAGGAACAGTTTAAAAATCAGATAAAAAAGCAAAAAAATAATAAAGAAAAAAAAAAAGCACCCCTGTCCCCCCCTGTTCTCGCGCTAAGGTGAACGCAATCGTCGGTCTGGCGTCAAATGTAAACAGCAATTGAACCATGCATGTGAGGTATCACCGCGAAGGTCAGATCGAGGGCAGTAATTTTAGCAGTAGACCTCCTCTGTAAATCTAAAGTGGTAACCTGTAAAGGCTTTTAAAGGCTTTTAAAAATGTATTTATTTTGTTGCCACTGCACGTTTGTGCGCAATTTTAAAGCATGTCATGTTTGGTATCCATGTAATCGGCCTAAGATCATCTTTTTTATTTCATCAAACATTTGGGCAATATAGTGTGTTTTAGTGCATTAAAATTTAAAAAAGTGTGTTTTTTCCCCCAAAAATGCATTTGAAAAATCGCTGCGCAAATGCTGTGTGAAAAAAAAATGAAACACCCACCATTTTAATCTGTAGGGCATTTGCTTTAAAAAAATATATAATGTTTGGGGGTTCAAAGTAATTTTCTTTCAAAAAAAAAAAAATTTTTTTCATGTAAACAAAAAGTGTCAGAAAGGGCTTAGAAGAGTGGGTGATATGTGACATAAGCTTCTAAATGTTGTGCATAAAATGCCAGGACAGTTCAAAACCCCCCCAAATGACCCCATTTTGGAAAGTAGACACCCCAAGCTATTTGCTGAATGTCGAGTCCATGGAATATTTTATATTGTGACACAAGTTGCGGGAAAGAGACATTTTTTTTTTTTTTTTTTGCACAAAGTTGTCACTAAATGATATATTGCTCAAACATGCCATGGGAATATGTAAAATTACACCCCAAAATACATTCTGTTGCTTCTCCTGAGTACGGGGATACCACATGTGTGAGACTTTTTGGGAGCCTAGCCTCGTATGCGACCCCGAAAACCAAGCACCGCCTTCAGGCGTTTTCGGGGCCCCGTACGCGGCTAGGCTCCCAAAAATATATCATTTAGTGACAACTTTGTGCAAAAAAAAAAAAAAAAATTGTCACATTCCCGCAACTTGTGTCAAAATATAAAATATTCCATGGACTCAACATGCCTCAAAGCAAATAGCTTGGGGTGTCTACTTTCCAAAATGGGGTCATTTGGGGGGGGTTTGTGCCATCTGGGCATTTTATGGCCTTCAAAACTGTGATAGGTAGTGAGGAGTAAAATCAAAAATTGACGCCCTTAGAAATCCTGAAGACAGTGATTGGTTTTCGGGGCCCCGTACGCGGCTAGGCTCCCAAAAAGTCCCACACATGTGGTATCCCTGTACTCAGGAGAAGCAGCTGAATATATTTTGGGGTGCAATTCCACATATGCCCATGGCCTGTGTGAGCAATATATCATTTAGTGACAACTTTTTGTAATTTTTTTTCTTGTGGTCATTATTTAATCACTTGGGACAAAAAAAAAATTAATATTCAATGGGCTCAACATGCCTCTCAGCAATTTCCTTGGGGTGTCTACTTTCCAAAGTGGGGTCATTTGGGGGGGGGTTGTATCGCCCTGCCATTTTAGCACCTCAAGAAATGACATAGGCAGTCATAAACTAAAAGCTGTGTAAATTCCAGAAAATGTACCCTAGTTTGTAGACGCTATAACTTTTGCGCAAACCAATAAATATACACTTATTGACATTTTTTTTACCAAAGACATGTGGCCGAATACATTTTGGCCTAAATGTATGACTAAAATTGAGTTTATTGGATTTTTTTTATAACAAAAATTAGAAAATATCATTTTTTTTCAAAATTTTCGGTCTTTTTCCATTTATAGCGCAAAAACTAAAAACCGCAAAGGTGATCAAATACCATCAAAAGAAAGCTCTATTTGTGGGAAGAAAAGGACGCAAATTTTGTTTGGGTACAGCATTGCATGTCCGCGCAATTAGCAGTTAAAGCGATGCAGTGCCAAATTGTAAAAAGTGCTCTGGTCAGGAAGGGGGTAAATCCTTCCAGGGCTGAAGTGGTTAATGTTTATTGGTAATACTATTTCCATTAATGTATTTATTCTCAGATGTATATCTTAAAATCACTACCCGCTTGGCATATTTGATATTTCCTGCAGGACTAAGTAAGTCCTCGGGCAAACCTAGAAGGTGCTATATGAACACTGTCAAATTCTCAGTTTAAGACAGTAATGCCGCATACACACGGCCGGACTTCCCGACAGAAAATGTCCGATGGGAGCTTTCGGTCAGACATTCCGTCCGTGTGTATGCCCCATTGGACTTTTTCTGTCGGCATTTCCGACGGACTCAGATATAGAACATGTTCGAAATCTCTCAGTCGGAAATGCCGACGGAGTTTAGCTCGTTGGCAAGTCCGGCCGTGTGTACGCAGCATAACAGGAAAAAGCAGGGGGCCAAGGCAGCAATAATAATAAAAAAATGGCAGAATAAAGCCCACACAGCAAATTCATCACAGATAGCATGGTGAATAAAGTGAATGCAACATGAAACTATGCATTCTGGCAATGCTGACCTTATTTAGAAAGTGCCAGCTGCCTAGCTGTTTCTGATTTTATTGCATTATGAGTCACTGACCTGAAATCCTCAATCAGAATTTCAGACCTCAGATTTTGCAACTGCATACTTGTTACAGGCCTGAAACTCAGAACATACTGAAGATATTGGATCAGCTTGAAAGCCAGGCAGGTAGCATTTTCTAGGTTGCCTTTAAAAATTCCTTTATCTATTGAAATACAATATAGTAATATTAATCCATGGCAAAATGTATATTTTGCAACAGATTGCTATTTAAGAGTGACCTCATTCCTTAGAAATAATAAACCTGATTTTGTCTAAAAGTCTGACCCATGGTGTCCATCTTTGGATAACACTCAGAATCTGATGACATTTCCCTTTCCTTTAAATCTGTAACGCAAATAAACAAAGGGATGTCAGGTACGGGGAAGAGTCTTAAGCTGATCAGTGGCTTAAAGGATAAATGCAATTTAGATTGAAAAATTCGTTTTACATCATCTTCCTCCTCCCCTCTTCATCTCTGCATCAATAAAGTCAAATAATGTAAGAAAAAAAATGAACACTGCATCGGTTTAGGGGAAGCTGGACAGTGCAAACAAATGTGTGTAACTACCATTTTATATTGACTTTATTCATTCTTGGACCAGTGGGTTTGTGATACAATTGTTTTAAAAACAAAATTGCATTTATTCTTTAGAGTTTATTTACCTGGCTGACACTCTCTACCACCCCTCTGAAAAAAGATCTGCTGTGGGTCGCTTTTCAGAGAGTGGTAGAGCAGTGGCTCCCAGGCATCCAGGAGGCAATACTGCCACCTCTTGAATGCCAGCTTTTTTTCTAATTTTTAATTTTCGAAATACCACCATGCCCTTGAATGGGTCGTGGTTGGCGGTGGAACTGCCTACCAAACATGACCTGCATGTGGCAGTGTGTTCTAACATGACTGCCTATTTTTTCCTCCCTGGCTGCCCACGTAAATGAAGCAGAATGAAAGCACCTGAAAAATAAAGGCTATACTGGAAGAGAAAACCACAATTAACCACTTCAGCTGTCTCACCCGTATAACCCTATGGACCAGAACAATTGTTCTATTTCTGCTAAAGACCTGGTAATTCAGCGAGAACTTTGCCCTGACTTAAACCAGGGGTCTCCAAACTTTCTAAACAAAGGGCCGGTTTACTATCCCTCAAACTTTAGAGGGGCTGGACTGTGGCCAGTGGGAGTAAAAGAATGTCCTGGCGTCGGAAACAATGCCCCAATAGTGGTTTCAGTGGGAGGAATAGTTCCCATCATTGGTTTTACGTGAGAGGAATAGTACCCCATCATTGGTGTCAGTGGGAGGAATAGTGCCCATCATTGGTGTCCGTGAGAGGAATAGTACCCCATCATTGGTGTCAATGGGAGGAATAGTGCCCATCATTGGTGTCCGTGAGAGGAATAGTACCCCATCATTGGTGTCAGTGGGAGGAATAGTGCCCATCATTGGTGTCCGTGAAAGGAATAGTACCCCATCAATGGTGTCAGTGGAAGGAATAGTGCCCATCATTGGTGTCCGTGAGAGGAATAGTACCCCATCATTGGTGTCAGTGGGAGGAATAGTGCCCATCATTGGTGTCCGTGAGAGGAATAGTACCCCATCATTGGTGTCAGTGGGAGGAATAGTGCCCATCATTGGTGTCCGTGAGAGGAATAGTACCCCATCATTGGTGTCAGTGGGAGGAATAGTGCCCATCATTGGTGTCCGTGAGAGGAATAGTACCCCATCATTGGTGTCAGTGGGAGGAATAGTGCTCATCATTGGTGTCCGTGAGAGGAATAGTACCCCATCATTGGTGTCAGTGGGAGGAATAGTGCCCCATTGTTGGTGTCAGTGGGAGGAATAGTGCCTATTGTTTTAGTCCGTGAGAGGAATAGTACCCCATCATTGGTGTCCTTGAGAGGAATAGTACCCTATCATTCACTGGGAGGAATAGCGCCTCATTGTTGATGTCAGTGGTAGGAATTATGACCCATTGTTTATGTCAGTGGGGGAAAAAAGTACCCCAAGGGCCGGATAAAGGCAAGCAAAGGGCCGCATTCGGCCCCAGGGCCACAGTTTGGAGACCACTAACTTAAAGAAAAAGGAAAGTCTTTTCATTAAGTAAGCTTTAAATGTTGCTTGCCCTCTACCTTTACTAAGACTGCACATAGTTTGTGATAATAAGCAATAAATGTAATTACATTTTTATCTGTTTCTTAGCGGTCACATGACCACACAGCTCCAGGTCTTGGGCAGCTGCTGTGAGTGCTGACAACAGTAAGGGTTTTCCAGTGAAATAATGTCACCCCAGTGGCGCAAATGCTCTGTTTTGTTGTAGTCACCTCCCACCAACTGTCACAGCCCCTCAGGACTTGGAGCTGTGCAATCAATGTGACCGCTAGATTAAGAAAAAGGTACTTACACTGCGTATTATTACAAACAATGTGCAGCATTAGTAGGGGCAGAGGGCAGCCAAAATTTAAAGCTTAGTTAGTAGAAAGCCTTTTCTTCATCTTTAACCACTTAAGGACCGGAAGGATTTACCCACTTCCTGACCAGGCCATTTTTTGCGATACGGCATTGCGCCGCTTCAACTGACAATTGCGCGGTCACCCAAACAAAATTGACGTCCTTTTTCCCCCACAAATATAGCTTTCTTTTGGTGGTATTTGATCACCTCTGCAGTTTTTATTTGAGCGACAATTTTGAAAAAGAAAACAATATTTTTTTACTTTTTGCTATAATAAATATCCCCAAAAATGTTTTTAAAAGCAAATTTCTTAGTTTAGGCCAATATGTATTCTGCTACATATTTTTGGTAAAAAAAAATCACAATAAGCGTTTGATCGGTTTGCGCAAACGTTATAGCGTCTACAAACTATGGGAAAGATTTATGGCATTTTTATGGCAATTTTATTATTATTTTTTTTCCTAGTAATGGCAGTGATCTGTGATTTTTAGTGGTACTGTGACCTTGTGGTGGACAGATCGAAAACTTTTGACACATTTTTGGGACCACTAACATTTATACAGCAAACAAAGCTATAAAAATGCACTGATTACTATGTAAATGTCACTGGCAGGGAAGGGGTTAACATTAGGGGGCGGTCAAGGGGTTAAATGTGTTCCCTCGTGAGTGTTTCTTACTGTGGGGGGATTGGACTGACTGGGGGAGGAGACATATCGCTGTTTGTAATTACTACAAACAGCAGATGTGTTTCTTCTACTTTGTCAGAACAGGGCTCTCGTGCAACGAACGCGAGTGGCCGGCGGCGTTCACGCCCGCCAGCCACACGCATCGGGTCCCCCGCCTGCTTTGGCTCTTGAAGGGGAAGACGTACCTATATGGCGATCAGGAACGTGCCACTTTACCGACGTATATCAGCGTGAGCCGGTCGGCAAGTGATTAAGATAACAAAGTAATACATATATAGATTTTTTCAGGACAAACATTGTTTTAGTGATATTGTCTTGCAAAAAGTATTTCATTTTCAACACAATCTGTAGACAAAAAGATGTTAAAAAAGCTTAATTTTTTACTTACATTTTATTTTATAATTTGTTTATAAAGAAATTGAATTTTTTTTAAATTTTGCACAAAAGTTAAAATATTAAAAGTTTAAAAAGTAGAAATAAAACAGAAAGAATAGCCAATTGGAGAAGGGGAGAGTTAGGGCTGATTAGGGTTAACTAAGCATTAATAAGGGTTTAAACCAAATTTATTAATACAAACTTAATAATAATAATTAATAATAAGGGTTTAAACCAAATTTATTAATACAAACTTTTTGTAAGGTTGCTTTTAACTGAAATATGCAGATCAAAGCTCGCTCCTTTTGATCTGCAGATGAATGAAAAGAGTAAATACAAAGTAACAATAATATATCAAAAAGGACCTCATAAGTCAGACTCTTAGCTGAAAGTCAATTTTTAAGAGAAAAATGTAACTTGGGAAAAAAAAGTTTTTGTCAAAATCAATTTAGTTGTATTGGACTGACAAATATTTTACATATCACTAGTGATGCACCGAAATTTTGGAGGCTGAAAAAAAAAACGCTGATAATTATGTTTTCGGGACATTGCCGAAAGGAAAATGTTGCCGATAATGGAGCAGAAAATGGGGCGGGGCCTGTGCCGCTCATTGCTGGGGTGTCATACTGGATCACCCCAGTCCTCCCTCCCACAGAGCGGCGATCTTCGTGTTACGGAGCTGAATTGGGCACAGGCAGGCTGCATCTGATGGGCACAGGCAGGTTGCATATGACAGGCACAGGCAGGCTGCATCTGATGGGCACAGGCAGGCTGCATATAACAGACACTGGTAGGCTGCATATAATGGGCACAGGCAGGCTGCATATAACGGGCACAGGCAGGCTGCATATAACGGGCACAGGCAGGCTGCATATAATGGGCACAGGCAGGCTGCATCTGATGGGCACAGGTAGGCTGCATATAAAGGGCACTGGCAGGCTGCATATAACGGGCACAGGCAGGCTGCATATGACGGGCACAGGCAGGCTGCATATGATGGACACTGGTGAGGCTGCATTGATCTCTTGTGTCATGTCCCCAGTCTCTGACTGTCTCCTGTACTATGTCTGCAGTCTCTGATCATCACCTGTACTATGTCTGCAGTCTCTGACCATCACCTGTACTATGTCTGCAGTCTCTGACCATCTCCTGTAGTATATCTGCAATCTCTGACCATCTCCTGTAGTATCTCTAGAATTTCTGACCATCTGCTGTAGTATATCTGCAATCTCTGACCATCTCCTCTAGCATGTCTGCAGTCTCTGACCATCTCCTGTAGTATGTCTGCAGTCTCTGACCATCTCCTGTAGTATATCTGCAATCTCTGGCCATCTCCTGTAGTATATCTGCAGTCTGACCATCTCCTGTGGTATATCTGCAGTCTCTGACCATCTCCAGTAGCATGTCTACAGTCTCTGACCATCTCCTGTAGTATGTCTGCAGTCTTTGACCATCTCCTGTATCAGATGGTTAGAGACTGAGGACATGATACAAGAGATGGTTAGAGACTAGAGACTGCATTTTTCTTGAGCTTTTCTTGTACTAAAAGTGCCAATAATGGTCAACAATAAATTCATATCAATTTAAATTGATGATATTAATTAAAAAGTCGAACATAATACAATTGTATATAAAAATATAATTTTTTTAAAAAAAAAACTGTCATTTTCGGTATTGGTTTAGGTTTTCGGCCTAGTGCATCCTTCATTTTCAGTTTCGGCACCACAATTTCCATTCGGTGCACCCCAACATATCACATAATCTTTTTGCACATAATACCACTAATATTACTGTAGAATGCTCTTATTTGTTAGAGTTACACACACACATGAACACTAACTGATTTTTTGTGAGAGTTCAATAAGTTCCATCTCAGTAGGCATGTATCCCATGGTCCTCATACACTCTCCCAGTTCCTTGTAGCCAATGAATCCATCCTTATCCCGATCAAACTCTTTAAATGCTTCTCTCAGCTCTGCAGGGAGAATAATACCAGGTCATAACAGGACCATGCAAATACATACAGGTATGGTAGGTCAGTGTTTCTTTATTAAAGTTGTTATGCTTTATTAATGCCCCAAATGGGTTTAGTTTAGAACTTCAACTGTGTTTAAATTTTGGAGTGTTCTCTTCACACATTTCTAAATTTCCCCATTTCCTGTCTATTTGGCAGCAGGGTGAGAACAATTTAGAAGTCTATCATTGTTTTACTGCTGTCTGTCTATGTCTCCATGGAGGAGATTTCCCCTCACTTGACAAAGAATGTGCCTGATGTTGGGTTTAAAATATGTGTTTATTTATTCCTTTACATATACAGTACTTACTGACATCTATTATCATACCCTTGACATATACTTACCGATGACCCATTTCCATAGTCTTACCACTCTCATGTTACAGCAGAGTTTGATATCTAAATATGTCTAATACTAATACTAGTTCCCATTAACCTGGCTATACATGAGTAGAATTTCATTTGAACATTCATATAAAAAAATTTGAAAAGCAAAGCATTTGACCTTGCCATCGTTAAGTCAACTAATTTCTTTTAATTCCATCAACATCTACTACTAATAAATAGAATTTCAGACATATAACAATCTTTTTTGTGCCTGGAACAAGAACCTTGCAATATGTATGACTTTTTCCCCAAATAAAAACAAAATTCTCAGAAAAAAATAGATCCTGCTTCTTTAAATGTTATCATGAATATAAATGAAAACTATAGTCAAATAAAAATTCTACTAGTGTACCATCAGCTTTACAGAGCACAAAGTTGGTCTAAAAAATCCCCTCCAGTTTTCTGCAATACATGTCTGTTGGAGGAAGCTGCAGCCACGATTGTGGTGTATTTTTAGAGAAGGTGATGAGCGATGTAAAAGTGATCTGCCGCCCAATGCCTTGACCGGCCTCTCCCGTCCCACCAGAGAGCCATGGACCAATGCGAACAGTTGCATCAGATGCATTACACAGAGTGAGAGGTACTTCTGTTGTTCCTCCCCATCTCTGTGACATCAGAACCTGGAAGTGAAAGGATTGTATCACTACTGGTTTTAGTTTGTTTACAAGCCATTACTGGATTGTAGAGCATCTGATCAAACCGATCTTGGTTTGATCAGATGCTTTGGAGGCCAGAGGAGAGATAAGAGGTTTAATACTGTAGACCCCAGATCTCTCTAAAAAAAAAGGACCTGTCAAAGCCCATGCTATCACAAGGGATGTTGTTCAATGCTGCTGTCCAAAGGTGTCTCTGTTGCTTCTCCATCCACAGTGGAGACACCCTAAGACAGAAAGTGTGTTACAGGCCATATCACTAGGTGAAAATAAAGGAAAAAAGTCTAAAAAAAAAAAAAAAAAAGAAAACAAATGCAGCCACCACATTTAGGATTGTTAAGCTGTGATATATTACATTTTTGTTTTGGGGTTTAATACTACTTTTTGGCGCCATGCACACTGGGCACTTAGTAGACTGCCTGCGTTCTGAACATTTGTCCCTGGGCACATACTCGCCTAAACGTTTGTAATGCTCAGTGCACCATTCAGACCTGTTCAGCTGTAGCAGCTGTCGACCTCTATAGAATTTAATAGGCTACCAGCAGCAGGGCTGGACAGTGCACCTGTGCCTTCTGTACGCACTTAAATATAAACCAGCCCTTACACCGTAAGACTCCTCACCTTCTATCTCCTCTGGTCTCAGCTCTCTGTCCTAAAATGAAACAGAACAATGTTTAGGGGAAAGCACCCAGACACAATGTTTTAAACTCTTTTTTTATTAAATTTTTATGTAAAAAAGACATAACACAACATTCAGAAACATGCGGCTCATTCCTAGAATATGCATATTATAAAACATTTTAAAAATCCTCCGAAATATGCTCAAATTTCTTAGAGCCTAAAGTTCTCACCCCTCTTCTTTGTCCTCCAACGTCCACCACCCCCCTTCCCCCAAAAACACAAAAAAAAAACAAAGAAAAGAAGGGGGGGACATGATAACTCAAGCCCGCTCCCTCTTACCAACTGTGAATTTACCAAATTTACCTAAATTTGCCCCCCGCCACCTCCCTCCTTTGCTGGCCTGTTCACCCCCTTTATTTATTTTTTTGTATTTGTGGTTTGTAGTAGGTTGATTGATTGGAAATTTAGAGAAGAGGGAAGGGGTTTTGATTTTGAAAATAAGGGATAAGAGTAGTAGTATAAATATTTTTTACCTATCCCCCTAAACTTAGTTAGGGGAATCACATGGTAACTAAGAGGGCAACTATATGCTGTCATCTTTATATTTACCCTTAATAAATGGAGAAATGTTTTTTTTTTATACAGGTTCTATCATCAGTAGTTTTTTTTTGCAATGGCCAGTGATCATTTGATAATTTTACTTTCAGTAATCTAATCTACCTCAACACTAAAATATTTAAAGAGATTAAAGTGGACCGTACATCAAAATACAAGGTACAACTAATAAGCAGAGTCCAATCATGTGAACATGCTTGGAAAATATAAAATGTAAAAAAAAAATGTACCTACCTTGCATCTGGTTTCTGGTACCCTTCTAGACACCAGTGACATCACTTAGCATTCCGAAAGGTTCCTGGGAAAGCTGATTACCCCAAATCCTCTAGGTTAAAAGTGTATGTAAACCCCAACAATGAACTTCTCTTTTCTTTATTTGGTCCATTTTAGTCTATAAAATATACTATTGATATTGTTTTGTTATATATGGTCAAAAATAACCTGTTGATCTTGCAAGAAATCTTGTGATTTCCTTCCTGTCCTCTCTGCTTGGGCTAACTGTTGTTAAAGCGGAACTACCCTGCATCTGAGCACTACAGACAAAAAACACGATTTCATTAATTTTTAATAGAAACAAAAAGAATTGCGCTAACCTAAATAAAATGAGAATAAGTGTGTAAAAATACGTGACACAATAATAGATTATACCAATTTCAAATTGCGAAATAAACTAAAAACAGTCGATATGTAATGGTCTCAATGTATGGCAGCATCCATAGTTAACCATCCATGCAACATGAGAATCCATATAATCAATGAACTAGATTATAGTCTCAATATATGGTGGCATCTGTGTGTGACCACCCGTGTGAAAAAGAAAAGTCAGTGTAAGTAAATGATGTTCACTCCGTGAAATACAATCCACCACCAGGAATAGAAGGGGTTACTCCTTACCGGAAAGCCATGATCCCCCACTACAGAGGATCATAGCTAGCAAAACAGCTGAAACTTGAACCTTGCATCAGTACCGATCTACAAGGTCATCAGATCATCATATGTTGTAGACCGACTCATAGGAGAAGTGTACCATGTAACAAAGATGGAACTCCAATAGTGTAAAACCTTGTAAACCCATAAACCTGAATAGCTTGCTTGACTCCCAGTGTGAGGATCTTTAGATAAAAAAAATAGTAAAGGTCTTGCTTTTAAATAACTTTTTAAATACATCATTCTTGGCTATCTCTGAGGACAACCACAACCCTCTATGTTATGAGGAATTGGAGAGGGTGAGGTTCTGTAGCCCTATCTTGTTTCTGTTGTCTTGATACACTAAAGTGAGTGGGTGTTGTCATCCTAGAACTAGAAGTGTGTTACTGGCAGAATCACCAGGTAAACAAAAGGAAAAAAGGCTTGAAAAAAGAAAACCAATGCAGCCATCACAACTAGGGACTTGTAAGCTACAATATATGATTTTTTGGGGGGTTTAGATTTACATAGTTACATAGTTTGTGTTAGGTTGGATAAAAACATCAGTCCATCCAGTTCAACCTGTGTG
This sequence comes from Lithobates clamitans, assembly GCA_037952925.1. Lineage (NCBI taxonomy): Eukaryota > Metazoa > Chordata > Amphibia > Anura > Ranidae > Lithobates > Lithobates clamitans. The sequence goes on along the minus strand of JBBGZY010000981.1, from coordinate 2,584,715 downwards.
GGTGTGTGTTCATGTCTCTACCATTTCCCATATCCCTGTATATTGCGTTTGCTAAGATGCCCATCTAAGAGTATTCTGAAACCATCAACATTTCCTGCCGACACCACCAATTGTGGAAGGGAGTTGTATACATCCTTACCACTCTGACAGTAAAGAACCTTTATGCATTTAAGGCTTTAAGGCTTTAATGCTCCTTCTCCAATTTTATTGAGTGGCTGTGTGTCTTCTTAAAGTCCTTGAAATTGAACAGTTTCCTCTCTCTAGATATGCTTTAATGAAATGTACCTGAATTTTATTGTAAATGAATTGAATTGAATGCACATTTTTAGAAAAGTGCTACATTCAATTCAATTTGTCATATATCTCACTTCTTTTACCAATATAGGAATTTATTCTTGTTGAATTGCCACTCTAATCATGCCACCTACAATAATGTAAATGCTTTCAACGCCTCCTAAAGAAAACTTTCTGTATTGATACATCCACAGGTGTGGAAATGATGGATAAGAAATTTCCAGCCCTCTTTTCAGTAATGGAAAACTACTTTTTAGATCAGCCTTTCTCAATCTTTTCAACACAGGGGAACCCTTAACATAACTTTCTGGTCTCAGGGAACCCCTACTAAAATTTACTATATTCATAATTCATGACATATTAGTGTGATGGTCACTGGGAAGAATGCTCCTTATACTTAGGGTCATTGGGAAGATTTACCCCCTCATAGAAAGCTAAGAAGATCAATGGTGTCAATGGGAACTTATCTGAGAGGCAGAAATTGCTCCTTGATGAAGGAACCCCTAGCAACCTCTTAAAAAAACCCTGCTTTAGATGTTTGCGTAACCATCTAAGCAGGATGTTCCAAGTATATAATATAATATAATCCATCTCTGAGAATTTAAAGTAAAATTCCGACTTGTACCTAAATGATCTTAAAGATGCTCCATAAGCCCTTCCTTACACCTAGATAAACTAACCTGTTCAAGAAAGATCTGTATACGTAGCTATTTTGAAATCCTAAAATGTGTAGCAGAATTGATGATAATGACTCTTTTGGCCACTGCAACATCAGTGTTTGAGTTTTAGGGCCAATTAACAATTACACTTTGTGGAAACATGCACATTACAGCTATGCACTTTAACAAACCACGCAATGTGTTGCCATGCCGTTCATTTTCACTGGAATGCATCAACATGCGTTATCAGTTGTTTTTATCCATTATAGTGCACTGACATTTAAATAGGTTTTCTTAAAGTGATATTAAAGGGATTGTAAACTTTCATTTTTTTTTTTTTTTTAAAACATATCATACTCACCTCCACTGTGCAGTTCGTGTTGCACAGTGTGGCCCCGATCCTTGTCTTCTGGGGTCCACCGATGGCTCTCATGGCGTGCTCTCCCGGGGGTTATCTTGTGGGCAAGCTCCCGAGTCTAGCATTTGCGTCCATTGCTCTGGAAGATGGAAAAGTTCTTCATGATTACAGCCCCTTGCATGCTTGTGTGGCTAAAGTGCTTGTCTGAAAATAGCCATGCACACATTTCCAGTATTCACTCCTGGGAAAAGGGGAACTTACCGGAAAATTTGCTGACCGTGTTTGTTGCAATTCCAAGAAAGGTGCCTATTGGACTTTGGGGCTCCTAGGACAATAGGTTGTTTAGTTAGCTAGTCAGGTAGGCTGTGCTGTGGCAAAGGGGCAAGTCATTACCTCTAATCTGGATCTCATGGACTTAAAGCGGAGGTCCACCCACCACTGCAAAAATTAAAAGCCATCAGCTGCACATACTGCTGCTGCTAACATTTAATAATCATACACTTACCTGTCCTGGAGTCCAGTCCAGTGATGTCGGCACCGCAGCTGATGTTTTTCTCAGCTGTCGGGTGCATGCTGCCTCCATTGCGAGTAAGGGAACCCGGCAGTGACCCGGTCTTATGGCTTCATGCTGGGAACCCTACTGCACATGCATGAGGCTCTGCTCCTCTCTTCTACTGGCCCAGCGGCCGGGGAAGGAGGAGGGAGGGGGAGGGAGTCCCGGGCGTTGACGTCAATACCCGCAGCTGAGGATCCCGTAAGTGGGAACAGAATACCTGTGAAAGACAGGTATCCTGTCCCCCCTCCCCCCGAAAGGTGCCAAATGTGGTACCGGAGGGGGGGGAGTACAACAAGTGGAAGTTCCACTTTTGGGTGGAACTCCACTTTAAATGTTTACATGTAGCACCCTCTACCATAAGGTAGGTGCTAGAATAGGATTTTCTGCGTTTAAAGTTTTCAGTGTAGGCAAATTTAGCCAGGCCTGTGCTTTACGCTGGGCCTGGTTGTTTTGATTTGGGATTGGGAGTGTTTGGTGTAGTGGTGGGTGTGACCACCTGTGCTCTGACTCAGAGGCGCCTCCCCTGCTTTCAAGAAGTTTGTTCTGGAACAGAGGTTGGACCTGGGATTTGAGTGGCAGGCAGCTCATGTGAGGAGCTCTGACCAATTACCAGGGGGCAGGCCTCCAATATAAGCTGAGGCCACGTGCTGCCAGGGAGGAGTTCTGAAGGAGCAGGAAAAGGAGAATAGAGTTACAGGTAGCTGCCGCAGGGCATCCCCACGTGGGGGGGGGGGGGCGCGCCGAGTGAGGAGGAGGGATGGAGGAGCTACTAGGATGTATTCCTGAATAAAGATCTTCACCATGGAGTTGGTGTCAAGCTGCTGTGACCAGGGAACACAGGACTTGCACACAGGAGAAGATTGGTGAAGGAGAAGCAACAGTAGGACTGAGGAGAGTGGATCAACGTTCTGTAACCGGGGAACACAGAACTTGCCCTTTGGAGAAGGTCAGTGTGCAAGAAGCAAAAGGAGAATTGTTGAGAGTAGTGCAGAATGCTGTGGCCGGGGAACGCAGCGTTTGCAGTTATGGACTGGCTGGGAACAGTGGTCCGCTTATTACCATGTGCTAGGCCGTCGGGGAGAGGTACCGAGTATCTCTGGCCTGGTAAAGCACTCTGGTAATCCCTTCCAAGAGACTGTGTGGCTACCCAATTCACTGAGCCATCGGGGAGAGGTATTGTATGCCTCAGGCTTACTGATTTGCTGAAGCAACACCATTCAAGTACAGCCAGCAAACTGGGATTATTCAGAGTGATCCTTTTTGTCTTACTGGAAGTGAAGCAACAGGAATCTAACAGTTTTGCAGTAGAGGATTTGTACAAGGAGTGATAATCTGCTGGAGTGAGTGCAGAGGAGGAGGAGCAATAGTCTGCAGTGGAGATATGCAGAGGAAATAAACTGTGAAGAAAAAATGGAGAAAAAACTGCTGCGCCACCTCAATCGTGTCAAGCAGCCAACACTAACAATTAGACAAATTGTGTATAAGGATAAGAAAATAAAAAGTGCAGCGCTATATTTGAGTAAAAAACGCTTACATATGTGGAAATGACTGAAAAGTGAGCATCAGTGTAATTCACCCATATGTAAACTTTGGTTTCAACCGACACTCTGAATCAACTAAAAAACAAACATGAAAATAAAAAAGGTCTTATAAGTAAGTAAAATGCCCTTACCAGAAGCGGTGGACTCACTCGCCGTTGGCGGTGAGTCATATAAGCTTTCACCGTTTGCATGCTAGGGTTAAAGATGTCTCCGATCTGGGGTGGGAGCTTACGGAAGGCCTCACGACTTACAGTCTTCAACGATGGAACCAGGTCCACTCAGATGAGAGAGCGTGTTCGATTGTCCAATGGGGTCCTTTTCCGGAAATCGTTCACTTGGCTTTTTTTTTCTTTTGTAAACCATCAAACAACAACCTTAGGCAAGTTGTGCTGTGCTCTCTCATCTGAGTGGACCTGGTTCCATCGTTGAAGACTGTAAGTTCTGAGGCCTTCCGTAAGCTCCCACCCCAGATCGGAGACATCTTTAACCCTACTGTGCAAACGGTGAAAGCTTATATGACTCACCGCCAACGGCCAGTGAGTCCACTGCTTCTGGTAAGGGCATTTTACTTACTTCCCCTCTTATAGAACATAAGAAGAATTACTCTGGATGTGAATATATATTGGTGTGAGATCTGCATATATGCCCTGTGATCACCTCCACACTTGGATGAACTGTTTAAATCCCAGAGACTTGCTTTGAATCTTACCTATTCATATTGTTCACTTTTTCATGTTGATGTTTTTTTCTTTGGAACAACATTTGTGTTTATGGTTTTATGGGACTGCTTCAACACAACCACACAGTTTTGAGAGAAATAACACTGTCTGATTGAATCTTTATTATAATATTCACAGGTGCTGTTATAAGACCTTTTTTATTTTCATGTTTGTTTTTTAGTTGATTCAGAGTGTCGGTTGAAACCAAAGTTTACATATGGGTGGATTACACTGATGCTCACTTTTCAGTCATTTCCACATATGTAAGCGTTTTTTACTCAAATGTAGTGCTGCACTTTTTATTTTCTCATCATTTTCAAGGCTAAAGCTGCTAATCAATGTCTTACCAATGTGATGACAATTCAATAAGTGCTATGGGCATCCCATATCTTCCTACACCCCAACCAAGTTGTATCCCGCAATAAACGCAACAAATCTACGCAAATGACTGCTCATTGTCTCAGAGGTGATAGATAGGGTCTGGCAGCAGGGTGATTTGGTGGATGTTAGTAACAAGTGGTAACCAACCGCTACATACATATGGACTGTTCCCTCTTTACTGACCACTAGATGGCGTGAGCGTGCCACTCTGAGTTAGTCATAAGTTCTCCCTTCACATATACAAGTATAGGTTGCTAAGTGAGTTTCTTTTTTAGATATGCTATAAATGCTTTGGAGTGGAGTGGGGCCCCTTTTCCACCTGTAAAAATCTCTAGGTATAGTTATTTGCTAGGAATGTATATATATATATATATATATATATTAAAATATATTGCTATGTTTACCTTGCACATTTTGTTACTCTCGGATGAGGGTAGACAAAAGCACCAAAAATGTATATAAAGGCTTATTTTGCACTGATATTGCTATAATAGTAGGATATACTCTGTGTTTGCTCTGTACACTTTTTTTGTCACTCTCGGATGAGGGTAGACAAAGCTCTAGGTATGTATATAATGTTTTATTCTGCATAGATTTTGCTATACTAGTAGATTATATTATAGTGCTATATTTTCCATATTGCATAATTTAATGTTTTCAGGTGTTTCTATATCCTCTGCGTCTTCCTCGGTTGAAGAGAGACAGGATCTCCTTCATGTACAGCAATGTTTATCTTTAATTACAGTATTGTGTAAATATAAGATAGATGGTTAGGCTATAAGGTTATTGCTTACTGTAATTGTAAATACAGTCTCATATTTGTCTGTTCTCGTGTGGAATGCCACTCATAATTGTACATGTTATTTTCACCTATTTCGTGTGGAATGCCACACGTATTTGCTACCTAAAGTTCATCCTTCCCTGTTATCCCTCCCTATCCACTTTTTGCCAGGACATCCACTCTCAGGATTGAGAGCATGTTTTTGTTTTGCACATTCCAGGATTTCGTTTCCTTGGCAGGGGGAGATTGTAGCACCCTTGTCCTAAACAGGGCTGCTAGTAAATTTAGTTGTGCTAGGTGGTAACTAGCCTGGCTAATTTGTAGTCTTGATCAAATGGCTTTCTCCTAATCTTGAGTTTAACTCTGATTTCTCTCTTGTCAATAGGTGGCACTGTTGCCCTTGGCATTAGAATGATAGATTACAGTGAATCAAGGTTATGAGTAAATATGTTGTTTCAGCCAATCAGCAGGAGTTTTCTTTGGCCGCTGAGCATGCTGGGATAGTCTATTTATTTGGAAGGAGTCAGGTGATCGTGGTTCTTTCCACCCGGGCTGCAGCTTGGGTGGGTGTGTGTGGAGCAGCTGCATAGGTGTAGGCCTGAAGCCTGAGGCCTAGCCACGTGTAAAGGGGGCTCAGCCCAAGGTGAGCCTGATTGTTGCCAGGAGGCAAAGGTGAAGAACTTGCCAGTGGCTCAACCACTCTCGTTGCTGGAGGCAGTTGTCAAAGGGATGGAGTTCTGAAGGAGTGCCAGATGCTTCACTAGCCAGGGACGGTGAAGTAAGTGGGCGTATTCAGTAGATACTTATCCAGGAATACAGTGGGTAGCTGCAAGTAGAGCTTGAAGATAATACAGTGGTTAGCTGTGAGTCAAGCCTAAGGGATTGTCAGGGCTGGGCCCAGCCCTTCCTTCTCCTATCTTTCCACAGTGACTCACCTGTTGATGATCCTGCTCGTCGGTCCTGCCTACTTAAGCCGTCCAGTCCAGATGATCTCTGCCTTCTCCTTCGTCACATCTCTAGAGACGCTCTCCTGTGTTCCTGTTAAAGAGTTGCTTGGCTGACATTCCTTCTGGCTCCCTGATGTTTTGGCTTGCCTGACTATCCGTTCACTTGAGCACTTGATTCCACTGCAGCTGCGTGACACTCCACTTGCCATTGAGGTTCTTGACGGGAGACCTCTACAGCCTGCCCATGTGACTCATGAGACTGTTCCGTTGTCCATGGCTGTAGGGGCTTTTCACCATCAGATAATCCAATTCCAAGTTATTTTCTCACCTAAGTTTCCACAGGTTATTGGTTATCCTTGGTTACAGAGGCACAACCCCTCTTTTGATTGGCTCGGTGCTGAGGTTCTCTCCTGGTTGCCATAATGCAGTAAGACATGCTTCCAGAAGGTAGCCAGGCTCCTGTGCACCTCTTCACTCGCCTCCCTGCCGGAGGAGTTAACGATGTCTTTGACAAAGGTCAAGCCAGTAGTTTGCTTCCACACCAGTCATATGATTGCGCAATTGACCTTCAACCTGGTACCAAACCCCCTCGTGGCCGGGTTTACCCTTTATCGGTCTTGGAGAATAAGGCCATGTTGGAGTATGTTGCAGACACACTTTCTCGAGGTTTCATCTGCAAATCCTCATCTCCTGCTGGTGCTGATTTCTTCTTTGTGAAGAAGAAGAGTGGTGAACTGAGACCTTGTATTGATTATAGGGGTCTCAATTATTTCACGATTAATAATGCCTATCCGATTCCGTTGATTACGGAGTTATTTGACCGCCTCAAGGGAGCAATTGTTTTCACAAAGCTTGATTTGAGAGGGGCATACAATCTCGTGAGGATTAAGGAGGGCAACGAGTAGAAAACTGCGTTTAATACCAGAACAGGCCATTATAAGTACCTCGTAATGCCTTTTGGCCTTTGTAATGCTCCGGCAGTTTTCCAGGGATTTATTAACAATGTCCTCCGAGATTTGTTGCAGTTATGTGTGGTGGTTTATCTCAACCATATCCTCATATTTTCCAAGTCCCTGGAGAGCCACTACACAGATGTTTGTCGTGTGCTTCAAAAACTAAGAGAGAACAATCACTATTGTACATTGGAGAAGTGCGAATTCCATCGTGAACAAGTTAAATCCCTGGGTTATGTAATTTCCACTGCTGGTTTTTCAATTGACCCAGAGAAACTTTCAGCAGTCCTACAGTGTCCCCGACCTGTGGGTTTACATCATCTGCAGCGTTTTCTTGGCTTTGCCAAATATTATCGTAAATTTATTCGTAACTTCTCTTCTCTGGTCAAGCCCCTGACTGATATGACCGGAAAGGACGGTAACCCACAGAGTTGGTCTCCGGAGTCCATTAAGGCCTTTGAGAGTCTCAAGGCTGCCTTTGTTTCTGCTTCTGTGTTGGCACATCCTGATCTTACGTTACCTTTTATCCTTGAGGTTGATGCTTCTGAGACTGGAGTTGGCACCCTTCTGTCTCAACGTCCTACCTCTGAGAGCGCTATGCATCTTTGTGGCTACTTTTCCAAGAAATTGTCACCTGCGGAGTGCAATTACGAGATTGGTGAGAGAGAGCTGTTAGCGATCATTTTAGCCCTGAAAGAATGGAGACATCTCCACGAAGGTACCACTGTGCCAGTTCCCATTCTTACTGACCATAAGAATCTCATATTCTTGTCTGAGGCTAAAGGCCTCTCTCCCAGAAGGGCGCGATGGGCTCTTTTCTTGTCAAATTTCAATTACATTGTCTCATTCTTACCCAGTACTAAGAATGTAAGGGCTGACGCTTTGTCACAACAATTTTCCTCCACTTCCAAGATGGAGTCGGTTCCGGTTCCTATGATTCTTCCTGATCGTATTCTGGCTATGGCTCGCACAAGTCTCACTTCTCCTTTGGGTGAGAAAATTCTTGCTGCTCAGGTCCATGCTGCATCCTTGTGACCGATGCTTTGTCCCAGAGAGTCTTCGTACTGCCGTGCTCCAGACTTACCATTCTCCCAAGGCTGCTGGCCACCCGGGGAAGAATCAACTCTTTTGGGCCATTTCCCAACAATTCTGGTGGCCTAGTCTATGTGCTGATGTAACTGCCTTCATAGCTGCCTGCCTAGCGCGTGTGCTCAGAGTAAGACTCCACAACACCTTCCAGTGGGTCTCCTACAACCCATACCCAATGGAGAGAGGCCCTGGACCCACCTGTCTATGGATTTCATTGTGGAGTCACCCAACTCCCAGGGCAACACAGTTATCCTTATGGTGGTTGACTGGTTCTCGAAAATGTCTCATTGTATTCCACTTAAGAAGTTGCCCACTTCTAAGAAACTGGCTTCCATTTTTGCTCGGAATATCTTTCGTTTACATAGGCTACCCAAGGTGATTGTCTTGGACAGGGGTGGTCAGTTTGTGTCCCGGTTCTGACCAGCCTTTTGTGCACAGTTGGGAATTCAGCTTGCTTTCTCCTCTGCATATCACCGCAGTCTAATGGGGCCACAGAACGAGCCAATCAGTCCTTGGAGCAATTCCTACATTGCTATATTTCTGACCATCATAACAACTGGTCAGACCTCTTACTGTGGGCAGAGTTTGCTCACAATAGTGCCTTGAATTCTGCTTCCCAATTGTCCCCGTTTATGGTGAACTATGGTTTCCAACCTTCCATGTTGCCTGACTCTTTTGTTCCGCAGAGTATTCCTGCATTAGAAGAGCATATCCGTGGTCTTCGTTCCACTTGGGCACAAGTCCAGAAGGCTTTACAACATGCTAATGATAGGTAGACTCCATGCTGACCACAAACACCTGCCTGCACCTTCCTACCAGGTTGAGGACAGGGTCCGGCTGTCATCTTGCAACCTGCAACTTTGTGTTCCCTCTGAAGTTCGCACCTTGGTTTATTGGGCCTTTCTGTATTCTTCGCAGGATTAACCCAGTGTCTTATGCATTAGACCTTCCTTCTAATATGCATATCTCAAATGTATTTCATGTCTCCTTATTAAAACCTTTGGTCTGCAACCGCTTTACCACCTTGGTGCCACGTCCTCACCTTGTTCAAGTTGAGAACCAGGAGGAGTATGAAGTACAGTCCATTGTTGACTCCCGTAGGTTCCGTGGGTGCATACAGTACCTGGTGCATTGGAAAGGGTACGGTCCAGAGGAACGCTCTTGGGTCCCATCCTTGGACGTAAATGCCCCTGTCCTCCTCTGTGATCTCCATAGATGTTTTCCCCTCAAGCCTGGTGGTCCTCCGAGGGGGAGGGGTCATTGAGGAGGAGGTACTGTCAGGGCTGGGCCCAACCCTTCCTTCACTGAGCTGACCGCTAAGCTGTCGGCTAATTGATGATCTTGCTTGCCGGTCCTGCCTACTTAAACCGTCCAATCCAGATGATCTCTGCTTTCTCCTTGGTCACATCACTAGAGACGCTCTCCTTTGTTCCTGTTAAAGACTTGCTTGGCTGACATTCCTTCTGGCTCCCTGACGTTTTGGCTTGTCTGACTATCCGTTCCGGTTCCTGAACTCTGGCTATGTTTAGACTACGTTTACTTTGTTTACCTTTTTTTAATTATTTTTAACCACTTACGGACCGCCCGTCGTCATTCTACGTCGCTACTTTGAAGAGGAGTATCCTCGTTATAGCAGCAGCTAGCTACCATAATCCTGGTATCCTCTTCTTCAGCGGGCGGTCAGCTTTCAGATAAAAGTGGTCTCTGTGGCAGATTTGCCGCACGAACACTTTTATCGTGGCGGGAGAGGTCCCCCCTCCGGCTGCTTACCGGAGCCATCGGTAGCAGTGGAGGCGATCGGATCCTTCTCCTAACTTGGTATGGAGAAGAGTGAGGGGAAGATGGCCCCCACCCATCTCCATATCATTGCAGGACAGAAGCGATGTCAAAACCTCATGTCTGCCCATAGCTCTTTTTGACCCCAGATCTCATATTTAAGAGGTCCTGTCATGCTTTTTTTTCTATTACAAGGGATGTTTACATTCCTTGTAATAGGAATAAAAGTGACACATTTTTTTTTAAAAACAGTGTAAAAATAAAAGGTAAAATAAATAAGAATTTTTTTTTAAACGCGCCCCGTCCCGTCGAGTTTGCGTGCAGAAGCGAACACATACGTGAGTAGCGCCCGCATATGAAAATGGTGTTCAAACCACACATGTTAGGTATTGCCGCGATCGGTAGAGCAAGAGCAATAACTCTACCTCTAGACCTCCTCTGTAACTCAAAACATGCAACCTGTAGAATTTTTTAAATGTCGCCTATTGAGATTTTTAAGGGTAAAAGTTTGTCGCCATTCCAGTCATGAGGGTGCTTCCTGTGACGTGTCATGAGGATAAGCACTGCAGTTTTGGTTACTAAAGCACCCCGATTCCCTCGTGAAGACTGAGGAGAATAAATTCAATATCTTCGCCATCTCCCCATCCTTTGTAACCAGATGTCCTTCCTCATTCTTTATGGGGCCAATATGGTCTGTCCTCCCTTTTTTACTGTTTACATACTTAAAGAATTTCTTGGGATTTTTTTTGCTCTCCTTCGCTATGTGTTTTTCGTGTTCTATCCTAATTTCACCCTTACATTTCTTGTTGCATTCTTTATAAAGTCTGAATGCTGATGATGATCCCTCAACCTTGTATTATTTGAAGGCCTTCTCCTTTGCTTTTATATGCATTTTTACATTGGAGTTAAGTAATCCAGGACTTTTGTTCGCTCTTTAACTGCTTCAGCCCCAGAAGATTTTACCCCCCTCCTGACCAGAGCACTTTTTTGCGATTCGGCACTGCGTCGCTTTAACTGACAATTGCACGGTCGTGCGACGTTCTACCCAAACAAAATTGACGTCCTTTTTTCCCACAAATAGAGCTTTCTTTTGGTGGTATTTGATCACCTCTGCGGTTTTTATTTTTTGCGCTATAAACAAAAAAAGAGCAAGAATTTCTTGGGATTTTTTTTGCTCTCCTCCGCTATGTGTCTTTTGTGTTCTATCTTATCCGCCCTAATTGCATCCTTACATTTCTTGTTGCATTCTTTATAAAGTCTGAATGCTGATGATGATCCCTCAACCTTGTATTTTTTGAAGGCCTTCTCCTTTGCTTTTATATGCATTCTTACATTGGAGTTAAGCCATCCAGGACTTTTGTTCACTCTTTTAAACTTATTACCCAATAGGATGCACTGGCTAATGCCCTTATTTAATATGCTCTTAAAGCGAACCCATTTCTCCTCCGTGTTCTTTGGGATAAAATCTTAGGAACAATTTATGAATTCTAGCAAGGTTCGTAGTTTAGGGAAGTTGGCTCTTTTGAAATTCAGAATACTGCAATACTAATAATAATAACAATAATAATAATAAGGATTAGTTAGGTTCATGTTTAGGACCCTGCCAGAAGCCTTGGATGCTTGATGCTTGAGGGCAGTCAGATAAAGCCAACACACCCAACTGCCTAATGTCTATGCGAACCAATAAAAAGCAAGTGTTTTGTCCCAAATAGGAGATTTTTTTTGTTTTAGTGGAATAAGATCATGGTTATGCTATGTTATCTGAGTTTAAGCAAAGACTGTAAGTTTCTATTTAGGCAATAGTAGATAAAATTAAAACATTTGATTATATTCTAGTTCAACTTGAAGTTTTGGATATTCCTGACAACTGATTCTCCCTCTTATTGTTGCATTCCTCATAATATAAATAAAAAAACAAAATCTAGCAAAGTGGAAATGGGGACCCACTTTCTACCCTGCTATATTGGAAGTGGAAGGCCCACTCCACCTTGTGTCTTGGATAGGAGACACCACCTTGGTAGTCACAGGGTTATTGACTAGGACAAGTCCCCACAGTCAATAGGCTGGCTTCCTCTGGTTCTCTCTACACAAAATTCAGATTTAATTACCCTGGCAGAGCCATTGAATGTTGTCTTCAGCAATCTATTTACTTTTACCTAGGAGAGAGCAGACAACAGGCATACCAACACTTGCTGCATGAAAAGATGCTATGCAACTCTCTCTCTCTTCATCTTTCCAGCACACAACAACATGTCACAAACATGTCCAATTGGGTTTGGTTAAAGAAATTTCAACTTTACCTTTTAGAGGTTGGCACACAATCATTTCAATGAGAAACAATAAGTAGTTAGCATTTCCAGCAATGTGGCAAGATATTTAATTTTTAGGTAGCAAAGATTTTTTTTTTTTTCAAATATCTCAGTTCATTGTAATGTGAATGGAAAAACTTGCAATTGTTTGTTGTTTATATACTGTACAAAAACACTGCAATAAAAAAAAAACCCAGTTCTCAAATCTTTTTTTTTAAAAAGTGCATAGCCTGTTTAAGAATGTGCAATATAATTGTATTTCCATACCACTTTGGCTAAGTAATTGGTCCATTTGCCTTGTTTTTTCATGAGCAAACCTCTTAACATTTTCAGTGTACGACACCGTAATACCCAGTGAGTAACACCTTTCTTGGAAGAATTCGAAAAAGGGTCACAGTTCTGAATGTATCTTCTGTGGACTGCCATAAAGAATGCAGAAATGCTTCCACACCTTTAGGGTGGTGGTCTGGTCGTGGGTAGGTACTGCCACTACAAACATGGTAAAGTGGTCACCCATGATTAGAAAGTCATATTATCCTTCTTATGGCATGTCAAATGTAACAAATAGGATGGTCAGCACTTTCACTATGGCAGATGTGTGCCAAGACAAAGGTAGGATTCGGGCCTCAGCAACCTTTGACTCTAAACAGATCTCACAGTGTCAGCAGACTTGTGTAACCAACTGGAACAGACCCATGCACATGCCATGTCTCTTGAACCAGGTCAACATTTTGTGGACACCCCAGTGTCCCGCTTCCACAAGGATTCTCTCTGCCACAGAGAGGGCAAAGTCTCTGCTTTAAAATTGTGCATGCTTGTAGAATGGTGACAAACTTTGGTACGTAAAAATCTCCCAAGGCGCTTTAACTACTTGAATACAGGGCACTTACACCCCCTTCCTGCCCAAACCAAATTTCAGTTTTCAGCGCTGTCGCTGTTTAAATGACAATTGCGCGGTCATGCTACACTGTACCCAAACAGGATTTTTATCATTTTAGTAGTTTGTCACAAATAGAGCCTTCTTTTGGTGGTATTTGATCACCTCTGTGGTTTTTATTTTTTGCTAAACAAATAAAAAAAGACCGAAAATTTTGAAAAAAAAATTTTTTTTGCTTCTGTTATAAAATTTTGTAAATAAGTAAGTTTTCTCCTTCACTGATGGGCACTGATATGCAGCACTGATGGGCAGTAATAGGCGGCACTGATGGGCACTCATGGGTGACACTGATGGGCACTGAAAGGTACTGATGGGTACTTATGGGTGGCACTGATAGGCTGCACTGCTGGGCACTGATAGGCGGCACTGCTGGGCACTGATATGTGGCACTGATGGGCACTGATATGCGGCACTCGTAGGCATCACTGATGGGACTGGCAGGCATTGGGGATGGGCACTGATTGGCAGCTGCCTGGGCACTGATTGGCAACTGTCTGGGCACTGATTGGCATTTTGCTGGTGGTCTAGGGTGGCATACCTGGTGGTCCAGTGTTGTGGCATCCCTGCCCTGGTGGTCTTGGCTGCATCCTGGTGGTCCTGGGTGGGCATCTGAGGGGGGGGGGCTGCGCTGATAAACAACCAGCACAGACCCCCCTGTCAGGAGAGCAGCCGATCGGCTCTCCTCTACTCGCATCTGTCAGACACGAGTGAGGAAAAGCCGATCAACGGCTCTTCCTGTTTACATCGTGATCAACCGGACATGGCTGATCACATGGTAAAGAGCCTCCATGATCGGTGTAGCGGTGTGTCAGACTGACACACTGTACCACCGATTGCCACGATGCACGCCCCCATGGACGCGTGAGAGTGGTTGTTCTAGAGGGCCATCACATGACGTCCACCCAGAACGAGAGCGGCGCCGCCCAGCTGTCACTTGACGGCCGGAGGGCAAAAAGCGGTTAGACGCCTTTACAGGTTGCCTGTTTAAAGTTAAAGAGGAAGTCTAGTGCTAGATTTATTGCTCTCGCACAAACATTTGTGGCGATACCTCTCATGTGTGTTGCGAACACCATTTACATATGCGTATGCAGCTTACATATGTGTTCGCTGCTGCGTGCGAGCACTGAGGGATGGGGCACTTTTATTTATTTATTTTTTCTTATTTATTTTATTTTTTATTTTTACACTGTTGCTTTATGTATTTATTTATTTTTGGATCACTTTTATTCCTATTACAAGGAATGTAAACATTCCTTGTAATTGAAATACTGAAGACATGTCCTCTTTATGAAGAGACCTGGGGTCAAAAAGACCCAAAATCTCTTCTTTACCATTAAAAGCAAAAGATAAAAAAATGTTAAACTTTTGCTTTAAAAAAATAAATTGTTTACTTCCATCCTGGACTGGAAGTGACATCATGACGTCATTCCAGTCCTCCAAGGCCATAGGGATGATCAAAGATTAACTACTCCTTGATCGCCTCTGACCAGGCGGTCAGATTTTTTCTTGGGCGAAAAAGGCAGAAACCTGAGAGACACCGGCAAGCGGTGGGAGGGGACGTCCACTTTTGAAGGTGTTCCAGTTGCTTATGAGCTGCTTGGAACACTTTCAAATGACTGGCTAATGCCCTTATTTAATATGCTCTTAAAGCGAACCCATTTCTCCTCCGTGTTCTTTGTTCCTAAGATTTTATCCCAATTTATGAATTCTAGCAAGGTTCGTAGTTTAGGGAAGTTGGCTCTTTTGAAATTCAGAATACAACTGCAATACTAATAATAATAACAATAATAATAATAAGGATTAATTAGGTTCATGTTTAGAACCCTGCCAGAAGCCTTGGATGCTTGATGCTTGAGGGCAGTCAGATAAAGCCAACACACCCAACTGCCTAATGTCTATGCGAACCAATAAAAAGCAAGTGTTTTGTCCCAAATAGGAGATTTTTTTTTATTTTAGTGGAATAAGATCATGGTTATGCTATGTTATCTGAGTTTAAGCAAAGACTGTAAGTTTCTATTTAGGCAATAGTAGATAAAATTAAAACATTTGATTATATTCTAGTTCAACTTGAAGTTTTGGATATTCCTGACAACTGATTCTCCCTCTTATTGTTGCATTCCTCATAATATATATAAAAAAAAAAAATCTAGCAAAGTGGAAATGGGGACCCACTTTCTACCCTGCTAGATTGGAAGTGGAAGGCCCACTCCACCTTGTGTCTTGGATAGGAGACACCACCTTGGTAGTCACAGGGTTATTGACTAGGACAAGTCCCCACAGTCAATAGGCTGGCTTCCTCTGGTTCTCTCTACACAAAATTCAGATTTAATTACCCTGGCAGAGCCATTGAATGTTGTCTTCAGCAATCTATTTACTTTTACCTAGGAGAGAGCAGACAACAGGCATACCAACACTTGCTGCATGAAAAGATGCTATGCAACTCTCTCTCTCTTCATCTTTCCAGCACACAACAACATGTCACAAACATGTCCAATTGGGTTTGGTTAAAGAAATTTCAACTTTACCTTTTAGAGGTTGGCACACAATCATTTCAATGAGAAACAATAAGTAGTTAGCATTTCCAGCAATGTGGCAAGATATTTAATTTTTAGGTAGCAAAGATATTTTTTTTTTTCAAATATCTCAGTTCATTGTAATGTGAATGGAAAAACTTGCAATTGTTTGTTGTTTATATACTGTACAAAAACACTGCAATTAAAAAAAAACCCAGTTCTCAAATCTTTTTTTTTAAAAAGTGCATAGCCTGTTTAAGAATGTGCAATATAATTGTATTTCCATACCACTTTGGCTAAGTAATTGGTCCATTTGCCTTGTTTTTTCATGAGCAAACCTCTTAACATTTTCAGTGTACGACACTGTAATACCCAGTGAGTAACACCTTTCTTGGAAGAATTCGAAAAAGGGTCACAGTTCTGAATGTATCTTCTGTGAACTGCCATAAAGAATGCAGAAATGCTTCCACACCTTTAGGGTGGTGGTCTGGTCGTGGGTAGGTACTGCCACTACAAACATGGTAAACTGGTCACCCATGATTAGAAAGTCATATTATCCTTCTTATGGCATGTCAAATGTAACAAATAGGATGGTCAGCACTTTCACTATGGCAGATGTGTGCCAAGTCAAAGGTAGGATTCGGGCCTCAGCAACCTTTGACTCTAAACAGATCTCACAGTGTCAGCAGACTTGTGTAACCAACTGGAACAGACCCATGCACATGCCATGTCTCTTGAACCAGGTCAACATTTTGTGGACACCCCAGTGTCCCGCTTCCACAAGGATTCTCTCTGCCACAGAGAGGGCAAAGTCTCTGCTTTAAAATTGTGCATGCTTGTAGAATGGTGACAAACTATGGTACGTAAAAATCTCCCAAGGCGCTTTAACTACTTGAATACAGGGCACTTACACCCCCTTCCTGCCCAAGCCAAATTTCAGTTTTCAGCGCTGTCGCTGTTTAAATGACAATTGCGCGGTCATGCTACACTGTAACCAAACAGGATTTTTATCATTTTAGTAGTTTGTCACAAATAGAGCCTTCTTTTGGTGGTATTTGATCACCTCTGTGGTTTTTATTTTTTGCTAAACAAATAAAAAAAGACCGAAAATTTAAAAAAAAAATTTTTTTTGCTTCTGTTATAAAATTTTGTAAATAAGTAAGTTTTCTCCTTCACTGATGGGCACTGATATGCAGCACTGATGGGCAGTAATAGGCGGCACTGATGGGCACTCATGGGTGACACTGATGGGCACTGACAGGCGACACTGATGGACACTGAAAGGTACTGATGGGTACTTATGGGTGGCACTGATAGGCTGCACTGCTGGGCACTGATAGGTGGCACTGCTGGGCACTGATATGTGGCACCTATGGGCACTGATATGCGGCACTCGTAGGCATCACTGATGGCACTGGCAGGCATTGGGGATGGGCACTGATTGGCGGCTGCCTGGGCACTGATTGGCAACTGTCTGGGCACTGATTGGCATTTTGCTGGTGGTCTAGGGTGGCATACCTGGTGGTCCAGTGTTGTGGCATCCCTGCCCTGGTGGTCTTGGCTGCATCCTGGTGGTCCTGGGTGGGCATCTGAGGGGGGGGGGGGCTGCGCTGATAAACAATCAGCACAGACCCCCCTGTCAGGAGAGCAGCCGATCGGCTCTCCTCTACTCGCATCTGTCAGACACGAGTGAGGAAAAGCCGATCAACGGCTCTTCCTGTTTACATAGTGATCAACCGGACATGGCTGATCACGTGGTAAAGAGCCTCCGTGATCGGTGTAGCGGTGTGTCAGACTGACACACTGTACCACCGATTGCCACGATGCACACCCCCATGGACGCGTGAGAGTGGTTGTTCTAGAGGGCCATCACATGACGTCCACCCAGAACGAGAGCGGCGCCGCCCAGCTGTCACTTGACGGCCGGAGGGCAAAAAGCGGTTAGACGCCTTTACAGGTTGCCTGTTTAAAGTTAAAGAGGAAGTCTAGTGCTAGATTTATTGCTCTCGCACAAACATTTGTGGCGATATCTCACATGTGTGTTGCGAACACCATTTACATATGCGTATGCAGCTTACATATGTGTTCGCTGCTGCGTGCGAGCACTGAGGGATGGGGCACTTTTATTTATTTATTTTTTCTTATTTATTTTATTTTTTATTTTTACACTGTTGCTTTATGTATTTATTTATTTTTGGATCACTTTTATTCCTATTACAAGGAATGTAAACATTCCTTGTAATTGAAATACTGAAGACATGTCCTCTTTATGAAGAGACCTGGGGTCAAAAAGACCCAAAATCTCTTCTTTACCATTAAAAGCAAAAGATAAAAAAATGTTAAACTTTTGCTTTAAAAAAATAAATTGTTTACTTCCATCCTCGACTGGAAGTGACATCATGACGTCATTCCAGTCCTCCAAGGCCATAGGGATGATCAAAGATTAACTACTCCTTGATCGCCTCTGACCAGGCGGTCGGATTTTTTCTTGGGCGAAAAAGGCAGAAACCTGAGAGACACCGGCAAGCGGTGGGAGGGGACGTCCACTTTTGAAGGTGTTCCAGTTGCTTATGAGCTGCTTGGAACACTTTCAAATGAAAGCCAGCTCCCGGCTAAAAAAACAATACTGGGTTTATGGCTGATATCTTTAGCCATAATCCTGATAAACCACTTGCAAACCGCAACGTACTGTATATGTACGTATTACGGTCAGCAAGTGGTTAATCTTCTCTCTGCATCTTGCCCAGTTACACTTTTCCAGTGAACAAATAAGGTTCACCTGAGTCAGGGATTTCTATCTCCTTAGCTTCAAACCCACATATTTGGTTCATAGATGAGGAGTCTATCCACTTTTCTGCTCCACTGCTTGGCTCCTGGCAGCAAGGAATTCTAATTTAAAGGCTTTCACTGTGTCTGGTTGAGGCAGTCTATCTGAAAACGCTGAGGTAATATTCACCTTCTGCATATGGGGGCGTCCTCTTCTACCCTTGTAGGGGTATTCCAGTCTGCACCTACTCTGTTTCAAGCTGAGTTATCCATTCTATAGATGGCCACCTCTCATGGAGCTGTCCAGATACAGACAGGCCCATTGGTTTCCCATCTACAACAGCAAAAGGTGCATCCGAACTTGTCATTTTCTAACAGTTCATGGAACTTTAAATTAGGGCTGCTTCTATCTCTGTCGCTATGTCTTGCAAATCCATTGCAGAATGGATTCTCCCACCCCCTACTTTCTGATGATGAAGTGGGTCACAAGGTCCCCTATTTTTGCTGCTTGGCTATACATCACTTCTATCTCACATGATTGGATCAGACCCCACAATTTCTTGTTCCAGACACCCAAGTCCTGACCTGACCCTGTGTATATGGGTATTTGTTCTGGCCATTCCTGTTTTTATTTATCGTACATCACGGGACACAGAGCACCACAGTAATTACTGTATGGGTTATACGCCACCTTCAGGTGATGGACACTGGCATACAGGGAGTACCTCAGTTTTTTTCGCCAGTGTCTAAGGTGTTGGTCACGGTTAAGGTTGTGCTAAGAATGCTCCTTAGATGGTCCTGACAGGGTCAAGGAGCTGCGCAATCAGATCCATTCATTCAAAAAGCCAGAAACAAAGGCTAAAATGGCTGGTACCTGAGCTTCGGTACGGAAGAACGAGGTTTTGCCTGTAACGCTTCTCTTAGGAGAGCTGGGCCCTGGGATCCAGCACCTTGGTCACATTCCTTTACCACAGGTTTGCTCTGGCAGGGTGCTATACAGGTCCAAGGCAGTGGACCCTACATACAAAGGGGACCCCGTCCTTGAAGGTCTGGCATGACTCCAACCCTCCGTGATGGGTGAAGGTTGGGTCACTGTATTTTTCCAGTAAGTGCCCTGCGAATGGTAAGTTAAAGAAGATCCTGGTAAATTCCTATGGACTTCTTTCTTATTAAGTAGATGTTGTCTTGCCTGTTTTGTTTTTCAACCACTAGAGGGTGTAAGTAAACATACCTAGTATTAAACATCCCATGCTTGCCTCTTTGGATAAATGTGTTAAGAAGTACTTGTAGAGGAGTCTGCTCTTCCATCTCCTATCATCAGCTGCTTGAAGGGGGGGGGGATTTAGGGGTCTCCACCAGCATGCTTGCCCACCCGGGATTCCCGATGTGGATTGCCGCGCACGCGCGAAAGTTCCCTCCTTCATATAATATGAATAGAAAGGATGTCACAGGGGGGCGGGACTCGGCGGTGCCGGCGTGCTCGTGGATCAGCGTGTACATTTTCTCACGATGCAGGCATGGACCAGTGGCTTTTCATAAAGCTAAAGCTGTGTATGTAGTATGGCGGCTGATGGAGGGACACAGACACTGATCCAGGGGCATGTAAGCGCTGGGTGTTGGGTACAGGCATTTTCAAGACCCATCTACTCAGCATCTGGCTGTAGCATTGATAGCGGCATATTAACCATTGCTAAGACTGAGCTCAGCAATAGATGCATGGTGTCAGTACCTCTGCTTTGTGCTTAGGAACATGTATTCCCGAAAGAGAGGGACAAAAATAGACAGAATTGGCACAAAAGCGCAGCGGTCAGGGTGTGGGTACCCTAATAATGCCTCCACAGTACCATCCTCCCCTGAAAGTCCTGAAGCGGCTGACCAGGCTGAGCCATTTGGTCCGTCAGGCATTGTAACTACCTCCAACACTCCAGCCTCTGCATACGTCACTAAGGACGACTTGGCTACTGCCTTGGCTGGTTTGGAGAGAAAGATAGCTAGTTTGTTCGCATCCTCCTCCCAGGCTGGGAAGAAACGCGACAGATCCCCTTCCCCTATCCTGGACCCGTCATCTGCCGATCAGGAGTGGGTAGGGGATTCGGATGTGCCTTTGGGGGACCCACTATAGGGGCAGGAGGATGGTTCCTCATTTGAGGACTCTGTCCCAGAGGAGTCCTTTTCAACTTCACAGTCTCAAAGATTGCTAATTCAATCACTCACTGAAACAGTGCGTTTTGGTTATAAGTTAACCTTAGCAGAGATGACTGAAGCTCTCTTCTCCTCTTTGGGTTCTCTAAGGCCTCCTCAGGGTTCACACGCTTTCCCTATGCACCCGTTGCTGGAACAGCTTATTTATGCTGACTGGGATCATCCAGACAGGCATTTTATTCCTCCTAAGATATTCTCTCAAATTTATTCTATGGAGGAGAAATTCACAAGAAATGGAGTGTGCCAGCAGTAGATACTGCTGTTTCTTCTCTGAATAAAAGTCTTACTTGTCCAGTAGACAATGTTCAGGTGTTTAAAGACACAGCGGATAAGAGGCTGGAGTCATTGCTTAAAGCCTCGTTTGCCATGGCCGGTGCAGTAGCACAGCCTGCGGTAGCAGCAATCGGCATCTGTCAATCCCTTAAAGACAAAGTGAAACAGGTCGTCAAAGGGGCAGAGGTCCCAGACCTAGCAGAGCTGCCTAGTTCCTTTGTTTTGCGGTTGATGCTATTAAAGATTCTATTCATAAGACGTCTCGCCTTGCCCTTCTGTTAGCACACATGCGGAGGGTTCTGTGGCTTAAGCATTGGTCAGCAGAGTTGCCTTGTAAGAAGCTGCTGACTGGGTTTCCCTTTCATGGGGAACGGTTGTTTGGGGATGACTTGGATAAATATATCCAGAAAATCTCGGGTGGAAAAAGTACCCTTCTCCCAGTGAAAAGAAAGAGTAGGCGTCCCTCTTTTAAATGTTCTGCTTCTCCATTGCCTGGAACAACAGCCTCCAGGCAGTCATGATGGCCTCCGCTGTCAACTCCAAGAGGAAGGCCTCAGAACCAAGCTCAGGACCAAAAAAAGCCCTGGGGCAGAAATCTGCAAAGCAGAGTCCCAAGGCCTCCTTATGAAGAGGCGCCCCCGCTCGATCGAGTGGGGGGAAGGCTTCAGCAGTTTTCAGGAGCCTGGCGGGAGGAAATCCAGGACAGATGGGTCATCTCCACAGTGTCTCTGGGATACAAGCTAGAGTTTTGGGAGTTTCCACCGTCTCGCTTCCTAAGATCGAGCGTTCCCAAGGACCCAATAAAAAGAAGGTCTTTATTTCAGGCACTAGACTGGCTGCTGTCTCAAAGGGTAATCGTAGAGACTCCCTTAGGAGAACAGAGGTTGGGGTTTTATTCAAACTTCTTAACAGTGCCAAAACCGAATGGAGATGTCAGACCCATTTTAGATCTCAAGGGTCTGAACCAGCTCCTAAACATTCGCTCGTTTCGCATGGAATCAATTCGCTCAGTAGTATCCACCCTTCGGGAGGAGAATTTCTAGCGTCAATAGACATCAAGGATGCACATCTCCATGTTCCAATATTCCCCGCAGAAATTTCTGCGATTCGCAGTAGAACAGCGACACTTTCAGTTTGTGGCCTTGCCTTTCGGGTTGACCACCGCACCTCAAGTATTTACAAACTTCCTGGCTCCACTTTTGGCGAGATTAAGAGCTCATGGTATAACGGTAGTGGCATACCTAGACGACCTGCTGCTGATAGATCAGTCCGTAGCAGGGCTGGATCAGAATGTGGTCAGCACGGTCAAATATCTGGAACATTTAGGTTGGATTCTCAACCTAGAAAAATCATCCTTACGGCCAGTAAAAAGGCTGGAAAACTTGGGTCTAGTTATAGACCCAACCCACAAGAGAGTGTTTTTACACCAGGCAAAGGTTTACGCTATAAGAGAACTGGTTCACACAGTCAGGACAAGGGAGAGTCCTTCCGTCCGCCTTTGCATGAGGTTGTTAGGGAAGATGGTAGCTTCGTTCGAGGTGGTTCCCTATGCCCAATTCCATTCAAGATTGCTGCAAAACAGTATCCTGTCTGTTTGGAGCAGGAAAGGCCAGGATTTGGATTGTCCAATGTGCTTGACTCCAAGCGTGCGCCAGAGTCTCAATTGGTGGTTGTTAGCCAAGAATTTGCAGAAGGGAAAAACCATCATACCAGTTACTTGGAGGATAGTGAGGACCGATGCCAGCCTCTTGGGCTGGGGAACAGTCTTGGAAGGGAACACTGTCCAGGGGAAGTGGTTGGAACCTGAAAAGTCCTTGCCCATGAACATTCTAGAAATTCGGGAGGTGCATCTGGCCCTAAGGGCCTGGACAGGCAGATTATGGAACTATCCTGTCCGGATTCAATCCGACAATGCCACGGCAGTGGCCTATATCAATCACCAAGGCGGCACCAAAAGTCGTGCCACCTAGAAAGAGGTAAACCATATTCTGGCTTGGGCAGAAGAGCATGTGCCTTGCCTATCTGCTGTTTTTATCCCAGGAGTGGAAAATTGGCAGGCAGATTTCTTGAGCCACCAACAATTGCTCCCAGGAGAATGGTCTCTGCATCCCGACATCTTTTTGGCCATATGTCAGAAGTGGGGTACCCTGGACGTGGACCTATTGGCGTCCAGGTTCAACAAAAAGTTGGACACCTTTGTGTCAAGGACAAGGGATCTGCTCGCTTGCGAGACGGATCCCTTAGTAACTCCTTGGGATAAGTTCTCACTGATTTATGCGTTTCTTCCAGTTCACTTGCTTCCGTGTCTTCTACGCCGGTTAAAGGGGAAACGAAAGCTAGTAATCCTAGTTGCTCCGGCTTGGCCCAGGAGATCCTGGTATGTGGAGATCGTGAGAATGGCAGTAGGGGTTCCTTAGACTCTTCCGTCCCCCCCGGATCTGCTTTCACAAGGGCCATTGTTCTATCCTGCCTTACAAACGCTAAATTTGATGGTTTGGCTGTTGAGGCCCTCGTTCTGGGACGTTGGGGGCTTTCAGGCTCAGTAGTAACTACCCTAGGGCTCTAGGGCTATTTACTATAGGGCCTGGAAGGCCTCTGTCTCCTGGTGTGAAAACAGGGGTTGGCATCCTCGCAAGTATGTCATAAGTAGAATTCTTGCCTTCCTACAATCAGGAGTAGAGATGAAACTAGCCTTCAGTACTATCAAGTATCAAGTCTCGGCCTTGTCAGTTTTTTTCCAAAAACGTCTTGCTTCACATTCCTTAGTTCGGGCCTTTATACAGGGAGTATCGTGTATAAATCCACCTTTTAAATCACCTCTGTGCCCATGGGATTTGAAACTGGTCTTGTCAGTCCTTCAGGAGTCTCCTCTTGAGCCAATATGTAATGCTCCGTTGGTCCTTGTGACAAGGAAATTGGTATTTTTGGTTGCAGTAACCTCCGCAAGAAGGGTTTCTGAGTTGGCAGCTTTCTCTTGTAAAGAGTCATACTTTATTGTTCATAGGGATAAAGTGGTCTTACGTCCTCGCCTGTCCTTTTTACCTAAGATAGTATCCAGTTTTCATATGAACCAGGATATTTCTTTACCTTCGTTTTTCCAGAACCATGTTCTGCAGAAGAAGATTTATTACACTCCCTTGATGTAGTAAGAGTGGTTAATTTCTATCTGGAAGCAACTGCTCAGATATGAAAAACTGACGCCTTGTTTGTGTTGCCAGAAGGCCCCAGAAGATGGCAGGCGGGTCAAAATCGATCATTTCTAGGTGGATTCGTCAGGTCATTATTCAGGCCTATGATTTAAAGGGAAAGATTCCTAGAGCACACTCTACCAGGGCAGTTCATCATCAAGCCTCTATGGCTCAGGTTTGCAAGGCCGCAACATGGTCATCAGTACATATATTCACAAAATTCTACCAAGTGGATGTAGGTCAGCAAGGGGATGCTGCCTTTGGGCGCAGTTTTCTGCAGGCAGCAGTATAGGTCCTCACGTCTGACAGCGGTCTGCATTATTTTTTGTGTCTCCCTCCCCTTAGATTGCATTGCTTTGGGACATCCCATACAGTATTTACTGTGGTGCTCTGTGTCCCATGATGTACGATAAAGAAAATAGGATTTTTCTTACCGTAAAATCCTTTTCTTGGAAGTACAGCATGGGACACAGAGGTCCCTCCCCTCATTTTTTGGATATTTATATATTGCTTTGCTACAAAAACTGAGGTACTCCCTGTATGGGAGGGGTTATATAAGGAGGGGGACTTCCTGTCTTTGATTATGCCAGTGTCCATCACCTGAAGGTGGCGTATAACCCATGCAGTAAATAATGTGGTGCTCTGTGTCCCATGATGTACTTCCAAGAAAAGGATTTTACAGGTAAGCTGTTATAAAAATCCTATTATTGACAATAAGCCTAATGGAATGGGTAATCAACCAAATGTTCAGACAGAGATAACTGTAACAAAGTTAGAAGTAACACTGAAACACTTCAGAATATTGAAAGCTGCATAAATAAATGATAGCTGAACAAACATGGATTTTTGACAGTAATGTCTTGTGAGCCAATTAGGGTCAGGTGTGGCTGCAAAGCATAGTCTCTATAAGTCTCTATAAAAACAGAGAATCAAACTGATAATCACTATTTCAGTAAAACAGTATAGAGCACAACTACCTTAGATTATCTTCATAGGCAACATTCTTCACAGTGAAATGAAGTAGCTCTGGTAACACGGGGGAACAGCTGGAGGGATTCAAGACCTAAGGACAAAGCGCCACCCCAATGGAACTGGAGTACTCCAAGACTCCCCGCAGTAACTGGGTCTTTTGGAGAAGCTGCAAGCTATTAGGCTCTAGCCCCAAACATGGTGAGTAAATAGTGACTCTGCTACAGTATCAGTGCTGGGAGGACCGCTAAGTCAGCAAACCAGATTTGGAAAGCACCATTATGTCTAGTGGGCAAAGTAGCCAACTGTAGTTTTAATACTATAAAATAAGGCTTCCTGGTCAGCCATACTGACATTTTAATGATGAGAGTAGAAGAAATGTTCAAGTGAATATCTAGGGTAGCTTGAACATTGCAAGCAACATTTACCATGCTTCACAAACCCTTTTTTACCTGACAGTTGTGAGGCATTTGGCCAGCACTGAAATACCTACTAAGCTTTTCCTTTTTGGATCCACAAGTAGCTTAGCTTTAAAGTGCAACTGTCATGAGTAAAGCAGGGGGCTGCCATTGCTGGCCTCCTGAAAATTCTAGTTGCCTGGCTACTGCCTACTTTTTGATTCACGGGCCCAGAAAATGCATGCTATAAATGAGTGGAACAATTTCTTATCTCTGTACTTGTTCCAGGTAGCAACTGCAAAAACACTGAAGCCAATGGATGAGAATGACAGCCAGGGAACAAACATTCTTAAAGGCAGAAGTCAGTAATGACAACCTAGATAATTCATTGGTGATAGGTGTATTTGAAAGCTTAAATTACACAAATTAGTTTAGTCAGGGTAGCCATTGACTTCCCACGGACCAGTGTTGTGTCCAGAGGCCAACATGGTCCTAAACATGTTTTGTGAATGAAGTGGGAAAGAGAGGGAGAAATGGCCATATGCTCTCAGTGCCACTTATTTTGGGTAAGGGGTAGGGAAATTGGTATGCAAAAAATGCACAAATCATTTAATCAAACCATGTGACTGAGAAATCCTCTCTAATTGGAATCTGTTTTTGCCATAAACATGAAGTCTATGGTAGTTACCAATACATAGTGTTTCCTTCTTGACACATTATTATACTTTTTTGACCAATAAAGTAATATTTTATTTGAAATATTTTTATTTTTTTAAATCTATGTAAATGCCAGGACTGCTTACTATATTCTGCCCCTAAACCCCCGAACACAATTCCGTATACATACGATCTGTGTGATTGCGATGCTGTGTCGAAGGAAGATGCAGGCCGTCCCTGCAAGACTCTGCAGTGCAGCGAAGCTCTGCAGCGGTCGTGGCCAGCTGTCCACAATCTCAGCACCCAGGTCAGAGGGTGAAAGGGGGGCAAGCTGTAAGTGGGAGTGCATCCCATCCTGATAGGAGAAAAAAGATGACACTCACTATATGCCTTTGTACCAAAGGAGCAATATTTCTCATGGAAACGGCTAACTAAAAACCTCATTAAGAGAGTGGGCTCAATTTACTAAAGACTACAGTATGAGATAATTTGATCATGTAACACATTTTTTCCAATTATCTCATTCGATATTCATAATGTCAATTCACTGTCAGTTTATGCGGTATTTACCATACTAGTAAAAAACGCATGGTAAATACCACATAAGCTGACTCTAAAGTCAATTCACTAAATGAAATAAATACATTTGTTGAATAAGTCATGGTCTAGCAACGCATTATTCAAAAAAATATATTCAATTAGCGCTACTTGTTAAGGAGCCGGCACCCTTTACAACCAGTAAATAGCATTGTTGTTAAGGAGTGGGGGTGGTCATCACATCCTTAACAACCATGACTCATCTGCTGTCAGTGGGTTTCCCAAGGGCCCTTTCGTCACAACCCAGGGTGATGGTTGTGGGGGTTTGTGGGCAAGGGGCTTTATCGGAATCTGGAAGTCCCCTTTAACTAGGGGGCCCCCAGATCTGGCCTGAATGTGAATGTGTATGGGGTACATACCCCTACTCATTCACCAAAAAAAGTGCAAAGTAAATAAAAACACAGAACCAGTCTTTGACAAGTCCTTTCTTCAACCCCCCCCCCCAAAAAAATGTCCCCCATAGTAGATTCAACGTCAATCATGATAAACGCAAGCTACTGACCTAAAGAAAAACCCGACCCGCACCGATGCTTGGCTCCCAATGACAGCTCCAATGCCACCCGCTGCAAAATAAACAGAGGGGCGGGGCCACCTAATAGCGTCACAAGGTGACACTGCCCCCTTGTGACGTAATCTACGCAGCACCCCCCCATGTTGGGGGCATGTGGCTTGTTATAGTTCCGTTGGGGGGGAGGTGCTTGCTCACCCCCCTTTTCTGGCCAGCTGGCTGGATGCTCAAAAAAGGGTTTGGTATGGATTTTGGGGGACCCCATGCAATTTTTGAAAAAAAAATGAGTGTGGTGTTTTCCTTTAAATCCTTACCAGACCCGATGGGTATTTTAAATGCCGGCAATTCTTTTGTTTGCATTTTGCTGTCAGTTGGGTTCCCTGCTGACAGCAGATGAGTCATGGTTGTTAAGGACACGGTGGCCACTCACTCCTTAACAACCATGCTGGTTGTTAAGGACAGTACTGCCCTAGTAACCAATATGACTCTCACTTTTATTCTTCTCACTCTGGAAGAAAGACAATTAGAAACATCATCTGGTTCATGTGAACATGACAGACACAACCTTGAGAGCAATTTCCTTGGAATGCCTGCATGGTAACTTGTTTTTTCTTGCATTTTCATTTTCAAACATAGCAAAACACAGAGAACATAAACTGTGTTCAGTAGAACCTTTTCACATCAATCCATTGCATTGCATTACAATGTATTGGGGAAGATCTCTTATGTTGCCCCTTGGTTGCGTTGAACTGCATTTTGTCATTCAAATCACTCTTAATGCAATGCATATCAATACATGTCAAAGTACATCAACACAAAGGTGCATTAATGCATGCATTCCTGCTATGAACTACGCCTAAGGGCCTGCTTACACTACCATATTGCAAAAACATGTGGGAAACAATGTACACGTTAACTGAATGGTACCCCAATGCAACTCCAAGTGTGCACTGCAAAAAGTAGGAGGACCTTTTTTTATTGCTCTTTGAGATGTGTTACCATTACTGCCCATTCATATTGACTGGGCTCCCTAATGCAGTTTGACTCAAGGCACGGAAATGCATGCTCTGCATTCTGGTATGAATAGACCTAATACTGCTATGTGTTTTCTCCTGACTTGGAAAGGTTTTCCTTTGAGCAGACTTTCCTTTTTCATATGGAAAATAGAATAGAATACAATTGCACTAAAATAACTACATATTTTTATTGCTTTAATACCTGGGATTGGAATTCTGTTTTGAATAGAATGACTGTTCACGATCTTATCTTAACATTTCAACTTGGAGTGGCTGATGTAGGAATGTGTTTCTGTAAGAGGAGGTTCTCATTGCCCTTAGCAAGAAATCCAAAGCTATATTTCATTTTCAAACCTACACTGCTAAATAATAGCTAGAAGCTAATTGGTTGTTATGGACAACAAGAAAGTTTTCTTACTGCAGACTTTTCATACATCAGCCCCTATGGGGTTTGCGAGAGCTGTACACAAAATAATGCAAAAGTGGGCATAATGTTTTTATTAACTTACATAGGTTGTTCAGATTTCTTTTGTCGGTAGAGTAACTCTTCCTCTATAGTAACTATTCTTCTTCTCCTTTATTTTTGCAGGTAAAAAATGGATTCCAGGCAGAAACAATGCACCATTATTGAGTTCTTGACAAAGAAGGGGTGCAGGCTGTTCGAAATCCATAGAAAGCTACAGAATGTTTATGGAGATGACACATTGGGATGGGCAATGTCTTGCTATTGGTGACTCTTGTCAATGTGTCATCTTTGTGTCATCTCTGTGAGCCTTCTGTGGTTGTTGGAGAGCCTGTACCCCTCCTTCATCAAGAACTCCATGATGGCATGTTTCTTTTGCTTGGAATTCATTATTTATTTGCAATGAAAAAGAAGGGTTGCTATAGAGAAAGAGTTACTCTACCAACATGTGAAATTTAAACTATCTATGTAGGTTAATAAAAAAAGTAATGCCCACTTTTGCATTACTTTAAATACAGGCCTCATAAAAGATCATAAAATATTGTTGTGAAAAAACATTTCATTTTGGTAACTACATAAGGTTAATATTGATAGTATTTAGTATATAACTTCCTTTATTTTATATGTATTTATTTATCTATCTTTTTCTCCACACTTACATGCAGACAAATCTGTCCAGCAAAATTGACAGGTTTTGGGAAAAAATATGAAACCGCCAGAAGCTGTGACCTTTTTTTTGACCAAAGGTCACAAAACTAAGCTGCCCAGACAGTGTCAGTCAACATGACAGTAAGGGCTCTATTTTCCTTTATTAGTAACACAGCGCCTACCGCTTTAACCATAACTCCCAACATTTTAATATGGGAATGAGGGACATCTGCTAACAAATGTATGTAGGCATAGGACACGCCCCCTGCCATATCCCCTTAAAAGAGAATTAACCAAAAAAAAAAGGTTAATTAAATCCACCTGGACTTTTTTTTACCACTACTTTTCCTTTATATTGGCTTTTAAAATGTACAAATGCAGCAATTTAGAATTGGATGAAAGGTTTAGCACTGGGAAACACTTTTTCCAAGATAAAAAGTGCACTTTATGTACAACTATATAAATCAGACCAAAATGAGGAACAAATGAGGTGGAATGAGGGACAGAGGGACATTGCTCCAAATCTGGGACAGTCCCTCCAAATCAGGGACAGTTGGGAGCTATGCTTTAACATGTATTTTTTTATGTGTGTTTTTAAAGCTTTTGTGATGCATTTTTGAAGCTTAATGAAGCTTGGCAAATGTCCTACTTGTGTTGGTTTTCTACTTTTTAAAGGGGAAGTGTTTTTAAATGGGAAGTGATAATGAAGAAGTAACCAGATTTGAGGCATTGTTAGGTGTTGGTGTGGCAGCTGGTGTTTTTTTTTTTAATTTTGGTGATTTTGGTGTCTCTGTAATACCCCAGTTTCCTGGTCTATTAGCTCTTCTGCTCAGCAGATCTCCAGCTCATCAGTTTCCTGGCTCAGTAGATCTCCCATTCAGACATTTCTCAGCTTAGTAGTACCCCCGGTTTAGTAGATCCCAGCTTCGGGCTCAGCAGATGCTTTGTGAATTGGAACGTGTAACTGTTATAAAGTAGATGTTATCCCAATTTAGTTTCAAAAGTGTAAATACACTTCAAATGCTTTATAAGGAAGTGCTAAGCTCCAGCAAGATGCCTGAACAAAAACCTCTTCCTGAACCTCTGTTTCTAAACGCCCATTCCTGAGACTTTCCCCCCCGTCCAGTTTTTAAATGCGTTTGAATGCGACTTGCCCCTGAACAAAATTCTTGCTGCCTAC
This sequence comes from Lithobates clamitans, assembly GCA_037952925.1. Taxonomy (NCBI): domain Eukaryota; kingdom Metazoa; phylum Chordata; class Amphibia; order Anura; family Ranidae; genus Lithobates; species Lithobates clamitans. Next base: position 2,554,037 of record JBBGZY010000981.1, on the reverse strand, counting down.
CCCGACCTCTGACTGTTTTTTATGATCAGATTCTTTTTACCAGCTGTCAGCTATTGCCAGTCCAAGGGTTACATCCTGGGAGCAATGTGCAACAAAGCTCATCATTTATTGAGGTGGTTCCTGGTGAACATGGGGTGATTCCTTAAACTCTGCCCCATGGCCCTCTTTAGGGGCTACATTTTGCTGGTTGTTGGCTGTGAAAGAGGGAAAGTTTATTAATGTAACCCCAGCATACAACATTATGCTGGGGAATATTAATAAACAGGTTGTAGATTGGAAGTGGTTGAAAAGGGGAAGTACAGCCAAAGCTCATTTGGCTGTACTTCTCCTGTGGACTGAAGTCCGCTCTCTGCTGACAGCACAGGGTCAGTCCAGGCTCGGGCGTCATCACGACCATAGATTAGGGATCCGCCCAGATATCTGGACCGGAACCTGGCTCAGCCTCTCAGTGAGCCGATTAGAGCCTGATCCGGCCGCTTCCACCCTCTCCACAGCCCAGCGCTCCAGTAAGCGAGGAGGGGCAGGGCAGAGAGCCTCTGACTGACAGTCACCAGCTCTCTGCTCATGAGCTGTGAGAACTGAGCAATTGGCGGTATTGGATCACTCGGTTCTTTGTGTTAGAGACACTGGGGGACAGATGCAGCATCGGAGCCATGCTGCATCCACCTAGGTAAGTATGATTCTAACCCCCCCCCCATACTTCGCTTTTAAACCACCTGAATAAGGCCCTGCATAACGTATCAAAACATGTTACTTGGCATCCCATTGTTTGCAAGGAGTCTGGCTCAAACATATATGTTGCAGCAAGTCATGGCTAATAGTTCAAGTGCACTTTTTCATCCATCAATGTACATCAAGGGGCCAATAAAAGTCAATTGGAGTACTTGAAACTGCTGGATACATGCATTGTTATGCCCTGTAAAGGCATGGTTGTAAATGCCTGATGGACTTGTGTCTTTTTTCAAAATGACAAACTATGTAACTATGGTTACTACTAGGGATGAGCTTCGAGTTCGAGTCAAACTCATGTTCGACTCGAACATTGGCTGTTCGCAAGTTCGCCGAACAGCGAACAATTTGGGGTGTTCACGGCAAATTCGAATGCAGAGGAACACCCTTTAAAAGTCTATGGGAGAAATCAAAAGTGCTAATTTTAAAGGCTTATATGCAAGTTATTGTCATAAAAAGTGTTTGGGGACCCTGGGTCCTGCCCCAGGGGACATGGATCAATGCAAAAAAAAGTTTTAAAAACCGAAGTTTTTTCAGGAGCAGTGATTTTAATAATGCTTAAAGTCAAATAATAAAAGTGTAATATCCCTTTAAATTTCGTAGCTGGGGAAGTCTATAGTATGCCTGTAAAGAGGCGCATGTTTCCTGTGTTTAGAACAGTCTGACAGCAAAATGACATTTCAAAGGAAAAAAAGTCATTTAAAACTAATCGCGGCTATTGCATTGCCGGTCTGACAATACACATAAAAGATCATTGAGAAAAACGGCATGGGAATTCCCCACAAGGGAACCCCGAACCAAATTTTAAAACAAAATGACGTGGGGGTCCCCCTAAATTCCATACCAGACCCTTCAGTTTTGGTATGGATATTAAGGGGAACCCCGGCCAAAATTAAAAAAAAAAATGACGTGAGGGTCCCCCTAAATTCCATACCAGGCCCTTCAGGTCTGGTATGGATATTAAGGGGAACCCCAGCCAAAATGAAAAAAAAAAAAATGATGTGGGGGTCCCCCTAAATTCCATACCAGATCCTTCAGGTCTGGTATGGATTTTAAGGGGAACCCCGCGCCAAAATTATAAAAAAAACGGTGTGGGGTCCCCCCAAAAATCCATACCAGACCCTTATCTGAGCACGCAACCTGGCAGGCCGCAGGAAAAGAGGGGGGACGAGAGAGCGCCCCCCCTCCTGAACCGTACCAGGCCACATGCCCTCAATATTGGGAGGGTGCTTTGAAGTAGCCCCCCAAAACACCTTGTCCCCATGTTGATGAGGACAAGGGCCTCATCCGCACAACCCTGGCTGGTGGTTGTGGGGGTCTGCGGGCGGGGGCCTTATCGGAATCTGGAAGCCCCCTTTAACAAGGGGACCCCCAGATCCTGGCCCCCCTGTGTGAAATGGTAAGGGGATACAAAAGTACCCCTACCATTTCACAAAAAGCTGTTAAAAATGACAAGAGACAGTTTTTGACAATTCCTTTATTTAAATGCTTCTTCTTTCTTCTTTCTTCTATCTTCCTTCATCTTCTTCTTCTGTTTCTTCTGGTTCTTCCTCCGGTGTTCTCGTCCAGCATCTCTTCTCCTCGGGCCGCTCCGCATCCATGATGGCATGGAGGGAGGCTCCCGCTCTTCTCGTCATCTTCTTCTCTTCTTCATCTTCTTCTCTTCTTCATCTTCTTCTCTGGGCCGCTCCGCATCCATGCTGGCATGGTGGGAGGCTCCCACTGTGTGACGCGTCTCCTCTTCTTATGGTTCCTAAATAACAGGTGGGCGGGGCCACCCGGTGACCACGCCCCCTCTGACGCACGGGACATGACGGGACTTCCCTGTGGCATTCCCCGTGACGTCACAGGGAAGTCCCGTCAAGTCACCGTGCGTCAGAGGGGGGTGGGGTCACCGGGTGGCCCCCCCCCGTTATTTAAGAACCGTCAGAAGAGGAGACGCGTCACACAGCGGGAGCCTCCCACCATGCCAGCATGGATGCGGAGCGGCCCGGAGAAGCAGATGAAGAAGAGAAGAAGATGAAGAGAAAAAGATGAAGAAGAGAAGAAGATGAAGAAGAGAAGAAGATGAAGAGAAGAGCAGGAGCCTCCCTCCATGCCATCATGGATGCGGAGCGGCCCGAGGAGAAGAGATGCTGGACGAGAACACCGGAGGAAGAACCAGAAGAACCAGAAGAAGATGAAGGAAGATAGAAGAAAGAAGAAGCATTTAAATAAAGGAATTGTCAAAAACTGTCTCTTGTCATTTTTAACATTTTTGACAGCTTTTTAGTGAAATGGTAGGCCTTACCATTTCACACAGGGGGGGGCCGGGATCTGGGGGTCCCCTTGTTAAAGGGGGCTTCCAGATTCCGAAAAGCCCCCCGCCCGCAGACCCCCACAACCACCGGCCAGGGTTGTGGGGATGAGGCCCTTGTCCTCATCAACATGGGGACAAGGTTTTTGGGGGGCTACCCAAAGCACCCTCCCAATGTTGAGGGCATGTGGCCTGGTACGGTTCAGGAGGGGGCGCTCTCTTGTCCCCCCCTCTTTTCCTGCGGCCTGCCAGGTTGCGTGCTCGGATAAGGGTCTGGTATGGATTTTTGGGGGGACCCCACGCCATTTTTTTAAAATTTTGGCGCGGGGTTCCCCTTAAAATCCATACCAGACCTGAAGGGTCTGATATGGAATTTAGGGGGACCCCCACGTTTTTTTTTTTTTTTTAATTTTGGTTCGGGGTTCCCCTGTGGGGAATTCCCATGCCGTTTTTATCAATGAACTTTTATGTGTATTGTCGGACCGGCAATGCAATAGCCGCGAGTAGTTTTAAATGACTTTTTTCCTTTGAAATGTCATTTTGCTGTCAGACTGTTCTAAACACGGGAAACATGCGCCCCTTTACAGGCATACTATAGACACCTCCCAGTTATGAAATTTAAAGGGATATTACACTTTTATTGTTTGACTTTAAGCATTATTAAAATCACTGCTCCTGAAAAAACAGCAGTTTTTAAAACTTTTATTTGCATTGATTCATGTCCCCTGGGGCAGGACCCAGGTCCCCAAACACTTTTTATGACAATAACTTGCATATAAGCCTTTAAAATTAGCACTTTTGATTATTCATATTCGAGTCCCATAGACTTTAACGGTGTTCACGTGTTCGAACGAACGTTTTTCCTGTTCGCATGTTCTTGTCGGAACCGAACAGGGGGGTGTTCGGCTCATCCCTAGTTACTACGATTGTCCCCAACAACACATCATGTGCTCTTGGCCTAGCTACATTTGGAAACTGGAAGGCTCTTCTCACACTCCCCTAGATGCTGAGCAAGTAATTTAAGAAAACATGTCTACATGCATGAAAATGCTTCTTAAAACACAAGAACCAGGCCAGCTCAGTAGATTGTTGTTAAAAAAGAGTGTCATTCTTTCCAAAATGCAAAAAATATATGCAAAATATAACTGTATACTAACATTTATAGGTAAAAACCAAGAATTGTTGATCCTGGGGGATCAGGAAGACATTTTTCTCCCCTGCTGGAGCAAATTGGATTACGCTTTATAGAGTTTTTTCCTTCCTCTGGATCAAATGTGGGTATAGAATTGTGCATATAGAGGTTTTCTATTTGTTTATTTTTTCTATTAGTTAAACCAGATAGACACGTCTCTTTTCAACCTAACTATGTAACATAAAAAATGCATGAAAACAGAAGTGAATAGGGTGAAGCCTAAAAGGTGACCATTGTAAACATTCCTGGCAGTGTTCTACTTTGTCCCAACCCTGTCATTGTCACTTTGGCTAAACAGCTTGATCTGCAAATAAATATGGACAAAGGTCGAGAAAAATATAAAGTAAGGCACATGGAAAAAAAAAAACCATATAAAGAGTAACTCCACTATTGTTGAGAAAAAACATTCCCCTCTGGGTGTTTAACCGCTTCAGCCCTGGAAGATTTTACCCCCTTCCTGACCAGAGCACTTTTTACAATTTGGCACTGAGCCGCTTTAACTGACAATTGCACGGTCGTTCAACGCTGTACCCAAACTAAATTTGCGTCATTTTTTCCCACAAGTAGAGCTTTCTTTTGGTGGTATTTGATCACCTCTGCAGTCTTAATTTTTTGCGCTATAAACAAAAAAAGAGCATCGATTTTGAAAAAAAAAAAAACAATATTTTTTACTTTTTGCTATAAAAAAAATATCCCCCAAATTAAAAAAAAAAAAAAATTTCTTCATCAGTTTAGGCCAATATATTCTTCTACATATTTTTGGTAAAAAAAAAATCACAATAAGCGTATATAGATTGGTTTGCTCAAAAGTTATCACGTCTACAAACTATGGGAAAGATTTCTACTATTTTTAAGGCATTTTTTTTTTTTAAACTAGTAATGGCGGTGATCTGTGATTTTTAGTGGTATTGCCACATTGCGACGGACAGATTGGATACTTTTGACACATTTGTGAGACCATTGACATTTATACAGCGATCAGTGCCATAAAAATTACTGATTAGTGTGTAAATGACACTGGTAGGGAAGGGGTTAACACTAGGGGGCAATCAATAGGTTAATTCTGTGTTCCCTCAGCTTTTTCTAACTGTATGGGGATAGGACTGAGTAGGAAAGGAAACATTTTGCTGTTCCTACATAGTAGGAACAAACGACATGTCTCCTCTCCTCTGACAGCACAGGGATTTGTGTGTTTACAAATGGTAAATCCCTGTGCTGGTGCTCGTGCACGCGATTGGGTGCGCACCCTCTGTCGGCTCTTAAAGGAACCCCGTACTTGTACAGGGTTTTGAACAGGGGAGCCATTCTGCCCCCATATATAGACGTGAGCTGGTCGAGAACCGGTTAATGTACATTGAAAGGATTATAACAAACTTTTTTGCAGAGTCCCACCCTTTGTTATTCTGAAGAAATCCCTGTGTGTTTGTCTGTGTCCATGTGGTAAGTGAATCTAATAGGAGTAGTTTCATAATTATTAATCAGCTGCTACACCTGTAGGGCTCTAATGAGGAAAACTACAGGGTCTACATCCCTTTAGATGTAATTTCCTACTGGGAGTATCTCACCAAAAATTACATTTTTGTTTCAGGGGATGCCTGAAATCTGACTTGTATCTTAGTGCAGACTTCTGGGAAAATCAGTGAGCCAATCACACAAGCAGGAAATTATGTTTCTGGGGGGGGGTTCTGTACACATTCTGCCATATTGCATTGCATTTACAGAAAATTACAGTGATGTAATGACCTATGTAGCAATTAAATACGCTATATTATTATTTTTTTTTATTTGCTATTTTTTTCCCCACAAAAGTGGAATTACCCTTTAAAGCAGCACTAAACCCCCATATTCCTTTCAGCCAAAGAAGCTGTCATCTTATCCTCTCTTTGATCTGCAACTGCCATGGTGACACCAGCCATTTGATAGTTTGGCAGTTTGGTTGGGAGCACAAGCAACTGTGAGCGTTATCATTCACGGCATGCCTTAAATGTAGCTGTTTTTTGAAATCGTTAAATCGGATTTAGTTCCGCTTTAATATACTAAATACTATCATTACACATATTAATTGCATACAGTAAGTAATAAGAATATTTGTTTCATTTTTAACTTTGTACTCCAGAAATACAGATTATTGTTAGAACACTCTTCACACACGCTTCAGTCTTTGACAGGTACCCAGCTCCCACTTCCACTCTCGCCGCCTAGGCGGCCCCTCCCTCCCTGTAATCTTCTGGGACATGTCACAGGTCCCAGAAGATTCAGGAGGCATAGCGCAACTTGCACATTTGCAGTGCGCACCCGGCTGTGAAGCTGTCAGAACCGGGTGCCCACAGTAGGGATGCTGGCACCGGGGAGAGGCGGCGGAGGGAACCGAGGCTTCGGGTGGTCGCATTGCTGGACCATGGGACAGGTGAGTGTGTGTTTCTTAAAAGTCAGCAGCTACATTTTTTGTAGCTGCTGACTTTTAATAAAAACACAGAAACGTCTGGAACTCAGCTTTAAGCCCAACATATGGTGTAATCAAAACTCGTAAACTCCAATTTGGAATACACAGTAAGCACATTCAATTGGCTGTATGCAGGTTTCGGCTATGGCTACACAAGCAGTTAAAGTATGAAACAGCATTTTTTTTAGTTAGGACAGAGTGGGGAAGGATTAAACCAGGGGTCGGCAACTTACGGCCCGCCGCCGCTAAATATCTGGCCCATTAGTGCACGTGATGAATTTGTGCACCCGGCTCGCAGACATTTTAACCCCTTCACGCCAACCGTAGGCAAATGGCTTGAGGGGGTTGTACCGGGGTGATGCCTGCAGCTGCAGGCATTATCCGGCACTGTTTTTTAGACCAGGCAGTTTCTTGTTATCCCAAGCAGCCGGAGGGGATGTCCCCCCCTCCCAGGCCCGAGCCGGCTAGCCAGGGACCTGCACAAAGCTGGAATCGGCTTCGATCAGGTCTTGGATCTAGTAAGAGAAGACAGAGTTTACAGAAGACTTAAAGGTGCCAAATTTAAAAAAAAATTAATTATTCAAAACAAATTATCAAACAACAAATTTTTGAATGCTTTTAAGTGCAAAGGAGGGATCCCTCCATAAAGGGTATGTGTCACTGCCTATTACTGTCACAAGGGATGTTTACATTCCTTCTGACAGCAATAAAAGTGATCAGAATTTTTTCAAAGGTAAAGTGTAAATAAAAAAAAAAAAAATTATAATTAAAAAAATGTAAAGTGCCCCATCCCTCCGTGCCTACAAAGCTGGGGGGGGGGGGGCTGTGTAATATGCAGGGGGGGCTGGGTAGGGGGGCTGTGTGATGTGCAGAGGGGCTGTGTAATATGCAGGGGGGCTGTGTAATGTAAAGGGGTCCAGAGGTACGGTGGCTGTGTAATATAAAGGGGCCCAGAGGTGCGGGGGCTGTGTAATGTAACGGGGGCCAGAAGTGCGGGGGCTGTGTAATGTTATCTTTATTTATTACCAGGTAAATGCGGCCCTCCATGCATTCACATAAATTGAATCCAGCCCTTAAGTGAAAAAAGGTTGCTGACCCCTGGATTAGACCTTCTGTCAGGTTTTTACTGCTGTCTGTGCTGGGGAGATTCACCTTTTATATTTGTCCTGGTGACCACTGTCACAGACAGAGAAAGTGATGGTAAATCCAACATTATAGTGTTGTCACCAGAGCAAGAGTTTAGGGAAAAAATTCTCCAACTGGGACACCAAAATCTAAGAGATATACAGTGCATCCAGAAAGTATTCACAGCGCTTAATTTTTTCCACATTTTGTTATATTACAGCCTTATTCCAAAATGGATTCAATTCATCGTTTTCCTCAAAATTCTCCAAACAATACCCCATATTGACAATGTCAAAGAAGTTTGTTTGAAATCTTTGTAAATTTATTAAAAATAAAAAATGAAAAAAATCACATGTGTATAAGTATTCACAGCCTTTGCCATGACACTCAAAATTGAGCTCAGGTGCATCCTGTTTCCACTGATCATTCTTGAGATGTTTCTACAACTTGATTGGAGTCCACCGGTGGTAAATTCAGTTGATTGGACATGATTTGGAAAGGCACACACCTATCTGTATAAGGTCCCACAGTTAACAGTGCATGTCAGAGCACAAATTAAGCCATGAAGTCCAAGGAATTGTCTGTAGACCTCCGAGAGAGGATTGTATTGAGGCACAGATCTGGGGAAGGGTACAGAAACATTTCTGCAGCATTGAAGTCCCAGTGGCTACAATGGCTTCCATCATCCGTAAATGGAAGAAGTTTGGAACCACCAGGAATTTCCTAAAGCGGGCCGCCTGGCCAAACTGAGAGATCGGGGCAGAAGAGCCATCGTCAGGGAGGTGACCAAGAACCCAATGGTCACTCTGACAGAGCTCTAACATTTCTCTGTGGAGCGAGGAGAACCTTCCAGAAGAACAACCATCTCTGCAGCACTCCACCAATCAGACCTGTATGTAAATGGCCGCTTGGAGATTGCCAAAAGACACCTGAAGGACTCTCAGATCGTGAGAAAAAAAATTCTCTGGTCTGATGAAACAAAGATTGAACTCTTTGGCCTAAATGGCAAGCGTCATGTCTGGAGGAAACCAGGCACTCCTCATCACCTGGCCAATACCATCTCTACAGTGAAGCATGGTGGTGGCAGCATCATGCTGTGGGGATGTTTTTCAGCAACAGGAACTGGGAGACTAGTCAGGATTGAGAGAAAGATGAATGCAGCAATGTACAGAGACATCCTTGATGAAAACCTGCTCCAAAGCGCTCTGGACCTCCGACTGGAGGCGCAGGTTCGTCTTCGTCAACGACCCTAAGCACACAGCCAAGATAACAAAGGAGTGACTATGGGACAAATCTGTAAATGTCCTTGAGTGACCCAGCCAGAGCCCAGACTTGAACCCGATTGAACTGGAGAGATCTGAGAATGGTGGAGCACCGATGCTCCCCATCCAACCTGATGGAGCTTGAGAGGTCCTGCAAAGGAGAATGAGAGAAATTGCCCAAAAATAGGTGTGCCAAGTTTGTAGCATCAAACTCAAGAAGACCTGAGGCTGTAATTGCTGACAAAGGTGTTTCAACAAAGTATTGAGCAAAGGCTGTGAATACTTATGTGCTTGTGTTTTGGGTTTTTTTTGGTTTTTCATTTTTAATACATTTGCAAAGATTTCAAACAAACTTCTTTCACGTTGTCATTATGGGGTATTTTTTGTAGAATTTTAAGGAAAATAATGAATTGAATCCATTTTGGAATAATAAGGCTGTAAGATAACAAAATGTGGAAAAAGTGAAGCGCTGTGAATACTTTTCGGATGCACTGTACCTGCTTGATGACATTTATGTCATTGCCACACATTGATTTCAAATTAGGTCACTGCCAACAAGCAGTTAAAGTGACACTAAGCTCACATTTTTATAATAAAATAAAAAAAGTGCAACATGTTTGAAGGTAAAATATACTTTATATACTATATATATATATATATACTCTTCCTTTTGTTTCATCTCTTAAATGCAAGCTTTTTCTACTAGTCTCAGACTTCCTGTACTATGCTATGTTCGTTCTCCTTGCCTCCCCCTGTGTGAACATAGCCACCCTTTCCTTCTTGCCCCTGAGATGGACTACATATTTTTGTGCAGACATATTCAGCTCTATGGAAACTGTGGTGTGGTGAAATAACTGTACTGCTCACTCTGCACTGGTAGTGGTGAGGTGCATCAATGGAGGATAGGGAGGGTGCACAGGACAAAAATGAAGCCTGAAAACAACGGTAAGATATTTTTAAACAACAAAAAGAAAAGCCATGGTATACTTTAGATTTTAAAACAATTGATGTAAAAAATTATTAAGTTTAGTGTCACATTAATCCTCTCAGTAGCAATGAGATTTTATTGCCCATATAGCCATATAGCTCTGGTCTGCTACTTACTGGTCACCTCTTGCAGAACTACACCATACTGTATAAAGTATCTTCAGCATCTGACACACCTTTAGTTACGGTATGTCCTATACATGTGCACACCAATGCATACTGTGGTTACACCTGCCAACTGCCTATATATAGGTGGAACCACAATGCACAGTGGAGGACTTAGGCAAACTCTGAAGCATGTTACATGTTTAAGATAGGGTTGATTCACTAAAGGTAAAAACACTGTGCACTTTGCAAGTGCAGTTGCTCCAGATCTTAGTAAATGAGCTAAAGCTTCACTTTGCAAAGAATAGCCAATCACATGCAAGGAAAAAAAAAAGCATTTTTGCTTGCACATGATTGGATGATGGAAGTCAGCAGAGCTTTCCCTCATTTACTAAGCTCTGGAACAATTGCACTTACAGAGTGCAACTGCACTTTGCAAAATGGACAGTGTATTTGCCTTTAGTAAATCAACCCCTTTGCCTGATGTAGCTTAGGCAACATGGATGCAGGAGAGGTAAGTATTTATTTTGCAGATTTTTTTACAATTTTATTTGATTTTTTATGAAATTAGCTTCAGCCGCTAATGTAGGCCTAGGTTTAAGCTGGCCATATGCCATTAGAATTCTGGTCGAAAGTCTTTGTTTTCAGAATATTCATTTTATTTTTGCATAGCTGTTTTTAATGTAGGTACAAGAAAATTTGAAGGAGCAGTCTGAAACTATGAATGTAGTTTTCATTCTGGAAAATTTGGACCTAATGTAGTGAAACATGTTTAATATATCTGAGATTCTATTCAAATAGCAGATCTGGATGCAATTTTAGGAGCTTTCAAGGAAAATTTGTTGACTCAATGATGGTGAGAGAATGCTGGGATGAACGATCTTTCAGAATTTCCATCCAAACGTTTGAACAAGATCCTACTGCTCTATGGCCAGTTTTGGTGCCAGAGTGCAAAGAATGTAATGCAAATTCCAAGCACAGAGCTTGTTCTCTCTGGCTTGCACCTTCTAATTTGCAGTCAATAGTGGTATGGATCAAGATAACCTACCTATATCAGTTTTGATCAGTTCACGGTATCAGTTGGATTTGGTGTTAGGTTGTGTTGAGCCTTTTATACCCTACATTTCCAAGCTCTGGTCTAAATTTGCGCAAAAGCACATCCCAGGCTTCAGAGCTCTCCAAGAAAACATGCAAGCACATGGAGCTTTAGTTGTAAATCCATTTTTTATTGTTTAGATTTGTAGTTTTCAGTTTGAAAGATGAAATTTCAGGCTTTTTTTAACCTTTTTTGTCCCAGGAATCTTTTCAGGAGCAGGGATAGTCTCAAGCTTTCATAAGTCAGCTCAAGCATCCACACAGATATCTTATTATCAGTATAAAAATTCTCCGCTTTCGTTTTACTGTCACCTGCTCTTTTGTGTTTTTTTTTGTTTTTTTTGTGCAATACTTTTTGTAATCCTCGTAACATCTGGTCGTCTAGCAGGTTTGGGTAATCCTATTTCTAAACTTGCCACTTTATCTGTGAGAGACTATCCTCCCCTATTTGATTTATTGAATAAACCCACTGATCTCTTTGAAGCTCAGTGCGTTTACGCAAGGGGCAGAGTTTTGATGTCTGGAGCAAAGAAAAGAGGAAATGGGTTATGCTTATGGCAGCCAATCATATTCCTTCTTTTTCATATGAAAGTAGAAAATGCATTAGTTGCTTTGGTAATAAATTATTAAGTTCCATCTTATAGTAGGTTGGGCATTAGTTATTTTAAAATGTAAGTTTACTCCTAAACCTTTGCTATGGGCAACAACATTTTTTCCTTTGAGGTTAAAAAATAAGCCCCAGCATTTCTGGGGTAAGAAATAAACCCCGGCTTACAGTTAGAAATAAACCCTAGCATCCCTGGGGTAAGAAAAAAGCCCCAACCTATGGTCACATACCCTGCTGGGAATTGTAGTACCTAGCACTGCTGCTGAGGAATAGCAGCTCTTCAAAGTGGAAACCCTAACTGCACTCCATTTTATTATGTTGGTAACCTACCCAACACTCCTTAATAACAAAGCAGTAGTGTGAAGTAATTCATAGCAAACACCCAGAACATACCCCCTGCAGTGTTTCTATACATTTGACATTTTTTAGACTATTTGCTATTTTTTATGATCTGAATGACAGCATGCAAAAAGAACGATTACATATTTTTTAATGATTTTATGTTATTTTAGGGTGATTGGTTGTTGTTTTTGATCATTCTTGCACCAAATACTATCAAATATCGTTTGGCTTGTAATTTAGCAGTATTCTGAACAGTTATCAGTATTAATAACGTTTGTAGAAAATTATCATCTGCTAAGAATTACTTTTAACAAAAAGAAAAAGGAATTGAACTTCTATGTCCCATTTGACTCATTCTTCGAAGTTGATTTTGAACATTATAATTGTCATTGTTGTCCATTGTATCTTTTACAAAAACACCATCCTCATTATGGCTATCCTTATAATGACCAAATTCATGGCAATTCTCAAATAATTGTATCCACTGTCTACAGGCTTTTGATCACCAATTAAAATAATTGAAACTGTTGATGGTATGTTGTCTTTATATCTCTGATCATTTGGTGAAAGTTAGTTAAAATGGTTTTAAATTGTGCTATATGCACATTCGACTTGCCTTATGTGGCATACTGTACATCTACCCAATAATTACAATTAGTTGGTTAGCTATTCATCCCTAAATGAGCCCCCCAAGCTCCAGATCCTGCTAGGATTTTTATCTAACACTATGGGTAGTGCACATGAGTTGGTTTGATGTTCTCCTGAGGAATGAGTCATAAGTGCTCCAAATTTGAAGCATCACTGTTAAGGCTCAAACATAGGGATGTAAGACTTTTACTTTAAAAATAATAACACAAGCCTTCTTTGAGCTTTGTCCAAGCTCAAACAACATAAATCGATGCCCTTATGTATAAGCCCTCAGAGTTGGTCTAAATAGAGAGCTAATCAAGATTTCTTTTGGTCATTAAGGTAAATTAGACTTTTAAAACCCTGTTGTTTTTTTAAGTAGTGTTGAAGAAGAAAGGCCAATATCATGCATTTCCGATCTCAGGTTGACCTGGCATGAATCAGATGGCAGAGTATCACCTGGTGATGTCTCTGCTTAGTGCAATTTGACAACTGCAGGCCACATCTCATTCTTTAAATATAGGTTCATTACATCAGTACACAACATGAGACAACATCATCAAATGACAAGATTCTTTAGTACATTTTAGAGCATTCTCTGTGTGGAGCTGCTTACCCCAGGAACAAAGCTTTGTGGCCTTAAAAATTTGTGTTGCTTCCCCAATAAGATCACCCTGCAGATCCAGGTGTCAGCAAGCACTAAGGATCTGGACTAAATCTTGATCTGTGAAATTCTGACTACTAATTTCTAATTTACATTGGGTTACTAAACATTGCTAATCTTAGAAAATGTAGTTACATTTATCAAAATGTCTAAATAACCTGTCTGTGTTGTCCTTAATACCGTGATAGGCATATTTGGAGGCAACACAGACAATTCTTCTTTCAGACCCTTTGATTACAAGAGACTGTTGATGACATTCAGTAACCCATGGCTTAATGGAAGTCGTTCCCACAATCAGCACGCATCAGAGGTGATATATAACTCCTAGCAACCAATCAGAAATAAGCTTTCATTACCCTGCCAACCTAAGCTTGTAGAAAGCTGGCATCTGAATCCAAAGATCTTATGGGAGTTGGATCTTGTCTAAATTTACACCTTTGTTCAACTAAATTTGGCTATGGGATATTTCATTGTTGATGCGCCCTTTTTAATTATAGAAGGTTGGGAGGTATGTGTTTGCTATGGGTTACTGCATATCATTGTTCTGTATAAAATGATATACATATAGAGTAAATCCAAATAACTGTTTACACCCAACCCCCCCCCCCCCCCCCCCGCCCTCCTGTCATACCTTATTTGTCTTCTTTCGCTGAGATTTAGTGCAATTTCCCATCGCTCGTCTCTGAGCTGGTTGGTTGCATTGCCTGCTCTAGGTGTTCAGACTGTGTTTCAAGCCATGAATGCATGTATATAGTGTAAAAAAGTTGCCTCTAAGGAGTACAGAAATGCCTGTTGATGTATTGTGGTACAGATGCTTCTGAGTGTGATGATATATGTATGTGGATGTATCAGGCTGTGTATTTCTAGCTCTCTGCTGAGTTATGGAGGGGGGGGGGATTTGCTAGGGATTAAAGATTTCAATGAGAGCACAAGCCCTGCGAGAGGACAGTTGGATAGAGTGAAAGAGAGGGATACTAAGATGGAATCACATAAAAGAAAGTGGGAACACTTTATAACACATGCAAGGACAAAGGGAGGTTGGTAAAAATTTAGGCTTGGTATATGGCAAAAATAAATTTGCAGGAACTCACATCCAGTGATTTATATTTCACTCATCTGAACACAGAAAATAAAAATGTGACCGCTTGCTGTGTGCCGCTTTACTTTATGCATTTCTTTCTACTTGCAGTGTCCTAATGGATAAGCCTCAAATACTGAGTGTACAAGGCCAGGGATATTAAAGACTAAATATAGAGAAATGCAAAAATTTTCAATCGGTCAGATCAGGCCTCCCTTTCTTGTACATTACAAAGAAATACAAGAGCCTAAATAAAGCAAAGATTGTACAGAAACATTATCAAAGTATTCAATAATACAAAATTTAGAATTTACAGTGTACATTGAAACTTTTTTTCAATCAACTAATCAGAGATTTCCAATCTGTATATGGCTACTATTGATATACTGTGTAACCAAACAGTTTTTAATTTTTTTCCTATACCAAAAGTGTCAGTATAATATCTATTGTAGCGCTATTAATTTCCTGACATAAAAAGAAAAAAAAATCCTCATGCATTTCTTAATAACCTTGTTTTTTGTTTCGTCCTCAATGACCGTAAGAAGACATAATAAAGGATTACATATTATATATAACTTGAAGGTCAAAATTGTCAGCTATGGACCTAGTTAATTGCGACCTAACTCCCACACCATATATATATATATATATATAAAGGTCCTCTCAGTTTTTTTTTTATGTAGTGGTATGCATCAGATACACTATATTGTCAAAGTATTGGGATGCGTGCCTTTACACACACATGAACATTAATGGCATTCCAGTCTTAGTCTGTAAGATTCAATGTTGAGTTGGCACACCCCTTGCAGCTATAACAGCTTCAACTCTTCTAGAAAGGCTGTCCACAAGGTTTAGGAGTGTGTCTATGGGAATTTTTGACCATTCTTCCAGAAGCACATTTGTGAGGTCAGGCACTGATGTTGGACAGCATAAAAAGAAATAACTCCTGTGCACAAGTGGATGGCCAGACAGATGATACAACGACACAGGCCTTGCTGCCCTCAAGGATGGGGAATCCTAATAAAAACGAGATAAAAAGAAAAGAGGGGCGCACCAGCCATGTGCATTATCTTTTTGTAAAAGTATTTATTAAATAAAATAGTAAAGGAAATTACTCACAACTCAGACTGCTGAGCTCTGATGAAGAAGGGATGTTCCCTTCGAAATGCGTCAGTGGTAGTGACGCTTGTGTGCTCCACGATCATTGGAAGGTTTTGCTCATCATAGAACCGCTTGCTGCTAGTCAGTGCAGTCTTCACATTGCACCTTGTTCCACTATCGTTTGTGAGTAATTTCCTTTACTATTTTATTTAATAAATACTTTTACAAAAAGATAATGCACATGGCTGGTGCGCCCCACTGATGTTGGACAATAAGGCCTGGCTTGCAGTCTCTGGTCTAATTCATCCTAAAGGTGTTATATCGGGTTGAGGTCAGGACTGTGCAGGCCAGTCAAGTTTCTCCACCCCAAACTCGCTCATCCATGTATTTATGGACCTTGCTTTGTGCACTGGTGCGCAATCATGTTGGAACAGGAAGGGTCCATCCCCAAATTGTTCCCACAAAGTTGGGAGCATGAAATTTTCCAAAATGTCTTGGTACGATGACGCCTTAAAAGTTCCCTTCACTGGAACTAAGGGGCCAAGCCCAACCCCTGAAAAAACAACCCCACACCATAATCCCCCTCCACTAAATAATTTGCCAGAACCGATGTAGTCCTGTACCAGCGCGTGATCATTTTGTAGGTGGTTTCTTGATACTTACTACTTTTCTGCGCAAAGAAAAGTATGCATTCCTTCTGTGATTCAGTGAAAGTGACACGCAGATCCAAGATGGCTCCAAAACGGCATGTAAGTCTAATAGATCTTTATAAGAAGTAGAGAGGGACCCCTGGATCGGACCCTCACTCAAGCAGAGCTCCTCAAAAGAGTGGAGCTTCTGAGAGAAGAGTGCAGGTTTAAGCAAGGATCCTATAAAATGTGAGAGCTGGATAGCTCTTCACTGATTGCAAGTGGAGTCCAAGTAGTCAATATATTTTTAATAGGAACCTAGCCTAGAGGCTTAAAAAAAAGGAAGGCCAGCTCTTAGTTCTTTTCACAGTTTTACTTAACCTGAAACACAACTGTCCATTAAGTCCACTCCACATGGGGCAGGCTCTGCCAGGAGTCCACCTGCTCATAGGGGAATCTGTCCGCTGATCCCTGCTTAGCAGGCAGATGGCTTGCCCGTGTTCGCTTTGCTTATGTAGAACAGGCACAGCCCGCTCTCCTCTATGGGTGGTCGGATATAAACAGACCGCCTGTCTGTTTACACCCAATGACCATCTGATCCAAAAGACAAACAGGGAACAGATCCCCATCTATCTGTTCTTAGCGGATAGGATTGGAACAAATGTTGGCAGCTGTAAACGGACACATGTCCATTTACCCCCCCCCCCGGCATTCCATAGAGGACAATGGAGGGTCCAGTCGGGTCTGCCTAAAAAACTGACAGGTGGACACAATCAGTCCGCTGTGTGAAAGAGTCTTAAGTAGGCTGCCTCATGAAATGCTTGCTTTGTCACCTTGCTGCCCAGTTTTTGCAACAAAAACCTCCTTGCCAAGTTCTCTTTTTACGGTAAGGCACTGTTCCATCTTATGGGTTGTTTTCACCTTTTTCATTCTCTGTTGCATCTCAGTGTTGCTGATCCCCTGAAGCCTCTTTGCACTCCGTGGCATTTCTCAATTCAGGTTTCCTGGTGCATGATGTATATTAGAACGGCTACTTGTACTCTCCAGATGCCAGCGTGCGCCCACCCCCCTTTGAAACTATGATGCACAAAGCTTGCACATCTGAATGGTGGCTGAACCAACACAGTGTATAGAATTTTTTTTCAGTGTGACCCGTGATAATTTTAAAATAACATATGTTAAAACATACTGTATATATAGTGCTATTTTTTTTCACAATTAGCCGAGTTTATTTTTACACAAAAAGCACATGGCAAAGATATTTTCAAAGAAAACAAAGTCATTTTTTTTTCAATTTTGTATAAGCAATTTAAAAAGTAATGCCTTTTTATTATTTTATTACAATCCTATAATAAACATTTGCACTACAAAAAGAAAAAAAAATGCAAAAATGAACAAATACATTTAGAAAATAATTTTTGTATGACAATAAAAATAAAAAAAATAAAAAACAATACCCGCCAGCAATGCCAATTTTTTTTTTAATGATCTATATGCAACACACGTTTATGCACATGTATGCTCAGACCCATTAAAAGCGATGGGCTGCATTGAGATCAGGAAAATCTGTCTGAAAAAATGCCTTAATGCCTAAAAACTAGGCGTTTTTAGGTGTATGTGTGCAAGAGGCCTAAAAATTGAATTAGGGCTAATA
The DNA here is from genome assembly GCA_037952925.1 of Lithobates clamitans. NCBI lineage: Eukaryota > Metazoa > Chordata > Amphibia > Anura > Ranidae > Lithobates > Lithobates clamitans. Next base: position 2,536,101 of record JBBGZY010000981.1, on the reverse strand, counting down.
AAGTGTGACAAATGGTTAAAGACCCAAAAACAAGAATACAATATATTGCAGCTTACCAGTCCTTTTGATTTGGTGGCTGCATTAATTTGCAATGTTTAAAGCTTTCTTGGCTTGAGGTGACAATGCTCACTCATTCTTCTGTATCAGGACAGCACAAACAAAAAACCCTGCCCCTCTATTCTCTCCATAATATAGAGGGACATGGGTCTGTAGTAGTCAGAGATAGCTGAGAGCAATATAATAAATACCGGTCAGCACAGGCAGAGAACAAGAAGTTATCAGCATACAACCTTTCTGGCAAGATTTCAGTAGTTTATTTAACAGACCAAAATAACAGAAATTTAAAGTTAGGTTAGGTTAAAACAGAATGACTTATTAAAAAAAAAGGTAAGTTATTTTTATCAATGTTATTGTAAAAAAAATTGAAAACCATTTATCGCTTTCCTTCCACTTCACAATTGTGTGCCACTTTGTGTTGGTCTATCAAAAAAAATCCCAATAAAATACATTTACGTTTTTGGTTGTAACATGACAAAATGTGGAAAATTGCAAGGGGTATGAATACTTTTTCAAGGCACTGTATACCGCGACAGGGCAGCCCTTCAGTGCGAAATCACGTACCTGTACGTGATTTTGTTTCCTGGGTCTAGGGAGTGCGCCGCCGGTCGCCAATCTCCCGCTTTGATTGGACACAGCGGGAGCCAATCAGCGGGTCCGGCAGTACCTGCCGATCGTTCCCAAGGCAGACAGAACGGAGGTCTGCCTATGTAAACAAGGCAGATTGCCATTCTGTGACAGGAAAAGACAGAGATTTTGTGCTTCTGCTAAACAGGAACACAGATCTCTGTCTTCTTACAGTACAAGAACCCCCCCCCCCCCCACAGTTAGAAAGCACTCCCGGGGAACACATTTAACCCTTTGATTTCCCCTGATGCTAACCCCTTTCCTGCCGGTGTCATTAGTACAGTTACAGTGTGTATTATTTAGTACTGATCACTGCATTAGTGTCACTGGACCCAAAAAAGTGTCAAAAGTGTTACTCAGTGTCTGATTTTTCTGCCGCAATGTCGCAGTCCCCATTATAAGTCGCTAATCGCCGCCATTACTAGTAAAAAAAATAAATAAATAAAAATTCCATGAAAATATTCCATAGTTTGTAGATGCTATAACTTTTGCGCAAACCAATCAATATATGCTTATTAGGATTTTTTTTTACCAAAAATAAGTAGCAGAATACATATTGGCCTAAATTGAAGAAGAAATTAGATTTTTTACATTATTTTATTGGATGTGTTTTATAGCAGTATAGTTTTTTTCAAAATTGTCTTTTTGTTTATAGTGCAAAAAATAAAAAACGCAGATTTTAATTGATATATAATAAAATTGATCAAATGCCACCAAAAGAAATCTGTATTTGTGGGAAAAAAAGGACATCAATTTTATTTGTGTACAGCGTTGCATGACCACGCAATTGTCAGTTAAAGTAATGGAAAAAATGGCCTGGTCATGAAGGGAGGGGGTAAACATGAAAGGCGAAACATTTGTGTATACATGTAAAAAATATTATATATTATAATGATTTTACCTTTTTTCCCCTTCTTTATAATTGATCACATACTGTCTGTTCTCAGCTGCATAAGGAGCTTAGAGATCTAGGGGTGGAGAAACGGCAGTACATTGATCTTCCCAGTAAATGGCTGTGTGGGGGGTGTTGGGACAAGTCTGATCAGGACAAGGCTGATTGGTGGTAAGTAGTGGTGCTATTGTCCCCCCCCCTACCCTGTACTGGTGCTTAGTAGCAGTGGTATTTAACCGCCCCACCCACATTGGTGGTCAGTGCCAGTATTTTTGTGAACTCTCCACAATGGTGTTTGTTGCTTAACCCCTTGACAACAGACTCACGCCGATATACGTCGGCAGAATGGCACGTACAGGCATATTAACGTACCTGTACGTTGCCCTTTAAGACGCGGCATTGTGGGCGCACGTACACCGCAAGCTCCGTGAGTGTGATCGCGGGTCCCACGGACTCAATATCCACAGGGATACCCGCGATCGTCTCACGGAGAGGAAGAACGGGGAAATGCTGATGTAAACACGCATTTCCCCATTCTTCCTAGTGACAGGACACTGATCACAGCTCCCTGTGATCGGGAGCGGTGATCAGTGTTGTGAAACACGTAGCCCACCCCCCCACAGTTAGAACACATCCCTAGGACACACTTAAACCCTGCAGCGCCCCCTACTGGTTAACCCCTTCACTGCCAGTCACATTTACACAGTAATCAATGCTTTTTTAATTGCACTGATCACTGTATAAATGTGAATGGTCCCAATCAAAGCAGATCACCGCCATTACTAGTAAAAAAAAAATTATTAATAAAAATGCCATAAAACTATCCCCTATTTTGTAGACGCTATAACTTTTGTGCAAACCAATCAAACACTTATTGCAATTTTTTTTACCAAAAATATGTAGAAGAATATGTATCGGCCTAAACTGAGGAAAAAAATGTTTTTATATATTTTTTGGGGATATTTATTATAGCAAAAAGTAAAAAATATTGCGTTTTTTACAAAATTGTCGCTCTTTTTTTGTTTATAGCGCAAAAAATAAAAACCGCAGAGGTGACCAAATACCACCAAAAGAAAGCTCTATTTGTGGGGAAAAAATGATGTCAATTTTGGGGAGCTACGTTGCACGACCGCGCAATTGTCAGTTAAAGCAACACAGTGCCGAATCGCAAAAAGTGCAATGGTCTTTGGCCAGCCAAATGGTCCAGGGCTGAAGTGGCTATTTACCTGATAACTGACTTCTGTGCCGCCCTCTCTCCCAAATGAGGCCTGAATATGTTTGTACTGTTGGGCAGAGATCACTCCGCCTGACAGTACTGTCTCTATTTTAGTGCCCTAGAACCACACTGCAGCTTTGTAGAGTTCCAACAGGGGGAGGACCCTGCCCAGGACATGGGGGCTGCATGCTGGGCACCAATGCTCTATTAATTGCAGATTGAAATATTGTATAAGTGTTTGTTACAATTATTATTACATTTACACTTTTGGAGAAAAAAGGTGTCATTTACAGCTAAAACAGCTGCTGCGAGCAGCTATGACACAAAGATAGAACTCCACATTTTTTTTCCAAGCGATTTACAAATGAAGGCTACAATAGTAACTTTTGCTCATAAATAAATGCAGAGAGGTGCCAAGCTGCCACTCTGACAGCTAAAACTCTCAGAATATTCAGGATGAGCAGGACAAATCCCAGTGTAATCATCATAGATTTGCTGTCCATTTTATGGCCATTCTGTACTCTGTTAATTAGCAGCAGTGCCATAGCTTCTAATACAGAGGGTGGCTATCTCATTGAAAGCTGCCCTACTGATTATACAGGAAGATCCATAGAAGACTGGTGGAAGAGACTCCTACCACAGCTGTGCCCCTTTCTCCCCCTCTGCAGCATGGTGCCCGAAGTGGGCGCTTCTTATGCCTCTGCCTTATCCTGGTCTTGACAAGACCGTAGCACAAATGTGAGATACATTGTCACCCTACATCAAAAAGTCCTTGAATAATGACCTTCATTATGAGATCATCCTGAATTATTTCTAAGAAAACTGCAGATTTTAAACTATTGAAGGTGACTTTGAAGGAACTTATGTGAGATTTCCATTTTTGACTTAAAATAAACTTTAATAAAAATGTGAACACTATATTAGTTTCTGAAGGAATGATTAGGGTGTAAATAGTCAGAAAAGCCCGCAGCAAAAGAAAAAAAGAATAAATAAGCGGAGGGCTACACGAAGTGGGACCTTGTAGGCTGGGCCAGTGAGGGTTAAATTATTTCCTGAAGTTAACTTGAGCTCACAGGGGGATTGGTCAGAGCGGTGTCAGGGGGAGGCAGTGCAGAGAGGAGGTCAGAGGTGCAGACTTCCTGTCAGCACACGAGGATAGGAAAAGCTCCCGCCCCCCCCCCGCCCTAATTATTTGAGATTGGTTGCATGGGGAATTGATAATGTTGGTTTGTTTTTGGTGTTTGTTGTTTTCCTGTTGTGTTTTATTTTCTCTTAGGAAGGCGGTTGGGTCTTTGGAGGCATTTGGAAGTAAAATGATGGAATTAAAGGTTTGGGACACATCTGAGGTATGGGTCCCCGGTTAATGCCAGTTACGTGGTTAACTGGGAGTTTATGGTTATCTGCTGAAGGTGGTTCGTCCCCGAGTCGGATGCAAAGCTACAGGGACCATAAATGGTTAAGCAGATATAAGGAAAGAGTTGGATACGTAGTGCCTCCAAGGATCGGCATCCAAAAAGTTTATGCTTTGTTTTGGTTTATACTGTTAATTATTATATTTAATAAAGGGGCCGTAAACGGCCAGTTTTATCCCAACCTTTGGTGTCAGACTATTTTTAGTAGCAATAATAATGGACTACAATATGGGTCAAAAGTTATGGGTATTAGAGGTAAAATATAAGGCAGTATACATAGGGGTTACCTTTTCATGACTATTCTTCTATGTTCACAAGTGATCATCCTTGCACATTCTAATAAAGTAATAAATGAATGCATTGTGCATGTGTGGGAGTAAGCGTTGTATTGCATTTGCATCACCACTTGCTAATAAAATGTCTTGACACTCATTTAATGAGCTCTTTTAGGTCAGGTTTGATTTGAAGTGAAAACAACAAACTCTGTAAGGTTAATTAAGCTTAACTTGCCCCCCCAACCCCACCCACCCATGCTTACCTGAGCCAATTCTTGATCCAGCAATGTGCGTCTCTCTCTGCTCTCTCTCCTCACAGGGCAGATTGATAGCAGAGGGAGCCAATGGCATTTAGATCCTGATTAGGGAGCAGGGGGCAGGGCCGAACAGCCCTCTCTGTGTCAATAGAAGCACACAGCCCAGCTTGGGAGTGAGCCCACAAGTGTGCCACCATAGGAAGCAGCTTCCTATGGTGGCACACTTGGTGGCACAGAGAAGGAGCCAGGAACGACGGCAGTGAAACTGATAAGAGGAGGATTGTATTGCACAGGGCATGTAAGTATAATATGCTTGTTGTTTTAAAGCAAAAAAATTATGAGGTTTACATTTTAAAGCTGAATTCCTGTCAAAACACCAATTCAGACCTTTATGTATTTATCAAAAATAACTTACCGTATTTATTGGCGTATAATACGCGCCAGGGTATAACACGCACCCCAAGTTTAGGAGGGAATTTTAAGGAAAAAAAACTTTTAGGAGGGAAGTTGAAGGCAAAAAATCTTACATTTAAATGCCCGTCATTGCAGCCTTCTCAGTGCAGCCTTGCCCCAGTCCAGCCATGTCAGTGCAGCCTTGTCAGTGCAGCCTTGTCAGTGCAGCCTTGTCAGTGCAGCCTTCCCAAGTGCAGCCTTGCCCCAGTGCAGCCTTGTCAGTGCAGCCTTCCCCAGTTCAGCCTTCGATCCTGTGATCCCCTGCCATCCTGGGCTTCAAAATTGTTGACCGCGATTTGAAAATGGCGCCGCCGGCGCCGAAATACACAGAGCCGGTCCTCGGCTCTTCTCGGCGGCTCTCGTTCACTTTCGGATCCACTCGTAGTCCCGCCCGGGATGGGCGTGACTGTGAGCGGAGCTATCCAAACCTAGCCGAGTACACTCGGCTAGGTTCGGGCGGCGCTCGAGTGAAGCCGAAAGTGGCCGAGAAGAGCCGAGGACCGGCTCTGTGTATTTCGGCGCCGGCGGCGCTATTTTCAAATCGCGGTCAGCGATTTTGAAGATCTGGCAGCTCAGGATCGTAGGGGATCAGCGTATAACACGCACCCGCGATTTTCCCCTGATTTTAAGGGGAAAAAAGTGCGTGTTATACGCCGATAAATACGGTATTTTGAAATGCAGCTAATCAAAGTACCTGAATTCATCTTGATATCAACCTCAATTCCTTGTATGGCAACACTCAGACTTTGAGACAAAGGGCCAAATTCCAGAGCCAAGAATAGTTTCACATGGAAAGAGCAGGGTGAGCACAGTGTGCTATGGGTTCATCAGTGTGCTGCTGCTCTTTCACTTTCCAATTAACACACTAGGGTGTGTTTTTGACCAAGCTGTGTTGGGGCGACAGTGGAGGCCTTGTTTATTCTGTCTTGCAGGCATGCATGGATCAACAGAGCAGCAAATACCTTGTAGAGTAAAGAAGCTACTTGCCAGGAATTCAGCTTTAAAGCAGATGTAAACCCTAACTAGATCATAGTTCATAGTTTGCTACAGCAATTAGTTTAAAGGAGTTGTAGGGTCAAAGCATACACTTTTATTTTATAACATTAGCTTTGTAATAGCACTGCAAACAATATTTATTTACCGTAGTTATTTTTACCAATCCAGTATAAACTTACTTATACATAGTTACATAGTTATATAGTTGGATAGGTTGAATAAAGACACCAGTCCATCCAGTTCAACCTGTGTGGATGTGTCTCTGTTCAAGTCAAAAACAATTTAACATATACCAGTATACTGTGTTTGCTAAGATGCCTATCTAAGAGTATTTTAAATTTATCTATACTTCCTGCTGACACCACCAATTGTGGAAGGGTGTTCCAAATCCTTACTGCTCTGACAGTGAAAAACCCTCTACGCAGTTTAAGGTTAAACAACTTCTCCTCTAATTTCATTGAGTGGGCCCCTGTGTTCTTAAACTCCCTGAGACTGAATAACTTACTCCCTATGCTAGAGTAACTATTAAGATATTTGTATATCGCTATCATATCTCCTCTCAGGCGTCTCTTCTCCAGGGAGAATACGTTTAATCTTTGTAGTCGGTCCTCGTAGCTGAGGTCCTTCATTCCCCTTGTCAGCCTGGTTGCCCTACTCTGGACTCTCTCCATTTCCAGCACATCCTTCCTAAGGATTGGTGACCAGAACTGGATGGCATACTCAAGATGCAGCCAAACCACAGTTTTTATAAAGTGGCAGAATTATTGTTTTATCTCTTGAGTAAATACCCTTTTTATGCATGCTATTATTCTGCTTGCTTTGCTTGCTGCAGCTTGGCATTTCATGAAAAATCTCCTTTCGTGTTGTGAGTTCTGGCTGTCTGCTGACCATCTGTTTCCACAACTTGCTGGATTCCCTGCATGCTCATGCTTTGCAACTTCTCCTCTGCTGCTTGCTTTAATTTTTGAAGGACTATATATCCCATGATACCTATCCACCAGCACGCAGTGATTCCTGCACTGACTCCACCTCCTGAAACTCCTCCTCCTACTCCTTAGCCCCTTTGTAGTTTAGAAGGCAGGCTTTATGAAATGTGTGACACAGCAGTGCCTACTCACAGGGCGTGGTGATATGCATCTCAGAATCCCAGGAAGTAAATTTGTGGGAATCTTCACAAAGTAAGTTTACAAGCTTCAAGATCATTCAGATTAATAGGTGAAGGGTAGAAATAATCTAAATACAATGTAGAAGTGAATATATGATTTTACATTTTGACCATAGATACGCAACAACTGCTTTTATTTTTCTTTTGAAAACCATTACAATGATTACCAGGTACTAGTTTAACGAAGGCTGCAGGTTTAAAAATGTAACAGTGATGTGTATTGGGTACTTATGGAAAATACAATATACTGTAGTTTCAATAAAAAGATGATGCTTTCAAGTAGTATTTCAGCCTATATCTAACTAAGGAAAATTGTGTGGTCAAAATCCAGTATCAACTAGCTTTTTGTGTATGGCACCAACACCCCTTGTATGTATACAGAAAACACAATTTGGGAGATATGGGACTTTATAGGTACAATGGATATAAATACGTAAACTATAAGTAAAAAAATATAAATGTTATTAAATGAGCAATATCATAAAAACAAAGCATAAAATACAACCATGTCCAATGGTGTATCAGGGCACCTAGTGGTAGTATTGATTCACTATATCAACGTTCATGTTTCTACATGTTTCATGTGGCTTCTTCAGAAAAAAATGTAGAAATGAATCTACTGAATAAATAAGCATTAACAATATATATATATATATATATATATATATAGATAGATAGATAGATAGATAGATAGATAGATAGATAGATAGATAGATAGATAGATAGATAGATAGATAGATAGATAGATAGATAGATTTGATATACACATTTGATTGCAATCAAACACATGGCGAGCATCATCAATATTGGTTTCTACCTCAAGATGATTAAACGTGGGAGCCAAATGTAAACTGAAAGATGAATGAGGAGTAAGGTCCACTGAGGCCGTGCAACCGATCAGCCACAAACGCCCAAAAAGTGCCGCATCTCCCATAGGGAGGAGTATGGGTAGATGAGGTCAAACACAGATCTAGGTATGACCTGCAGATCAGTCAAAACATAACATATCTATATAAGTTCACTTTAAACCATCCCTATCCGGATGGTAGAGATGGAGAAATCTTCAAGGATAAAACTTACTCAAACAGAGCTTTCCTTGGGTTTAAATGAACTGGGAGCCTAAGAATCCATTAGACAGCATCAGTGGTCTAGCTATACAGTAGCCCACTCTGTGATTCTGAAAATACATAAACCATAAACGCCCAAACCTTTGGGCGTTTGTAGCTGATCATTTGTACAGAATCTGTGGACCTTACTCCTCATTCATCTTTTAGTTTAAATTTGTCTCCCACGCTCAATCTTGAGGTAGAAACCAATATTGGGGATGCTCGCCATGTGTTTGATTGCAATCATATGTGTATATTGCATATCTCTCTATCTATCTATTGTTTATTTTCCTTGGTAAAGTCTTAATTGATGCGTATGCTTATTTATTCAGTAAATGAATTTCCACATTTTTTCCTGAAGAAGCCACAGGGCGAAACATGTATAAACATGAACGTGGATACAGTGTGCCCTGATACACTATTGGACATGGTTGTATGCTTTGTTTTTATGATAATGCTCATTTAATAAAATGTATATTTTTATCATAGTTTATGTATTTATATTCATTGCACCTATAAGGTCCCATATCTCCCAAATCTTGCTTTCTGTATATCTAACTAAGCTTGAAACTGCTCCCACTCACCTTCTAACTCCTACTGTACACAAATTGCCCTGTAAAAGGAAGATGCATATACTTACCTATTCTCAGGGCTCTTCAGTCTAGTCAGGTGATTTCCCCAGAAGCCAACTTCAGGGGAGAGTAGAGATCACCAACCACTGAGGAAATGCCTGGGGGCTGACATCACCCATAGGCTCACTATGAGGCATCCGTTGTTGGCTATCCCTCCTCTTCCCTGAAGCTAGCCACTGGGAGCTGATCAGGTGCATGGAATAGTGCCCTGAGAATAGGTAAGTGCATACATATTCCTTCTACAGGGCAGTTAGTAAAGAACAGGGTTTCTCAGGTTCCTAAGGGGTTGCTAGGGGTTCCTTGGGAAATGAGCAATGTCTTCCTCTCAGATAAGTTCCCACTGACACCTTTGATCTTTTTTAACTATCTGTAAAGGGGTAATTCTTCCAAATTAACTACAAGTGTGCGGAGCATTGCTCTCACTGACCATTAACCTCCCCGTCGGTATGATTATGTCAGGTTTTTAATGCTGAAAGCGGTACAATTATTTTGCATGGAAATTTGGCGTTTTATATTGTAGGCCTGTAATTCTTAGGAATAATTCACTTAAATCTGTCCAAACCAGAGTCTAGTAGACATCCCGGTAATGATAAAGTTTGAAACACAATTATAATATAATAAATAACTATAAATAATAATATAATAATAATACATTTTATTCAATAAATTTTAGTCAATAATATAATCAAATCAAAAACACTGAAATTTTTTTGGGCCAAACAAGGGTGCAATATTACTAGTCATATTTCTTCAGTAAACATCCCAGGTATGGTAAATTTTGAAACATGGGACTGCACAAAGTCCGACGTCACAATCAGGACAATAGAACCTGGTTTCCTTTCTGATTTTCCTTCCAGTGTCATCACGCTTTGAGCAACAAACCCATGCACATCCTTGTGGGTGCTGACTTTTTTTCAGCTGGTGGGATGTGGTCCATGAAGTGACGACCAGTCAGGCGTTCCAGGTTGACAACACCAGCAGCACAATGTCCACCTCTATTTACAGCCATTGGTGTTTGGTGGTTCAGAAAGATCAGTTTGGCAGCTTTCCAAACAAAGTCAGCATGAACCACAGGCTTGTCATTCTTTTTTTTTTTTGTAGAATGAAGGCATTCCACAAGCATTGCTCAAGAAGATGCCTAAAGATCTTCTTGTAATACTTTTTTTGTTGTTTTCTCATTCCTGGATAAAATGTCATTGCCTGGTCGGCTCTGTCAACACCTCCCATGGTAAAATAAAAACACCTCCCATGGAGTTGTTGTAGTCTATCACCACTTGTGGTTTCATGATGTATTTTCCACCTTTTGTGTGTACCATGACAGTGTTATGAATTGTACTCATTAGGCACACATCTTTTTTGTCACGCCATCGCAGTGTCTTCATTTTGCCTTTCTGCCAGGCAACCATTTCTCCTGTCTTGAGCTTCTTATTGCCAAAGATTGGCGGCACGTCACACCGGTTAGCCCTGACGGTTCCATAGGCACCTGTTTTGTTCTGTACTCAGAGTTCAGGAGATGTGTAAAAATTGTCTGTAGTTACACAATAGCCCTGATTTAGCAATAGCTTAATCAATGAAAAAAACTGAAGATGTTGCCATTCCATAATTACTGTATTTTTGGTTAAACTTGGTTGCTTTCCTAGTGTATAGGACAGAATTCCAAATGTAACCAGTGCTCGATTCACATAGCATGAAGGATTTGATGCCAAATCGTGCTCTCTTTGACGCCATATATTGTATCCAGCTGAGCCTTCCCTTGTAGGCCATTAGACTTTCGCCTACGCTGATGTCTCTATTTGGCACATAGCTCTGTTGGAAATTTTTCTGAATCATTTGATATACCTCCCAAATCTTCTTGAGTTTGGGTGCTGGATGAGTAGTTTCGTCAAATTCTTCATTATTTTCAAAGTGCAAATACTTCATTATCAGGGAAAATTTGTACTCCGACATGACCATGCCAAACAGTGGAGTGGCTAGTAATTTATTGGTTGTACAATACCACTTCTTCAGGGGTTTCCCCACCACTCCCTGAAGAATTATTAGGCCCAGAAATGTCCAAATGTCCTTTTTGGTCACTGCTCCCCATTTCTGCTCCTTGAAAACCATCAATGCGTAGCAGCTTGTTGCTCCTGGTACCGTTTGTCTCCGTAACAATTTTTCAATAACCTCATCGGTCAAAAATAGTTGGAAGTATGCCAAGGGGTTGTCATCTTCAACATCCACTTTCATACCAGGTGCTCCAGTAAATGGGAATCTTGGGGGCACTGCATGATCCGTACCGCAGTCAATAGAGCATCAAGTACGCACATCACTGAGGTCAGTCGCAGGATCGTTTCTGAAATCACTTTCTGTGTCTGATGATGAACTTCCCCATGAATCGCTATCACTCAATTCTGCAAGTGATTCTGTATCACTATCGCTGTTTTCTAGCACGTCATAAACCGCTTTTGCGGTAGAGGCGTGCTTTTTTGATGCCATGGTCGTTCTCCAGTTTCCAGGCAGAAAGTACAGTAAAACTGCAGGCAAGGGCACTGGACAAAGCACTGCGGGGCAAATTGAGGTCAATTTATTTTATACAGTAATGTAATCCAATAAGATTACAATGTATTGTATGTGTTGTGATTTACACTTTTTGAATCTGCCGCCGGTTCCACCCACCTGCGTCGCAATGCTCGCAGGGAAGGGAAGCCAGAACACGCAGAGCATTGGACGGAGGATCCCGCCGCTGTACACAATGGAAGTACATCACAGGATCCCAGGGACAAGGTAAGTAACCTCTTCCAGGATCCAGCGATGCAATCCTGAGTGTGGCTCGAGGTTACTGCTAATGGTACTGAATTTTCACCCCGAGCCGCACTCGGGAATATCGCCAAGGAGGTTAAACGAATGTATCATGAGTTGTAGATATAGTAAGTTTTAGTAGGGGTTCCCTGAGACTAGAAACATATTTCAAGGGTTTCTCTGTATTGAAAAAGTTAAGAAAGACGGGAGGCAGGGCCATCTTAAGCTTAAATAGATCTAAGCTGGAATTCCACTTTAAGAACTTCAGTTCATCTTGGTGAGTACATTGAAATGAGGACTTAAAATACTAACAATAAAGAGGAAAACTGTTATCAGATACTTACCGTAATTTTCCTTTCCTGGCGTCTCCTCATGACAGCGCTCCTCAGGTCAGCTCCGCCCCCTTTGACCCCATAAGGACCACCTTAGTAACACGTAAAAAGAGTAATCGTCCCTTACTCGGCATTCTATCTTTAGTCTCTCGACAGGACACTGGGTGGGAAATATGCTGTCATGAAGAGATGCCAGTAAAGGAAAATTACGGTAAGTACTTGATAACGAGAGAGAGAGAGAGAGAGAGAGGGTAACAAAGGGGGAGGGGTATGTCTATATATCAAGAATAATGTACAAGTGAATGTGAGAGATTACATCACTAAGGGAGCTAGGGAGGAGGTGAAATCCTTATGGGTAGAGCTCCAAAGGGATGAAGCTAAGGGGAAAATAATACTGGGAGTATGCTATAGGCCCCCTAACCTGAGGGAGGAGGTGGAGGTGGACCTCCTATCACAATTTGGATTAGCAGTAAGGATGGGAAGTGTCATCATAATGGGGGATTTTATTATCCAGACATAGACTCGGTGAAGGGAACCACACATTCGTCTAAGACTCACCAATTCCTAAATGTCTTGCAGGAAATTTTATGGGTCGGATGGTAGTTGCACCAACTAGAAATAAAGCATTACTAGATCTACTGATTACCAACTATACAGACCTGATCACGGATGTGGAAATACGGGGCAATTTAGGAAACAGCGATCACAGGTCAATTGGCTTCAGTATAAATCACACAAATAGGAAACATAAGGGGAATACAAAGACACTGAATTTCAAAAGAGCCAACTTACCTAAACTATGAACCTTGCTAGAAGGCATGAATTGGGATACAATCTTAGGAACAAAAAACAAGGAAGAGAGATGGGTTCGCTTTAAGAGCATATTATTGTATCCAATTGGGTAATACATTTTAACCGCTTGCCGACCAGCCGCCGCAGTTATACTGCGGCAACATGGCTCGGCTACGCGAATCGCCATCATGTTACGGCAGTTCCCAATTTATCCACGGAGCCGATGCGAGTGCCTGGCGGTTGCGATCACTGCCGGGCTCCCGCGATCGCTCGGGGCACACAGAGAACTGGGATCTGTGTGTGTAAACACACAGTTTCCGTTTCTGAGGGTAGAAGTGACAGATCGCCTGTTCATACAGAGTATGAACAGCACTCTATCTCTTCCCCTACACAGTCCACTCCACCCTTCAGTTAGAACACACACACTAGGGAACACATTAACCCATTGATCGCCCCCTAGTGTTAACCTCTTCCCTGCTAGTGACATTTTTACAGTAATTAATGCATTTTTATAGCACTGATCGCTGTAAAAATGCCAATGGTCCCAAAAATGTGTCAAAATTGGCCGACGTGTCCACCATAATGTCGCAGTACCAATAAAAATCGCAGATCGCCGCCATTACTAGTAAAAAAAAATTAATAATAAAAATGCCATAAAACTATCCCCTATATTGTAGACGCTATAACTTTTGCGCAAACCAATCAATATACGCTTATTGTGATTTTTTTTACCAAAACTATGTAGAAGAATACATATCAGCCTAAACTGAGGAAAAAAAAGGTTTTTATATATATATATTTTTGGGGGATAATTATTATAGCAAAAAGTAAAAAATAATGCGTTTTTTTTCAAAATTGTCGCTCTTTTTTTGTTTATAGCGCAAAAAATAAAAAACGCATAGGTGATCAAATACCACCAAAAGAAAGCTCTATTTGTGGGAAAAAAAGGACGTCAATTTTGTTTGGGTGCAACATCGCACGACCACGCAATTGTCAGTTAAAGCGAGGCAGTGCCGAATCGCATAAAGTGCTCTGGTCAGAAGGGGGGTAAAATCTTCCAGGCCTGAATCGGATAAAGAGTGAACAAAAGTCCTGGATGACTTAACTCCAATGTAAAAATGCATATAAAAGCAAAGGAGAAGACCTTCAAATAATATGAGGTTGAGGGATCATCATCGGCATTCAGACTTTATAAAGAATGCAACAAGAAATGTAAGGGTGCAATTAGGATGGAACACGAAAAACGCATAGCGAAGGAGAGCAAAAAAAATCCCAAGAAATTCTTTAAGTATGTAAACAGTAAAAAAGGGATGACAGACCATATTTGCCCCATAAAGAATGAGGAATCTGGGTACAAAGGATGGGGAGATGGCAAAGGTATTGAATTTATTCTTCTTCTCAGCCTTCACGAGGGAATTGGGGGGCTTTAGTAACCAAAACTGCAGTGCTTATCCTCATGACACGTCACAGGATGCACCCTCATGGCTAACAGAGGACAGAATTAGAATTAGACTTGGGAAACGTAACATTAATAAATCACCGGAACCAGATGGCTTGCACCTGAGAAAACTTAGGGTCAAGTACAGAGGACAGAATTAGAATTAGACTTGGGAAACGTAACATTAATAAATCACCGGAACCGGATGGCTTACACCTGAGAAAACTTAGGGTCAAGTCAAGTAATTGCCAGACCATTGTTCCTATTTTTTACTGACAGTCTACTGACTGGAATGATACCAGCAGATTGGAGAAAAAGCCAATGTAGTACCAAGGTTTAAAAAGGGCCCAAAATACATCCCTGGGAATTACAGACCAGTTAGTCTAACATCAGTAGTATGCAAGTTCTTGGAGGGGATGATAAGGGACTATATACTGTACAAGATTTTAGGAATGAAAACAGTATCATTAGCGGTAATCAGTATGGATTCATGAAAAGTCATTCTTGCCATACCAATCTATTAAAGAGGAAGTAAACCCTGAAGGGTTTTACTTCCTCTTTATTTCCCTGCAAAGGTAAAGCATAATGGGCTACTATGCATATGTGTCACTTACCTGAAACCGAAGCCTGCAATGTCACCGCTGTCCCCACTTGCAGCGAGCGTCCATCTTCACCCCTCTTCCTTCCGGGGCCACGAACTCCGGCTCTGTGACTGGCCGGAGTTGTAGACATCGGTGCGTGGCTTTATTGTAAATATCTCCTAAACCGTGGAGGTTTAGGAGATATTTCCAGCACCTACAGGTAAGCCTTAATATAGGCTTACCTGTAGGTAGAAGTGGTTGTGCAGGAAGCAGATAGGAAGCAGACATGTGAGCCCAGGAGAAGGGGAAAATACTAACCTGGAGCTCTCCCACCCAGAAGGGCAATTTATTCCAAAATACAACAGGAGAGGTCATATCCAATACACCAGGTTTACTGGACACATGGATGTCTGCCACCCTGGAGAAGCTGAACCGGAGTGGTAAGAGACCAACAGTCAATGATAAGGACAAAAGAAAAAAGAAAAGGTGGAATTGGAGCGAGGACGAAAAAATTACGCTGGTTAAGGAATGATTACTCTTTTTTATGTGCTTTTGGGGTCAAAAGGGGCAGAGCTGACCCTAGGTATGCTGTCATGAGGAGACCCAGGAAAAAGACAATATTGGGCCAAATATTGTATCTTAAAAAGTAAAACATTTTTGCCAAGGGACAGGATAATAAGGTGTGCTATAATGGAATATTGTCTATGTTGCCCATAGCAACCAATTAAAAAAAAAAATCACTGCTCCTATCTGACTAGCTATGTCTATTCTATAATATGACAACATTTTGGTTTAACATAGTAAGAAAAACAAAATGATGGCTTCTATCTGATTGCCAGCAAAGCAGACATTCTCCCTAAGATTACCTAGACTAGAGGGACACCTGAAAAATTAGAAGACTGGGGTTGCATGATGTATGTTTGATGTCAGTCTTTTTTTGCATATCACCAAAAGGCAGTAGGAAAGAGATGGTAGCACAAACCTTAGTGATTTCTGCAGGAATTAAAGAAATATTTCTATTTTCTAATCTACTAATCCTTTGCAATCTAATCCGATCTAAAGCACTGTTTGCGGAGAGAAATTGGGGAGGGGGAATAGACAGAGCAGGAAGAGATCCCTGCCTGTGTGTATTTATGGATCAAGGCAACACGTGATGAATGTTTGTATGTGTGCATGTGTGATGCTCTGGCTTTGATGAATGATAGTAGTTGTATATGGGCACTGTGCAGCAAATCCCTCTGTCCATGTTTGCACACAATGTATCCCTGTTTTTGTTTTATGTATAGGTGATGAATCTATGAATAAGGTACTATTTCATTATCAGAGGTCTTTTACTATGCTAGGGCTCTTGCACATGGCAGCACATTTGGCATATAGTCATACAGAGTGAAATACGGCTATATGTGCATAACTGTCATCAAATCCTACATTTTGAAAATAATGCCCATACACGTTTAGATGTGCACATACAGCCATGCATGTGGCGTGCACTCATCTCAGTAAGCAAAAATACTCTGCAGCTATGGTTTACTGGCACCACAACAACAAGACTATTTAAACACTTGCAGACCGGCCAACAATAATTTTACTGGTGATTGGTGGCTTGAGCAGGCACTGTGATGTACCCGTACTTCACACCACTCATGTGCACTGGTGCACCCCTGGGGTGAGCAGTGGCGCAATCTACGGTGGTGGACACAGCAGATTGCGGTGCTCGGTATGAGGCCGCTGTGAGCGACCCAGATACTGCATGATTGCTGTGCGATCTCATGACACCTAGTAAACAATAGTCATGCATGGAATCCATTCATAACATCATTGTTTATTACTGTGTGTGATCTGTGATTGGTTACCAGCGATCACATGTTAACTGGGTCAGTCACAGTACCCTGTACTATACGATAGCTGTGGCCAATCACAGCATCACAATAGTAAAAAATGAGTCATAAATGAAAGTCACTTATGACAGTTCAAATGATCATCACTGTAACAAGCTATCACAGTGTAAAAAAAAAAACCCTGATAGCCCCCCCAGAGTAGTACAGTGTCACTATGGTGATACTTAACTACTCTGTTAAGAGTATGTAAATAAATAAAACAAAAAAATTTGAATAAAAAAATTGATTATTATTTTTTTTTTACATATGGTCACCAATCAGTATCCCTGATCACTATGCACACCAGTCATATGATGATGCTG
The DNA here is from genome assembly GCA_037952925.1 of Lithobates clamitans. Taxonomy (NCBI): domain Eukaryota; kingdom Metazoa; phylum Chordata; class Amphibia; order Anura; family Ranidae; genus Lithobates; species Lithobates clamitans. Next base: position 2,518,892 of record JBBGZY010000981.1, on the reverse strand, counting down.
TACTGCATTGGTGGCAGTGTTAGTATTAGAGTATGGACAGCGCTATCATCATTGTACTGTACTCACACCATCTAAACATATATTTGTAGCGATACCCCTAAGGGAGCTGCTTAAGTTTGTTCAGTCCGTTACTCTGCTTCTCAACCCTAATAACGGTCTCAGCCCCCTCTGGCACACCTGGCAATAGTGTAAGTGCAATGACCAATGAGAAATACACACGTTATGATAAAACACAAAAATTGTCTTTACTGCAATATTTCTGTGGAAGAATAACAGACAGTAACAATGTATAATCAGGTAATCAACTAGAGATCAATAATTGAGATTTAAGAGCAATATAGCTCTCAATCCTATATACAAGCTGCTTTCAGGGGATTCCAAACCTGAGAATGTCCCCAAGAGCAGAGGCACACTTTAATGGTAAATAAAGCACAATATGGCACTTCAAATTAGATTGGTTACCTTTTCTCAGATTGGCCCCATGAGTCCAGACAGGAGGAGAGCAGAGTAATGACTCCCTTCGTGTCAGGCCTCTATCTACTGTCCCCTGACACCACAGGCCCAACTTTACACGCCTATTCAAGTCAACAAACAATGGTTTAACTTAATAGACAAACTGTATGTCATAAGAAAAAAGAAGGGGGTTCAACAAGAACCCTCTGAGCGGACTTTAGAGGCACAACAAACCTGAGAAAGCATAATCAAAATAACAATATAATCAATTTTATTCAATATAAATAGATACAATACAAAGACTTTGACAAAAGATAGTAAAAAAATCATCTATATAAAAAAATATACATGATACAGGCCCCGATGTGTCGACTTCCAACCCAGGAACAGAGATGTTCCTGGGTTGGAAGTGAGTGAACAACTGCTATATAGTGTGTTTTGGCGCCAAAAGGGGAGGGGGGGTGTGGCCGACCATATTGTCGCCAAAAATTAACCAGTAAGACACAGAGGAAGCATCCTGAAGTATAACAAAGCAAGAGGGCGGAAAAAACCATAGTATGTGGCTAAAGCACACATTCACACAGGAAGTGAGGTCTGTGTGCCAGGAACCAGATTGCATCCTGTCAAGAACAGGAAGTAGTGGCCACTTGAGGAACGGAAATGGAAAAAAAAAATTAACATTATTTAAATAATAGAAAAGGAACCTAGGAAGATGGACATAACCAGACATATTCTGTCACAGGCCATATGTCAAGTTAATTTCATCCATTGTTGTACGATATTATATGTTTATGAGTTCACTTTTTTATAAAATCTTTTCTCATTTTAGTGAAACCCTCTTGTGTATTAACTGAAACCTGAAGGTGTCCTGAAGAAGTTCTGTACGAAACGTGTTGACACATCGGGGCCTGTATCATGTATATTTTTATATGGATGATTTTTTACTATCTTTTGTCAATGTCTTTGTATTGTATATACTTATATTGAATAAAATTGATTATATTGTTATTTTGATTATGTTTTCCCAGGTTTGTTGTGCCTCTAAAGTCTGCTTAGGGGGTCCTTGTTGAACCCCCTTATTTTTTCTTATGACATACAATTTATATGGATGTGGCCATAGGAGTGTCTCTGTTTTTCTATTTTTTTAATAGACAAACTGTCCCACACACCCAGTGCATATGCAGAACCCTGAATATGTGTGTGCAGATCCGTGTGGCCTGAATAGCTTCTGTCCTTTTTTTTGAAGAAAAGGTAAGCCTTGGTGTCTTCAGCCAGCCACTTTCATTGGTGCACTTTAATTCCTGGGTAGCAGGGCAAACAATATAACTGGCCCAGATTATCAAGTGAAACAGACAGGATTTTCTTTAACAAGGTGAGAGGACAATGATGTCTGTATACAATGTCCCAGAAATGGATAGCCTTATCCTTTTTCCCTGTAGTGCTACAAGTGTCAGCAAGATGACTACCAGCAATGATGTTTGTAAACAGTGTTCAAATACCTCTTTCTGTAGTGCTGTGTCTCTAAAACTAAATATGAATAATACCAAAAATAACCATAAAAAAGTGATTGATCCACCAAAAATGAATTTAGAATACACAAAACAGGTCTCCCATAAAAGACAGAGACAAATGTCTCACCATATATCACATGTGAGAAATTATAAAATAAAAAAGTGAAACAGTAAGTCCCAATTATAAATATTACAAAAAAAAAAAAAAAAGTCCGTAAATGCAGTGAGTAAATGATGAAAGTGCATATATTCAGGAGAGATGTGACACAGGTGAATCCAGTATCCAAAGTGACTTGCACCCAAGTGAGGTATGAGGCTCCTTACCAGCTCAAGATGACCACTATGACAGTGGTCTCACCAGGCATTTGGGAAATTATCAGGTCACCCACAACCTATGCGAGGTATTCTCTTTCTCACCCCTTGTCGCTCAGCTCTTCCAGCCTCTCCAGGATCCCCCAGCCTCCGGGATCCCCCAGCCTCGGAGGCTGGGGGATCATGGAGAGGCTGGCAGAGCTGAGCGACAAGGGGTGAGAAACAGAATACCTCGGAGCCGGGTCTTTTCAAGGGAAGTCATAACCAAAACTCCACTATGTTCTGATGAGTTCCACATTTGCTACTGGATAGATCGGCATAGGTTGTGGGTGACCTGATAATTTCCCAAATGCCTGGTGAGACCACTGTCATAGTGGTCATCTTGAGCTGGTAAGGAGCCTCATACCTCACTTGGGTGCAAGTCACTTTGGATACTGGATTCACCTGTGTCACATCTCTCCTGAATATATGCACTTTCATCATTTACTCACTGCATTTACGGACTTTTTTTTAATTTTTTGTAATATTTATAATTGGGACTTACTGTTTCACTTTTTTATTTTATAATTTCTCACATGTGATATATGGTGAGACATTTGTCTCTGTCTTTTATGGGAGACCTGTTTTGTGTATTCTAAATTCATTTTTGGTGGATCAATCACTTTTTTATGGTTATTTTTGGTATTATTCATATTTAGTTTTAGCGCTGCACTCATTTTGTGTTTTTTTTGGTGTTTTGGAGTTTAGTATTGGACTCTTAGTGCTGGCAGTTTTTACAACTCACTTATCAATTTACACTGTTCTAGCGCAGCGTTAACCCTCTTCTTGGGTTTTTTATTTTATTAGTGCTGTGTCTCTGTTTCCTGCAGATGGGCAGAAATGCCCTCTCACTAAATCCTGCGATCAAGGCCCAAACAAACGTCCTGGAACAGGCAGGCTTTCATGGCGACTCGACCGGTCCCCTCACACTGGAACGGTTCACCGTTGGTGGAGCTGCGCCTCAATATTCTCCTGGGATCCCCCTCTCTCAGGCTGGAGGTCCCAACTTACGGTGGAGGCCTGAATCGCGTTGGGAGATCATCTGAGAGACAGCACCTCTCCCTCAGGTCTGTTCTCTTTACTCTCTCATGGCTGACTGAACTTTACCTCATGACACAAAATAGAATATTTTTCTTTCTTGTCAGCAAAGCCTGCTGGGATTTGTATTTCTCCCTGTATACCAGTCTATGGGGCCGTTTTGTGTGGGAACTGCATGTCCCAGAATCCATTGCTGTTCTTCCTGCAGTTAAGTACAAGCTCTCCCATTGGCTGATGTAACTGTGCCTTTAATTGGTTTTCCTCTTCCGGCCAATAGCGGCACAAGAGAGACTGCTGAATACACAGCTCTGTGTGTGTCAGCTCACATTACATTACTCAGTCAGTGAAAACAGCAAGAAGGCGGGGGGGGATCCCCATTACAGCTGCTAGCAGGAAGCTTTCCCTAACTTAAGCTGGAAAGCCTGTGTTCCACCCAGCCTGGCAGGATTGCGGATTATAAAGTGAGATGCCTGCTACACATATATATAAATTTTATAAATCACTATGTATAAAGTGCCTAGTGCAACACATGCAAAAGTGCATACAGTAAAGTTCTATGTACAAAATCATGTGCAAAAAAAAAAATAAAAAATAAAAAAAATATATATATATATATATATATATATATATATATATATATATATATATATATACACACATACATACAGTATAATGTGCAACATTCATACAGAGAAATATATATCCATAATATGAAGGAAAAAACAAAATGCAAAAGTTCATATAACAAAATCCATAAGTGTCCCAAGTAGCATTATCCGTAGAATACAAAAGACTTGAGTGAATTCTTCACAAAGGGTTAAGTGAAGCATGCTTGAAGTCCATGCTATGTGCTCAGCGGACCCCATTCTCTTACTGGGAGTGAGGTAACATAGGTACGCTGACTGGTGGAGTGGGCATAGGCTGTACATGTCCCTCGTAATGCAACACATATACCTTTTTAAGTGTGTAAGACAAGGCACAATATCTTTGGAAGAACACCTCATACAACACTACACACCAGTGGCTCATCTCTGAGTTGGGGGACTACCTTAATATTTGACCTTCACATGACCATGGCCCCCGCCTGGTCCCGGGTATTGGTGAGCACTCCGTAGGGCAAGGTGTTACCCTGTGCTGGGATGAGTGACTCCGTTCATTGCCCGGCGTAGCCCAAAGAACCCACCCCAGGGTAGGCCTCCTGTTTGACCCACACTTGGCACCCAACGAGTGAATGGAGAACATATAGAGGAGGTGTCTCCCGCCTACTGTAACACTCACCCTACCCTTACAAGCCTATGTAAAGGTGTGCCAATGAGGCAATAAGTTACAGTAGTCCAGGCAAGAGATGACTAGGGAGTAAATTATAAGTTCTGTGGTGTCATTGGATAGGAAGGGATGTATTTTGTAGCTGTTGCGTAGGCTGAGGTGGCAAGCTTTGAACAGTGATTGGATGTGGATGTCAGCTCAACCACATCTTCCACCTTTAATTGAAACTGGAATCTGCTTGCTAATTCTGTGTATGTGCTTTTGATGATCTATGCTGCCTTAAAATTCTTTACCTCTGTCCATATCACAGTGATGTTTATTTTACTTTCTTATTGTCTATACCTAAATTATAAGCTGTTCCTATCTTTACGGCTGTGACCTTTCTGCTCTCTTGCTGTGTCTTGTAGTGAGCCTTGGTGTGAGAAGTTCATTCTGTTAGCCATGTGTTCCTCCTATGCAATCCTGACTAATTCATTGACAATACCCCCACCCAAACTCAGTATAAATTTAGGCCTTACCTAGGGGATGCACAAGCAGGGGTTTGCACAGGCTGGGATTGTATTGGCAACTATCATCCTAGATAAAGTATTCATATTGGATTATGTATTACACTTCTGCTCAGCACTTCAGCGAATGCACAAAGCGAAAATACACAACAGACTTCTGCAGAACACTAAACAGACTACAGGTGACCTGATTCTCCATCAAACTTTTTCATTTCTCATTCAGGCTTCCATTCAATTTCACCACTCTGTATCTGTATCATGCACTCCCCCATCTTCTCCAACCTCACCCATCTTCTCCACCCCACAGCTTATATTATATATATATATATATATATATATATATATATATATATATATATATATATATATCACCCAGCCTCCTGTCTTCACCTTATTACTGCACGTATCAGCTCCTGCTAATTCTGAACCCATATACCAATAAAACAAGCAGGACACCGGGACGTGTCCCCCCACACAAGTCATACTCCCATATCACCTCTCTCACCTTTCTCCTTCTCCTAACTTCTGGATATATTTCCCCAAATCCTGGACCGCCATCATTTACCTTGCCTGTAAGCCAATTGGGCCCACCTAGAAGTCCTGCCTTGTTGCCAGGACACAAAATCCATCGGTTATCACTTCCATAATGCTGAAAGTGAGTATCCAACTATCGTCACCTCCTAGCAGCAAGGCAGAACATCAAGTTGCTAACTGTGAGTCTTCCAGCCAGGCCTACGGGTGAAGGGGCAATGGCCTACAAGTATGACAATAAAATTAATTGACATTTTAGAAAGCTGCACCATTTTTTCTTTAAATATCTACTGGGATCCCTTGACTGCATCGGTGAGAGAGTGAGAGAGAGAGCGAGAGAAATAGAGATTCAGTCCCCACCCACAACAAGCTGTATCCATTGACAATATTTTATCTAGGGTATGTTTAATACCTACCTACAGTTCCAAACACTAACACCTATACAAATACAGAACCTTGAAAAAGTATTCATACCCCCTTGAAATTTTTCACATTTTGTCATGTTACAACCAAAAACGTAAATGTATTTTATTGGGATTTTATGTGATAAAACCAACACAAAGTGGCACATAATTGTGAAGTGGAACGAAAATGATAAATGGCTTTCAATTTTTTTTACAAATAAATGTCTGAAAACTGATGTGTACAGTTGTATTCAGTCCCCTTTACTCTGATACCCCTAACTAAAATCTAGTGGAACCAATTGCCTTCAAAAGTCACCTAATTAGTAAATAGAGTCTATCTGTGTGTAATTTAATCTCAGTATAAATACAGCTGTTCTGTGAAGCCCTTATAGGTTTGTTAGAGAACCTTAGTGAACAAACAGCATGAAGGCCAAGAAACTCACCAGACAGGTCAGAGATAACATTGTGAAGAAGTTTAAAGCAGGGTTAGGTTGTAGAAAAATATCCCAAGCTTTGAACATCTCACAGAGAACTGTTCAATCTATCACCAGAAAATGAGTATGGCACAACTGCAAACCTACCAAGACATGGCCGTCCACCTAAACTGACAGGTCGGGCAAGGAGAGCATTAAATCAGAGAAGCAACCAAGAGGCCCTTGGTAACTCAGGAGGAGCTTCAGAGTTCCACAGCTCAGGTGGGAGAATTTGTCCACAAGAAAACTATTAGTCGTGCACTCTATATATCTGGCCTTTATGGAAGAGTGGCAAGAAGAAAGCCATTGTTGAAAGAAAGCCATAAGAAGTCCCGTTTGCAGTTTGCCAGAAGCCATGTGGGGGACACAGCAAACACGTGGAAGAAGGTGCTTTGGTCAGATGAGACCAAAATTGAACTTTTTGGCCTAAAAGCAAAACGCTATGTGTGGCAGAAAACGAACACTGCACATTACCCCGAACACACCACTCCCGCCGTGGAACATAATGGTGGCAGCATCATGTTGTGGGAATGCTTTTCTTCAGCAGGGACAGGGAAACTGATCAGAGTTGATGGGAAGATGGATGGGGCCAAATACAGGGCAATCTTAGAAGAAAACCTGTTATAGTCTGAAAAAGACTTAAGGCTGGGGCAGAGGTTCACCTTCCAGCAGGACAATAACCCTAAACATACAGCTACAATGGAATGGTTTAGATCAAAGCATATTCATGTGTTAGAATGGCCCAGAAAATCCTAAATCCAATTGAGAATCCGTGGCATGATTTAAAAATTGCTGTTTACAGAAACTCACCATCCAATCTGACAGAGCTTGAGCTATTTTGCAAAGAAGAATGGGCAAACATTTCACTCTCTAGGTGTGGTAGAGACATACCCAAAAAGAAATACAGCTGTAATTGCAGCGAAAGGTGGTTCTACAAAGTATTGACTCAGGGGGGCTGAATACAAATGCATGCCACACTTTTCAGATATTTATTTGTAAAAAAAATTGAAAACCATTTATCATACAATTATGTGCCACTTTGTGCTGGTCTATTACATAAAATCCCAATAAAATACATTTATGTTTTTGGTTGCAACATGACAAAATGTAGAAAATTTTAAGGGGTGTGAATACTTTTTCAAGGCACTACAGCAAGTCTGTCGAATCTAAACAGCATTCATCTATATAACATAAGAGCACATAAGAAAATGGAGGCCACAAACCTAACTTCCATTACATCATAAAACTTTGAAAATGATTGGTCTTATAATCATTATTGATCCTATAATCACACTGCCTCCCTGGCTTCCTCCTCCCTCTAATGCATTTCACTCAGAAATGAGCTTATTCCTGAGTAAAATACATCAGTAGAGGAACCCAGGTGGGTTTGTCACTGGATCATAAAAATAATTATTAACCTCTGGCTGGACCAAAAATACTGACATTTTCTCTCAGTAAAATAACAATATCTTGCAATATCTTACAATTGTCTTGCGAACAGTGCAGCTATATGCCCTAATTAATAGCAACACCCCACTATAATAATGAAGCTATACAACCCCAGTAATCAACACAGGACATGTGTCAGTTTTATAATGCAATGATGGGTATTGTATTGAAAGAATAATAATTGGAAGAAGAATAGAAGGAAAAATGGAAGAAGAATGATTGAAGATTGCACCCTCTCTTCTGCAAAATTGTTTTTACCTTTACAGTGCTGCGGCCCACCCTGCAGGGTAGAATGACATACACCTCCTTCTGCATCACCCCAGGAGGCAGTGTGTTGCTCAGGGGCCCTGCAAGGTATTGGAACTGCCTAATGATCTGGCAGTATATCTGTACATGCGTGGCTGGTTTTGTGCACATTCGTGCACATGACTTAAACATAACAAGGCAATCTGATGAAATCACCAGGCATGACCGCACATGTACAGATATGCTGGAGGTCCTTCTTGAGTCCTAAAGACCTATCAGAGCCCTCCAGCACATCTGCTCATGGGCAGACACTCAAAGATGGGGACATGGAGGAAGGGCAGGGCAGGGCAACAACTCCAGGGTACTGAAGTTCCTCTTGAAAGTTTCAGGGCACCACATGCTGGTATCCTGCAGTGCTAGTGTGACCAGATTTCTTTACCCTAATTGAACATTGCAAGCTATCCTGATCAAGTTCAAGTAGCCTAAATAGCTCTATGTATAAACGTGCTCCAAAGAAACAACTAGAAAGGAAAGATTTAAAAAAAATTATTTTAGGCATGCTGGGTGAATAAAAACACGTAATAAACATATAATGAAGATTTCGCTAATCTGCAAAAGGGAAAATACACCTTAAAGATGTATTGCACCATTAGTAGACATCCCTGTATCTCTCCAAAAAAACTTCACAGCGACTTTTTAAATGTAATTACATAATCACTAGACATGTAGAAACGTAAGTTTACAGTATCATAAATGTTCCCTTATCTGTTAAAGAGTGAGTGTACTTTCAGATAAAATAATGTATTCTGCCTGCATAGCCCACCCAATCAAAAATATTCAACCATACCCTGACCATACCCTGACCATGGGTGTTTATGGGGACCTAATGTACAGCCAGTCACAACAAGTGAGGTTGGGTTAGACATTTTTCAGGGGAACAGGGGAGCTAAGCAGACAGGATAAGTTTAGGTTATCTGAAAGTACCGTTATCTATTAAAAAAAGATCTATCATTATATATTTTTTTGCAGTTCTGTCTCCGATGGGACGAAGTACATGTAGTTCTTTGACCCATACTTCTAGGTGCTTTCTAGCCCTAGTTATGAGGTCCGATCTGCCTTTGTCCCCTCCTGCTGTAGGCAATCTGGCAACAACTTTAAAGTAGATGGCTGATTCACAGCTGCAGCACCCTGGCTGTGAGCACTTTCCCGAGATGAACAATGGCAAGAGGAATGTAGAGGATGAAGGATGTGTCAGCCTCCGCATTCCTCTTGCTATTGCCATTGCCATTGACAAGCCATTGCTTGTCATGTGAAAGTGTTCACAGCCAAGGCAAGCTGTAGCTATGAATCAGCCGCCTGCTTCATAGCTGTTGTAGGATCAGGAGGGGAGGGGAGCAAGTCAAGCCTCATATCTAGGGTTAGAAAGCACTTAAAAATATTGGACAAAGTTATGTAATATTCCCATAGGGGACAGAACTGTAAAAAATGATAATATAATAATAATAATAATAATATCTTCCTTTAACATTATGTTCCAACAGACGAAATTCAAAAAAGTCTATATTGAAGAATAGGTAGGGCTCTTTTATAAAAGTTAGGCCAGAAAGACTCCTGAAAGAAATGATATTCAGCTGGGTTTGTAAGAAACAGTCTTTCATTATATTGACTTTGCTGCACACAGTCAATACCTGAATTAGTGTCACTACGTCCTTCTCGCTAAAAATGGGTAGCAGTTATGGCTTTGACATCTAGCAACCCCAATGTCTGCAGCATCCAAATAGCCACAAACCCCTCCCCTTTATTCCTGCCACTGCATTTTGCTATAAGTTACATAGTTACATAGTAGGTGAGGTTGAAAAAAGACACAAGTCCAACCTATGTGTGTGATTATATGTAAGCATTACATTGTATATCCCTGTATGTTGCGGTCGTTCAGGTGCTTATCTAAAAGTTTTTTGAAACTATCGATGCTCCCCGCTGAGACCACCGCCTGTGGAAGAGAATTCCACATCCTTGCCGCTCTTATGCCGCTTACACGCGATCGGACATTCCGACAACAAAAACCTGGATTTATTTCCGACGCATGTTGGCTCAAACTTGTCTTGCATACACACGGTCGCACAAATGTTGTCGGAAATTCCGAACGTCAAGAACGCGGTGACGTACAACACGTACAAGGAGCTGAGAAAAATTAAGTTCAATAGCCAGTGCGGCTCTTCTGCTTGATTCCGAGCATGAGTGGAATTTTGTGCGTTGGAATTGAGTACACAAGGTTGGAATTTCCGACAACGGATTTTGTTGTCGGAAAATTTGAGAACTAGTTCTCAAATTTTTGTTGTCGGAAATTCTGACAACAAATGTCCGATGGAGCCTACACACAGTCGGAATTTCCGACAACAAGCTCGCATCGAACATTTGTTGTCGGAAATTCTGACCGTGTGTACGCGGCATTACAGTAAAGAACCCTCTACGTAGCTTAAGGTTAAACCTCTTTCTTCTAATTTTAATGAGTGGCCACGGGTCTTGTTAAACTCCCTTTAACGAAAAAGTTTTATCCCTATTGTGGGGTCACCAGTACGGTATTTATAAATTAAAATCATATCCCCTCTCAAGCGTCTCTTCTCCAGGAGATTAAGTTCAGTGCTCGCAACCTTTCCTCATAACTAATATCCTCCAGAGCCTTTATTAGCTTTGTTGCCCTTCTTTGTACTCGCTCCATTTCCAGTACATCCTTCCTGAGGACTGGTGCCCAGAACTGGACAGCATACTCTAGGTGCGGCCGGACCAGAGTCTTGTAGAGCGGGAGAATTATTGTTTAATCTCTGGAGTTGATCCCCTTTTTAATGCATGCCAATATTCTGTTTGCTTTGTTAGCAGCAGCTTGGCATTGCATGCCATTGCTGAGCCTATCATCTACTAGGACCCCCAGGTCCTTTTCCATCCTAGATTCCCCCAGAGGTTCTCCCCCCAGTGTATAGATTCCATTCATATTTTTGCCATCCAAATGCATTATTTTACATTTATCAACATTAAACCTCATTTGTCATGTAGTTGCCCACCCCATTAATTTGTTCAGATCATTTTGCAAGGTTTCCACATCCTGTGGAGAACTTATTGCCCTGCTTAGCTTGGTATCATCCGCAAATACAGAGATTGAACTGTTTACCCCATCCTCCAGGTCGTTTATGAACAAATTAAATAGGATTGGTCCCGGCACAGAACCCTGGGGGACCCCACTACCCACCCCTGACCATTCCGAGTACTCCCCATTTATCACCACCCTCTGAACTCGCCCTTGTAGCCAGTTTTCAATCCATGTACTCACCCTACTTTAAGTGTCTAGCAGAAGTGAGCAAGTGTAAAAAAAAAAAAAAAAAGAAGTGTCCTTTCCTGTGAACGGTTGTAAAGAGAATAAAGCCCTGGAGGTTTGGTTATGTGCCCTGCTCTGGAGGAAACTCTACTATTGCCCTCTATTTATCCACGTCAACAAGACTATTACATCAAATTTGAATTGGTTTTTGAGTATATAGTAGGTCTGCTTTAAAAGTAAACTTTTCTAAGAAAAATATGGGGGCTGTCATTTTTGACCTCCTTTTAAAATGAATTACGTATGCCATTTTCTCAGCAACAAAGCAGCATTCAGCATTTTACTTACGTGAAAGGTTCTCTTTAATTTAAGCAGATATAAAATAACTGCACTGCCTTCTGAAACCACATTTCTACATGTTCCTGAAAGAAGTTTTAACGTTCAAGAAAATATATATTTTTTTTGTGAGTTGATATGGTCAACGTCAACATACTTCCCTAATGCCAATGCTTGAAGATAAAGCAATTCAAAGTATAAAATCTGACATAACCCTAGGAACAATATAGGCACTTGTGGTTGTGAAATCCATATATTAATGCAAATCTACGCAGAATGAAAAACTAAATTTCACCACTAGAGGTCATCAGTGTTTTACTATTGTAAATAGTACAACATTCGCCAAAGATGATTCACTAAAGACTGGAGTCAATTCACAAAGATAATCACACAAATCAGGGTTTTTAATATTTTAAAATCTACTTCTTTCATAGTAATGCAGATTGTAGGTTATGAGCTTAGATGTGGAACAGCTCTTATGGACCCTTTGAAAATAGCTATAGGGAATGCTGTTTTTTCAGTGTGTTAAAATAGAGCTGTGAAAATTTGTGTAATTCTTTGAAATTACTTTTTGAAAAAAAATTCTGGGTCCACTAGAGATTTATAGTTCAAGATCAAAAAAATCTGTTGTGGGGGGTTGCAATTAGAGGTGAATGTGAGGTTTTCTATATTATGCTTACCAACTTGAATATAGCCATAGCTACAGTATGCTCCTTTATTACCAGTCTATTTTTCAGCGCTGTGATAGTTTGACTGAGTTTGTTCTAGAAGTATTTATTAACCAATGTCTTTTTATTGTTTACTATGTAAAGAAAAAAAGACAAAACATTTAAATAAAACAGTTTTCCTTACTTTCTGTTATAAAATATATAAAATGAAAATGCCAGGACAAAAATGACCCTTTTTGGAATTTAGGAAAATGCATTTTTTCCAATTATGTACATTTTGTGCATCCTCGTATATTCACCCCAAAATATGATTAAAGTTTGATGATTAAAGTTATATCACCTTAGTGTGACTTTTACAGTGCCTTGATGAAGTATTCGTACCCCTTGAAATTTTCCACATTTTATCATGTTAAAACCAAAAACCTAAATTTATTTTATTGGGGTTTTATGTGATAGACCAACACAAAGTGGCACATAATTGTGAAGTGGAAGGAAAATGATAAAATGGTTTTCTAATTTTTTTACAAATAAATATCTGAAATGTGTGGTGTGCATTTGTATTCATCCCCCTTTACTCTGACACCCCTAACTAAAATCTAGTGGAACCAATTGCCTTCAGAAGTCAACTAATTAGTAAATAGAGTCCACCTGTGTGTAACTTAATCTCATTATAAAAACAGCTGTTCTGTGAAGCCCTCAGACGTTTGTTAGAGAACCCTAGTGAACAAACAGCATCATGAAGACCAAGGAACACACCAGACAGGTCATTGATAAAGTGGCGGAGAAGTTTAAAGCAGGGCTAGGTTATAAACAAATATCCCACGCTTTGAACATCTCACGGAGCACTGTTCAATCCATCATCCGAAAAAGGAAAGAGTATGGCACAACTGCAAACCTACCAATACATGGCTGTCCACCTAAACTGACAGGCTGGGCAAGGAGAGTATTAATCATAGAAGCAGCCCATGGTAACTCTGGAGGATCTGCAGAGATCCAGAGCTCAGGTGGGAGAATCTGTCAACAGGACAACTATTAGTCGTGCATTCTACAAATCTGGCCTTTATGAAAAAGTGACAAGAAGAAATCCTTTGTTGAAAGAAAGCCATAAGAAGTCCTGTCTCAGTTTGCGAGAAGCCTTGTGAGAGACACAGCCATACCTCCCAACTTTTTGAAATGGGAAATGAGGGACACCAATCAGCAAAAGCATGCAGGCATAGGACACACCCCTTACCACGCCCCCTTAAAGGAGAATTGTAAAAAAAAAAACAAGATTGGTTAAACCCACAAGTGCTTTTTTTTACCACTACTATTCCTTTATATTGGCTTTTGGAATTTACAAATGCAGCAATTTAGAAATTCAGATGAAAGGTTTAGCTCTGGGAAACACTTTTTGATAGATAAAAAGTGCATTTTATATACATCTATAGAGATCAGACCAAAATGAGGGACAAATGAGGAGGAATGAGGGACAGAGGGACATTGCTCCAAATCAGGGACAGTCCCTCAAAATCAGGGACAGTTGGGAGCTATGGACACAGCAAACATGTGGAAGGCGGTGCTCTGGTCAGATGAGACCAAAATTTACCATTTTGGCCTAAAAGCAAAACGCTACCTGTGGCAAAAAACTAACACTGCACTTCAACCTGAACACACCATCCTCACCATGAAACATTGTGATGGCAGGATCATGTTGTGGGGGTGCTTTTCTACAGCAGGGACAGGGAAGCTGGTCAAAGTTGATGGGAAGATGGATGGAGCCAAATATGGGGCAATCTTAGAAGAAAACCTGTTTGAGTCTGCAAAAGACTTGAGACTGGGGTATCATTTTCCTTCCACCTAACAAGTGTCTGCCACTTTGTGTTGGTCTATCACACAAAGTCCCAATAAAATACATTTACATTTATAACATGAAAAAATTTGGAAAATTGCAAGGTTTATGAATACTTTTTTAAAGGCATTGTATGTAATGTAGCGAAATGGTAAAGTAAACTTATGCCTTTTTCATTTAGCAGAGATTTATTCCCCTTTTAATGCAAAATTGCAACTCCTGCAGCAGAAAAAAAAACAGTTTGTGCAAATGATTAAAGTATATCTCAGACATGAAATATGAACAGAGCATATCCTATAGTGTGTGTATATACAGTATATACTATATATACTTCTTTAAAACTTTTTTTACACATTTTTCTTTAATGGGGGTCTGGAGCTGGTCAGTTCCAGGCTCACCCCCCACCTCCCTGCAGATATGTAGAAACAGTAACTGTCTCAGCAGGATTGAAATAGAGAGATTATCAGCAACTTCTACCCCTGCCTGACTTGAACTGGACTTTTACTAAATCATGTATTCCATGACCCAGTGCTCTGGGACTGGTAAGAGACTAATATCATAAAAGTTAATCTGTTGTCTTCTGGGAACTGTTGTGCTTTTTTCAAGGGCCCAAACTTTGCCAGCCATTTTTTTTTCCATCAATCACTGGTCAGTTGGATAAAACTGGGGCTGTTATAGCATGTTAGGACTGTCTTTTTATACTGTTGCTAGGTAAACGCAGTTCAGCTCTGTTAAATACTTTTAGGCAGAATACTACAGGTGTTTAACCATATCTCTCAGAGTAAAGTTATTGTCTTCGATTGTTTGTATAAGTACACCTGCTAATCATTTCTCATTTTAGGTTATGCTTGACCTAATAAATTGTTTGAAATACCTCAAGGCCTGTCAGTAAGTACTGGGTGAGTGAGGTGTGCCCTCTTCAGGTGTGCGGAGAAATAATATGAAACAATTCAGCGGCTCATCTGTGGGTAGCGCTACATTATCATATATATGATGGCATAATCTGGATATTTTATGAAGGGGATGTTAATATTTTGATGATAACATCATGGTCAACATTCTGCCACAGGTGTCATAAAGCTACAGAGGACCAAGAATGTGTTTAAATTATCTCAAAGGACTAGTTTGATTCCACTCTATATCTGATACTATGAAATGGGTAAATTCACTTTAAGATGGAAAGAGTAATATTCAAAAGTGGTCATTTCACTCTAGCAAAGATGCAGGCTTAAACTGAGTGGATACATTTTGATGCGATTGCCATAAAAAACTGATATTATTTGGTTGACTTTATATGCCAACTTAAAATCTGTGTGTCATGGAAAAGGTTTAACATTTACTGTATATGCATTTATAAGATAAAGAGATCATTTGAACTACTATAATGCACTGGATTGTAGTTACTTTACGTGTGGCATTTTAAAACACATAACTCAGTTTAAGGCAGAGTAGATAGTGAGATACAATGTCCCCTTCTGTCTTGGGAATTGTTATGGTGATACTATATATATGGTTTTTAAAGTCAACAATTTATGATTTAAAACCCAAAACTTTGGGTGACCACGTGAACCCCGTTAAAGTCTATGGGACTCGAACGTGAAGAATCAAAAGTGCTAATTTTAAAGGCTAATATGCAAGTTATTGTCATAAAAAGTGTTTGGGGACCCGGGTCCTGCCCCAGGGGACATGAATTAATGCAAAAAAAAGTTTTATAAACAGCCGTTTTTTCAGGAGCAGTGATTTTAATAATGCTTAAAGTGAAACAATAAAAGTGAAATATTCCTTTAAATATCATGCCTGGGGGTGTCTATAGTATGCCTGTAAAGTGGCGCATTTTTCCCGTGTTTAGAACAGTCTCTTCACAAAATGACATATCTAAAGAAATAGAAGTAATTTAAAACTGCTTGCGGCTGTAATGTAATGTTGCCCTCCCCCCCCGGGCCCATTACCAGGCCCTTTGGGTCTGGTATGGATATTAAGGTGAACCCCGCACCCAAATTTAAAAAAAAGGCATGGGGTCCCCAGGCCCTATATACTCTGAACAGCAGCGATATACAGGCGGTCCCCGGGTTACAAACAAGATAGGGACTGTAGGTTTGTTCTTAAGTTGAATCTGTTTGTAATTTGGAACAGATACATTTTGTAAGTGTAGCTCCAGCCAAAAAATCTATTTTTAAGCTTTTTGGATAATATAGGGCAGGGTCATCACCCCTGTAACATTTGTTTTGCTGTCTGTGCCCCTGTTCAGAAGATTTCACCTCACTTTCTGTCCCAATGACAATTGGTTTTGGGTTATTAGGGAAACAAGGATTTGTGATAAAGCTTCAGTGGGGAGACACTGTTTTCCCATATTAACTCTTACAGGAGAGAATTTCCCTTCCTAGGGGTGGATTTCCTCTCACTTCCTGTTGTCTCCCTCCGTTTGTAAGTAGGAGTCGTTGGTAAGTTGGATGTTTGAAAATAGGGGACCGCCTGTATATACTATACGGCCTGTCCTATACACTCTGCGGAAAATTGGGCCTTAGGTGTTGGTGGTACCAGAACACTGTAAGCCCTCACAGTTACTCTTGGTGGGAGCTGGAACAGGCCCTACTGTGAAATATTATATCAAGAATTGTAATTACATGCCCCTGTTAAACTGGAGCAGAAAAATTGGGCCTTAGGCGGTGGTGGTGGTGGCACAACACTGTAAAGCCTCACAGATACTTTTGTTGAGCAATGGAACAGGTCCTGCTGTGAAATTTTAGATCAAAAGTTGTAATTACGCGCCCCTGTTAAACAGGGGCAGAAAAATTGGGCCTTAGGCAGTGGTGGTGGTGCCACAACACTGCAACCCTTCACAGATACTCTTGTTGAGCGCAGGAATGAGCCCTGCTGTTAAATATATGATCAAAAATTGTAACTACGTGCCCCTGTTAAACAGGGGTAGAAAAATTGGGCCTTAGGTAGTGGTGGTGGTGCCCTGAACTGAAAATATTCTTAGAAGCTATCATCATGAAAATTGAGGAGGAATAGGATAGTCACTCAGCATAATAGGATAGTCACTCAGCATATGCAGTCTTCAAGGGATCCCACATCTATAGAAAAATCAAATCGGTTACATCAGCATCAGGTGCTTGGTAGCTGGTGATCCAAGACTGATTCTTCTTTATGAATGTGAGCCGATCAACAGAGTCTGTGGACAGGCGTACTTTGTGATCGGTTACAAAGCCTCCAGCAGCACTGAAATGTGCGTTCAAAAAGAATGCTGGATGCAGGACAGGCCAGTAGCTCAATTGCATATTGAGCAAGCTCTGGCCAGTGGTCCATCCTCAAGACTCAGTAACCCAGTGGATGTTCTGGTGGAAAGGTCTCCAAGTCTGATCTTGCCCCTAGATAATCCTGCACTATGGAATTCAGACGTTGGCGATGGTTGCTGGAACTGATCAGACCTGGGTGCTGAGGACTGAGGATTTGCCTGAAGGCATCGGTCAGCTGGCCACCTTCTCCACCGCTCTTTCTGTGACTGAACGAAGCCTCAGCAACATGTTGTCCAGCACCAGGAAATTGTAACCTCCCAGGCTCTGGAGACGCATTGCACAAACCTTTCTGCAAGGCCTCCCGAAGATGTTTCATCCTCTGCTCCCTCTGCGAAGGCTGGATAAGTTCTGCAACCTTACCCTTGTAATGTGGATCAAGTAGGGTTGCCAGCCAGTAATGATCCCTCTCCTTGATACCATGAATCCTATGGTCATTTTGCAGGCTTTGCAGGATTAGTGAGGCCATGCAGCCTAAGTTTGCAGAGGCAATTGATCCTGAGTCCTCTGGTTCACTAAGGATCACATGATCCTCAACCACCTCCTCCCAGCCGCGTATAACTCAATGGGTTTCTGGGGACTTCAAACGATCCCTTGAAGACTGCTGCTGATGCTGAGTGTTATCCTCCACGCTGACACAATCCTCCTCCTCCTCTTCTTCTTCTTGTGTGATCGGCGGGCCTGCAGGAATATTAGTATCTGGATAAAGGGGGCCTTGAGAGGTAAGGAAGTCCTCCTCTTCCTCCCACTGTTCTGCCTCAAGTGCCCTGTCCATTATTCCATGAACCGTGTACTCCAACAGGAAGACAAGAGGGACAGTATCACTGATGCATGCACTGTCATTGCTCACCATCCCCGTGGCCCCCTCAAATGGTGACAGGACAGTGCATGCATCCTTGATCAGTAGCCACTGGGGTGGCGAAAAAAGGCCAAGCTCCCCTGACCCTGTCCTGGTGCCATACTCACACAGGTACTCATTGATGGCTCTCTGCTGCGTGTGTAGCCGCTGCAGCATTGCCAACGTTGATTCCACCTGGTGGGCATGTCACAAATAAGGTTTTCGGGCAGGTTGCATTCTCTTTGGATGTCAGCCAGCCGAGCACTGGCATTATATGACCGGCGGAAATGACCACAGACTTTCCTGGCCTGCCTCAGGAGATCCTGTAAGCCCAGGTACCTGCTCAAGAACCGCTGTACCACCAAATTCAGGATGTGAGCCAAACAGGGAACATGGGTCAAATGTCCCTGTCGGAGGGTGGAGAGGAGGTTGGTGCCATTTTCGCATACAACCATTCCTGGCTGAAGCTGGCATAGAGTCAACCACCTCTGAGCCTGCCCCTGCAGAGCTGACAGTATCTCTGCCCCAGTGTGGCTCCTGTCCCCTAAGCAGACCAACTCAAGCACCACATGGCATTGAAAGCCTACGGAGCACCGCTGGTTCAGAGGAGAAATCTGCAGAGGAAGAGGCCATCGAGGAAGAAAAACAGGAGGGGGTGGAGGAGAGAGAGGCGGCAGAATCACCACTAGCATTTTGGAGGCGTGGTGGCGGAACAAGCTCCAACAATACTGAACCCTGTCCTACATCCTTCCCAGCTGCCAGCAGAATTACCCAGTGCTCCGTGAAAGAAAGGTAATGTCCCTGTCCATGCCTGCTGGACCATGAGTCAGCAATAATATGCACCTTACTGCTGACCGCCCTGTCCAACGAGGCCAAGACATTGCCTTCCACATGCTGGTAGAGAGCTGGAATGGCCTTCTGTGAAAAGAAATGGCATTTGGGAACCTGCCACTGAGGTACCGCACATTCCACAAATTCACGAAAGGGGGCAGAGTCTACCAGCTGAAAAGGCAACAGTTGCAGTGCTAGCAATTTGGCCAAGGTAGCATTCAGACACTGAGCATGTGGATGGCTGGGGCCAAATTTCTTAAGAACGGTTTAGCAACTGGGGTAGAGAGTGGTGCAAAAACCTACCACAGACCCACAAACAATAAATAGCATATACAGACAAATGGAGATACCGGAATCGTAAACAAAGCCAGGCCGAGGTCATACACAAGGAGGTCAGCAGATGGGTAAGGACGGGAAACCAACAGGACAGGGAGAGGATGGATGGATAGGCTGCAGGGCAAGGATCCAAGGGAATCAGAAAACAGGAGGGACAAGTACAGGATGGGCTTGGGATAGGGATCAGATCAGGACAGAAACAGGCTCAAGGTCAGGCCAATCATCATACAGCAATGCACTGCGCTCCCACATTATGGGCTGAACAGCCAATGTTCGAGTCAAACTCATGTTCGACCTGACAGAAAGCTCATCCCTAGTGGACCACTGTGATAATATCAAAGAAAGCACTTGTCTCCTTCTGAACCATACTGTATATGCATAATTGTGAATCCTTTTTGATGTTGGAAAGCTCTCCTGAGTTATGGGATATATATAGTGGGTTTGTTAAGTTTTTTCAGGGGGAATAATATTACCATTGTATTTTATGCATACAATTTGGTACAATGTATGTTTTTAAAGGGATATGGTATTGACATATATTGTAAATTGAAGAGCCCAGGATTACCAGCCAGCTGTTTGCAAAAGTAAAACAGTCTTTATTGTTTCAAAAACAAACAAAACAGCTCTCTTAAGCTAAACAGGAAACAAAACAATACAAACTCCTGGTACAAAAATCAAACTTTAGGCTCACTGCCTGCAAAACTTGTCCCTTAACAGGGTTACTTCCTCACCTGTCTCAGAGGTTTAAAAGCCTGGTCACCAGCCGCTTAGCAGGTCCTCAGTCACAGCAGTCCACCACACCGTCTTCCAAGAGCGTCCTGCCTCACACTTAAACTCCCAGACACATTGCAGATAAATGAACCCTTTCAGGGCCAAAGTCCCTGTGATCAGAGTTGAAGGCTCTTTTCCCCCCCATAGTCTCTCCGAGCCTCTGCATGAGTGGGAACCTCTGAGTACTCTAACACTGCATTGAAATCATCCCCCTTAAAGAGACCACAACCCAAATAATGGAGAAATAAACCTACCTTATACAGTATATATATGTACACACATTTTATATATATATATATATATATATATATATACACACACACGCATTTTTGTAAATATTTTATTATATCTTTTCATGCGACAACACTGAGGAAATTACACTTTGCTACAATGTAAAGTAGTAAGTGTACAGCTTGTATAACAGTGTAAATTTGCTCTCCCCTCAAAATGACTCAACACATAGCCATTAATGTCTAAACCGCTGGCAACAAAAGTGAGTACACCCCTAAGTGAAAATGTCCATTTTCCCTCCCCGGTGTCATGTGACTCATTAGTGTTACAAGGTTCCAGGTGTGAATGGAGAGCAGGTGTGTTAAATTTGGTGTTATCGCTCTCACTCTCTCATACTGGTCACTGGAAGTTCAACATGGCACCTCATGGCAAAGAACTCTCTGAGGATCTGAAAAAAAAAAATTGTTGCTCTACATAAAGATGGCCTAGGCTATAAGAAGATTACCAAGACCCTGAAACTGAGCTGCAGCACAGTGGCCAAGACCATACTGCAGTTTAACAGGACAGGTTCCCCTCAGAACAGGCCTCGCCATAGTCAACCAAAGAAGTTAAGTGCACGTGCTCAGCGTCATATCCAGAGGTTGTCTTTGGGAAATAGATGTATGAGTGCATTGCTGCAGAGGTTGAAGGGGTGGGGGGTCAGCCTGTCAGTGCTCAGGCTATACGCCACACACTGCATAAAATTGGTTTGCATGGCTGTTGTCCCAGGAGGAAGCCTCTTCAAAAGATGATGCACAAGAAAGCCCACAAACGGTTTACTGAAGACAAGCAGACTAAGGACATGGATTACTGGAACCATGTCCTGTGGTCTGATGAGACCAAGATAAACTTATTTGGCTAAGATGGTGTTAAGCGTGTGTGGTGGCAACCAGGTGAGGAGTGCAAGACAAGTGTGTCTTGCTTATAGTCAAGCATGATGGTGAGAGTGCCATGGTCTGGGGCTGCATGAGTGCTGCCTGCACTGTGGAGCTATAGTTCATTGAGGGAACCATGAATGCCAACATGTACCGTGACATAATGAAGCAGAGCATGATCTCCTCCCTTCGGAGACT
This sequence comes from Lithobates clamitans, assembly GCA_037952925.1. Lineage (NCBI taxonomy): Eukaryota > Metazoa > Chordata > Amphibia > Anura > Ranidae > Lithobates > Lithobates clamitans. The sequence continues at coordinate 2,497,110 of JBBGZY010000981.1, read as the reverse complement.
GGGCCGCAGGGCAGTATTCCAACATGATAATGACCCCAAACACACCTTCAAGACGACAACTGCCTTGCTAAAGAAGCTGAGGGTAAAGGTAATGGACTGGCCAAGCATGTCCCCAGACCTAAACCCTATTGAGCATCTGTGGGGCATCATCAAATGGAAGGTGGAGGAGCGCAAGGTCTCTAACATCCACCAGCTCCGTGATGTCTTCATGGAGGAGTGGAAGAGGACTCCAGAGGCAACCTGTGAAGCTCTGGTAAACTCCATACCCAAGAGAGTTAAGGCAGTGCTGGAAAATAATGGTGGCCACACAAAATATTGACACTTTGGGCCCAATTTGGACATTTTCACTTAGGGGTGTACCCACTTTTGTTGCTGTGTGTTGAGTTATTTTGATGGGAGAGCAAATTTACACTGTTATACAAGCTGTATACTCACCACTTTACACAATAGCAAAGTGTAATTTCTTCAGTGTTATCACATGACAGGGTATAAAAAAAAATTGACATAAATGTGATTATATATATATATAATTGGCCCTATGTATGAATGTGAGTTAGGGACCTTAGATTGTAAGCTCCTTGAGGGTAGGGACTGATCTGAATGTATAATGTATATGTAAAGTGCTGCGTAAATTGACGGCGCTATATAAGTATCTGAAATAAATAAATAAAATTATATATATATATATATATATATATATATATATATATATATATATATATATATATATATATATATATATATAGCGCTCACAGATATTGTGTGGGTAATGACCAGTAAATTTGCACAGTACTTAGTGGAAGGCTGAGTTGATATCTTAAGGAAAAACAATCAGTATGTCAACTTGAGAACTGCCAGGCTTGGGGTTTAAGAACAGAGATAGGTAGCCTGCCTATTACTGAAATTACTGAGCCCCAAGTAAAGAAAAAATAGCTGCTGACACTACAATGTGACTAAATTGGGTAGGTATTGAAAAATGAAAAGTGTAGCGCTATGTAAAATGACAAATGTGCCAATGACAATCCTACAAAGAATGACTAATAAACTAATGAAAAGATGGGTGTCAATATGTGAAATGACACCATGTGAACAAAAATAATAAATGTGCACAAAAAAGAGTGAACAACAATGAAGTGCCAGCTTGCTGGGACTATCTGTAGATTGTCCAAACCGTATATGAAGATCACTTATAAAGAGCAATATATGAATCACAATGTGTGACAATAGAAATATAAAGATACATGTGTAAAAGGGACAATGAAAAAGTTAATTAGCATCCCATGTCTGGGATAAAGAGTCTGTATGTGAATACAATTGTGGATCATCTTCTGTTAGAAGATCACCAAAGACGTGCGTCCATCACTGAGGAAGGGGGGTAGGTACTCTTACCAGAATGTGTAGACTCCATGAGACAGAAATCCGCGAGACAGTCATGGAAACATCAAACTCAGATACTCCAAGCAGAGAAACGAACATGGAAACCAGAACTCCGATCGACCATCACTGGAACTCCAAGATGATATACCAACATCTCAACCACCATAGATGTTCATGGAATGATTTAAAAGAAAAGGCTACTCCGATCGGCCATCACTGGAACTCCAAGATGATATACCAATGTCTCAACCACCATAGATGTTCATGGAATGATTTAAAAGAAAAGACTCTCTCCATAGTGTAGATCAAAAATGGCTGGATATTTATTAAAATAAGCACAAACACCAATGCTGATGTGTACAGGTATATAGGATAAAATCGATGTGATCGCATAGTAAAAGCGCAATGTGTGGCAAACTGACCCCCTGGGGTTCAGCGGGTCAGTTTGCCACACAATGTGCTTTTTATTCATTGGTGTTTGTACTTATTTTTAAATAAATATCCAGTCATTTTTGATCTACACTATGGAGAGCCTTTTCTTTTAAATCATTCCATGAACATCACTGGTGGTTGAGATGTTGTTATATCATCTTGGAGTTTCAGTGATGATTGATCAAAGTTCTGGCTTCCACATTTGTTCCTCGGCTTGGAGTATATGCGTTTGATGTTTCCATAATTGTCTAGCGGATTTCTGGCTTCCATTTTTGAAGACAACCAGGGTTGTATAAAGCTTACGCAATCAGAAAGGGTCAATACTAAGACCAAACACATCCATGTCAAGTATCACCTACTGAAGGACAAGCAAAAGCAAGGTGTTATTGACATTCAATACTGCCCATCAGAGTAGATGACTTCTGATGCACTCACCAAGCCTTTGTCGAAGGAACGTCATAATTATTTCCAGAAGAAGCTGAATATAATTTGACAAAGCACATGCTGTTGAGAAGGGGTGTTGGAAGTACAACAGCATAGTTGCTTATAAACTGACAATACTGTATGCATTATACCTCTCTATGCAGAAGGTGGCACTGTAGTATTATAGTGTTATAGTATGTATTCTATGATATAACAGGATGTATTGTCTATCTATGCTCAATGCACTCATAGTTACATAGTTATGTAGTAGGTGAGGTTGAAAAAAGACACATCAAGTCCAATCTATGTGTGTGATTATATGTCAGTAATACATTGTATATCCCTGTATGTTGCGGTCGTTCAGGTGCTTATCTAATAGTTTCTTATAACTATCGATGCTCACCGCAGAGAGCACCGCCCATGGAAGGGAATTACACATCCTTGTCGCTCTTACAGTAAAGAACCCTCTATGTAGTTTAAGGTTAAACCTCTTTTGTTCTAATTTTAATGATTGGTCAGGAGTCTTGTTAAACTCCCTTCTGCGAAAAAGTTTTATCCCTATTGTGGGGTCACCAGTATGGTATTTGTATATTGAAATCATATCCCCTCTCAAGCGTCTCTTCTCCAGAGAGAATAAGTTCAGTGGTCACAACCTTTCCTTATAACTAATATCCTCCAGACCCTTTATTAGCTTTGTTGCCCTTCTCTGTACTCGCTCCATTTCCAGTGCATCCATCCTGAGAACTGGTGCCCAGAACTGGACAGCATACTCTAAGTGCGGCCAGACCAGAGTCTTGTAGATCGGGAGAATTATCGTTTTATCTCTGGAATTAATCCCCTTTTTAATGCATGCCAATATTGTGTTTGCTTTGTTACCAGCAGCTTGGCGTTGCATGCCATTGCTGAGCCTATTATCTACTAGGACCCCCAGGTCCTTTTCCATCCTAGATTCCCCCAGAGGTTCTCCCCCCGTGTATAGATTGCATTCATATTTTTGCCACCCAAATGCATTATTTTACATTTTTCTACATTGAACCTCATTTGCCATGTAGTTGCCCACCCCATTAATTTGTTCAGATCTTTTTGCAAGGTTTTCACATCCCGCGGAGAAGTTATAGCCCTGCTTAGCTTAGTATCGTCCGCAAATACAGAGATTGAACTGTTTACCCCATCCTCCAGGTCATTTATGAACACTCGTTTGTATTCTCTTCCTCTTCTATGATAAAAGGCATTTAATGTATTTCTCCATAAAAGCAAAGCTATTGCTGCAAAGAAGAAGCTTCCAGCACATGATTTCAATACTCGGCTAACATTCCTGTCCTTTGTCAATTGTCATTTCTTTCAAACTGGGCTGCTACAATACAAAGACAAATGGCCTTTCACTCTTGAGATGCTGCAAGGTGATATAGACAAAGCTTATAAAGCTAGAGGGAACAGAGTTGACCCCTTCACAGGTTTCCATTCCCAATTTCTATAACTGAAGCAACTTTAGGCTATCTAAAATACACATAATATATGAATAGATTTTTCTTCAAAGCCAAGACCATGACATGTCCATGACTTCACTTTGTAAAATTTTCCTTAATTTTTAACGGCAAATGGCAGGACTGCATCCCCTTGTCAAGTGATTCTTAACTTGGGGTCACTCAGATAATGATACCAGGAACTAAAGAAATCCAATTAGTGAAAGAGAGTAAAAGAGCCAGGTGCACATGAATGAATGCCAAGGTGAAAATTACACGGTCAGCAGGTAACCTACGTGTCACTTAACCCAGTAAAACCTTTATGTTTGAGTGAAGCGTTCCTTTTAAAAGTAACATGTGACACCGAAAAAACACAAGAGGTGTTTCACATAATCATGACTATTGTACTCCTAATACAACTGTTTTATATCAAATAACAACTGACATTGAAAGCATAAGACAAGCATGAATGGATGTGAATACACCTGGGCAACCTGAGAATGTATTCTAATTCAGACTGATGACATCAATCAACTGAAGTTAATTGGAAAATGTGAAAAGGAAAAATAATGTTTTGAATGTTATAAGGTATACTGTACATGCAGAAGAGTGATTTACCAAAAGACGTTTTTAAAAATAGCCCCTTCAGTAGTAAAGATCAAGGCACTAAAAAGTAGTGCCTAGGTCTATACTCTCTATTTTCAGTTATTTAATATGCACGTGTGTTCACCTGTGGATGTGCTTGTGTAACTGGCCATAGCCTACAACTGTCCCTCATTTGGAGAAAATACCCCTCTTTTGGAACAAAAATTCTTCTGTCCCTCTTTCTGCCCTCACATGTCCCTCCTTTTTGTATGGCAGGTGTGTGCCCTTTGTCTACACATATTTTCAGAAACATGTCTCTATTTCTGAGCTAAGAATGTTGGGAGGTATGACTGCTCGTAGGAGTGCCCACATATACAAGCACATCTGTAGGGGCATGTGCTGAAGTGTGCATTCCTAGTCACAATAAAATAAACCTTTCATTCCCGAAATACAGTATGTACACATAGTGGGAACTTCAGGATCGGCTCCATTAGCTTTTTCATATGTACTCCATCTTTCCCCAAAACATTTAGCCAAAGCAGAGTAAACAATGTTGTTTTTATGCCAGACACATGTGCCAAGTACTACTACACCCTGGAGCTGGAGCTTGTAAACATGGTTTTGCTGTGGGCTGGCAGGGAAGTGTGTCTGTACTTAGAGTATGTTTATGTATGTGTACCTTTGATGAGTATGGTGTAGTAGGGTCAGATTAGTGTCAAAGTGTACCTTAAAAAATATATAATGGTTTGGGGTCATTATCATATACTTATACATGTTTTTCAGCTGAAGTTTTAATATCTTTATTACTGATCATTTATATAGTTTTTAATTTTACTGTATATAAAATCTTAATTTTACAAATTAGCATTCAATGCAGTTCATATAATACAACCATGACACTACGTTTACAGATCATTATTTAAAATGGAACAGAAGCTGTTTGCCTTCAGATTCTTTCTCTAATCATAACTCTTTAAGGATTATTTGAATAGACAAGTAGAGAGGGGAGGGTGGAGACTGTGTTTCTACATTGGCTCATGCAGCAATGTGGGTAAATTTCAGCTTGAGCTATTGAGTTCTGTAAACAACAAAGTGAATACAGTAAAACCTTGGTTTGAGAGTAACTTGGTTTGAGAGCGTTTTGCAAGACAAGCAAAATTTTTCAATACATTTTGACTTGATATACAAGCGGTGTCTTGATATACAAGTAACATCAAGTCACAACTGGGTGTAAAAGAGAAGAGAGAGGCTGCCTCCAAGTGTAGCAATATGGTTACATTTAATGAAGGTACAACATTTAGCAACTCACATGGTTGATGATTAAAACAGGCACATCTAAATATGCAGGCATCCGGGGTTCAAGCCTCACTTTCAGACCACTCTACTGCAGGGTAGTCTTCTCGGTCATGATTGCAGACTCACAGCTGTGAGAGCCGGCGGTGTGGGGGTTGGTCTATGTGGACCGCTTTTCCCCCGGATGCCTGCATACTTAGATGTGACTATTTTAAATCATCAACCATGTGAGTTGCTAAATGTTGTACCTTCATTTAATGTAACCATATTGCTACACCTAGAGGCATTAGTGGGCATGCTGAAAAGTGGGTGTTTCTAAGGTCCTGATTTGTTGTGGTACACCTTTTTATATCTTCCAGTATCAGCTTCCTTTGCAGTTCTTGGCATTCAGTCACATTCATGACATCCTAAAACTGCAATCTGCTGGAAGACTTCCATTGACCATACAGTGTGATCACTGGTCTAAACAATGTAGCTATAAAATACCCAACATGTCACTGACTGCAAATCCAGCTCAGATTATTAGTAGTGCATTGCCTCCACTCAGGGTCCAATTTTCCCTGATAGAGTCATTGGCTCTCCCATAAATGACTTTTCTACTGTAATATCCTAAGCAATTTCAATGACAAACAAGAGCTTTTGAGCTGCAGATGGTCAATTTTTCTGGTCTCTGTGGCGGGCCTTTACAGAAATGACATCACCAGTCAAAGTGTGCTCAGGTGATGTTGAAGTGTATTATAAAAGTCCAGTGACCACTCCCTTGATGCCAGTTTTTCCAGATGACTGTGTTTTACAGTCTAGCAAACAACATATTGATGCACAGAATTAAATTACTATTTGACAGAGACCAAACGTGATATAAATTCCAGTCAATGCTGTGACTGGAATGTTCTAATGTAATTTATGATGGCCTGCTTTGGGTCTGAAGCTGTTTGATTTGATTTTGTCATTGACTTGTGACTTTTGGGGAAATTAGTTGGCGCTGTGTTCAGTACAACTTCCCATTCTCTTTACTCAGTTTGTGATTCCGATAAACTAAGGTGTAGATGGGGCCCTAATAATAAGTGTGTCCCATTCACATTGCAATACAGCAAGCTGCAATAAAATGCTGACATGCTGAATTTTATCACAGCACACCGTACAGGATCCCATGTAACTGTATATCAATGCGACACACTGCTGCAGAGTGACTTGAATGAGCCATTCTTTTGCTATAACCTTAGAGGATGTGCTTCTGAGAGGGATTGCTTCTGGATACTGGGAAAAATAGTTTGGACTGCCAATATGTGCCGGTGCCCTATAATACTTCAGCCAGCTGTGGCTTGACCAGATTCATAGCAACCCTTTTAGAAACAGACCTCGGTTTTAGGCAATTGCACGAGGGGTTTTAAAAATTTCCAATATCCCTCAACTGCTTTGTAAATACTGACCAGAAAAGCCGCTTCTTTATCATCTCTTTTGTTTTTTTCTACTGCTAAATAACCACCCAGAATGGGCCAGCTATAATACCAGCCTGGAAACACCAACTGCTCTACTACTTGCTCCTGTTCCTTCTCTACATCATACAGTAATGCCGCGTACACACGATCGGAAATGCCGCCAGCAAAACTCCGATGAGAGCTTTTTGTCGGAAAATGCGACCGTGTGTATGCTCCATCGGCCTTTTGCTGGTGGAATTCCAGCCAGCAAAAGATTGTGAGTATGTTCTCTATTTTTCAGTCGGGGAAAGTTCCTACCCAAAAATGCATTCATGTGTATGCAATTGAGACGCGCAAAAAATCACGCATGTTTAGAAACAATTTGACGCATGCTCGTAAGCATTGAACTTTATTTTCTCGGCTCGTTGTAGTGTTGTACGTCACCGCATTCTTGATGGTTGAAAGTTCAGAGAACTTTTGCGTGACCGTGTGTATGCAAGGCAAGCTTCAGCGGAATTCCGTCGGAAAAACCATCCAAGCTTTTTCTGACAGAAATTCCAATCACGTGTACGCGGCATTATTCTTAGTACACTGCATGATCACTTTAAAAATTGGAATCTAAAAGTTGAGAACTGTTGGAAATAAATTAAAGCAGAAAAATAATTTCTGAAAGATTTTATAAGAAGGGTACATTGCAAAACAGGAAAAAACTACAAACATTCAAGTGGGAAAGCGTAAATTTAGCTATGCAAATGCAAGTAGCTAAAACAACATGGCTACATCATGTTTACTGACACAATTCAGTTAAATATATCCTTTTATTAAATTACAAAGAAGTTTAAGAAATATTTCCAGATCAAGTGTACAATAGGCAGTATATACCCATTCAGCTCAAAGCATAATTAAAACCTTCAGGGTAAACATGACTTGGTTTACAATACCATTACAGAATATATGTAGTCCAAAAAAGGCATTTGAGAAATTCAGTATGAATAAACAGCAACTTCAATCATACAGCCTAATAAGGGTACTGAATATATCACCAAATTCTGTCTAGCACATGCGTGGCCGACCAGGTATACCACACCTTTTCAAATTTAGCTGGGCACCCCCTATGGAAGATAACACGCTCAAGTTGCTGCATGCTTCCCATATGTTGGACTCATTGCTTATGGGTGGGTGGTTGCTTAGACTTCCAATATTGCAGTATAAGCTTTCTGGCCTGGAACAGCGCTTTAGAGCTAGCTGCTTTAGTAAGCGTGTATTGATCTAGGATTCCCAATAGACAAGCTGTAGGGTCTAATTTAACTTCAGTTTGAAAAACTGAATTTATGGTTTCTGTGACACTCACCCAATTGTTTTGTAAAATGCCAGAGCATGTGAATGAGGTCCCCATGATCTCTGCGGCACTTACTACAAATAGGGGTATCCACAAGTCCCATCTTCCAAAAATTAGGCAAAGTTGCTGACTTTGTTTGTTCAGTTCAAGTATTTTTTTATGCACTTCATCTTTGCATTCAGTATGTCATGAGGGGCATGTTAGCAGTGAGTTCTTTAATAGTGAAAGGTCCATTTCAATAGAATGTTCTATGAACAGTGCATCGTAAAGTCATAGCTGTATTTCATATGGCAAATTTGCCACCTTGGCTGTTCCCCTGAATATAGTATCTTGGTAAACGAAAATTAAAATTAAGCCATCCTTGTGACAATAGTGAGGTTTGACGAGCCCCAAACTGTTTGGAGGGAGACTTTACTTAAAGTGGGGGGGGGGGGGTAAGTTCTACTTTATGCCCTCCTCCCCCTCTCATCTTCTATTTTTGGCACTTTTTTGGGGGGGGATACATGTTTTTTTGTAGTGATCCAACTGGAAGCCGCCCCCCCCCCCCCCCACCTGCAACCTGCTGGGACATGTCACTAGTCCCAGAAGGCTGCGGGACCATTCACGAAATGCAGTGCAAGGAATCACAGCCGGCTGCCCACAGTAAACATAAAGGGGCTCCGAAGACTGGCGAAGAAGCGGTTCATGTGAGCACGGCGCTGGACCCCTGGACAAGTAAGTGTGCTTTTATTAAACATCAGCAACTACAGTATTTGTAGATGCTGACTTTTATTTTAATTTTAATTTTTTTTCAAGGGCTGAAAAATTACTTTAAATATTTTCATCTTTGAATCTAGTTTATTTTACTGTTGTTTATGTATGTTTTGTAATATCTTTTTCTGTAAATATTTTTTGTATTGTTCTTTCTTTTCATTAAAACAATATTTAAAAATTGTAATGCTGAATTACCTAATTATATATTAAAGAACTTTGCCATTGTAAAGAGCTACTGTCTAAACATAAAAGTCATCATTGCAGCAGCAAAAAAAAATGTAATTTCTACTCTCTTTAAAAACATATAAACATATACACAATAAACATTGAGTGTAGGGATCAGACATTAAATATATACATACACAAAATTATTTTTCAGTTTTTGTTTTTACAACTAACATGTTAGGGTCATCAAGATTAACCACTGCCTGGAAGCACGATACAGCACTGGCTAAAGTTACATATGCTAAATGCAGAAGAATTTGCGTGACCATACCCAGTGCAAAGAATTATCTGATGCTGCTAAAGCCAAGACGGTCTGATCTGGTAATTGTCATCTCATGTCTCCATTAAACAAGAAACAGAAGAGATGCAAGGAAAAAAATGACAAAAAACGAGAACAGCACTGAAAAAAACCCTATTCTGCTCTATCTGCTCCTGAGGATTAGCATAGTTGTACAGAGGATACCCTGAGCAGAGAGTCTGGGAACATCTAGCCATCCAAGCACAAAGACCCAGGGCTAGGGATAAAAGCCACAGGCACTTGTGATCTCCTTAAACAAGAGATCTAATAAGCTGGTAAGTGGCAGTATTATTACTGGTGCAGGAACTTTCCTGTCACACCTTCTTTGGTGTTGTGGTCGCATGTCACTACTGAATAGAGGGTTGAGGAATCATCACTTGGAATACTATTATGAACTGTATATTCAGTGGAGCTTCTTTTTAACAGCCCATTGGAGTGGACTGGACCTTGTTGGAGAACTTTTGCAATTTTTATTTGTTTTTTATTTAATCATTCTTTGCACATTTCACTTGTGATTACGCATAATTATTTATGTATTAGTGGGCTATATGGAGTTTTCATATCTCCATTTATCCAGATAACTTACTTACAAGTCACTTTATTCTTTGATCACTATAATCATACAGCACAGCTTTCTTTTTTATGTTATTTTATATAAAAATATGAATGCAATCTACTCACTAGGGGGAGAATCTCTGGGGGAATCTAGGATGGAAAAGGACCTGGGGGTCCTAGTAGATGACAGGCCCAGCAATGACATGCAATGCCATGTTGCTGCAAGCAAAGCAAACAGAATATTGGCATGCATTAAAAAGGGGATTAACTCTAGACATGTTCATTTGCTTTCGTCCGAATGCATTTTCATCCGAATTTCGAGTATTTTCGTTATCGCTTTAATAAACGATAACGAACGTGCAGAATCTGAAAACCGAAAGATCCAACATAAACAAATGCTTTATTTTCGTTGCGACAACAGTTCGATATAGATAGTAGATTCGACATAACGCTGACAATAGCGATCTGTGTCCATCGAATCTGTGGTCGAATGTGCCTAACCTTAGCTCTATTAGTCCAAGATTATTCTACATAATAGAGAGAAAAGATTTGACATAGAGAGAAAAGATTCGACATTATAGAGACAATAGCAAAAAAGGTCGAATGTGCCTAACCTAACTCTATTAGTACAAGATTATTCGACAGAGAGAAAAAAGATTCGACGAAGCAGTCACCGCGAGCGGACATTTATGGTCAAATGCTCCGCCCATAGGCTATAGAAGAATTCTAATGTTGGTTGACTAGTAATAATTATTAAATATAATTATTACTAGTGTCATACAACATTAGACTTCTACTATAGCTTGTAGGCGGAACATTCGACCGGAAATGTACGATTTAGCTGCAGTTAGCTGCTCCATCGAATCTTCTTAGAACATTCGACAGACACCATAAGCCTTCAATGACAGATACGACCTTAAAGGGGTTGTAAAGGTATACATTTTTTCACCTTAATGCATTCTATGCATTAAGGTGAAAAAACTTTTGACAATACCGCTGCCCCCAGCCCCCCCGTTTTACTTACCTGACACCTCGAAACTTAGCCGCTCGCTCCCGACCTCCATTTCGCCGCTCAGCCTGGTCGCTGATTGGCTATAGTGGATGGATTGAAAGCAGCGCAGCCATTGGCTCGCGCTGCTGTCAATCACATCCAATGATGCAGTGCGCGGGGGGGCGGGGCCAAGTGATACAGTGAGCGGCTATAGCCGCCAGCTGTATCACGGGAGCGCGCCCGCAATAACTAACCACCATGCGAGGGAGCTCGCATTAAGGTGGTTAGTTCTTGCAGGGAGGAGCTGAAACAGCCGCCGAGGGACCCCAGAAGAGCAGGTTCCGGGCCACTCTGTGCAGAACGAGCTGCACAGTGAAGGTAAGTATAACATGTTTGTTATTTTTTTTTTTAAATTACCTTTACAACCCCTTTAATTATTTCGGATTTTCGGATGAATGCATTTTTTAACGAAACAAAATAAATAAAAACACATTTCGGGAGTAAATAAATAAATTTATTTTTCGGACGAAAACGAAATTCGGAAATGAAATATTTCAGTGTGCACATGTCTAATTAACTCCAGAGATAAAACGATAATTCTCTCACTCTACAAGACTATGGTCCTGTCCTGGAATATGCTGTTCAGTTCTGGGCATCAGTCCTCAGGAAAGATGTGCTGGAACTGGAGAGAGTCCAGGGAAGGGCAACAAAACTAATAAAGGGACTGGAGGACCTTAGTTATGAAGAAAGGTTACGAGTACTGAACTTAATCTCTCTGGAGAAGAGACGCCTGAGAGGGGATATGTACAAATACCATACTGGCATACTGGTGACCGCACAATAAGGGATAAAGCTTTTCCACGAAAGGGAATTTAATAAGACATGCGGCCATTCAATAATGTTAGAAGAAAAGTGGTTTAACCTTAAACTGCGTAGAGGATTCTTTACTGTAAAAGCGGTTAGGATGTGGAATTCCCTTCCACGGGCAGTGGTTTCCACGGGGAGCATCGATAATTTCAAAAAAGTATTAGATAGGCACCTGAACGACCACAACATACAGGGATATACAATGTAATACTGACATAAAATCACACACATAGGTTGGACTTGATGGACTTGTGTCTTTTTTCAACCTTGCCTACTATGTAACTATGTAACTATATTTCACTAATTGATTTTGCATGCTTAAAAGGAGAAGTTTGGAATGCATAAAATAAAACTGTGTGACCGTGCAGCTGTGTTACATCAGCTCTAAGACCAAGAGCTGACCATCATATGGCCAGTAATCAGTCAGCATATGGTCTCTGCTCCCAGTGGAGAGCAGTAACCGTCAGCAACAAGGCTTTCTCCTTCTTCTTTCTGCTCCTCCAGTGCTGGCTTGAGCTAAAGGCCTAGGAGAGGCAGGCATGGCTGTTGTCAATTAGGTACCTGGGGTGAATCCTGACAATATTTTTGGGCTTCTTCTCGAGTGCGGCACAGCTCTGCCCCATCAGCAGATAGCAATCATGACTTTGGGAGACAGGGGTTTCAGCTGACTTGGGGTGACAGGAGTACAGGAGTAAATGTATTCCTGTGACCCCACAGAGCAGTATAGCCAAAAAAGTATTGGCTTTACGTCTCTTTCAAAATAGTGTTGCTCAGGTATTAAAAATTTTAAGTTTACTGCATATTTGTACTCCCCTCTTTTATTATGCTTTTTTACAGTCAGTTTTAAAAAAATGCAAGTGAACAGAAAACAAATGCTAAAGCTATTTTTAAACTCTATGTGCGAACATCTGTAATCCTTCTTGGGATTTAATTCCCATTATCCCCTGTAAATCAGCTGAAATTTTAAATCAAGTGCACAATGTGAGAGACAGCAATGGCTTCTTTAATGACAGAATTAAGGACGAGTGATCATATCTGAAGTCTCTTCCATCTGCAAATGTAATATTGTGATATTTCATACAAGCCCCAAACTGTGAATATGGTTACAATCACCTCAAGTGTGATATTTCATAAAAGGGAACTTTGCGTATCCAAAGCCAAATCGGAGAGCCCCTCTTAATGGTCATGGCAGGTAACCAATTCTGAAAACTGAGAGATTTCATTCCCAGAGTTTTTATTATTTAAGAAAACAGTGGGTGATTTGATTTGTTAGCTCCTTTTACACATTTTTTCGGTTCCAATCTTTTTATTAAAGTCGGATCAATACAGAAGTAAAATAATAGGAAAACAAGAAAGGAACCAGAATAGAATGCCATGTCCATCATACATAATCTTACACATAGATTCTGGTTCCTAAAGAGGTAGGACTGCAACTATGTTCTCTGAGTTTTGAATAACATATCGAATAGGAGAATCCGTTAAGTTGGGGGCCTCCCTTGTTGAGATTATGGGATCGCCCCAACTTTTAGGTAACAAAACAGTCAGATCCTCTAAACCTAATTATCAGCTCTCGGGCACCCTATTACGCATTTTTTGTTGAATTTTAGCAAAGAAATGGTAAAGAGCTTGGGAGTAAAAGTACAATTTCAGCATTTGCAGAAGGCACTAAGTGGAGTCCTTACAGGATGTCTCCAACTTACAAGCCAACCTAAATGCACCATTTATTTAGGCAACTATGTGGCAAATGAGGTTTTAATGCACTCGGGGGCTAAAAACATGCATCGTAGATTCTAGGAGAACAGCTGGGTGAGTCAATGACCGAGAAGGACCTGGGAGTTCCGGTAGATCATATACTTAAAAATAGCATGCAATGCCAAGCTGCAGTGTCTAAAACTAGCAAAGTACTTTCATATATTAAAGAGGTATAGATTCTAGAGAGAGAGACATAATTTTGCCCCAGTATATATGCAGTTTAGTTTTGAGCACCATTTTTTTTAAAAAAAAGATAATGCAGAACTAGAAAAAGTGCAGAGAAGGGTAACCAAACTAAAAAGAAACATGGAAGACCTGAGCTATCAGGAAATTAGGATTAGCTGAACTGAATTTATTCTCTCTTGAGAAGAAGAGAACACACATTGTGAACAATGAAGGAAAATTAGCACAGTAACATGTGTTCCAGCTTTGGACAACTAAGAAACAAAGAAAAATTATAAAGTTAAGAGTTATAAAGTGAGATCCTGGACAGCACGTGGGTCAAGAGATCCTAAGAGAATCCCAATATTCACAATGGCTGAACTATGACCTCTTTCTAATCAGAACTTAAATATCAGCTTTGGATTGACTGATCCTTTAAAGATTTCTCTCCTACCTGTAAGGCAGTGTTATGTTTAAGCCGCTCTCTTAGAGATCGCAAGATAGGCGTCTCCATAATAGGGACTCTCTCTTCTCTCACAGCAACTGTCTCTTCTTTCTCCAAGTGGCTCTCTGTTCCATCATCACTTAATCGTCCTCTGGACCTTGATTTCATAAGCTTTTTTTTGCCTCCTTTTGTGCTTTTGCTTGCTGTTCCATTATCATTGGTCTCATTCAGAGTGCGCTGTGTTTCTCGAAGAAAGAAAAACATGATGCCTCTCTCTCCTTGTGGTAGTGTCTTCTATCTCAGACTTTCATATAGCTGAGAACAAGAGACTTCTGGTGGACCTCCTGCTACATTACGGTAGCATGTTCAAGTATTACATATCAGAAGATGAAACCTCTCCATTAATTATGTATGACACAAAGTAATTACCAACCAGTCAATCTTATGCCCTGTACACACAATCGGACATTCTGACAACAAAATCCATGGATTTTTTCAGACGGATGTTGGCTCAAACTTGTCTTGCATACACACGGTCGCACAAAGTTGTCAGGAAAATCCGATCGGTCTGAACGCAGTGACGTAAAACACGTACATCGGGGCTATAAATGGGGCAGTAGCCAATAGCTTTCATCTCTTAATTTATTCTGAGCATGCGATGCACATTGTGCGTCGGATTTGTGCACACACGATCTGAATTTAACCGAAAGGATTTTGTTGTCGGAAAATTTTATAGCCTGCTCTCACACTTTGTGTGTCAGAAATTCCGACGGAAAAAGTCCGATGGAGCCCACACACGATCGGAATTTCCGACAACACAATCCGATCGCACTTTTTCCGTCGGAAAATCCGACCGTGTGTACAGGGCATTAGAGATATCAGGAATTTTAAAAAAACTGCTTGTCTGGGTTTATTAAAAGGAGGTTGTTTTCTGTGCATTACAAGTTGTTCTTTCATGCTGGTTTTTGGGGCTTAGAATGACTATGACTATGGCTGTTTATAATAAATTTTCCTCTGCTGCAGGGATGCAGAAGCATGTGACTTTAATGGTATCTTTGATGTATTCTTTCATGAAGCATTAATCTAGCAAAATTTAAACCAGAAAATGTAAAAATAAATAATGTTTGCGCTAGGTCTCAAGATTGTAAAGAAAAAGCAGCCACTTTAAAACCTTAAACTGATACCAGTCCATGTAAAAAACAGTGCTAATTCTAGTGTGATACTCAATTAGTGATAGGCAATAAATACCAATCCAAATGAAATAACTTTCAAAAAACCTGTGAAGCAAAAAATGAGCAAATAAATGAAAAAATAAATGTGTCCATAGGAGGAGGGTCTCCACAGAGAGTGACCTAACAATCCACCCTATACATAAAACAGTACTAATGCATGATAATTAATCAGTAACAAGTGATAAGCATCATCTGAGTGAAATAAATAACAAAAGACATGAAAACTAAGAAATTATACATTAATGGAAAAAATGTCCATAAAAGGAGAACATCCACGGAAAATGATTCATCAGTTCCCCCTGAGGCTGGGGTCAAAATCTCCTGCTATTGCGAAAGAATCTTTGATGCCGGGAGCTGTTGATGAGGTAGAATCGCTTTTAATTTGTATGCAACAAGAGCACATGACCACATTTATAATATTATGGTCCTACAGATCTGGTAAGAGGCAACTTTGATTTTATCACTTGGTGGTGGACTCTTTTGCACAGCGAAGGAGAAACATTTTTTTACGCACACCTTAAAGCGGAGTTCCAATTAAAAAAAAAAATTAAAAGTCAGCAGCTACAAATACTGCAGCTGCTGACTTTTAATAATCAGAAACTTACCTGTCCCAGGGTCCAGCGATGTGGGGGGGGGGGGAACAAAGCCCCGCTCATCTCCCCCTCCTCTCTGCATCGCCGGCATTGTCACTGTGGGCGCCCGGCTGTGGCTTCACAGCCGGGCACGCACTGCACATGCGCGAGCCACCTGTGCGCTGTGACTGACCAGGCAATCATCTGGGACCTGTGACGTGTCCCAGATAATTGCCAAGAGAGAGAGGGGGAGAGGTGATCTTCCTTCCGGCGCCGTGGGTGTGCCAGGAGGAAGTGGGAGCTGGAACCCTCTAAAAAGAGGTTTTCCGCTCCCCCCCAAAAAAAATGACATGCCAAATGTGGCATTTCAGTGGGTCACCTTCCCTTAAAGCGGAAGTTCCATTTTTGGGTGGAACTTCGCTTTATTGTTGGATTTTTTTGCGCGAGCCACCTGCGCGCTGTGACTGGCCAGGCAATCATCTGGGACCTGTGACGTGTCCCAGATAATTGCCAAGAGGGAGAGGAGGAGAGGTGATCTTCCTTCCGGTGCCGCGGGGGGGCCAGGAGGAAGTGGGAGCTGAACCCTCTAAAAAGAGGTTTTCCACTCCCCCCCCCCCAAAAAAAATGACATGCCAAATGTGGCATGTCAGTGGGTCACCTTCCCTTAAAGCGGAAGTTTTTTTGGGTGCAACGTCGCTTTAATGTTGGATTTTTTTCCGATTGGAGTTCCTTTAAGGAGAACTGATGAATCATTTTCCGTGGATGTTCTTCTATGGACATTTTTTCTATCAACTTATAATTTCTTGGTTTATTTTTTATTGATTTTGCTCAGTTGATGCTTATCCCTTGTCACTGATTAATAGGGATGAGCTTCGAGTTCGAGTCGAACTCATGTTCGACTCGAACATCGGCTGTTCGCCAGTTCTCCGAACAGCGAACAATTTGGGGTGTTTGCGGCAAATTTGAAAGCCACAGAACACCCTTTAAAAGTCTATGGGAGAAATCAAAAGTGCTAAATTTAAAGGCTTATATGCATGATATTGTCATAAAAAGTGTTTGGGGACCTGGGTACGCCCCAGGGGACATGGATCAATGCAAAAAAAGTTTTATAAATGGCCGTTTTTTCAGGAGCAGTGATTTTAATAATGCTTAAAGTGAAACAATAAAAGTATAATATTCCTTTAAATTTCGTACCTGGGGAGTGTCTATAGTATGCCTGTAAAGGGGCGCATGTTTCCCGTGTTTAGAACAGTCTGACAGCAAAATGACATTTCAAAGGAAAAAAAGTCATTTAAAACTACTATTAATGAATTGCCGGTCCGACAATACACATAAAAGTTCATTGATAAAAACGGCATGGGAATTCCCCACAGGGGAACCCCGGACCAAAATTAAAAAAAAAGACGTGGGGGGTCCCCCTAAATTTCATACCAGGTCCTTCAGGTCTGGTATAGATATTAAGGGGAACCCCGGCCAAAGTTTAGAAAAAAAATGGCGTGGGGTCCCCCCAAAAATCGATACCAGACCCTTATCCGAGCACGCAACCTGGCAGGCCGCAGGAAAAGGGGGGGATGAGAGAGCGCCCCCCCTCCTGAACCATACCAGGCCACATGCCCTCAACATTGGGAGGGTGCTTTGGGGTAGCCTCCCAAAACACCTTGTCCCCATGTTAATGGGGGGGCATCTTCTTCCCTTCGTCTTCTCCGCATCCACCATGATGGGAGGCTTCCGCTGTGTGACGCTCCTCCTCTTCTGATGGTTCCTAAATAACGGAGGGCGGGACCACCGGTGACCCCGCCCCCCTCTGACACACGGGGACTTGACGAGGACTTCCATGTGGCATTCCCTGTGATGGGTGACCCTGCCCATAACGAGTGACCCCCTCTGATGTCACAGGGAATACCACAGGGAAGTCCCCGTCAAGTCCCCGTGCGTCAGAGGGGGGCGGGGTCACCGGGTGTCCCCGTCCTCGGTTATTTAAGAACCGTCAGAAGAGGAGAAGCGTCACACATCGGGAGCCTCCCATCATGGTGGATGCAGAGGGGCCCGAGAAGAAGAAGGGAAGAAGACTCCGCAGAGGAAGATGCCGGACGAGAACACCAGAGGAAGAACCAGAAGAAGTAGAAGAAGAAGATGGAGGAAGAAATCGAAGGAACATAGAAGATAGAACTGTCTCTTGTCATTTTTAACATTTTAGACACTTTTTTGTGAAATGGTAGGGGTACTTTTGTACCCCCTTACCATTTCACACAGGGGGGAGGGCCGGGATCTGGGGGTCCCCTTGTTAAAGGGGGCTTCCAGATTCCGATAAGCCCCCCGCCTGCAGACCCCCAGAAACACCGGTCAAGGGTTGTGGGGATGAGGCCCTTGTCCCCATCAACATGGGGACAAGGTGTTTTGGGGGGCTACCCCAAAGCACCCTCACAATGTTGAGGGCATGTGGCCTGGTACGGTTCAGGAGGGGGGTGCTCTCTAGTCCCCCCCTCTTTTCCTGCGGCCTGCCAGGTTGCGTTCTCAAATAAGGGTCTGGTATGGATTTTTGGGGGGACCCCACGCCATTTTTAAAAAAAAATTTGGCTGGGGTTCCCCTTAATATCCATACCAGACCTGAAGGGCCTGGTATGGAATTTAGGGGGACCCCCCACGTCATTTTTTTTTTTAAATTTTTGTTTCGGGGTTCCCTTGTGGGGAATTCCCATGCCGTTTTTATCAATGAACTTTTATATGTATTGTCGGACCGGCAATTCATTAATAGCCGCTAGAAGTTTTAAATGACTTTTTTTCCTTTGAAACGTCATTTTGCTGTCAAACTGTTCTAAACACGGGAGACATGCGCCCCTTTACAGGCATACTATAGACGACCCCCAGGTACAAAATTTAAAGGAATATTTCACTTTTTATTGTTTCACTTTAAGCATTATTAAAGTCACTGCTCCCGAAAAAACGTCCGTTTTTAAAACTTTTTTTGCATTGATCCATGTCCCCTGGGGCAGGACCCAGGTCCCCAAACACTTTTTATGACAATAACTTGCATATAAGCCTTTAAAATTAGCACTTTTGATTATTCATGTTCGTGTCTCATAGACTTTAACTGTGTTCGCGTGTTCGAACTAATTTTTTGCCTGTTCGCATGTTCTGGTGCGAACCGAATAGGGGGGTGTTCGGCTCATCCCTACTGATTAACTATTATTATGCATTGATGCTGTTTTATGTATGAGGAGGATTGTTGGCTCACTCTCTGGTTAGACCCTTCTCCTATGGACACATTTCTTTTTTCATTTATTTGCTAATTTTTTCTTTCACGTTTTTTGAAAGTCGTTTCACTTATTATTATTATTATTATTATTCAGGATTTATATAGCGCCAACAGTTTACGCAGCGCTTTACAATATAAAAGGGAGACAATACAGTTATAATACAATAAAATACAGGATTAAGAGGGCCCTGCTCAGAAGAGCTTACAATCTAATAGGGTGGGGCAGGTGGTACAAAAGGTTGTAACTGTGGGGAATGAGCTGGTGGAAGTGGTAGGAGATTAGTTGGAGACGTGATAGGCTTTCCTGAAGAGATGAGTTTTCAGGGATCGCCTGAAGGTAGCAAGAGTAGGGGATAGCCGAATAGATGAAGGTAGCGAGTTCCAGAGAATGGGAGAGGCTCTGGAGAAATCCTGGAGATGAGCATGGGAGGAGGAGATGAGAGAGCTTGAAAGCAGGAGGTCTTGAGAGGAGAGGAGAGGTCGATTTGGATGATATTTGGAGACAAGATTAGTGATGTAGCTCGGGGCAGAGTTGTGAATGGCTTTGTATGTTGTGGTTAGTATTTTGAATTTAATTCGCTGGGTGATTGGGAGCCAGTGTAGGGATTGGAGTAGAGGGTTGGCAGACACTGAGCGGTTGGTAAGGTGGATAAGTCTGGCAGCAGCATTCATGATAGACTGAAGAGGGGATAGCCTATGGAGAGGTAAGTCAATAAGAAGGGAGTTGCAATAGTCAAGGTGAGAGATAACAAGGGAGTGAATGAGGAGCTTGGCGGTTTCATTTGTTAAAAAGGGGCGAATTTTAGAGATGTTACGGAGGTGAATTCTACAAACTTTTGACAACGATTGGATTTGAGGCTGAAATGACAAGTCAGAGTCTAGGAATACACCTAGTACCCTGGCGTGAGGGGAGGGACTGATGGTTGCATTGTTGATTTTGATGGAAAAGTCATGGAGGGGTGCACGGGCAGGGGGGAATAATTAATAGCTCAGTTTTAGAGAGATTTAGTTTAAGGAAGTGGTGCGACATCCATGCTGATATGTCAGTTAGTAAGTTAGTAATGCGAGAGGAGACTGAAGGAGTGAGGTGAGAAGTAGACAGATAGATTTGGGTGTCATCAGCGTATAAGTGGTATTGGAAGCCGTGGGCAGTTATTAAGTGACCGAGGGAGGAGGTGTAGGTAGAGAAGAGAAGGGGTCCAAGAAACAAGCCTTGGGGGACCCCCACAGAAAGGGGCAATGGAGAGGAGGAGACAGAGTTGTAGGTGACACTGAAGGAGCGCTGTGATAAATAGGCAGAGAACCAGGATAGAGCAGAATCTCGGAGGCCAAGGGAATGTAGCTTATTGAGAAGGAGCGGGTGGTCAACAGTATCAAAGGCCGCAGAGAGGTCAAGTAGTAGGAGTATGGAGTACTGGCTGTTGGTTTTAGCAGTTAGTAAATCGTTAGTGAGTTTTAGTAAGGCAGTTTCCGTGGAGTGCTGCGAGCGAAAGCCAGACTGTAAGGGGTCAAGAAGGTTATTTTTATTGAGGTAGGAGCTAAGACAGTTGTAGACTAAGCTTTATAGAAGTTTAGAGGTAAATGGGAGCAATGAGATGGGTCTTAAGTTGTTCAGGTCGGTAGGGTCCAGTGAGGGCTTTTTAAGATTGGAAGTGATCTGCGCATGTTTTAGAGGGGAGGGAAGGATGCCACTAGAGAGGGATAGATTGAAGATGTGGGTGAGGGAGCATAGGATAGAAGAAGAGGGTGACTGTAGTAGTTGTGAGGGAACAGGATCCAAAGGACAATTGGTTAGGTGGGCATCCGAGAAAATTTTTGTAACCTCTTCCATAGTAGCCAATTCAAAAGAGGAGAATGTTGAATGTGCTGCTAGGCAAGGTAGTTGGGTGGGGAAGACGTACGCACAGTGGAGGTATCCTCACGAATTGCATCGGTCTTGTCTTTGAAGTGATTGGCAATCTCTTGGGCAGTGAGTGAGTTAGTGGGTAGAGGGGGTGGTGGACGAAGCAGAGAGTTAAAGGTTGAGAAGAGCCGACGGGGACTGGAAGACAAGGAATTAATAAGAGAGACAAAGTAGGCTTGTTTGGCAGCATGGAGGCATGAATTGTATTTTAGAAGGGCAGATTTATATAGGGTGAAGTCTTGCAGGCATTTGGTTTTACGCCACAGTCGTTCAAGAGCACGGCAATGTCTCTTGAGATTTCTAGTGTTGTCAGTTTGCCAGGGTTGTAACAGTTGGGGCCTGATTCTGCGTGTGGTTAGAGAAGCAAGAGCATCTAGTGATGATGAGAGTGAACTGTTGTAGACAGAGGTGGCCAGGTCAGGACAGGACAGGGGAGAGATTATGTCATATAGGTGGTCAGTAGCAGAATAGAGAAGAGAAGGGTTAAAGTGGCGAAGGTTTCTACAAGTAATTGTTTGCTGCTTGGAGGGATGGGTGGTTGGAGGCAAGGATACAGTGAAAGTAATGAGGTTGTGATCAGATAGAGGAGAGGGGGTGTTGGTGAGGTTGCCAGGGTT
Organism: Lithobates clamitans; assembly: GCA_037952925.1. Classification (NCBI taxonomy): domain Eukaryota; kingdom Metazoa; phylum Chordata; class Amphibia; order Anura; family Ranidae; genus Lithobates; species Lithobates clamitans. The sequence goes on along the minus strand of JBBGZY010000981.1, from coordinate 2,475,152 downwards.
GCAGAGATGGGAGAATACAAGGTCAAGGGTATTACCATTGGAGTGAGTGGAAGTATGTGTCCATTGGGTTAGGTCAAAAGATGAGATTAAATCGAGAAGTTTAGCTGTAGTTGGGCTGTTAACATTGACAGGAATGTTAAAGTCACCAAGAATAATGGTGGGTATTTCAGAGGAGACAAAGTAGGGTAGTCAGGCAGCAAAGTCATCAAGAAAGTGCGATACCGGTCCTGGAGGCCTATAAATTGCTGCAATCCTCAGAGAAATGGGGAAAAACAGACGAATACAGTGCATCTCGAAAGAAGAGAGGGATAGAGAGGGAGGGACAGGAAGGACTTGGAAGGTGCTTTGTGGGGATAGAAGGAAGCCAACTCCACCTCCTTTCTGTCTGTTGGGTCTGGGGGAGTGAGTCCAATGGAGACCACCATGGGAGAGGGCAGCAAGAGAAGCTGAGACATTATTGTTCACTTATTATCATTTATCATTGACTTTATGCTTATCACAGGCCATCAGGCTGATGTTCCTCTAATTGTATTTATATTTTTCTCTGAATCACAAATTAGAAATAATTTGTTTTCAATCACTTACACACACATTATGCGCTACATTTTTGAATTTATATATCTATTGTCTTTGTCAGATTGTATGTAGCTGCTTCCTTTTGTTTTTATTTAGTAGTGCAGTGTTTTCCATGCACTCTTTCACTAGTATAGAAATTAAAAAAAAGAAAATGCAGCCCAAGCGACCTAAGAAGGACCTGATGCCATTAAAGATGGCATAAAGGCATAATAATATCTCCCATTCTGACCATAAATGAGCACATGTTCTTTAACTTCAGCCCCGGACCATTTGCCTGGCGTCGCTTTAACTGACAATTGCGCGGTTGTGCAATGTGGCTCCCAAACAAAATTGATGTCCTTTTTTCTCCACAAATAGAGCTTTCTTTTGGTGGTATTTGATCGCCTCATCGCTTTTTATTTTTTTCGCTATAAACAAAAAAAGAGCAACATTTTTGAAAAAAAAAGCAATATTTTTTACTTTTTGCTATTACCTTTTGCTATTAAAAAAAACATTTTTTCCTCAGTTTAGACCGAAACGTATACTTCTACATATTTTTGGTAAAAAAACCCCGCAATAAATGTTTATTGATTGGTTTGCGCAAAAGCTATGGCGTCTACAAAATAGGGTATAGTTTTATGGCATTTTTATTAATAATTTTTTTTTTTACTAGTAATGGTGGTGATCAATGATTTTTATCATGACTGGGACATTATGGCAGACACATCAGACACTTTTGGCGCTATTTTGGGACCATTCACATTTATACAGCGATCAGTGCAATTAAAAATGCAATGATTACTGTGTAAATATGACTGGCAGTTAAGGGTTTAACCAGGAGGGGGCACTGCAGGGATTAAGTGTGTCCTAAGGAGTGATTCTAACTGTGGGGGGGGGCTATGTGTGACACAGGGAGCGGTGATCAGTGTCCTGTCACTAGGCAGAACGGGGAAATGCTTGTTTACATCAGCATTTCCCTGTTCTTCCTCTCCATGAGACGATCGCGGGTATCCCCACAGACATTGAATCCGTGGGACCCGCGGTCGGAATCACGGAGCGAACCTTGTGAGATTATGTACATTAACGTGATTTCGCGCAGCGGAGCCAACCTGTTGCAGTAAAACTGCAGCGGCTGGTCCACAAGCAGTTAAAGGAGTACTAAAGTCACATTCATAACATTATGTTTTAATAAAGATAATTAATCACAGACTCAAAATGCTGCATTAGTATTGTTGAAATATTTTTTCTTTCTTTTTCTTAAATGTTTGCATATCCTTAGTCCATCCCTGTAGCTGATATTTTTTGGCTCTGCATAGCAGCCAGCAGGGGGAGCCACAGTAAAAGGACACATCTCCAGGCTCATTTTAGGCATTTATGTTCCAGGCTGTCAGGAACCATAAAGGAGGCGGAGACAGAAAATGCAGTTAAAATTATACCTTTAATGAAATAGCCAAAAAAAAAAAAAAAAGTGTACAGGAACGTAGTCAAAAACTGAAGCCAGGGTTTGGATGCCAGAGTGGGTAATCAGATAAGCCGGGGTCAGGAAGCCAGAAATCAGCGTAGTAAGGAGCCAAAGCAGGAACTGGTATCAGAACAGGCCGGGTCATAGACAGGAACACAGACAGGAACACACTGGATATTGTTGACCATGCAAGGGCGATGAGAGAATGAGCTAAGCTGCCTAAAAAGCCAAAACAGGCTGGCTGTAGGCTGGACTAATGAGTCAGGTTAATGGTAACCCAGTGAGTCACTGTGGAAACAATGACTGGCTAGTAATTAACCGATAGCTGAGCAACTCGGAGCACTGAAAGAAAATAGCTGTCCATAAGTAGCAGAAGCCAGCCCTAACACAGGCAGGCAGCTGGCCACTGCATAGTGTCAAATATAGCTATTCAGCCTGACCATTGGTTGCTTGGAATAGTTACATTGTTTATAAGGTTGAAAAAAAGACACAGGTCCATTCAGTAACTGATCAACTATCAGCACAGCATGGCTAAAATTGGTACCATCCAGTGGCCACCAGGGAGGATCATTATTGTCTAAAGGGATGTACTCTTTCACTCAGGCTTATCACTTGTCATCACTTACACTCTCCACTCTCAGTACATCTGAATTTGTGACTAAAAGGGGGACAATGAGAGAGCAGAATTAACTGTAGACACAGGCATAAATTAAAATGGATGAAAGGTATTTATGGGGACTATACAGAATTTAAAAGAAACCACAGAAACCAAATGAGAATTTAAACTTGAAACATATACTGTATGTAATTTTTGTTTTTGTACTTTAGTTACGCTTTAATTTCAACTAAAGTCTGAGACAGAAAAGGTCAGTTTCCATAATTCAGTGTGAAAATAGTAGATGGTCTGAAAATGGGCCTTGAAACATCGTCTGTGACAGTGTCAGGTATTTTTGTTGGCAAACTATAGAGACTGGTGAAATTCTCTTAGACTTGCCTCCAGTGGCGGCTAGTGCTCAAAATTTTTGGGAGGGCGAAAACAAACTGAAAAATTCTGAAAAAAAACCCCCAACAATTGCAGCCTCACTGTGCCCATCAAACGCCACTGTGCCCATCAAATTCTGCCACTGTGCCCATCAAACGCTGCCACTGTGCCATCAAATGCTCCCACTGCGCCCATCGAATGCTCCTACTGTGCCCATCGAATGCTCCCACTGTGCCAACAAATGCTGCCACTTTGCCCATTGAATGCAGCCACTGTGCCCATTGAATGCAGCCACTGTGCTCATCAAATGCTCCTACTGTGCCATCAAATGCCGTCACTGTGCCCATCGAATGCTGCCACCATGCCCATTGAATGCTACCACTGTGCCCAGCAAATGCTGCCACTGTGCCCATCAAATGCTCCCGCTGTGCTTTCAAATGCTGCCACTGTGCCCATTGATTGCAGCCACTGTGCCCATTGAATGCAGACACTGTGCAAAAAAAAAAAGTGTACAGGAACGTAGTCAAAAACTGAAGCCAGGGTTTGGATGCCAGAGTGGGTAATCAGATAAGCCGGGGTCAGGAAGCCAGAAATCAGCGTAGTAAGGAGCCAAAGCAGGAACTGGTATCAGAACAGGCCAGGTCATAGACAGGAACACAGACAGGAACACACTGGATATTGTTGACCATGCAAGGGCGATGAGAGAATGAGCTAAGCTGCCTAAAAAGCCAAAACAGGCTGGCTGTAGGCTGGACTAATGAGGCAGGTTAATGGTAACCCAGTGAGTCACTGTGGAAACAATGACTGGCTAGTAATTAACCGATAGCTGAGCAACTCGGAGCACTGAAAGAAAATAGCTGTCCATAAGTAGCAGAAGCCAGCCCTAACACAGGCAGGCAGCTGGCCACTGCATAGTGTCAAATATAGCTATTCAACCTGACCATTGGTTGCTTGGAATAGTTACATTGTTTATAAGGTTGAAAAAAAGACACAGGTCCATTCAGTAACTGATCAACTATCAGCACAGCATGGCTAAAATTGGTACCATCCAGTGGCCACCAGGGAGGATCATTATTGTCTAAAGGGATGTACTCTTTCACTCAGGCTTATCACTTGTCATCACTTACACTCTCCACTCTCAGTACATCTGAATTTGTGACTAAAAGGGGGACAATGAGAGAGCAGAATTAACTGTAGACACAGGCATAAATTAAAATGGATGAAAGGTATTTATGGGGACTATACAGAATTTAAAAGAAACCACAGAAACCAAATGAGAATTTAAACTTGAAACATATACTGTATGTAATTTTTGTTTTTGTACTTTAGTTACGCTTTAATTTCAACTAAAGTCTGAGACAGAAAAGGTCAGTTTCCATAATTCAGTGTGAAAATAGTAGATGGTCTGAAAATGGGCCTAGAAACATCGTCTGTGACAGTGTCAGGTATTTTTGTTGGCAAACTATAGAGACTGGTGAAATTCTCTTAGACTTGCCTCCAGTGGCGGCTAGTGCTCAAAATTTTTGGGAGGGCGAAAACAAACTGAAAAATTCTGAAAAAAAAACCCCATCAATTGCAGCCTCACTGTGCCCATCAAACACCACTGTGCCCATCAAATTCTGCCACTGTGCCCATCAAACGCTGCCACTGTGCCATCAAATGCTCCCACTGCGCCCATCGAATGCTCCTACTGTGCCCATCGAATGCTCCCACTGTGCCAACAAATGCTGCCACTGTGCCCATTGAATGCAGCCACTGTGCCCATTGAATGCAGCCACTGTGCTCATCAAATGCTCCTACTGTGCCATCAAATGCCGTCACTGTGCCCATCGAATGCTGCCACCATGCCCATTGAATGCTACCACTGTGCCCAGCAAATGCTGCCACTGTGCCCATCAAATGCTCCCGCTGTGCTTTCAAATGCTGCCACTGTGCCCATTGATTGCAGCCACTGTGCCCATTGAATGCAGACACTGTGCTCATCAAATGCTCCCACTGTGCCTATTGAATGCAGTCAGTGCAGTCATTGAATGCTGCCACTGTGCCCGCCTGCCCTCCGTCTGTCTGGTACTTACCCTGTTTTGGTGGAGCAGCGGGTGACGGCAGCGAGTGGTGTCCTCCATGCTCCTCCATGTCCTTGATGTCTTCTCCCATCCTCTCCTATGATTGGACGCCTGATAGGCGGGTGGCAGCGGTGGCCATGGATAGATTTATGTATAGTTGCCACCTCATCCCTTTAAACCTGAACACCTTTGAATTACACAGGTTCTGAGGCTAATTAAATGCAGATAAGGCACCAAGTGAGTTTAATTACCACTTTAATCAGCCAATGAACCTGTGTAATTAATATGTGTTCTGGTTTAAAGGGATGTGGTGGCAACCATAGATTCATGCAATGCATGAATCTATCTATTGGTAAAAGAGGGGGTGGCTGGAGAGAAGGGGCACCCTTATGGACGCACAGCCACTGCTTGCCTCCCTTAATTATACTATAATCATGGTAGTTAAAAGATTGTGTGTCTCTTTAATTATGGAGGAGAAACAAACTTTGGCTTCTGACAAACAACAGATAGGGAGTGTAAGCTGGAGAATCAGCTTTGGACTCAATGAAAAGTTAGCTATCACCTGATCTCCTTTATGTGAATTGTATCCTTTAGAAAGCCAGACCGGCATTGTTTAATATCCAACAGTCCAGCTAAATTAGTTAATATAATTAAATCCAGCTAAATGAGTAAATATTCTTTTATAGCTCAGAAAGAAATATTTTAACTTATGACTGTTTTCTATTGTTTTGCTTTACTTTATTTTCTTTGGTGTACGGGATTGTGCATGTTGATTTTTTTATTGAACAGTAAAACATATTTAGGTTAAGCTTTCCATGTGACCATTTCTGCCTACTTTTTTTTTTATATTATAAGTAAAGTTAACCTTTTGAAAGGATACAAAATACACTTGAGAATCATCCACCACTACTTTGCTATTTCACAGCATTCTGTAGCATAAGGGCAACATTTTTCAGTGCCTACACAAGGGGGCTGATTCACTTAAAGTGTATTATTAGGTCAAACTTTTTTTTAGTTTTGAATACAGTGGTAAGGGTGAGAGCCCCTGTCAGCTTTTTTTTTTTTCTGTCTAGGTCTACACTGGCTGTATTTACTTTTTCTGTTTTATCCAAGTGACCATTGTCTGGCTCAATGTGTTAAAAAATCCAACATTCTGAGTTGTCGTCAGAACAGGAATAAAAGTGAAATCTTCCATTGTGGACATTTCTTCCAATGATAACTGCCTAAGGCTTAATTTACACTTGCGTTGCAGATCACTTTTCAGAGTGTGGTACAGGAGCGGCTAACAGGGATTCAGTAGGTGATACTGTTGCCTCCTCCAAGTCTGCTTTTTTTCTTTTTTTTTTTTAGCAGCCGAACCTTTTTTCGAATACAAGTACCACGCTACAACCATGAGCCTAGCACTAGGCCTGCCACTGTGGCGAGGCCCCATTCAACAACAGGGGTGTAAATTACTATGACGTGTGTACAACTTTATCAGGCCGCCATGTTATTTTAGGGTGGGTGGTTGGGGACAGTAAAACCATCTGCCTATTTTTGCTGCCCTCAATTGCAATTGTACACACAAGCCTAGGAGGGGATTTCCCTTACTTTAGAGAACTTTCCTCTTGCTTCTTGTCGTGTCTACAGGACAGGAAATTAAGAAAAATCTCCCCTACTTGAAACAGATGTCAATAGAAAAATTGACAGGGATTTTAACTATCCCCTGCTCTGTTGAAGAAGAATGAAAAAAGTTTGGCTTTAGATGTACTTTAGAGGTACAGCATGTTCACAAGCAAAGTGAATAGTCATTTAGCTTAGTAAATGAGGTGAGGATAAGTGAAAAGTCACATTACAAGGAATACCCAAATTAATAAAGTCAACATAGCTTCCTGGCGGACTCTGCACGTGGGCTGTGCGAACATGCCGGAGCTTATCCTTAATTACAAGGAATACCCAAATTAATAAAGTCAACATAGCTTCGCCTCATTTACTAAGTTATGCAAAAATTCAATTTGCAAAGGATTCTCTACTGCAGAATTCATACCGTAAGAGCTATATCATTCACAACTCACTTGTTTAAGTCTATAAAATATAATCATAAAAATAAGGTACAAAAGAGTGAAATATTACAATACACAATCTAAGTGTATAGGAGTTTTTCTTTTCAGATTTTTTTAAATTTCGGATAAATTCTCATACCTTGTAACTATTTATGCAGAATCAGGGCCGGACTGGCCTGCCGGGATACCGGGAAATCCCCCGGTGGGCCGGCTGTCTGGCTGCCCCTGGGGCCGCTGTGAGGGCAGAGGCGCCTGAAAGAAATATGGCTGCGGGGCCGCCGGGCTGACATGGAACTGCGCATGCGCTGTTCTCGGAAGTGTGTAGGGCTTTCCCGAGCTAGCCATGCTCGGAAAAGTCCGTACACAATCGGCAATTCTCGGAAATGCGGGCGCATGTGCAGTGACACAATGGCACCGAGCGGCACCATTTTTAAAAGTAAAGCAGTTACAGCGCTCGCCGCAGTGAGTACTCGTCGGGTGGCCTCTTCCTCCTACCCCCCCTGCAGCCTCTGACCTCCTGCCCCCCCCCTGCAGCCTCTGACCTCCTGCCCCCCCGCAGCCTCTGACCTCCTGTCATCCCCCTGCAGCCTCTGACCTCCTGTCATCCCCCTGCAGCCTCTGACCTCCTGTCATCCCCCCGCAGCCTCTGACCTTCTGTCACCCCCCCCGCAGCCTCTGACCTCCTGTCATCCCCCCCGCAGCCTCTGACCTTCTGTCATCCCCCCGCAGCCTCTGACCTCCTGTCATCCCCCTGCAGCCTCTGACCTCCTGTCATCCCCCCGCAGCCTCTGACCTCCTGTCATCCCCCCACAGCCTCTGACCTCCTGTCCACCCCCCACAGCCTCTGACCTCCTGTCCGCCCCCTCCCCTCCGCAGCCTCTGACCTCCTGTCTTCCCCCCCACAGCCTCTGACCTCCTGTCTTCTCCTCCACAGCCTTTGACCTCCTGTCATCCCCCTGAAGCCTCTGACCTCCTGTCCGCTCTCCTCCCCTCCGCAGCCTCTGACCTCCTGTCCCCCCCCTGCAGCCTCTGACCTCCTGTCCCCCCCTGCAGCCTCTGACCTCCTGTCATCCCCCCCGCAGCCTCTGACCTCCTGTCATCCCCCCTGCAGCCTCTGACCTCCTGTCGTCCCCCCGCAGCCTCTGACCTCTCCTGTTGTCCCTTCCGCAGCTTCTGACCTCTCCTGTCGTCCCCTCCGCAGCCTCTGATCTCCTGTTGTCCCCCCCACAGCCTCTGACCCCTCCTGTCAATCCCTCTGCAGCCTCTGACCTCTCCTGTCATCCCCTCCTCAGCCTCTGACCTCTCCTGTCGTCCCCTCCGCAGCCTCTGACCTCTCCTGTCATCCCCTCCGCAGCCTCTGACCTCTCCTGTCGTCCCCTCCGCAGCCTCTGACCTCTCCTGTCATCCCCTCCGCAGCCTCTGACCTCTCCTGTCATCCCCCCCGCAGCCTCTGACCTCTCCTGTCGTCCCCTCCGCAGCCTCTGACCTCCCCTGTACCATCCGCAGCCTCTGACCTCCCCTGTATCATCCGCAGCCTCTGACCTCCCTTGTACCATCCGCAGCCTCTGACCTCCCTGTACCATCCGCAGCCTCTGACCTCCCCTGTACCATCCGCAGCCTCTGACCTCCTGAGCTATGAGTAAGCACTTGGACAAGTGTGAAACGTGTTAGCCTATGAGCTGTACATTCTGTCTATGATGTCCTGTATCTGATGTGTTCCTGATTTTGAAATAAAGACACTTGGATTATTACTTCCTGGAGTGCAGCTGTCCAGAATTTCTCGTTTGCATATAGTCTCTACTAGCATGAGCCAGCACCTGGAACCTCTCATCTCTGGAGAGCAAGATCAGCTTTACACCTGGTGAGACCTAAACTAGTGCGGGGATAACTTTTGTAGCCTCTGACCTCCCCTGTACCATCCGCAGCCTCTGACCTTCCCTGTACCATCCGCAGCCTCTGACCTCCCCTGTACCATCCGCAGCCTCTGACCTCCCCTGTACCATCCGCAGCCTCTGACCTCCCCTGTACCATCCGCAGCCTCTGACCTCCCCTGTACCATCCGCAGCCTCTGACCTCCCCTGTACCATCCGCAGCCTTTGACCTCCCCTGTACCATCCGCAGCCTCTGACCTCCCCTGTACCATCCGCAGCCTCTGACCTCCCCTGTACCATCCGCAGCCTCTTACCTCCCCTGTACCATCCGCAGCCTCTTACCTCCCCTGTACCACCTGCAGCCTCTGACCTCCCCTGTACCATCTGCAGCCTCTGACCATCTCTTGTCTTATATCACGTCTGCAGTCTGGAGTGGAGTCAAGAGTGGGAGTGCCTCAGGGATGGGGGTCATGGGAGAAGTCAGACATGTATGGACTGTGGAGAGGAAACTATGGGATAAAACCAGAGCCACCGAGCTGGAGCCGACTGACTGAGCCCTGCATGGTACACCTGAGAGGAGGTCAGTGACAGCGCCACCAGGCCAGCCTGAGAGGGGGGGGGGGTCAATACAATATTGTAAGGGGGCACTGATATAAAGGTTTACCCCTTATATCAGTAAACCCCCTTACTTTAGTGTTTTCTTTCTGCGGAAGGTAGTCTCTGGTCACCAGAGTCCTCTCCCCATTCCCAGAGTTCCCCTTTACATCATAGTCTGCAGGATTCCACCTTACAGTGCAAGGGGGAACTCTGATGTAAAGAGGAATGCAGTGGACTCTGATATAAGTGGGGTCTCTGGTCACCAGTGCCCCCCTTTTATATCAGAGTTCCCGCTTAGATCATGATCTGCAATGTTCCCCTTTATGTCAGAGTTCCCTTGCACTGTAAAGGGGAATCCTCCTGATATAAGGGGGAACTCTGTGTTGGGTTATATTAATCTGACTTTCATGTAAATGGAGAAATATGGTTTTTGACTTTTGTTTAACTTAACACATTGCTAATAGCAGTTTATAGCTTAAATATTGATATTTGCACTGAAAACTGCCATTTACGGCACCTTTTTTTTTGCAGTGTCAGTGCCAGTAAATGGCATGATTTTTGCCAGAAAAAAATTGCTGCTGTTTGTAAATTCCATGTCTCTCTTATCTATATATAATACACTCTTCAAATGTGCTTTAAAATGCATGGTTTTCCCTTTTGTGAACAAGAAAATAACGACGTTATGCGGTTGGGCTGGTATAAAAATACTATGGGGCTGGTATGAAATTATTTCCAGGGCTGGTTTTTATTCCCTGTCCAGAATGGTCATGAAAAATTCTTTCCCATGAACCATCATCTTCCAGACCTAACATGTGATGCCACTGATGGAAAATTTCACATGACCATGGGGAGTGTCGTGAATTCACAGCTATTTGATGTAATTCACGAAAATTAAGCAGCCCTGCTTGGACCTGCTACAGCCAAAGCTGTTGTAATCATGTTATGCATATGGCTTGGATTATTATGAAATAAAAACCTAGTCTTGCAGCATCATGCATTTCCTGGCCCTGTAATTCTCTAGCTATTTAGAAACTGATCACTACATCTTTCGCACATAACACACGTTCTCTCTTGAGGATGTATTAAACATTACAGAAGGGTATGCTACTGACACAGTGCACCTGGGTACCTTCTGACATGAATTCCTTTTTCAGTAGCAGCTTTGCATAAAGTAGGAGCAATAAGTAGGTAGTAATGAAAATAGTTAACATGCACATTAGTTAAAAACTGATGTAACACATGTAATTGTTATATTAGGCTTCATGCACATGACTGTACAGCGTGCAAAGCCTCCATAATTACTCTTAGCACCATGCAAAGCACCATGGTGTGTGTACAAATCTTTTCAGGCTGCCATGTTATTTTAGGGTGGGCGGTTGGGGACAGTAAAACCATTGCTCAACTGCCTATTTTTGCTATCCTCAATTGCAAATGTACACCCAAGCCTAGGAGGGGATTTCTCTTACTTTAGAGAACTTTCCTCTTGCTTCTTGTCATGTCTACAGGACAGGAAATGAAGAAAAATCTCCCCAACTTGTGCCATCAAATGTTCCCACTGTGCCATCAGATGCTCCCGCTGTGCCCATCAAATGCTGCCACTATGCCATCAAATCCTCCCACTGTGCCCATCAAATGTTGCCACTGTGCCCATCAAATGTTCCCACCATCCCATCAAATGCTGCCACTGTGCCCATCAAATGCTGCCACTGTGCCCATCGAATGCAGCCACTGTGCCTATCAAATGCTGCCACTGTTTTTATCGAATGCAACCACTGTGCCCATCAAATGCTGCCACTGTGCCCATTGAATGCTCCCACTGTGCCATCAAATGCTCCCACTGTGCCATCGAATGCTGCTACTGTGCCTGCCCGCCATCTGCCCAGCACTTACCCTGTCTCAGTGGGGCAGCAGGTGATGACGGCGGGTGGGCACAATGGTGTCCTCCATGTCTTCTCCCGTCCTCTCCTTGCATGATAGGCATTCAATCACAGCGCTTGTCTTTTCAGCCAATCAGGTGACGGGTAACGGACCCGAGCACCTGATTGGTGGAGGGCGGTTCAGTGTTAGGAAAGTGAATATTCAGTCGCTTTTCTAACACACCTGGGTGAACTGCGAGCGCCAAGTATGGCGCTCGCTGTTTACCTTTTTTGACGCCTATTAGAGCCTATGGCTCTAATCGGGTGCTTCACAAACACCCCCCGCAGCTGTAATTCAGGTGCCTGAATAGGGAGTGGCAGTGGTGGCCATGGATAAATTCATGCAATGCATAAATCTATCTATTGGTGATAGAGGGGGTGGCTGGAGAGAGGGAGCAGCGCCTGTGCACCCTTATGGACGCACCGCCACCGCTTGCCTCCCTTAATTATACTATAATAATGGTAGTTAAAAGATTGTGTGTCTCTTTAATTATGGAGGAGAAACAAACCTTGGCTTCTGACAATCAACAGATAGGTAAGCTGGAGAATCAGCTTTGGACTCACTGAAAAGTTAGCTATCACCTGATCTCCTTTACGTGAATTGTATCCTTTAGAAAGCCAGACCGGCATTGTTTAATATCCAACAGTGAACACTGACCTCATTTATAATGTGCCTTAAAGGAATATTGCCACCTTAAATAAATCCAGCTAAATTAGTTAAAATATTTCTTTCTGAGCTATAAAAGAATATTAACCTATGACTGTTTTCTATTGTTTTGCTTTACTTTATTTTCTTTGGTGTACGGGGTTGTGCATGTTGATTTTTTTATTGAACAGTAAAGCATATTTAGGTTAAGCTTTCCATGTGACCATTTCTGCCTACTTTTTTATATCATAAGTAAAGTCAACCTTTTGAAAGGATGCAAAATACACTTGAGAATCATCCACCACTACTTTGCTATTTCACAGCATTCTGTAGCATAGGGGCAACATTTTTCAGTGCCTACACAAGGGGGCTGATTTATTTAAAGTGTATATTAGGTCAAATTTTTTTTAGTTTTGAATACAGTGGTTAGGGTGAGAGCCCCTGTCAGCTTTTTTTTTTTTTTTTTTTTGTTTTCTAGATCTACACTGGCTGTATTTACTTTTTCAGTTTTATCCAAGTGACCATTGTCTGGCTCAATGGGTTAAGAAAGCCAACATTCTGAGTTGTCGTCAGAACAGGAATAAAAGTGAAATCTTCCATTGTGGACATTTCTTCCAATGATAACTGCCTAAAGCTTCGTACACACGATCCGATTCCCCGACAGGAATTGTGTGATGACAGGCTGTTGGCGTTTTTACGCGCCATCGGACAATTGTTGTCGGATTTTCCGCGGACAAATGTTGGATGGCAGGCTTTAAATTTTCCCACGGACAAATGTCTGTTGTCTGATTTTCCGAGCGTGTGTACACAAGTCCATCGGACAAAAGTACAAAGTACAAACACGCATGCTCGGAAGCAAGGACGAAATTATGAAATCTCCAAATGCAGCGCACAATTCTCTTCTTCTTTAATGGGATAATAATGAAGCTGCTTTGCTGGTGATACTGATGGAGTTATGGCAAACAAATTTTCAAAGGCTTTTTTTTTCTAGTGATATCGAGAATAATATTATTATGCATGTTATTTTTTTTTTGGTGCAAATTACCACAACACCATTTCCCCAAATACAATTAGACATGCTATTTGCCAATAAAACTTAACCAAAAGGTGCATTCTATGCAACCAAAAATATAGAAAATATACCAAATCAAATCATTATTCAACCAAAAAATAAAATAAAAGCCTTAATGCATTTGTCCTGCTTCTTAATATAGGGGGTCAACAATGCCAAGAGTTGGTGAAAGCAGGGGACCATCATCCGGAGATAATTCCAAAAATCATCTGGATTATTCTCCTGGAGCTCCTGCAGCAAAGGCATATGACATAATTGGTCACGATTAATAAAGCAACCAATTTTTGGTCCAAGAAATCCTCCTCCTCCTGTTCCTGGACTGGACTTGGGTCAAAGCAATAACTCCAAGGCCAATAATAAATAGCACGTTATCTCCTCCGATTCCGCAACATGGCTGGTTGACAAACGGCTGTTCAGAAACGAACTGAAAAGCGCGAAATGAAAAGAGCGAAATGAAAAGCCCGAATCAACACTCACCAAACTTCTGCTAACACAAAATTAGCAGAAGGAGCCCAAAGGGTGGCGCTAAAGAGCTGAAAAAACACGTAGTATGTCACTACGTTCGTGTTTGTTGAACAACAATTGTGTTCCGTTTGTATGCAAGACAAGTTTGGAGCCAATGCCCTTTGGACAAAAGTCTGTGGTTTTGTCTGCGGAAAATCTGATTGTGTGTATGAGGCTTAAGGCTTCATTAACACTTGCGTTGCAGATCCCTTTTCAGAGTCTGGTACAGGAGCGGCTAACAGGGAATCAGCAGGTGATACTGTTGCCTCCTCCAAGTCTGCATTTTTTTTTTTTAGCAGCCGAACCTTTTTTTTCGAATACGAGTCCCACGCTGCAACCATGAGCCTAGCACTAGGCCTGTTACTGTGGCGAGGCCCCATAAAACAACAGGGGTGTAAATGGTAAAGCACCATGGCGTGTGTACAACTGTGTACAACTTTATCAGGCTGCCATGTTATTTTAGGGTGGGCGGTTGGGGACAGTAAAACCATTGCTCAACTGCCTATTTTTGCTGCCCTCAATTGCAAGTGTACACACAAGCCTAGGAGGGGGTTTCCCTTACTTTAGAGAACTTTCCTATTGCTTCTTGTCGTATCTACAGGACAGGAAATTAAGAAAAATCTCCCCAACTTGAAACAGATGTCAATAGAAAAATAGACAGGGATTTTAACTATCCCTGCTCTGTTGAAGAAGAATAAAAAAAGTTTGGCTTTAGATGTACTTTAGAGGTACAGCATGTTCACAAGCAAAGTGAATATTCACTTAGCTTAGTAAATGAGGTGAGGATAAGTGAAAAGTCACATTACAAGTAAGGATGAGCTCCAGCGTGTTCGCACAGCCCAGGTGCAGAGCCCGCCAGGAAGTCGGCACTGCACTGCGCTAATCACAGGCAGTGAGACATTTCCCGATCTCTGCAGCCGCGCATCGGGTAAATGTCTCACTGCCTGTGATTAGCGCAGTGCCGACTTCCCGGCGGGCTCTGTATGTGGACTGTGTGAACACGCCGGAGCTCATCCTTAATTACAAAGAATACCCAAATAAAGTCAACATAGCTTCGCCTCATTTACTAAGTTATGCAAAAATTCAATTTGCAAAGGATCATTCTCTACTGCAGAATTCATACTGTAAGTGCTATATCATTCACAACTGACTTGTTTAAGCCTATGAAATATAATCATAAAAATAAAAGTATAAAAGAGTGAAACATTACAATAATATTAGCTATATTTGACAGTCAACACACAATCTAAGTGTATGGGAGTTTTTCTTTTCAGATGTTTCTAAATTTCAGATAAATTCTCATACCTTGTAACTATTTATCTGAAATGGTCATGAAAAATTCTTTCCCATGAACCGTCATCTGCTAGACCTAACATGTGATGCCACTGATAGAAATTCTCACATGACCATGGGGAGTGTCGTGAATTCACAGCTATCTGGTGTAATTAGCAAAAATCAAGCAGCGCTGCTTAAACCTGCTACAGCCAAAGCTGTTGTAATCATGCTATGCATATATATATGGCTTGGATTATTGTGAAATACTATTATTATATAAAAATTATTGTGAAATACAAACCTAGTCTTGCAGCATCATACATTTCCCGGCCCTGTAATTCTCTAGGAAAATAGAACTAGAACTTCTACTGAACTAGAAACTGATCACTACATCTTTCGCACATAACACACGTTCTCTCTTGAGAATGTATTAAACATTACAGAAGGGTATGCTACTGACACAGTGCACCTGGGTACCTTCTGACATTAATTCTTTCTCAGTAGCAGCTTTGCATAAAGTAGGAGCCATAAGTAGGTAGTAATGAAAATAGTTAATATGTACATTAGATAAAAACTGATGTAACACATGTAGATTGTTATATTAGGCTTCATGCACATGACTGTACAGCGTGCAAAGCCTCCATAATCACGCCTCTGGGACCTGCAGCTGCCCCGTACAGCAACCCGTTGCAGTTGTATAAAGCATTTGCACGCACATGGACGTATGCTTCGAATGCACACTATCTGAGCATAAGTTTGTGAACGTGCGAGTGCTGTCTGCAACTCCCAGGATATAACTACGTACAGCTGTATCTAATTCATCTCAAACGGCATAGTAGGTGAGGTCGAAAAAAAACACAAGTCCATCAAGTCCAACCTATGTGTGTGATTATATGTCAGTATTACCCTGTATATCCCTGTATGTTGTGGTCTTTCAGGTGCTTATCTAGTAGTTTCTTGAAACTATCGATGCTCCCCGCTGAGACCACCGCCTGTGGAAGGGAATTCCACATCCTTGCTGTTCTTACAGTAGAACCCTCTACGTAGTTTAAGGTTAAACCTCTTTTCTTCTAATTTTAATAAGTGGCCACGAGTCTTGTTAAACTCCCTTCTGCAAAAAAGTTTTATCCCTATCACTAGTACGGTATATTGAAATCATATCCCCTCACAAGCGTCTCTTCTCCAGAGAGAATAAGTTCAGTGCTCGCAACCTTTCCTCATAACTAATATCCTCCAGACCCTTCATTAGCTTTGTTACCCTTCTTTGTACTTATTTCAACCTGTAGGTTGAACTTAAAAAACAAACCTGATCCCCCAACCACACATTCATTACCTTTCTAACCGCCACCGCCATTATCTGTCTATATGCTCTGTTTTAACTACCGAATTGTAAAGCCCCATACACACTATTGGACTGTCTGCAGATTTTTGTCTTCAGATTTACCAAAACCATATAATATGAGGTCAAACCTTAAGTGTTTCCATTTGTATGCAATCAGGCAGGCCCTTGCACTACATGGTTTTGGTAAATCTGAAGACAAAAATCTGCTGAAAATCTAATAGTGTGTATGGGGCCTAAAGCCTCTTACACACAATCGGATTGTTGGCCAGAAAAGCATCAGACTTTTGTCCGAAGGGCGTGTGCCTGGATTTTGTCTTGCATACTTGCACACAATTGTCGGCCAACAACTACGAACGTAGTGACGTACTACGAGAAAATTCAGCTCTTGAGCGCCACCCTTTGGGCACCGTCTGCTAATGTTGTGTTTGGTGAGCAATGATTCTGAGCATGCGTGTTTGTACTTTGGACTTTTGTGTGACGGACTTGTGTACACACGATAGTAAAATCTGCCAACAGACCGTAGTCCGCCAAAAATTTACTAGCCTGCCATCCAATATTTGTTGGCGGAAAGTTGGCCAACAAATGTCTAATGGAGCGTACTAACGGTCGGATTTCAGGCAAGCAGTCTGTCATCACACAATTCCCTGCCGAAAATCTGATCATGTGTATGAGGCTTAAGTGTATTTTGACACATATTTTAAATTAATAAAGCGGTTTTACACTATGGGGATTCTTCTATAATTTCATGGAATGGATTAATCAATTGGAATTAACATGAGACATGGAGGAGTGAAGGAAAAGCATTGAATTAACAACACATCCAGTTGCAACACAAGGAGGTGTTCCCTAAATGCCCTGTTCCTGATATTAAGGGATGAGTGGGCACACAAGAGGGGAGCACAGCACTGTGCAGTCAGCACGCTATGAAAGAGCAGGTTTTATGCACCGGCACTTTGAGGATTGCACGGTTTTCATCACTTTTTTGAAGGACTTAAAATATTGTTGGACTTAAAGCAGAGTTCCACCCAAAAATGGAACTTCCGGATAACCTCTTTTTAGGGGCATCCAGCTCTCACTTCCTCCCGGGGCTCTGCGGCACCGGAAGGAAGTTCACCTCTCCCTCCATGCAATCTTCTGGGACACGTCACAGATCCCAGAAGATTGCCCGGACAATCACAGCGGCACGCGCATGCGCAATGACTGCCCAGCCATGAAGCCACAGCCGGGCGCCCACAGTCAGAATGCTGGTGCCGAGGAGAGGAGCGGGGCTTCATTCGCCCACATCACTGGATCGTGGGACAGGTGAGTGTCCAATTATTAAAAGTCAGCAGCTACACTTTTTTGTAGCTGCTGACTTTTATCAGGGTGGAACTCTGCTTTAAGTACCATTGTATATGGATGATATCTAAAGAGGCAGCGCTGTGTGTTCTTTGCAGTTATCACAAGAGACCTATAAGTATCTTATCACAGCAGCAGCTCTAATACATTGTATTTATTTCATTTTATTTATGTTTTGCACTGACACTTTAAGGATTGCATTTAGTCACATAATTGAAAGGAATTTTCATGAATAATATCAATGTGTATAGAAGGAATTTAAAGAGGCAGTGCTATATATTTCTCACAGTTGCCACTAAAAAGGCAACGCTGTGTGTTTTTTGCAGTTATCACAATAGATTGAGCTTGGTTCAACCACAGTGACCACATGTGGACCAAAATTCATCCGATCCCTGCTAAACTGGCTGAATTTCGATCCATGTATGGACAGCTGTAGACCCCTTTCACACTGGGGCAGTTTTCAGGCACTTAAGCGCTAGAAAAAGCTTCTGCTAAGCGCCTGAAAACTGCTTCCCATTCACTCCAGTGTGTCTTTTCACACTAGGCGGTGCGCTTGTGGGACATTCCGAAAAGTCCTGCAAGCAGCATCTTTGGAACGGGTTGGGAGTGCTGTATTTAGCTCTTCCAAAACGCCTTGCCCATTGGAATGAAGTGGCAGCGCTTTCAAATCGCTGCAAAGCGGGAGTTTATAACCCTTTTTTGGGGTTAACTGCACCCCGCTAGTGGCTGAAAAAGCGCTGCTAAAACAGGCGGTGCTTTACCGCTAACGACCGGTGCTTTCAGTGTGAAAGCAGTCTAAAGGCCCGTACACACGATATGAAAATCGGATGAAAAAATTTTGTAAGACAAGCGGTCTGCCGATTTTCGGATCGTTAGTATGGGCTTTCGACATCCGATTTCGCTTGTTCGTTAGACAAAAGCTGGATGTGCAGACTATAACATTTGTGAATTCAACATCCGATTTTCGTTTCATTAGTACGATTTTTGTACGAGAAAAATCATAAGAGCAAAACTACACATGCTCAAAAACGAAAGAATACATACAAAACTATTCAACACATTACGTCACTTCTGACATTGTATTCTGTCATACGAAAAATTTCATATTGTGAGTAAACTCTTTACTTTCAACATGAGACTAGCATGCCACAAAAAAAGAACTTTAGGTCATCTGAAAAGCGTGTGTACGAGGATTTAGCAACAACCTCACTGCTGAGAGGAAGAATACAGATCAGTAAGCCTGGCTACTCCATGATGTATAGCAAACCCAATATAACAGGCACATATCTGAACCACTGTTGGAAGATTCAGCAGGCATCTCTGGGTGCCTGCATGTCAGGTAAGTTTGCCTCTGCACCTACCCATGGGGTTGATTTACTAAAACTGGAGAGTGCAAAATCCAGTGCAACTCTGCATAGAAACTAATCAGCTTCCAGTTTTTAGCTTAATTGAACAATCTGAAGGTATAATTGATTGGCTACCATGTACAGCTGCACAAGATTTTGCTCTCTAGTTTTAGTAAATCAACCCCCAAGTGACTTAAATCCCAGGCCACCCAGGTACATCCTTGTCACTTCAGATTTCCTTTGACACAATGAACACTTATTTCAGAGTCAGTAACTCAGAACATTTTGAAGCCATAAGATCAGAAAGACAGAGGCAAGTCAGAAATGCCAACTCATATATTTCTTTTGTTGCAAGGAACCCTTTAGACCTATGCGTTGCAGTAATGCACCTTAAAATGCAGGTTAAACTGCATTTTACCACCGTGTGATGTGTTGTGATGCCATTCAAGATTTAAAGTGGCACCCCAATGCTCTAATCTGGTGGACATCTAACACACCTGCTTTGCATTGTAGTGTGCCACATCACTCAAAATGGTGCGGGTCCAAATCTAGGTCTACAGTACTATAGTACATTGGCAGCCAATTCAGATGGTACCACTAAAGACTGCACAGGTGTAAAGGGGCCCTTATTCTGAGCTTGGGTAATATAAAATATATAACTATATATACAACTTTATATATAACTATATTTAAAATAGTTTAACTCCTTCCCACTCACCATCTGTTTATTAACCTTCCCTTTAGCATGTGCGTATATTATAGTTTTCAGCCCTGTACTTAGGATGCATTAGTGCTATATGCAAACTAGTGTGTGCATCTTATGGCATATGTGTGCATACCCCCCAGCACTATATAAACTGAAACATTGCATGGAGAGATTGCTTCAGCTACTTCCTGGTAACATGTGACCTCTCCCACTGTTCTGCCTTCCCTTGTACAACCCAACATAAACAGCTTCATGTGCTTTCCTCATGAAAAGCATCACACGCAATGAAGGTAATGAAATTAAGGGTAGCTCTGGTGACACAGACAAAAAGATGGAGGAATCCCAGCCCTGAAGACACAGGACCACCTCACTGGAATTTCAGTACTCTGAGAGCAATTGAGGAAGCGCTCCTCACAATAGCTGGGTCTTGCAGAGAAGCTATGTGCTATTAGGCTCAGGCCGGCATATTCCAAAGAACCTCAGTCTATAAAGCACATATGGGTTATGAAGTAACACCATTACAAAAGGGTTAACTCAGCAAGACAAGAAGAGGAGTGTAGTTACTATGGTTATGGGTAAATGAAGCAACCAGTCATTAAATGTGGTGCCCAGTAAGGTGGCAGGTCCTTCAATAGAGAGGGGGTCAATGTTCTGGCTCCCTCCCTAGTGGTCAGTATCCAAAAGCAACGGGATCTGAACATGCGTTATTGAGATCTTTGACCTGGCCATGAGGTACAGTAAGGGAAGAGTTTAGTGATAGCACTTATGAGGTCTGTGCTAGGTGTTCGGCAGGACCCCATTCTGTTACTGGGAGTGTGATAACAGGGGTACACTGGACTGGTGGAGTTAGCACAGGATCAGCATGTCCCACCTAATGCCACATACAAGTTACATTGTGTAGAGACATTGGACAAGTCGCTTTCCATAGGAACTCTGCACTTTATTACTGCACACGGTGAAAGCTTATCTCTAATAGGGCGTACACACGGTCGGACTTTGTTCGGACATTCCGACAACAAAATCCAAGGATTTTTTCCGACGGATGTTGGCTCAAACTTGTTTTGTCTACACACGGTCGCACAAAGTTGTCGGAAAATCCGATCGTTCTAAACGCGGTGACGTAAAACACGTACGTCGGGACTATAAACTGGGCAGTGGCCAATAGCTTTCATCTCTTTATTTATTCTGAGCATGCGTGGTACTTTGTCCGTCGGATATGTGTACACACGATCGGAATTTCTGACAATGGATTTTGTTGTCGGAAAATTTTATCTCCTGCTCTCCAACTTTGTGTGTCGGAAAATCCGATGGAAAATGTCGGATGGAGCCCACACACGGTCGGAATTTCCGACAACACGCTCCGATCGGACATTTTTCATCGGAAAATCCGACCGTGTGTACGGGGCATTAGTCTGGGAACTGCCTTAATGTGTGATTTTTCACATGACCGCAGCCCCCGCGGCAAGGGTGTAGGAGGCCCACCCGCTAACAGACCAAATAGTCTTTCTGCTACAGCACCTCTGTTGTCTACCTTTTCTGACTTGATTGTGTTCTGTTCATGTTCCTGCCTCCTGATCTAGTACCCTGTTGTTTCTGCGTCTGGTACCTGTCCAGTGATCTGCAGCTCCACCTATCAGCATCGACAGATCAAGTGCTGCCTAAAAGTACTAGCACATGTATCACTCAATGTCTTTATATTTCCTGTTGACATTTCTAAGGAGTGTTGGACAGGAGGTATTCATTCTTTCTCCAGGACTGTAAGTATGTGACATGACTAGTCCTTTGTCTTCTGCTTCCCATACCTCTCAACTTCAGAACTCAAGAATGAGGGAGACTTTGGGGAAAGAGTGACATGAGGCGCGCTATGCGGCAAAATGTGGGTGTGGCCAAACATGATAATGGGAGGGGCTTAATGGCAGCGGTTAAACATAACCTGGGCTTCCTTGTACCTATAAAATATACTTTGATTGCTGTGCCACGAGCTGGAGTCTCATGGAAACATATAAACCTCGACACAAAAAGAGGGAGGGTTTAAACCAAAGCTGAGCGTAGTTGGTGTATACAGTGCAGCATTGCTTGAGCAAATGTACATCGGAAGGAAATCTTCCCAGTCCAGATGCTCAGGCAGACATCAGGCTCACTGGCTGCTTTAAAATCTCCCGCCCACACAACCCCTTCCTAGCATAAATTGGCTGCACGCTGCGGGCACAGGGGGGACATAGGGAGGTGGTGATGCTGACCTGACCCACCTCCTCCCTCCTCGTACATCCCGTGCCACGCGCGGGGGACTGTGCTGCTGAGCACTGAAAGAGCCTGACTGCTGCAGCATGGTGCGCATCGGACAGGGGGATTACTGGAGTCCAGTACCAGTAATGGGCTCTGCTGCAGGGCTCAGCCCAGATTTGCTTGAAATTCCGTGATGGTCCTGGCGATCCCGTGATAGTTGGGAAGTATGGCATACAATGACACCCAGATTGCACAACTGCAAACTCTGAAAAGTGTTGTCACCTTCTGCAGTAATATAGAGCAACACCAAATGGTGGAAGACGAGGGGGCATGCGTTTATTGTATAAATCCTTTGGCGGGTAAAACCTTTATTATAGGTTTCTTTCTACTGTGTACTTGCCTGGTTGACTTACCTGTGAGTCTGTCAGGACTTTGCAGATCAATGTGATATTAGGAAGTCAAGGACATCAGGTGGCCCCATCAGAGGACCCCTTATATCACAGTCCCCATCAAAATCCCCCCCACAGCAGATGTCCTCATCAAAGTCCTTCCTTACATCATCGTCCCCATCTGAGGACCCCCTTATATCACAGTCCCCATAGATAAGTAGAGCCCAGTGTACCTGTCCAATAGGTCCCTGTAGCTCAGGAGCTGGGAGCAGAAGCATGTTGCAGAAAATGTACAGTAATAGGAGGGCGGGACTCGGGGGGGGGGGGCATTTATGTGGCAGTGCAGATGATGATTGGTAGCAGCTCTGGCCAAACAGAAGCCTCTCATCAGCCGCCTATGTGAGACTCCAATCTGCTGAGAGGAGCCGACACATGCACCCTCAGCACACTATGGATTGAAGTGCGGATGGGGCAGACAGGGGGAAGGGGCCTGACTGCTGTAGCACCGCATGACCGCTTGCCACGTACTGAACAGGGGAATTAGTGGAGTGGAACAAGTTCTGGTACTGGGCTCTGCTGAGAGACTCAGCCCAGATTTGTGGGACACCGGGATTTGCTTGAAATTCCGAGACGACCCCGGTGAAACTGTGATGGTTGGGAGGTATGTTATCCTTTTCAAATGTTTGTGGGTATAGCAATGAGAAGGGTATACTGCCACTGAAGATAACAAAGGTAAACAAGGTATATGCCTTTCCTTCTTTATTTGTGAAGTGCAGTACAGGAACCAGGAAAAGGCCAACCATAGCATATCTCAAAATTTCTTGGATTCTTGTTCCCCTTTAATAAATCAACGCTATTCTTGTTTTTGGGAATAGTAAAAGCTCTTTCCAACATCCATTTAAAATAACCCTATTTGGAAACTGTTTGTAAAGTATAGAGGCTTCATAAGCAAACTGCTGGTCACTACTATTGTACATACTGTATATACGCCTGACCCGTAAGAACTGACCTACCGAGATTCCCTTAATGGCACGTCTCAGGTGACCTGACTAGGCTTGGAGCAATGCATGGCCCAAAAGAGGCTTCCCGTATAATGTGATAGTAACATTAGACCTAACACCTGCCAGTCGGACATCCAGAAAACAAATCTCCTTACTGTCTGCATGACCTGTAAAATGTAAGTTCCTATTATTGTCATTAAAAAGAAATGAGTCTAAATGTCCCACACCATATTTCATCACAAATATAAGGTCATCAATAAATATGAAATTAATTTTAATATATGACCTAAAGGGGTTCTCTCCACTATAGATGCGGGGCCTTAAATGTAACTGGTCTAACTAACTCCTCACACTCTCTGAGATTACTAGCAGATCCACCCTCTTGTGCCAGTTCTTCTAGATCCCTAATAGCACAAAAATCACCAAATGTGTATTTTTTTAAATCAAAAGTTGGATCAGCCACATAAAAATCCAAGTTCAAGATCACTTTTATCTTTTTCAGAAAAATAATGCTTTTAATTGTTACATGCTTTACAAATTTGTTGATGTCCACAATGGTCTCAAATAAGTTGAAGTGCCTTTGTGGATGAAAGCTCATTCCCTTGGATAGTAGGGAAGCTTCACTTATAGTTAAAGTCCTGTTGGACAAATTTAGCACATTGGTTTGACTTGTCACATCTTGCATTCTGGCCCCTGGTACTCTCTCCGTTTTTGCCCTCCACAGGTTTTCTGTGTTGCAGCTTCTCTTGTGGTTTCCGTGCTTTTGAGCCACCTTTTTTGGGGGGACAGGTATGTTAGCTCCCTCCTGGGACCTAAACATAAACTGCACTGGTGAGTGATTTGAGTCAGAGGTGGCCAAAGTGTCATCCATAAGCTCCACTTCTGTATCTGAAAAGCTAACATGCTTTTTATTACAGAGAAATCAAGGAAAGCTGGAAGCCGCACACCGGTCTGATGACGAAAGTTTTATTTGATAAAAAGATGGATCATAACAGAACACAAAACACTACAGCAGGAGTGTACAGAAAGCAGCTGACGAGTTTCGCACTCACAACGAGTGCTTACTCATAGCCATGAGTGAGCACTCGTTGTGAGTGTGAAACACGTCAGCTGCTTTCTGTACACTCCTGCTGTAGTGTTTTGTGTTCTGTTATGATCCAGCTTTTTATCTAATAAAACTTTCGTCATCAGACCGGTGTGCGGCTTCCAGCTTTCCTTGATTTCTCCGCTTCATCCTGCATCAGCCAGCACCTGGGACTCTTCCCCTTGAAGGACAAAATTTAATTCCACTGGTTTGTGCCTACCTGAGCGGTGGGACCCTTTTATGCTTTTTATTACCATTAGCAGAAAAAGATGGACCATTCCAAAAATGCCTTTGCTTCCAAATGTAAACACTGTTATGCCCTGTACACACGGTCGGATTTTCCGACGGAAAATGTGCGATCGGAGCGTGTTGTCGGAAATTCCGACCGTGTGTGGGCTCCATCGGACATTTTCCATCGGATTTTCCGACACACAATGTTTGAGAGCAGGCTATAAAATTTTCCGACAACAAAATCCGATCACTTCAATTCCAACCGTGTGTGGACAATTCCGACGCACAAAGTGCCACGCATGCTCAGAAGAAATTTTGAGACGGAACAGCTCGGTCTGGTAAAATTAGCTATCGGAATGGATATAGCACTTTCGTCACGCTGCAATGTTTAAAATTGTTTAATGCAGCGCACTCTCTTCTTCTTTATAATGCTAGAAGAATGAAGTAGTTTTGCTGCTGATATTCACACAGACTTCTCACAAACTTCTTTCTTTATTATTTATCATGATTTCATCAATATATTTTGCTTTGTCACATCTGTCAAAAAAGATATATGTTTTTTTTTGGGTTTGTATTTTTTTCAAGCCTGATCGTGTTTTTTTTTTTTTTTTTTTTTTTACTCCAGAATATTTTTGGGTGTGTTTTGTGTGTCAAGTTACCACAACACCATTATTATCTTGTATTATTTAATCTCAAGGAGATTGCTTGGTGTTGATGTCTCTTGTTAATTTCACATTGTATATTTGAAGTGTAGCTGCCTCCTCACAAACAAACTGTCCTTTTTGAAGGAAAACACACATAGGCAAGTATAATTGAAACAAAAAATCCTTTATTAAGGGCTCAGAACCAAACAAAGAGGGAGGCAACACTGGAGAAACAGCAGAAGTTGGTGAAGCCTTTGACCCCCACGGCAGACATTAATTATTTTACTGCAAAATTGGTGGCCTGAGGAGTCCATATCTAAGGGAGTGCAGTCTGGTCCAGAAGTCCCAGAGATCATGAAAGCAGCAGATGACATGTATGTTCCCAGGCTGTGGTCATACAAGAGGCTGCATCTTTTGCCACACCAGACTGATCCCAGGGCCATCACTCTCTGGTCTTCCTCTGGACTCCCAACATTTCTGTCAGGGTGAGCTAAAAGAAACACAAGCAGTAAATGTCACCAAAGATTTTAGTAGTTAAATTTTTTTTTTTATTTGAAAAATGTATCAGACATTGTCTGGCATATTGATGGCCCCTTTACCCGCAAAGAAATCAAGGTATCTAAGACGGACCTCGCGGGCACTCAGGGGGGGAAAGCCATGACGGCCAGCCTCAAGCGCTGTCAGGGTTGGTTCATTTACTTGAATTCCGGCATCAGGCCCAACTGAGGCAGCATAGTTGGCGAAATTTCACCTTAAAAAGTTGTGGAGAACACAGCACGCCAGGATGATATGATTCAGTTTATACTCCGCCATGTACCCTTTTGTATAACTTGACCCTCCCTCCTAGATTGTAAGCTCTAACGAGCAGGGCCCTCTGATTCCTCCTGTATTGAATTGTATTGTACTTGTACTGTCTGCCCTAATGTTGTTGTAAAGCGCTGCGTAAACTGTCGGCGCTATATAAATCCTGTATAATAATAATAATAATAATGTGTATGGGTGTAAGAAATAGGAGGAACCGGCTGGCCATGATTCCAAACGTGTTCTCCACCACTCTTCTGGCTCTGGCCAGCTGGTAATTAAAAACCCTCTGGTCCGGGGTGAGGGTCCTCATAGGGAATGGCCGCATAAGATGGTCTCCCAGCGCAAACGCTTCATCCGCAATGAAGACGAATGGGAGTCCTTCCACATTGTCTTCTTAAATACACACTGTACACATTTTAGCACATGTTTACATTCTGCTATTACCTATCAAGATAATAATAGGATACCAAAACTTTAACCACTTAAGGACCACCTCACGCCGATGTACGTCGGCAGAATGGCACGGGCAGGCAGAATCACGTATATGTACGTGATCTGCCTCCCGCGGGTGGGGGGGCCAATTGGACCCCCCCCGGTGCCCGAGGCGGTCCCCTTTTGTCCAGCGGCGATCAGAGATGAGGGGGAGACCATTCCTATGCTGCTGTATGCTAAACAGCAGCAAAGAAAATGATGTAATCTCTCCTCGGCTCTGTATTTTCCGTTCCGGCGCCGAGGAGAGAAGACTGAAATGTGAGTGCACAACACACACACATACAGTAGAACATGCCAGGCACACAAAACACCCCCCTTTACCCCCCGATCCCCCCCCAATCACCCCTCCCCCCCTGCCACACTGACACAAGCAGTTTTTTTTTCTTCTGATTACTGCATGGTGTCAGTTTGTGACAGTTAGTGTGTTAGGGTAGTTAGGGTTAGCCCCCTTTAGGTCTAGGGTACCCCCCTAACCCCCCCTAATAAAGTTTTAACCCCTTGATCATCCCCCGTTGCCAGTGTCGCTAAGTGATCATTTTTCTGATTGCTGTATTATGTCATTGGTGACACTAGTTAGGGAGGTAAATATTTAGGTTCGCCGTCAGCGTTTTATAGCGTCAGGGACCCCCATATACTACCTAATAAATGTTTTAACCCCTTGATTGCCCCCTAGTTAACCCTTTCACCACTGATCACCTTATAACTGTTACGGGTGACGCTGGTTAGTTTGTTTATTTTTTATAGTGTCAGGGCACCCGCCGTTTATTACCGAATAAATGTTTAGCCCCCTGATCACCCGGCGCTGATATGCAGTATCAGATTAGCGCCAGTACCGCTAACACCCACGCACGCAGCATACGCCTCCCTTAGTGGTATAGTATCTGTACGGATCAATATCTGATCCGATCAGATCTATACTAGTGTCCCCAGCAGTTTAGGGTTCCCAAAAACGCAGTGTTAGCGGGATCAGCCCAGATACCTGCTAGCACCTGCGTTTTGCCCCTCCGCCCGGCCCAGTCCAACCACCCAAGTGCAGTATCGATCGATCACTGTCACTTACAAAACACTAAACGCATAACTGCAGCGTTCGCAGAGTCAGGCCTGATCCCTGCGATTGCTAACAGTTTTTTTGATAGTGTTTTGGTGAACTGGCAAGCACCAGCGGCCTAGTACACCCCGGTCGTAGTCAAACCAGCACTGCAGTAACACTTGGTGACGTGGCAGGTCCCATAAGTGCAGTTCAAGCTGGTGAGGTGGCAAGCACAAGTAGTGTCCCGCTGCCACCAAGAAGAAGACAAACAGGCCCGTCGTGCCCATAATGCCCTTCCTGCTGCATTCGCCAATCCTAATTGGGAACCCACCACTTCTGCAGCGCCCGTACTTCCCCCATTCACATCCCCAACCAAATGCAGTCGGCTGCATGAGAGGCATTTTCTTTATGTCCTCCCGAGTACCCCTACCCAGCGAACCCCCCCAAAAAAGATGTTGTGTCTGCAGCAAGCGCGGATATAGGCGTGACACCCGCTATTATTGTCCCTCCTGTCCTGACAATCCTGGTCTTTGCATTCGTGAATGTTTTGAACGCTACCATTCACTAGTTGTGTATTAGCGTAGGGTACAGCATTGCACAGACTAGGCACACTTTCACAGGGTCTCCCAATATGCCATCGCATTTTGAGAGACCCGAACCTGGAACCGGTTACAGTTATAAAAGTTAGTTACAAAAAAAAGTGTAAAAAAAAATAAAAAATATATAAAATTAAAAAAAATAGTTGTCGTTTTATTGTTCTCTCTCTCTCTATTCTCTCTCTATTGTTCTGCTCTTTTTTACTTTATTCTATTCTGCAATGTTTTATTGTTATTATGTTTTATCATGTTTGCTTTTCAGGTATGCAATTTTTTATACTTTACCGTTTACTGTGTTTTATTGTTAACCATTTTTTTGTCTTCAGGTACGCCATTCACGACTTTGAGTGGTTATACCAGAATGATGCCTGCAGGTTTAGGTATCATCTTGGTATCATTCTTTTCAGCCAGCGGTCGGCTTTCATGTAAAAGCAATCCTAGTGGCTAATTAGCCTCTAGACTGCTTTTACAAGCAGTGGGGGGGAATTCCCCCCCCCACCGTCTTCCGTGTTTTTCTCTGGCTCTCCTGTCTCAACAGGGAACCTGAGAATGCAGCCGGTGATTCAGCCAGCTGACCATAGAGCTGATCAGAGACCAGAGTGGCTCCAAACATCTCTATGGCCTAAGAAACCGGAAGCTACGAGCATTTCATGACTTAGATTTCACCGGATGTAAACAGCGCCATTGGGAAATTGGAAAAGCATTTTATCACACCAATCTTGGTGTGGTCAGATGCTTTGAGGGCAGAGGAGAGATCTAGGGTCTAATAGACCCCAATTTTTTCAAAAAAGAGTACCTGTCACTACCTATTGCGATCATAGGGGATATATACATTCCCTGAGATAACAATAAAAATGATTAAAAAAAAAATGAAAGGAACAGTTTAAAAATAAGATAAAAAAGCAAAAAAATAATAAAGAAAAAAAAAAAGGCACCCCTGTCCCCCCCTGCTCTTGCGCAAAGGCGAACGCAAGTGTCGGTCTGGCGTCAAATGTAAACAGCAATTGTACCATGCATGTGTGGTGTCACCGCGAATGTCAGATCAAGGACAGTAATTTTAGCAGTAGACCTCCTCTGTAAATCTAAAGTGGTAACCTGTAAAGGCTTTTAAAGGCTTTTAAAACGGTATTTAGTTTGTCGCCACTGCACGTTTGTGCACAATTTTAAAGCATGTCATGTTTGGTATCCATGTACTCAGCCTAAGATCATCTTTTTAATTACATCAAACATTTGGGCAATATAGTGTGTTTTAGTGCATTAAAATTTAAAAAAGTGTGTTTTTTCCCCAAAAAATGCATTTGAAAAATCGCTGCGCAAATACTGTGTGAAAAAAAAATGAAACACCCACCATTTTAATCTGTTGGGCATTTGCTTTAAAAAAATATATAATGTTTGGGGGTTCAAAGTAATTTTGTTGCAAAAAAAAATATTTTTTCATGTAAACAAAAAGTGTCAGAAAGGGCTTTGTCTTCAAGTGGTTAGAAGAGTGGGTGATGTGTGACATAAGCTTCTAAATGTTGTGCATAAAATGCCAGGACAGTTCAACCCCCCCCCAAATGACCCCATTTTGGAAAGTAGACACCCCAAGCTATTTGCTAAGAGTCATGTCGAGTCCATGGAATATTTTATATTGTGACACAAGTTGCGGGAAAGAGACAAATTTTTTTTTTTTGCACAAAGTTGTCACTAAATGATATATTGCTCAAACATGCCATGGGAATATGTGAAATTACACCCCAAAATACATTCTGTTGCTTTTCCTGAGTACGGGGATACCACATGTGTGAGACTTTTTGGGAGCCTAGCCGCGTACGGGACCCCGAAAACCAAGCACCGCCTTCATGCTTTCTAAGGGCGTAAATTTTTGATTTCACTCTTCACTGCCTATCACAGTTTCGGAGGCCATGGAATGCCCAGGTGGCACAAAACCCCCCCAAATGACCCAATTTTGGAAAGTAGACACCCAAAGCTATTTGCTGAGAGGTATAGTGAGTATTTTGCAGACCTCACTTTTTGTCACAAAGTTTTGAAAATTGAAAAAAGAAAAAAAAATGTTTTTTCTTGTCTTTCTTCATTTTCAAAAACAAATAAGAGCTGCAAAATACTCACCATGCCTCTCAGCAAATAGCTTGGGGTGTCTACTTTCCAAAATGGGATCATTTGGGGGGGTTTTGTGCCACCTGGACATTGCATGGCCTCCGAAACTGTGATAGGCAGTGAAGAGTGAAATCAAAAATTTACAGCCTTAGAAATCCTGAAGGCGGTGATTGGTTTTCGGGGCCCCGTACGCGGCTAGGCTCCCAAAAAGTCCCACACATATGGTATCCCCATACTCAGGAGAAGTAGCTAAATGTATTTTGGGGTGCAATTCCACATATGCCCATGGCCTGTGTGAGCAATATATCATTTAGTGACAACTTTGTGCAAAAAAACAAGAAATGTGTCACTTTCCCGCAACTTGTGTCAAAATATAAAATATTCCATGGACTCAACATGCCTCTCAGCAAATAGCTTGGGGTGTCTACTTTCCAAAATGGGGTCATTGGGGGGGGGGGGGGGGGTTGTGCGATCTGGGCATTTTATGGCCTTCAAAACTGTGATAGGTAGTGAGGAGTGAAATCAAAAATTTACGCCCTTAGAAATCCTGAAGGCGGTGATTGGTTTTCGGGGCCCCGTACGCGGCTAGGCTCCCAAAAAGTCCCACACATGTGGTATCCCCGTCCTCAGGAGAAGCAGCTGAATGTATTTTGGGGTGCAATTCCACATAGGCCCATGGCCTGTGTGAGCAATATATCATTTAGTGACAACTTTTTGTAAATTTTTTTTTTTTTGTCATTATTCAATCACTTGGGACAAAAAAAATAAATATTCAGTGGGTTCAACATGCCTCTCAGCAATTTCCTTGGGGTGTCTACTTTCCAAAATGGGGTCATTGGGGGGGGGGGTTTGTACTGCCCTGCCATTTTAGCACCTCAAGAAATGACATAGGCAGTCATAAACTAAAAGCTGTGTAAATTCCAGAAAATGTACCCTAGTTTGTAGATGCTATAACTTTTGCGCAAACCAATAAATATACGCTTTTTGACATTTTTTTTTACCAAAGACATGTGGCCGAATACATTTTGGCCTAAATGTATGACTAAAATTGAGTTTATTGGATTTTTTTTATAACAAAAAGTAGAAAATATCATTTTTTTTAAAAATTTTCGGTCTTTTTCCGTTTATAGTGCAAAAAATAAAAACCGCAGAGGTGATCAAATACCATCAAAAGAAAGCTCTATTTGTGGGAAGAAAAGGACACATATTTTGTTTGGTTACAGCATTGTATGACCGCGCAATTAGCAGTTAAAGCGACGCAGTGCCAAATTGGAAAAAGTCCTCTGGTCCTTAGGCAGCATAATGGTCCAGGGCTGAAGTGGTTAAACAATACCATTTAAAGTATTCAGGCAGGCCCTTGCAGTACATGCTTTGGGTAATTCATCCATAAATCTGACCACTAAAGAGGTGGGTATAGTGTGTATGGGTTTGGCAAAGTCAGCAGATAGAGGCTTGCTATCAGCTGAGTTAGCAGTTGGGGGGGAGGGTTCCAAATGATTTTGGGACACCAAAAAAAAGCCTCTGGCACTCTGCCTGAATTTCAAACACACATCACAATTTTCTAAATTTTAGGGGGCTTTTAGGGTAAAGGACTACTATGGAGCTAACAAAATACATTGTTATTGAGTAGACAAGGTGAATATAGGGCCAGGAGAGTATGCTGGGGAGGTAAGTGAAGGCAAATATGCATGAAGGACAAAAAATAAAACCTAAAATTCCAGCATGCATGAGGACAAAGGGGACATTCACAGCATATTACAATCATGGTAATTAGGGAATGAGGAAAGAAATACAATATATTAACAAACATTCTAGACAATAAAATGTGATAATAAAGGATAAAAATCTTACCTTCATATACTCCTTCTGCAGGACCTGGATGATGGCAGAACAGGTCTCTGGGATAATGATCCCCAGAGCCTGGGGGGAGATGCCTGTCGAGAACTTGAGGTCCTGCAGGCTTCTCCCCGTCGCCAAGTACCGCAGGGTGGCGACTAGCCTCTGCTCCGGAGTGATGGCTTGCCTCATGCAGGTATCCTGCCTGCTGATATAGGGGGTCAGCAAAGCCAACAAGCGGTGAAATACGGGGTCCGTCATCCGGAGAAAGTTCCTGAAATCGTCAGGATTATTCTCACGGATCTCACGGAGCAAAGGCATATGACAGAACTGGTCACGCTGGAGCAACCAATTCTTGGTCCATGAACTCCTCCCCACCCTGTTCATGGACTGGACTTGTGTCAAGGTAAGGACCCCAACACTAAGCCCCCGCACAGCATGAACTCTACGAGGGGTACGTATATGCAACATGGCTAGAAAACGGTTGGCTGCTCAGAAGTAACAGCAAGGCCTGTGAAGAGCGATCTGAAAAACATTAACGAGCGGACAAGAATGCACTGAACAATCAAATACGAACTCACTGCACGTACTGAAGACCAGATACAAACCCACAAGCACAAACTGAACGGCAGAAAACGATCTAAAAAGCACAAGTCTGAAAAAGCGCGAATCATCTCTCACCAAACCAGTGGCGGCTGGTGCTCAATTTTTTTGGGGGGGGTGCAAAGCCCTAACCAACCCCAGCCACACCCCCCCCCCCCGCCGCCCGCCGGTCACTAGCCCGCAATAGATAGATAAATAGACAGATAAATGGACACATAGATAGACACTGGGTGGGATGGATGAATGGATAGATAGACACTGGGTGGGAGGGAGGGATAGATAGACACTGGGTGGGATAGAGGGATAGACACTGGGTGGGATGAATGGATAGATACTGGGTGGGATGGATGGATAGACACTGGGTGGGATGGATGGATAGACACTGGGTGGGATGGATGAATGGATAGACACTGGGTGGGATGGATAAATGGATAGACACTGGGTGGGATGGATAAATGGATAGACACTGGGTGGGATGGATGGATGGATAGACACTGGGTGGGATGGATGGATGGATGGATAGACACTGTGTGGGATGGATGGATGGATGGATGGATGGATAGACACTGGGTGGGATGGATGGATAGACACTGGGTGGGATGGATGAATGGATAGACACTGGGTGGGATGGATGGATGGATGGATGGATGGATAGACACTGGGTGGGATGGATGGATAGACACTGGGTGGGATGGATGGATAGACGCTGGGTGGGATGGATGGATGGATAGACACTGGGTGGGATGGATAGACACTGGGTGGGATGGATGGATGGATAGACACTGGGTGGGATGGATGGATGGATAGACATTGGGTGGGATGGATGGATAGATACTGGGTGGGATGGATGGATAGACACTGGGTGGGTGGGAGAGATAGACAGGGGGAGGGGGAGAGAGAGATATACACTGGGTGGGTGGGACAGAGAGATATACACTGGGTGGGTGGGAGAGAGAGATATACACTGGGGGTGGGAGAGAGAGATATACACTGGTGGGTGGGAGAGAGAGATATACACTGGGGGGTGGGAGAGAGATATACACTGGGTGGGAGAGAGAGATATACACTGGGGGGGGAGAGAGAGATATACACTGGGTGGGTGGGAGAGAGAGATATACACTGGGGGTGGGAGAGAGAGATATACACTGGGGGTGGGAGAGAGAGATATACACTGGTGGGTGGGAGAGAGAGATATACACTGGTGGGTGGGAGAGAGAGATATACACTGGTGGGTGGGAGAGAGAGATATACACTGGGGGGTGGGAGAGAGAGATATAGAGTGGGTGGGTGGGAGAGAGAGATATACACTGGGGGGTGGGAGAGAGAGATATACACTGGGGGGTGGGAGAGAGATATACACTGGGGGGTGGGAGAGAGAGATATACACTGGGGGTGGGGTGGGAGAGAGAGATATACACTGGGGGTGGGAGAGAGAGAGATATACACTGGGTGGGATGGACACACACACACAGATCAGTGATGAGGACTTACATATTAATGAGGCTCTGTCTTGCAGGCTGCAGTCCATGGCTAGTGACACTGTCCTGACACCTCCTCTGCCTCCTTCCTTCCATACGCTGGCTGGGAAGGATGTCTTATCTCGTTCTTATCTCCGTGCATATTCAGTCACACAAGGCTGGTCTCCGGATGGATAGGGATGATTCACAACATGGGCTGTGTGTTTAACAAGTGCCTCCACTGACACTGCCAAACCGGGACACAGCAACACCAGTGGAGATAATAGAAGCATTGACGATCGGCACTTGTGAAACACACAGCCCATGTGAAGCTTCCCCATCCATCCATCCATCCTGTAGAAATAAGGAGACCAGCCTTGTGTGATCGTCAATGCTTCTATTATCTCCACTGGTGTTGCTGTGTCTTGGTTTAGCAGTGGAAACATTCGGCTTTGCCTCTTTGAAGTTGAAGGCAGCGGAGGAGTCGGCTCCTCCGCTAGGGCACACTGGTCTGACACAGGGAAAACCGGAAGTGACAGACTACTAACTAGTCTGTCACTCAAAGCACACAGCCATAGTAATACACTATGGGCGCTGGGCGGATGCCGATCGGCGTTTTGCTTTGCGCCACAAGGCGGGTTAAAACCCCGCAAATGAAGCGCCTCGTCTGCAATCTTGTGATTGCATAGACCATAGACGTGGCGCTTTCCATAGTGCACTGTGCCCTGCGCCCGAACACAGTGCACTTAAGGACTTTTTTTCAATTTTTTTTTTTTCAAATTTTTTTTTGACTACCTGGAGGGGGGGGGGGGGCGGCGCCCGGGCGCCCCCTATGGACTGGCCGCCACTGCACCAAACTTTTACTAGCACGAGATTAGCAAAAGGAGCCCAAAGGGTGCCGCGCTTGTTTCTAAACTGCCCTTTTATAGTCTCATCGTACGTGGTGTACATGACCGCGTTCTTGGCGATCGGAAATTCTGACAACTTTGTGCGACCGTGTGTATGCAAAACAAGTTTGAGCCAACATCTGTTGGAAAAAATCCATTGATTTTGTTTTCGGAATGTCCGATCAATGTCCGATCGTGTGTACAGGGCGTTAGTGTCGTAATCTAGTTTATCTTGCATCATTTTTTCTTCTTTGCCTGCAATGATTTCCTTTTCTGGACAATCTGCGCTCTCATTTAGCTGGTTATCAAGATCCGCAAACTCCGTCACACCTTGCAGAGGTTTAATTTCCTGTTGTAACTCCGAAATCTCACTTTGCGGTTTCTCAATCTTTTTAGTCTTTCATAAAATGATGATATTCATCAGAGCAAAGGAGCATGTGGATAAAGTCAGTTCACAGTTTTTTCAATGTTTCATTAAATAATTTAAAAGTAGGGACTTTTTTTTCTTTTCCAATAATGTTTATTGAGTTTGGCAGGTAGAAAATACAATATACATTCCACAAGTATTAAAAAATAGAAACATATTATGGCCAACATGGCCTGCGGAAATTTTTTATAAAGAAAATATCAACTCCACTATCTCTGCATGAAGTGAACTCGGCTGTCTAGTTGTTCACTTCCAATTCACTTTCACTCACATACAGATTTAGGCATTATATAGAATGTCATAAATTTGGAGTTATAGCTGTTTAGATACATATATTCGTTGTCCCTAGAATTATCTCTACATTACTTATGTACTTGTTGGAGAGAAGGTGATAGGCAAGGGTCCCACCAGCCACCCCCTGTGGGATCTCGCTGTGGATGGGAGGGCCCCAAAGGCTCCCCTCCCCACCTTATGACCATTAGGCCATTTGCCACACATTGGTCTTTCACATAAGATACTAGGATAACAACAATATAAAGGAAGACCTGCCTAGAAAAGGAAAGGATATGAGAGAAGAAAAGAGAAAAAGAACAGGTGAAAAAGAAAGAGGGAAGGGGGGGGGGGGGATTGAGTGCACCCCTGTAGGTCTCCACTAGGTTCTACTAATTACTCATAATCCTGTAGACAGATATGACAACCACGGTTCCCAGATCTTATCAAAAGCTGGCTGTTTATCCAATAAAATCGCTGAGAGGCATTTATTAATCATGATCCACGTCAACTTCGCTTTCACCAAGTCAAAGGGGATCAAGGGCTGTCTCCAAGATCTAGCAACTGCAATTCTAGACGTGCCCAGGCACTCCCTCCACTTTGCCCCCCAGCAGCGCCTGCTGTGGAGATCTGGTTAGATTCACTTCGGGTAAGTGAGTAGATAAAGTTATAAATGCGTATCCAAAACTGCCTGACTTTAGAGGATGTCCACCGTGTATGATATATTGTGCCTTCTTTACCACAACCCCTGAAACATAGAAGGGAGGTGCCTGGGACGTATGTCGCTACTCTCGCCGGTACCATGTACCACCGTAATAGGACTTTATAATTCGCCTCTATTAATGAGGTATTTATATAAGATTTTGAGGCAGATTGTGCAATTTTAATCCATGTATCCATTTCCATCGTTACCTCTATATCCTGTTCCCACTTATGCATATAAAATATTTTTTCCATCTTTGAGGTCAAGATACTATATATTTTTGATATGTGACCTGTATGCTTATCGAAGGACCTGCACTGGTATTCCATTGGGGTGGAAGTCGTGATATCAAACGTGCGCTGTAAGATCTTCAAATAGTGCACTATTTGAAGGTAATAATAGAATT
This sequence comes from Lithobates clamitans, assembly GCA_037952925.1. Taxonomy (NCBI): domain Eukaryota; kingdom Metazoa; phylum Chordata; class Amphibia; order Anura; family Ranidae; genus Lithobates; species Lithobates clamitans. The sequence continues at coordinate 2,438,252 of JBBGZY010000981.1, read as the reverse complement.
CTGTATTGGGTAATTGATATTTCTCTATGAGGGTTTGTTTCGATAAGATACCTCTGTGGTCACACATATCGGCAATATGTATCAGACCCTTGTTGGTCCACCATGAAAACACGTGAGGATTAAGACCCGGGGTGAAATCTGGGTTACCCGTCAACGGGGCTAAGGGAGAATGGTTGGAACGGAAAACAAAAGGCTTTTGCATTCTGTCCCATAAACTTAATGAAAAAGATAGTGTGGGGCACATTATAGTTGGTCTGTCTTTCATACGTAGCCACAACAAGTGACTAATCGGTTTTGTGGGATAGGGGGATGATTCCATTTTCATCCAGGATGGTTGAATTTGCATGGAGTGAGATCGAATTAATTGGGCTAGCTAAGCTGCCTCAAAATATTTGACCAGATCTGGAACCCCCAGACCTCCTCTTATTTTGGGGGTATAGAGAGTTTGCTTATTCACCCTAGGTCTTTTATCCCCCGATTTAAACTTCATCATCTTATTCTGAAGAACCTTAAGGTCGGGTTTGTTGATAGCTATCGGAAGGGTTCTAAACAAATACAACGGTCTCTGTAAGAGATTCATTTTTATGGAATACAGTCTGCTGAACCACGACGGTGGATTATAGGCCCATCTCAGAAGATCCGCTGTCAATTTCCTATAGAGGGGGGGATAATTGGCCTGGTACAGAGTCTGCAGGGTAGAAGTTAGAAAGATTGCCAAATATGGAAGCGTTTGTCTTTGCCATTTGAACTGGAATTAATTTTGAAGTAGTTTTACAGTCTGCAAATCTAATGTCAGATTTAAAGCTACAGATTTGGAATGATTAATCGTGAGGCCAGAGAAAGCAGTGAAGTGGAGTAGGACTTAATATAGATTGGGGAGTGACATAACTGGGGATGAAAGGAACATTAAAATATCATCGGCAAAAAGGGCGCACTTATGCTCCCCATCCCACAATATATGCATTTTATGTCCGGATGATTTCTTAGCTTAATTGCCAGAGGTTCTAGTGCCAATATAAATAAAATGGGAGATAAAGGGCATCCTTGTCGCGTCCCCCTATGTATATCTATAGTGTGCGATTTGTAGCCTTTTATCTGGAGTCTAGCAGTAGGTGTGCTATATAATGCCTGTAGTGTAGTCATAAAATTAGACCCAAATCCGTATCTTTTCAATGTATAGTGTATGTAATCCCACGTCACCGAATCAAACGCTTTACAAAGATCTAGTGATAATAACATTCCCTTGCATTTGCCCCATTGTCCCAATTTGAAATAAGCGCTGCTATGATGTCTATCACCTGTTGGGGTTGATCAGGAGCCTGCCGATTGGGCACAAATCCCACCTGGTCCAGATGAATATAATTGGATAGAAAGGTATTCATTCTTGTCGCTAAGACTTTGGTCATCAATTTAAGATCCACATTAATGAGCGAGATCGGGCGATAGTTAGCGGGATCTCCGTGGTCCTTTCCTGGTTTGGGAATTACCTGTATAAAAGCCTCATTTTCGTGTGTGGCTAGGGGGGCCCCCCTTCGTAATGCGTTGAAATAGGAGCACAGATGTGGCATCAATATATCTGCATATTTTCTGTAATAATGGCCTGTGAAGCCATCTGGGCTGGGTGCTTTTGTAGGGTTCAAGCTTTTAATAGCTGCCAATATTTCCCCCTCTGTAAAATCCTCTTCCATTAGTTCTAGGTGTTCCTGTGCTACTTGCGGTAGGGGGATATCCTGGAAAAATTTGTCTGCCTGAGCAGTAGGGAATGGGTTCAGTTTCTTATAAAGTTTAGTAAAAAACTTTGAGAATTCCTCAATTATTAAATGAGGATTTTGGGTAAATTTCCCATCCTGTGTCTGTAATCTCAGCATTGCAGGATTGAACGGTTGTGGGGTGAGTTTCCTAGCCAGGAGCGTGGAAGGTTTTTTTCCCCTGGAATAAAAACGGTGTCTAGACCATCGTAGATACTTCTCAGCTTTAGTGGTGAGACTAAGGTTCAATGCTGTTCGTGCCGTGTCTATTTTGTGTCTCAGATCTAGATGAGGGTTAGATTTTTGTTCCTGATCTATCTGTTGTAACTCTTCTTCTTGTTGCTGTATCTTCTGTGCATTATTATGTTTATTTCTAGATGCTACTTGGATCAATTTGCCACGAATGGTGACCTTGTGTGTTGCCCACTTAACACTAGGGGACGTATCATTTGCGCGATTGTCCATAAAGTATTGTCGTAAGGCTATCTCTATCTGCCATATAAAAATGGGAAGACCCAGAGAATTTCTTCAAAAAGGATAGACCGGTGAAATACTAGAATTCATATAATGATTATCCAAATATACTTTATTAAATACATTGATGTAAGAAAAATATCAAAATACACACCAACCTTCAACACATAATCTAAAATAGACTGTACGTCTAGATGAGAAACAGGTGGCCACCAAAACTGTATCACACACTCCGCAGCACTCTCATACACACAGACACACACCGACTCATTTATCTGGTCTGGGAAAGCAGTCCTGAAAACCCAATTTGAAAGTAAAGGAAGATGTTTAAATTTTCCGGAAAATACATTTCCATAAGATGATATGTGAAATGTCAGTAATGCTGTTTCCTTATGGTATCAACAGGATACTGCTGAAATTCAGTTCCCATATGCATGTGCACTTATTACTTGTCATGTGTAGAGATTTCCCCGTTTGCAGGTAAGCTATTGTTGTTATGCACAGCGGTCCATGGATCAGCAATGGAAAGGGTTATTTTGAAGAGGAGATTACAGACAGCTGACAGGTGCTGTGGGAGATAACTTTAACACAGTTTTTTAAGGACGGAGATTGCTAGTACTAGATCTTAAAAAAGATAGTTTGAAAGTACATCTCACCGTTTTCAGCCTTCTCTGTGTAGATCATCATGGCCTCCACTGTCTTGTCTCCATTCTAATCATCTTTCACCATTCTGATTGCAGGAGAAGTCAAAGGCAGGATATCCCATGAAGTTAGTTCCACCCTTAGGTGGTTGTGCAAAGTTAGTGGGTCAAATTCCAATGGCTTCAGTGCTTGCAGAAATATATTCAAAGTCCTGGACCGGGACAGCGTAATGAACCTGGTCCCTGTCAGCAAATAAATTGCATGTAACCACTCGGGGTAAGCTGCGGGGGGGGGGTGGAGTTCACCGTGTTTTCACCACGGATACCGTGATTTAGAAATGCTTACATGTTTCGCTTGACCTCAAGCTTTTGACTTAGATTGGATGAGTCCCTGTTCCCTGTTCCCTTGTTTCTTTTTATTTTATCTCTATCTGTCAGACTTTCATGTACCTGACTGACGAACCCGATACAGCAGGGGAAGGCCTCCCTTTCGTATCTGGTTCCCGGCCCCTGGTAGTGTAAACAGAAGGTACGGGAGCACAGAATGGTATGAGAGCCTGGCGGGTGGCTTGTGGAGTTAAGGCCCATGATCCTGGTGCAAGTGGACTGGAGGTGCTTGGTAAGCTGGAGCGCAGTCAGCCGGTGCAGAGCAGGAGCAAAGTAGGCAGGTCCGGTCACAGGCAGAGTTGGCAGCAGGTGGTCAGCACAGTACAGTGGAGCAGGCAGGTTCAAAGTCCAGGTCACAGGCAGGGTCGGCAGCAGGCGGTCAGCGTGGTACAAGGGAGCAGGCAGATTCAAGTTCAAAGGCAAGCCGGGGTCAGATGCAGGCAGATAGCAGAGAGGAATCCAATAGACAAGCCGGGTAACAAGGAGATCAACTTTCAGACAGGTAAACAGGAAACACAAGACTGGGAGCTGCAGATCGGACAACACCGAGTAAAGTGTACCAGCATACTAAATAGGGCAGTTGGCGCCAAAAACCATGCGCGCCGACACGCACGGGTGCAAGCCCGCGCACACCCGCACAACGGCGCGCACGGGCACACGCCCGCGCGCGCTGGCGCGAACCGGCGCGGACCGGCGCACACCAGCATGCCTGATATTAATTCTGTTCTGGGATCTTCTCGGCGCGAACCGGCGCAAACAAAAGTGCCTGATATTAATTCTGTTCTGGGAATTCTCTGACAGTGCCCCCTCCTTAAGGGCAGCCTCCGGATGCCCATCTGTGCCAGTCTATCAGCATGGACACTGCAAAAATCCCTCAGAAGTTCTTCAGCATGCAGGTTGCTTTCCAGTTCCCAGGAATTATCTTCTGGTCCATACCCCCTCCACTTGATTAAGTATTGGACTTGGTTGTGTCTCTTCCTGCAGTCTAGGATTGCTTCCACCTCAAATTCTTCCTCATTGTCAATGATTACAGGTTCAGGCGGGCCGGTATTACGGCCCGAAAAGAATTTGGGAGTAACAGGTTTAAGCAAGGACACGTGGAAGACTGGGTGGACCTTCAATGTATTGGGTAAGTCAAGCTCATAGGTCACATCATTGATTTTCCTCTTGACCGAAAAAGGACCCATGAATTTGGAACCTAGCTTCCTTGAGGGGCAGGCCATTTTTAAGTTAAAGGTAGACAGCCAAACCTGGTTGCCAGGTTCTGAAATGAGTTCTTCTCGCTTCTTTCTGTCAAACATCCTTTTATTGTATTCTTGGGTTTTAGCCATGGTTTTTCGTAGTAACTTATTGTTGGTGATGAAAAAATTAATTGTTTCGGAGACTGCGGGAATCGCACATTCGGGTAATGAACCGGTCAGGAAGGACGGGTGAAAGCCATAGTTGGCAAAGAATGGCGTTTGTTTAATGGCAGAGTGCACAGAGTTGTTGTAGGCAAACTCAGCAATAGGCAGAAGAGAGACCAAATCGTCCTGTGAGAAGGCAGAAAAGCAGCAGAGGTATTGTTCTAGAGTCTGATTAGTTCTCTCCGTCTGCCCATTCGTCTGGGAATGGTAGGCAGACGAGAACGCCAATTCAATCTCAAGTGAACCACAGAGAGCCTTCCAAAACCTGGAAGTGAACTGAACACCTCGATCAGAAACTATACTTGATGGCACTCCATGCAGTCTCACTATTTCCTTGATGAAGATCTTTGCTGTTTCCAAAGCTGAAGGTGTGCCTTTCATGGGAAGAAAGTAAGCCATTTTAGACAGTCTATCCACAATGACGAAGATGGTGGAGAAAACCCTCTGCCAGAGGGAGCTCTACGATGAAATTCATCAAAATCATTTTCCAGGGCCTTTCTGGAACGGGTAAAGGTCTTAGTAGGCTCCAGGCCTTCGTTCGGCTATTCTTGTTTCGAGCACAGGTGGTGCATGATTCCACATAGCTCTTGCAATCGTTTGCCAACTGAGGCCACCAAAAAGTACGTTGTACCCGCTCTGTTGTTTTCAGAACACCGAAATGCCCGGCCAACTTATGATCGTGGCAGAGTTCCAGTACTGCCACCCTCAGATTCTCTGGAACCATGATTTTGTCCTTGTGTCGGAACAAGCCATCTTGCATGCTTACATTGACTTCTGCAGATGGAGACCAACTCCTGGAGGCTTGTCTTATTTGTACAGAGTAAAAACATGTGTGTAAGTAGCGCTGTTGCTGTTAATGCAATAATTACAATACAAATGTCCTCTGGGGAAAAAAAAATATAGCTGGTAAACAATGTCCCAAACAGGATGAAGGGGAAAAGAATGAACAAAAAACCTTTTGCATAGGCTAGAAACAGTCTGCATTCCAGGGCAAGCTATCCAGGGAAACATGAAGCAGGCTCCAAACATGTAAGACAAAAAGCAGAAGAGAAGCGCCTCCGGGTCAGAATCAGTTTAAAAGCTTTATTATACAAAACAAATATGTCTACTTACATGGATAAAAGGCAAGTTGAGCACAGATCCCTCTGTTAGTGTTGTCACTGCGTGTATGCCTGTAAATCAGCTCATATCCAGGGGAGAGAAGGGAGACAATCCCGTCCAGCAGGTTATATATATTCCGTCCATAGGGTGAGAGTCGAGGCTTGGCTCGTGTTAGTAATAGAACGCAGGCCTCCAGCGCGGTAACGTCACAAGCAGTGCGACAACGTTTCGGCGCATGCGCTCTGTATGTCACAGGTGCGCGCCTTCCTCAAGCATTGGGGATGAAGGCTCATAGGAGCCTTATATGTGCCCAGTGCAGGGAGCCATCTAGTGGAGATTGCATGTTATAGCGCAACCTTAATAGAAAGGCTCCACCAACAATAACGTGAACTATTAAAATATATGTGGGAAGGGGAAAAAAATTAGGAATGGAGGAGAAGGGGGGGGGGGGGGGGGGAGAAAATTTAGAGCGAGGGGGGGGCGTAGGAAAAATTAAAATTAAAATGAAAAATTGTGTTTGTTTTATAAAAGCTCTAATAAAAAATGTGCAAATGTATACACTGGCCTCTGCAGGGCCATTATATGCAGACGGCAGTATATAAATAATTTTATAGTGATGGACATAATCGTAAAACCAGTTGATGAGGGACATGGCAGAATAGATAGGTATCTAGATATACTATCTAGAAATATGAACCATTTTTACAATAAACAATGTGGAACATAATGAGCATAAAACATGACTCTTGCTAGGTAAAAATAATAATAATTGTAGAAGGGAATGGGGGAGGGGAAAAGGGAGAGGGAAGAAATTAATATGGATCAAAAGTGAATCAAGTTCCATATATGTATGTGTATTAACACAAAACATTTTCAGCATGAATTGGGTTATTTGTAAGAATATATATCTGTCTCTCTTTGGGATATAACTGAAAAACCACAGGATAAAAAAAGGAGGACTACAAAGGAGAGAAATCAGTGAATAATCATGAAAGAATCGTAGATAGCTCCAGGGTCTCATTGATTCCCCCTGGTGACAAAGTGTCGAGGGAATATATCCAGTATGTTTCTCGTTCACACAGCCTAAAAAACCTTTCTGCTTCAGAAAGGTTTTTCGGCATTTGTTTCAAAACCCACATTTTTAGGCCATGAGTAGAACCTTGTTGACATTTTGAAAAATGGGGGACACCATGTTTATCTTTCCCTTCCTTAATCTTCCTACGATGTTCGCCAAACCTTTGTCTTAAAGGGCGAATGTTGTGGCCTACATATAGTAGCTGGCAGGGGCAGTATAGGCAATAGACCACAAAATCAGATGAGCAGTTGTAAAACTCATTGATGTCATATGTCTTGCCTTTGGTGGAAAACTGTTTATGGCCATGTTACACAAATTCGCAGGTTTTGCACAGAGCTTTTCTGCACTGAAACATGCCATGTAGTGGAAGTAGGCATATGCGTGGGCTGGGCGGTGTAAATGAGGGTTTTAGTTTACTGGGAGCAACTTTATTTTTAACATTCAATGCTCTTCTATAGGTCACAATAGGATATTTGGGAAATAGAGTGTTTAAATGGGGATCCTCAAGAAGTATTGGCCAATGCCTCTTAAGGATAGTTTCCATTTTTATGTGATCCCGGTGAAATCTGGTGATAAAGCGAACCGACTGATTAAAGGCTACTTTTTCCTTTCCTTGTGCGGGGGTATCTGCTAAATAATACTTATATGCATCTTGGATAAGTGATTCAGGATATCTCCTATCTCTCAATTTAGCACTAAGCACACTACTTTCTTTAACGTAATCTAGATGGTTAGTACAGTTACGTTTCAGGCGACAGAATTGCCCTCTAGGAATGTTGTTTTTCCACTGATGGTGGTGACAACTTTTATAATGCAGAAGTGAATTGCCGGCTGTGGGTTTGGAGTCATTTCTAGCGTGTATAGTATCACCATCGTGATAGAGCTCCAAATCCAAAAACGTCAATTTTTCCGCATTGGACACATGGGTGAACCTGAGGCCATGGGGATTGTTGTTACAGTGTTGGACAAATTCCAATGTATCCTGAGGAGAACCACTCCAGATGATTATTATATCATCTATGTACCTGCCATAGAATACAAGGTGCCTGGAATAGGGGTTGTTATCCCATATAAACTGGTGTTTCCAAAGGCCCATGGCCAGATTTGCATACAAGGAGGCAAAATTGGTCCCCATCGCGGTGCCTTGTACTTGAACATAGAATTGATCATCAAAAATGAAATAATTGTGTTCAAGACAAAATTCAGCACAGTCCAAAATGAATGTAGCTTGTCTATCATTCATATACTGATCTTGAAACAGAAAATGACGGAGGGCTGTGAGACCAAAATTGTGTGGAATAGATGTGTACAAGGAACTGACGTCCAAAGACAGCCAGGTGTAGTCATTATTCCAAGTATATGGAACAAGTGACTCCAAAAGGTGAGTACCGTCCCTGATATAGGACTGGAGGCCCTGAGCCAACAGCTGAAGGTAGTGATCTATATATTTAGAAAGTCCTGATGTTAGGCTATCGATAGCTGCTATGATAGGTCTACCTGGAGGATTATCCAGGCTTTTGTGGACCTTCGGAATATGGTAGAAATATGGGGTACGGTAAAAGTCTTTGATAAGGAATGAGGCTTCAGATTTTTCCAGGATGTGGGATTTGGTTGCCCTTTCTATTAGGAGGTTGAGTTCCAATTTGTACTCGGGAAGGGGATCCTTGGTAAGTTTCCTATATGTAGAGGTATCTGCTAGAAGACGATATGCTTCTTTGATATAATTGTCCCGGTCCATGATGACAACCCCTCCCCCCTTGTCTGCTGTCTTAATGATTAAATTCTTATTATCAGCAAGAGATTTTAGGGCTAGATGTTCTGGGGGAGTGAGTTGTCCTAAGTTGGAATGGAGATGGATGGGAACATAATTTTTTTATATCAGCAAATACCATATTGTAAAACGTTGTAATGTGTGGACCTTTGGACTGATATGGGTAAAAGACGGATTTGGGTTTTAGAGAGGAGTGTTGTACTGGCGGTGACGTGGATAAGTGTTGTGTATATAAATCCAAATTGGAAAAGGTGCCATCTAGATTGGGTTCCTCCAGCTGTTCCAACGTGTCAATATCAAAATTAAACTCGACAGATGTGGTCTGTGATGAAGTGGATTTATCAATATGAAAAACCTTGGTGGCCTCAGGATGTTTAGTTTTTTGGATATCAAAGAATCTTTTGAGTGTAAGCTGTCTTATGTATTTATTCAGATCTTTGAACAACACATAAGGATCTGGCTTAGTGGTGGGGGCAAAATTAAGGCCCCTACCAAGTAATGTGATTTCTGCAGGGGAAAGAACTTGTTTCGAAAGATTAAAAATCCTTATAGTTTCCGAAGTTTGGAATGGCTCTTTCCTCTGCTTGGGTCGTCCCCCTCTGCAGCCTCTCCATCGTGTTTTCTTTTTTGTAGAGCTGCTGGAGAGGGGTTCATTACTAAAAAAGGATCACTGCCAAATAGTAATGACCCATGTCTACCGATAATTGAGATCCTAAACTGAGAGGGTTCTGATTAGGGATAGAACAAGGGAGTGTGGGGTGAATCTGTTGTTGAATGGAAGATGTAGAATTCGATCTGGAAATGACTATAGCTTCTGTTGAGGATAAAGAAGCCCTGGCTTTATTGTTAGCGGGTTCCACACTTGGTGGAGACTGTGGTGTTGTTACTACATCCGAATGGGAAAAAATAGCCGAATGCTTGTTCAAAGAAATACTAGGATGAATTTTTTTCCCCTTCCCACATATATTTTAATAGTTCACGTTATTGTCGGTGGAGCCTTTCTATTAAGGTTGGGCTATAACATGCAAGGGAGGGGGAGGGGAGGGAAAAGGGAGTGAGGAGAGGAAGAAAAATAGGGAAAGGTGTGTAGGGGGGGGGGGAAGGGGGAGAAGGAGGGGAGGGGGGAGGAGGAAGGTGGATAGGGAGAAGGGAGAAAGGGAAAAGACAAGAATGGGGAAGAGAGGGAGTGGGGAAGGGATTCCCCATTCTTGTCTTTTCCCTTTCTCCCTTCTCCCTATCCACCTTCCTCCTCCCCCCTCCCCTCCTTCTCCCCCCCTACACACCTTTCCCTATTTTTCTTCCTCTCCTCACTCCCTTTTCCCTCCCCTCCCCCTCCCCCCTTTCCCCTCCTTTTCTCCCCCTCTTCCCCCTCCTTTTACACCAACAAACCCCCCCACTCCTTTCCTTACGATGATAGTGGCTACTGGTGATTCTTTTTCAACATGCATGGGGTTCCATCATTTTGTTCGTTCTGATGTTTGACGGACTCACTAACTATGTGGGGAATCATTGACAGTCCCCAGGTAAAGTAAACCTGAGATTTTATATTTTTCTTTAGTGCACACCTGTTTGAGAATCATTTGTAAAAAACGTTTGTATTTAAACATATTATTTATTGCTGTGAAAGGACAGGCTCTTCCCCTCCCCCTTTCCTTCCCCCCCCCCCTTCCCCCTCAGTTTCGGCATCAGTGCTCAGCAGGGATCTGGTTCTCTCTCCCCGCGGCGGACATGTGTTTGCCCTGGCAGCTCTTACCAGACTGCTTGTGTCCGCTTGTCAGGGATTTCTATGCCTATTGACATCGGCGCGCGCTTGCGCAGTAGCACCATTTTGTGCACCTGCGCAGTGCGGGCAAACAGACCCGGGACGTCAGGCCGCCCTCGGCGTGCTCTGACTTCCGGGTTGGGGAGCCCTTATAGCGGCCAATCTTGGACCGCTGTACGGGCTGACAGACGCAGCTACTAAGCCTCGCAAGTGGACCGGTTCCCCCAGGTCAGTCCTTCTCCCCCCTCTTTCTCCCTTCCCCCCCCCCCTTACACTGTATGGTTCTTACCTTCTCCCTCCTTCAATGCCGCTCTGCACCTCTGTGAGTTGCAGAGGCATGTTTATATTGGCTCCGGTGACCTTTCCTTATTCACTGTGCAATTCGCACAGCTGTGCTTTTGTTTTCTTTCCCCTCACTTAGTCTCTTCATGCACACTTCTTACCCTCGTTTCCCTTCCTGTTTCGGTGTGGCTGATAGTCTTGCTCTCTTGTTTCCCTTCTGGTCTGTGGGGATATGGTGCACTCTCATCAGCCATCTGTTCTGACCATTATATATATTTATATATTTTTCCCCCTTTCTTTATCTAGAGCTGATGGGCTTATCTGTATCGGTACCAGCAGCATTATAACGTTGAATTCTCATAACGTGATCATTAAACTTATTTTCACGTCACTTTCTTATTGCTGCCTATCGACTTTTGATAATATCCATAGCTTATGCGTATCAAGGTGACACATTTAACATCGGTAAGTGGTAGCCGTGTGCTATATATTAGCCTACATAAATAGCCTACTTACACATTACATATACCTAATCTGGTGCCCCGCGGTGGTTTTTCCCTTCCCCCCTCTTCCCCCCTCCCTCTTTTTCCTCACCCCCTTCCTCCCCACCCCCCTTCCCCCCCCCTTTCCCCCCCCCTCACAATCTTCCCCCCCCTTCACTCCCTCTCCTGTTCCCCCTCCCCCCCCTTTTCCCCTCCCCTTTCTTCCCCCCCCATCCCCTTCCCCCTTCCCCCCCAGTCTTCCCCTCCCTCTCTCCCTGTCCCCTTTGGTTCCCTACCTTCTCCCCCCCTCCTACCCCTCACCTTCCCCTATCTTCACCACGCCACTTACGGTCTAATCATTACCACATCAACATAATTACTATCATTTTATCATCATTTCTCACTACTAGAGTCCGTTCATAGATCCCCCATGTTCGCCGCGGGGGGACTTTGTGTTGGGTCCCGCTGTCCCACTGCTTCCGTTTGAACGGGTGAGCCTGTCCTTATTGTTACTATGTATGTATTTCAGCTTTTGATTATAACTGTGACTTACTATGTTGCTGCTTTATTTTATATATGTAACATTTCTATATATGTATTCAGCTAAATCATTTTAAAATTACTTTATAGAATTCTCCTGAAGAAGCGGCTCCTGCCGCGAAACCGGTCGAGACAAAAATTCCACACACATGCTTTGTATAAATTGCGGGTTATCCTCGCTGTATGCAGTGTGATATCTGTTTTTATGGGTATATGTTGTTTTGTTGTATTGTATCTTGATATGTTCAATCATTAAAATTTATACTTATATTTTTTAGAATTTGGTAACTGCAATATTTTATTAAGTACCGTAATAGTCCCAAATCTCAAATCATGGGGGAGCAGGTGTGACCAGGCACGAGCAGCATTGCCGTCACGTCTCCACCCTCATACCCTTCACATTTAGACAATCCCGGGATGATGGTACTCTTACCATAGTTTATTGTTTGATAAACCAAGGCCTTACTACTCTTTCTGAATCTATTCTAATGAACTTTCACCCAGTAAACTATAAAGTATAAGAAAGAAGCAGAGAGGTCATCCAAAGTTCAGCATTTAAAAATGAAGACTTTCTAAATCTATGGAAAACACAGTATACATTATTAAAGATGAATAATTGTTGCTTTACTTATTAAATAATACTATTGATAAAACCACTACTATATAATAATATGAATAATAATAATTATTATTATTATTATCAATAAAATATATGCAAATCAATATATATAATATGAAATACATTGGCTAATATGAGATTCTACAGCAATCCCCTTGAAGTAGCAGAAAAGTTCCAGCAGGGAGAATGGTGTCTGGAGGCAAGGATTCCCCGAAGTCATGGAACATGTGGGATAATGCATCCGGGTTTGATGTTCTTGGAGCCAGGCCTGTATGTAATGTGGAACTGGAATCTAGAGAAAAACAGGGGCCCCCTTGCCTGCCGTGGTCTCAATCTCTTGGCTGTTCTCAGGTACTCCAGGTTTTTGTGGTCGGTGTAGACCAGAATTGGATGTGCAGCACCCTCCAATAGGTAGCGCCACTCTTCTAGTGTGGCCTTAATGGCCAAAAGCTCCCGATCTTCCACGTCGTAATTTTTCTTTGCAGTGGAAAGCTTCCGTGACAAAAAGGCTACTGGATGGAGGAAAGCTTTGACACCTTGCCGTTGAGAAAGTACTGCACCTACTGCAAACTCTGATGCATCCACTTCAAGGACAAATGGTAAGGCAGGATCTGGATGTTTCAGAATGGAGGCGGAGGTAAATAGTTCCTTAAGCTATTCAAAGGCGGATTGCGCCTGAGGGGACCAACAGGATCGGTTCCCTTGCCTGGTCAGTTCAGTGATGGGGGCAATTATTGCAGAGAAGCGAAGCCAATTATTGGCGAAGCCAATGAATCGTTGGACTCCTTTTTTATCGGAGGGAACGGGCCAGTCCAGGATAGCTGCCACTTTTTGAGGATCCATCTTAATGCCATTGACAGAAATGATTAGGCCGAGGAACTGGATGCACTGGAGTTCAAACTCGCATTTTTCCAACTTGGCATAAAGTCCATGCTGCCTGAGCCGGGTTCATACATTTCGGACATGCCTGTGATGCTCAATGACTGAGGAGGAAAAGATCAAAATGTCGTCTAGGTACACTATAACATATAAGTCCAGAAGGTCACGGAAGATATCATTAACAAAGTGTTGAAATGTCCCTGGTGCGTTGCACAGACCAAAGGGCATGACGAGATATTCAAAGTGCCCGAACTGGGTACAGAAGGCAGTTTTCCATTCATCCCCCTCTCTAATACGAATTAAGTTGTAGGCACCACGGAGATCAAGTTTGGTAAAGATTATTGCAGAACCCAGTCTTTGGAAAAGTTCAGGTACAAGAGGTAAAGGGTAACGATTCTTGATGGTTATTTTATTTAGTTCCCTGTAGTCGATACAAGGCCGTAGAGAGTGATCCTTTTTTTCGACGAAGAAAATGCCGGCCCCGGCTAGTGAAGTGGATGGACAGATAAAACCTCTCTTTAGATTCTCATCAATATAGACCTTAAGGGTATCCAGCTCCTGCTCTGTTAGTGGAAAAATTCTTCCAAAGGGAACTTCAGATCCAGGCAGAAGTTCTATCGGACAATCATAAGGTCTATAGGGAGGAAGGGTCTCTGCCCCCTTTTTACTAAAGACATCAAAAAAGTCCCGCCTGCTGCGATTCAGTGTCAGTGTCCAGACACAGGAGTTGAGTGGATTTTACAGGGGTACTGTGCAGACAGTGCTGTTGGCAGTAACTGGAGAGGAACTTGATTTCCCCAGAGACCCAGTCGATGCTAGGATTATGGGCCTGTAACCAAGGCATCCCCAGAATAATAGGGAAAAGTGGTAAAGAGATGACGTCCAAACGAAGGATTTCCCGATGATGAGTGTACATGATTGCCAGCAGAGGGATAGTCTCCTGGGTGACAGGACCAGAGCTAAGGGTGGAACCATCAGCAAGGTGGACAGTAAGTCCCTGTGACTTCGGTTGGAGAGGGATGCGGTGGTGAGCAGCAAAAGTTAGGTCAATGAAGCAGCTGCATGCTCCGGAGTCAATTATGACCGAGACTGGAAGATCCTGTCCTGGAAGCTGTAGAATAATGGAGAGAGACAGGTGGTTAGCAGGATTAGGCAAGGTAGGTGCAAACTTAGAAGTGGTTGAAAGAGACTTACGTGTCTTGTTAGGGCAAGATCTCACGTAGTGACCTGATTCTCCGCAATACATGCACAGATTGTTGACACGTCGGCGCTGCCGCTCTTCTGGAGTGAGAGACGGGCGGGGAAGACCGAGCTGCATCGGTTCAGAGGTATCAAGGACCGAGGTAGGTGGTACATGAGGACTTTGGCCCACAGAGCTGGTAGCACTAGGGACCTTGGGAAGGACCCAGGTAGGATAGAATTGGTTAGGATGGAATTGGCGCTCCCTTAGGCGCCGATCAATTTGAACAGACAGGTTGATAAGGTAATCCAACGTTTGGGGTATTCCAACCCGTGCCAGTTCATCTTTAAGTGAGTCGGATAAGCCCATACGAAACTGGTAACGCGGGGCAGCATCATTCCAATCCGTATCCAAACTCCAACGCCTGAATTCCAGAACATAATCTTCTGCGGGCTTATGCCCTTGTTGTAAGGCATGCAAGGTGGATTCAGCGGTGGCTTTTAACTTGACTACTCCTCATATAGCTGAGACATAGCGGCAAAGAAGGTATCTAGGCTATCCAGGAATGTTGATTTTTGCTCTAGAAGACGGTGGGCCCAGGTCTGTGGTTCACCGGACAGAAGAGAAATCACAAAGCCCACCTTAGTCGCTTCCAAAGAAAAGGTAGGTGGTTGCAAAGCGAAGTAAAGTTCGCAGGTGTTGCGGAAAGATCGGTATTTACTACGCTCACCAGCAAATCTTTCGGTGTAGGGACCCTAGGCTCAGGGGGTAGCATAACCAAAGAGGGTGTAGATGAGAGTCCAGCAGCGGAAGCAACTTGAGGATTAGCAGGTGAGGACAGCACCTGGACTCGTTCCTCCAGCCTAGTATAACCTTCTTGAAGGCTCTTCACAGCTTGTGTGAGACCCGCCAGGTGTCTGCACAGTTCCTCCATGGGAGAGGTCCCCTGCTCGGGCTCGGACATGGCTGTCCAATACTGTCAGACTTTCATGTACCTGACTGACGAACCCGATACAGCAGGGGAAGGCCTCTCTTATGTATCTGGTTCCCGGCCCCTGGTAGTGTAAACAGAAGGCACGGGAGCACAGAATGGTATAAGAGCCTGGCGGGTGACTTGTGGAGTTAAGGCCCAGGATCCTGGTGCAAGTGGACTGGAGGTGCTTGGTAAGCTGGAACGCAGTCAGCCGGTGCAGAGCAGGAGCAAAGTAGGCAGGTCCGGTCACAGGCAGAGTTGGCAGCAGGCGGTCAGCACAGTACAGTGGAGCAGGCAGGTTCAAAGTCCAGGTCACAGGCAGGGTCGGCAGCAGGCGGTCAGCGTGGTACAAGGGAGCAGGCAGATTCAAGGTCAAAGGCAAGCCGGGGTCAGATGCAGGCAGATAGCAGAGAGGAATCCAATAGACAAGCCGGGTAACAAGGGGATCAACTTTCAGACAGGTAAACAGGAAACACAGGACTGGGAGCTGCAGATCGGACAGCACTGAGCAAAGTGTACCAGCACACTAAATAGGGCGGTTGGCGAATCGGCGCACACCAGAGTGCCTGATATTAATTCTGTTCTGGGATCTTCTCTGACACTATCTCTGTAAATATGATCGGATCATTAAGTAGTGAGGCGTTAAGACGCCACGTTGAGGGCTTTGTTCTCGTCCACAGGTTGGTTAGTGCTATTTGTACTGGTGAGTGGTCTGACCAAGAGGTGGGCAGTATTTTAGCCGATTTTATAGAGGGGAGAAGTGATGATTGTGTAAATATATGATCCATTCAGGAGTACGTTTTATGGACCTGAGAGTAATGGGTAAAATCAATACTTTTAGCATGGCTTCAAAAAATGCTACTTGACCCATATTGGGGGCATAGTATGAGATGAGTGTGATAGCATGTTCATTTATTTTCCCCGCCACCATGATAAACCTCCCCTTCTTATCCCTTATGACTGTAGTGGGAATAAATGGGACCCTCTTTGCCATGCAGATCACTACCCCTCTTTTCTTATCTGGACCGTTTGATAAGTAAAATGTGGGATATCTAGCATTTAGGTATCTTGGGACTGAGGTACGCAAAAAATGAGTTTCCTGGAGGAGCAGAAAATCTATACCTAGTTTATGGTAATTTTGGAAGGCCATAGCCTGTTTTATAGAGGAATTTAGGCCCTGAACATGCGTTAATAAAATATGCGTTAATATTTGAGTAAGAGAGCGGTGGGAGCTTAACATTATGGTTCGGCAAACTGTACTCGCCTGTTGTAGATATCCGCCGTCTCCTCCGAGATGTGAGAACTTCGGTGAATCTCTTCTAATTTCGGATACAGGGGTACACTCAAGGAAATTAAGAAGACAAAGAAAAGAAAGAATCGAAAATTAATGTTGGGATAAGGTATACTGGACCAACGTCTACCTTTTACCCTGAGATTAGGAAATAATGACAGCTGACATAATAATAAAAACATACTCATGAAGGTCCAGGAGACTACAGTCTCCATCAGGTTGAGTGAGGTTGTCACCATCTTACTGGTAATGACAAGCTTACTAGCAAGTGGCATGCGTTTCCGCCCCGGCACTTTCTGTGTAAAACATAATACTAAGGGTTGGGGGAGACTAATGAATCTATTTGAACATATAGTGTGTTTAAGTAAATCAAACTGGGGGGAGCAAACTCTATCATAACTGTATAACCTACAAAATAACATGTCATATTTACTTATGTTAACTCCATCCCTTCTATATAGGAGGGGTCTTCACCCCCCAGAAATAAGGTTGTCGCATTAACGCATAAAAGACATTCTAAAGCGTGGCTTGGCTATGCAGTGGTGAGGACGTGTCTCTCTCGTGCTCCGGTGCCGACACATAACTTTCAGCACTTTCACTAATTGGATCGCTTTCATCCACCTCACAAAGATGCGGAAGAGGTCCGGCAAGCCTCTGCCTAAGAAAGGAACTTCAGTGGGATCGATTAAACGGTTCCTAGCCGCAGAACCAGATCATCCGGCGGACATGAACGGCCTTTACCGCTCTCCTGGTGGCATGAGCTCCGGTACAGGCTCCGCCCCCCAACGCAGGCCTGAACACAGACACCGCTCTCCAGTATCCTCGGCCGGCTCGGAGGGAGAGGAGAACTCCCCTAGACATTCGGGAGTTGCGGCTCTGGTAAGCAACCTACCGACTAAATCTGAACTGTCTTCCATGCTTCTAGGCCTTGAATGTGCCATTAAAAAGGAAGTGTCTGCTGTGCGCGCCGACCTCTCACATGTCTTAGAGAGAGTAGAGGAGTCAGAGCAGCGCCTGGACTGCCATGCGGTGGCCATTAGGCACCTACAAACTTCAACCCGCGAACTCACCATAGCTCACAGAATGGCCTTGTATAAAATCGCACCCCCCTGTTCGGTTCGCACCAGAACTTGCGAACAGGCAAAAAATTCGTTCGAACACGCGAACACCGTTAAAGTCTATGGGACACTAACATGAATAATCAAAAGTGCTAATTTTAAAGGCTTATATGCAAGTTATTGTCATAAAAAGTGTTTGGGGACCTGGGTCCTGCCCCAGGGGACATGGATCAATGCAAAAAAAAGTTTTAAAAACAGCCATTTTTTTGGGAGCAGTGATTTTAATAATGCTTAAAGTGAAACAATAAAAGTGTAATATCCCTTTAAATTTCGTACCTGGGGGGTGTCTATAGTATGCCTGTAAAGGGGCGCATGTTTCCCATGTTTAGAACAGTCTGACAGCAAAATGACAATTCAAAGGAAAAAGTCATTTAAAACTACTCGTGGCTATTAATGAATTGCCGGTCCGACAATACACATAAAAGTTCATTGATAAAAACGGCATGGGAATTCCCCACAGGGGAACCCCGAACCAAAATTTAAAAAAAAAATTGACGTGGGGGGTCCCCCTAAATTCCATACCAGGCCCTTCAGGTCTGGTATGGATATTAAGGGGAACCCCGGCCAAAATAAAACAAAAAATGGCATGGGGTCCCCCCTTAAAATCTATACCAGACCCTTCAGGTCTGGTATGGATTTTAAGGGGAACCCCGCGCCAAAATTTAAAAAAAAAAATGGCGTGGGGCACCTCCAAAAATCCATACCAGACCCTTATCCGAGCACGCAACCTGGCAGGCTGCAGAAAAAGAGGGGGGGACGAGAGAGCGCCCCCCCCTCCTGAACTGTACCAGGCCACATGCCCTCAACATTGGGAGGGTGCTTTGGGGTAGCCCCCCAAAACACCTTGTCCCCATGTTGATCGGGACAAGGGCCTCATCCCCACAACCCTTGCCCGGTGGTTGTGGGGGTCTGCGGGCAGGGGGCTTATCGGAATCTGGAAGCCCCCTTTAACAAGGGGACCCCCAGATCCTGGCCCTCCCCCCTGTGTGAAATGGTAAGGGGGTACAAAAGTACCCCTACCATTTCACAAAAAGACTGTCAAAAACGTTAAAAATGACAAGAGACAGTTTTTGACAATTCCTTTATTTAAATGCTTCTTCTTTCTTCTATCCTCTTTCTTCTATCTTCCTTCGGTTTCTTCCTCCATCTTCTTCTTCTTCTGGTTCTTCTGGTTCTTCCTCCGGTGTTCTCGTCCGGCGGCGTCTTCTTATCTTCTTCCCCTCGAGCCGCTCCGCATCCATGATGGCATGGAGGGAGGCTCCCCCACTGTGTGACGCTTCTCTCTTCATCTTTTTCTTCATCTTTTCCTCTTAGTCTTCTTCTCTTCATCTTCTTGTCTTCATCTTCTTGTTCTCGTCCGGCATCTCCTCCGTGGCGTCTTCTTATCTTCTTCTCCTTGGGCCGCTCCGCATCCATGATGGCATGGAGGGAGACTGCGGCTGTGTGACGCTTCTCTCTTCATCTTTTTCTTCATCTTTTCCTCTTCATCTTCTTCTCTTTATCTTCTTCTCTTCATCTTCTTGTCTTCATCTTCTTGTTCTCGTCCGGCATCTCCTCGGCGGCGTCTTTTTATCTTCTTCTCCTTGGGCCGCTCCGCATCCATGATGGCATGGTGGGAAGCTCCCGCTGTGTGATGCTTCTCCTCTTCTGACGGTTCTAAAATAACGGGGGGCAGGGCCACCCGGTGACCCCTTCCTTTCCCACAGGGAAGTCCCCGTCAAGTCCCCGTGTGTCAAAGGGGGCGGGGTCACTGGGTGGCTCCCCCCCCCGTTATTTAAGAACCATCAGAAGAGGAGAAGTGCCACACAGCGGGAGCCTCCCTCCATGCCATCATGGATGCAGAGCAGCCCGAAAAGAAGATGAAGACAAGAAGATGAAGAGAAGAAGATGAAGAGAAAAAGATGAAGAAAAAGATGAAGAGAGAAGCGTCACACAGCGGGAGCCTCCCTCCTTGCCATCATGGATGCGGAGCGGCCAGAGGAGAAGAAGATAAGAAGACACCGCGGAGGAGATGCCGGATGAGAACACCGGAGGAAGAACCAGAAGAACCAGAAGAAGAAGAAGATGGAGGAAGAAACCGAAGGAAGATAGAAGATAGAAGATAGAAGAAAGAAGAAGCATTTAAATAAAGGAATTGTCAAAACTGTCTCTTGTCATTTTTAACATTTTTGACAGTTTTTTTGTGAAATGGTAAGCCCCCCGCCCGCAGACCCCCACAACCACAGGGCAAGGGTTGTGGGGATGAGGCCCTTGTCCCCATCAACATGGGGACAAGGTGTTTTGGGGGGCTACCCCAAAGCACCCTCCCAATGTTGAGGGCATGTGGCCTGGTACAGTTCAGGAGGGGCTCTAGAGGCGGTACTTGGTCACGCAACTACATCACTTCCGGCCTCCGTGGTTCGTCTGTCCGTCGAGGGTGGAACGCACGCCGCTGCCGCGATCATCTGGGAAACCTCTCCCATAGATTGGATTTCTCCATCCCTAGATACGCTTTTCAGCCTCAGTGCCGGGCGATGGCACCTTCTATGTGAGTAGCCATTTGGCTATGTTTTTGTTTTTATTTTTATTCTTAATAAATGGTGTTACACTATGTTCGGTTCCTCTCCATCTATTTTATATCCCATGCGTGAGACCCTGTGATGTGAGGACAAGAGTCTGGTTTATTTTTCTCCATTGCAGCAAGCAATATCTTGCTAAAGCCTATTTGACCTTTTTTTAATTAAATTGGTCAACTTCATCTGGTAAGCGGACATCCATTTCCATGAGCACATTGGTGTGTTTTTTTCAGTGATGGTGAAGAGATTTTGCTGCTCACATTTTGTTATCAAAGATTTACATCAGGATCTTACACCAATTTTGGATGGACTTTGTCATTGATGTCAATTTATATTTGATATACAATTATTTTCTATTTTTTTGACACTACATGTCACGATTGCACAATTATCATTGTTCACTGTCATTCAGATTTATGAATTTTGTTCACTCAAGTTTTATATATATGGGCAGGCTGGTATTTTTATTTGAATTTATTCACATCTAAGGGAATCCTTTTGTTCTATATGTATAAATATTTTTCCTTGTCAATTATCTAGCGCTCCCCAACCCCTCTTGTTTCACGAATCCGAACTGGTTGATATATGGGGAATTATGCATCCACGAACGAAAGACTACACTCACTTTTCTCAGGTTCACCATACTTACTCAAGAATAGACTTTTTTCTCATTGATCACCACCATCTCTCATTCCCCACAAACACTCATATTGAATCGTCACTCCTGTCAGATCATGCCCCGATCATACTAACCATTAAAGTCCCATCCCTACCGCAAAGGTCTACTAATTGGAATCTCATAACTGAGGAAATAGACAAAAAACAAATAGGTGAGGATTTATCCCATTATTTTACTGAGAATATACACCCCAACATCTTGACGGATACGCCATGGGAGGCGCACAAGGCCCATATCAGGGGAAAGCTCATAGAAATGGGTGCTAGGAAAAAAAGGGAACGGACACTCCAACAATCTCAGTTGCTAAATGACATTAGGGATCTGGAGCAATCACACAAAGCGAAACAATCTCAAGCGGTACTTCACACTCTTACTCTGAAGAGGGAAGATTTGAAGACCCTTTTCCACACAGAACAAAAACAACAAGCGCGCATAGTTGCTCAACGTTTCTACGAATGGGGTAATAAACTGAGCAGATTATTGGCCCTCTCACTACAACAAAAGAAATCTGCTACCTTTATAGCAAAAATGAAAAACAATGAAGATGAGCTAGTACACGACACGCCATCCATAGCTAAAGAGTTCCGTGAGTTCTATCAACACCTATATCATGTCCAACATTCAGTAACAGATCAGGACGCTAAAACTAAGCTTGTTAGGGACTATTTAGCACAAGCCAACCTACCTAGATTATCACCTGACACTCTGGCTACCCTGGATGGGGAGCTCACCACTTCAGAGCTACGCATTGCTTTAAAAGCTATGGCAAATGGTAAAGCCCCAGGTCCGGATGGATTTATGGTAGCGTATTACCATGCATTTGCAGATATCCTCCTTCTGCATTTAATCTCCTATGCTAACGCGATCTCTGATGGTGGGTCCCTCAGACCTGAGACCACCCATGCACACATCACTATTATCCCCAAACCCGGTAAAGACCCTAGTGCATGTGGAAGCTATCGTCCTATTTTGCTGTTAAACATTGACGCCAAAATATATGCTAAAGCTATTGCGAATAGACTTCTACCCTTGATTCCGCTATGGATATCCACTGATCAAACGGGATTTATCCCTGGTAGGGAGGCAAGGGATAATTCCCTTCGTATCTCTATCTTTAATAGCTCATGCTCGGGGGTCGTCCCAGCCCACCCTGTTGCTATCAACGGATGCTGAAAAATGGCATCTCATGGAAACATTATCTCATCTGGGTATTGGGGCTCCCCTGCTCTCTCACCTATTTTATTCGCCCTATCGCTTGAACCCTTTTTGTCTACTGTGAGACATAACCCCTCTATACATGGGATTACCATAGGATCAGTTGAACACAAATATGCCGCTTATGTGGACGATATCTTGTTTTATGTGCAACAACCCCTCATATCCCTTCCTAATCTTCTGTTGGAATTCGCAAAATACGGTGCCATCTCTAATTTCAAAATCAATATGTCCAAATCTGAAATCCTAAATATATCTGTCCCCGCACAGACTGCTTCCCAATTGAAAAGATCCTTTTCCTTTAGCTGGCAGGCACACAAAATGAAATACTTAGGTATTTACCTTACTCCGAACCTAGATGCCCTATTTCGTTCAAATTTCTTGCCCCTATTAAACACGATTAAAGCTGACCTACAAAAATGGTCTCAGATGGCTCACTCCTGCCTGGGGAGGATCGGGGTTGTGAAGATGAATATACTACCCAGGTTGCTGTTTTTATTTCAAATGATTCAGTTTGGAATACCTGTAGGCTTTTTTACGATAATAAAATCACTGATTGGCAAATATATATGGAACAGAAGACGCCCCAGGCTCGCTAGGACCCTTCTCAATAGATCTAAGCGAGAAGGGGGCTTAGCCTTACCAGACTTTAAAAAGTATTTCATGGTGATCGTCTTGACCAGAATCTCTGATTGGAGATTCCATAGGGGATCTAAGCTTTGGGTGGAGTTGGAAGCGGAGCAAGTGGATCTGACCTCTTTGCGCAATTATGGGTTCCTAAAAATTATAGATCCCTATCGTCCACAACGTCTCCGCTTACACACTCTAGCCTTATGGTATGGGATTCCTTATGTAAGACAAATAATTGGCCATATAATTCTCCTCTCATGCCACTGACAGGTCATAACTACTTCCCGCCGGGGGAATATAGACCCCAAAACTCATACATGGAATCTGGGGAGGTCGGCCCAATTATATCAAGTCACCACCACAAAGGGAATTGTCCCCTGAGCACAATTCTACATGACTCTGTGATTACACCCATGGATCAATGGAGATATCGACAACTTGCGGCTTTTGTCCACTCTCTCCCTAAACCTATCAGGTCTTTTGCGGATTTAACACCTGTCGAAGCAGCTCTCGCTGAGCTCCAACCAGTGGACAAGCCTGTCTCCCATGTTTATCAATTATTGCAAATGCTAACTCCCGTAGGAGATCCGGCTTTCTTACACAATTGGGAAAAAGATCTTCAGAAAGAACTGTCAACAGCCCAAAAAGCTACTATTCTCATAATGTCTCACATTTCTTCTTCGTTCACCAAAACGGCTGAAGTGAATTATAAACTTGTGATGAGATGGCATTACATGCCCGTGGTACTTCATAAAATCTTTCCACACATCTCCCCCCTGTGTTGGTGGGGATGCGGGGAGCGTGCAACCCACGCACACATCTGGTGGTTCTGTCCACTGATACGACCATTCTGGTTGACTATCCTTCACTGGATCAAAGAGATCCAAGGATCTGAGATTCCTAACGATCCATTGGTTGTACTTTTACATTGTACAGGCAAATCAGTGGGTACATATAGGAAATCCATAAACCCTCACCTTCTTAATGCTGCTAAAGCACTTATCCCCAGATTCTGGAAACAGAAAACTATACCCACGCTACGCCAATGGCTAGTGGAAGTTGACCGTACGTATTATATGGAAGATCTTACTCTCTCCCTTAGAAACAAATCTGATTTTGTAAACAGAATATGGTCCTGCTGGTTTGCCTTTAAATACACTACTGCATTCGCGGAAATTATGTCACATCCTAAGTAAAATGTTTTTGCTGGTTTATATTGCATAATAGGAGTTCGGACTGAGGCGAGTCCACCCCCTCCTCCTTTTTCCCTCCCTCCATCTCTTCCCCCCCCACCATCTTTTCTCTTACCCTCTTCTACTACTCTAAATTTTCTTTCTCATGCTTACTCTTACTTATGTCTGGGTTTCTTAAGGTACTTTGACTGTACAAGGTTGTTACCTATTACAGACACTACTGCTCATAACTAATCTATATTGGTGATGATGATTTTGTCTTTGACTACTTGGTTAATTTTTAAACACTTTTTGCCTTGGTAATAGTTACAGAGATTTGACTGATTAGCTAAGAACAAAGGTGGCGCTATTTACTTGGTTAATTGTCTTACAAAAATAATGTACGATTTAATTGCCCATTTGCTTGCTTTTTCTCTGTATTGTATATTACATAATGTACCTTTTACTTCTATTTTTCTTCTAATAAAAAATAATTAAACAAAAAAAGACATTCTAAACTGACTAAACTTCAGCCAACATTGCGAGTCCCAAATTACTGAAGGGGAGCCTTGGTCAGGCTTACAGTGATTTAAACTATCACTGTGTGGGGTTACTTCTCAAGTAAGGGTCCTCCCGGTCATCCATCTGGTCCTGCGATAGGGGGTAGTCACTTAGAAGAAGATTGCTGGGATTGCTCCCACAAAGGCGAGATTGGGCGGCCCGAATCTTGCTGTGCTTTGGGGGAAGGTGATTCCCTGGAGATCAAACCGAGGCTCATGAGGATGTCTTCTCCATCCGGAAAGTTGGCAAAAGAGTGTGTCTTTCCCTTATAGGTGAATGACAAGCGAAACGGAAATGACCAACGGTATTTAATTTGGCGGTTAGTAAGCTGTGCCAGTAGTGGTTTCAAGGCACGTCTTTTTTGCATAGTCAGTTGTGAAATGTCCGCAAATATTTGTATTGGATGACCAAAAGGGTAATTTCGCCCCTGCCACGGGCTATGGACATTATTTTTTCCTTAATTCTGTAGAAATGCGGGTTGACTATAACGTCTCTAGGTAGACCATCTTGTCTTGGGGCCAACAGGGCTCGATGAACTCGATCGATTTCCAGGTGATGTGGTGAGATGTCAGGGATCAAGTCCTGCATGAGAACATGTACAGCATCTTCAAGGTCAGTCACCACTTCCGGTAGGACGCAAATTCTGAAATTATAATGCTTGGACCTATTTTCTTGATCTTCTATTTTAGGTTTTGCCTGGTCTAATTGATCCTGTAATGAAGAGATCATGCTCGAATTCTGATTAACCCTCCTCACTGTGCCATCCATCTTAGATTCAATAGTGTCCAGTCTTTCACCTATGCCATTGAAATCATGCTTCATTTCAGCTGTAATTGATTGGCAGGCTTTAGTTAGTTCTTGCTGCAGTAATGCTGAAAAACAGGCTAACAGGACAGAGTCCCCTGAGTATGGTACCGGAGGTCGAGGGGGTTGATCGCTCCCTGTGCTGTTTTGGCTCAAAGCAAGTTCAGCTATTTCAGCCATATTTCTATCCATGGAAGAGGCTGGGGAATCAGCACTGTCCATCCCCTCCCCCTGATAAGTATGGGAGGGAGAGAGAGAGAATTGTGGCGACTCACCCTTCTGTGACTGAGCCATGTCTTCCTGTGATTGGGAGGAGGAGGGGTCTTGCACTCTGTCTGCTCGAGCGACCGCTGCATTATGAGGTGAGACTCTTTGTGCAGGGAGGGCCAGGTCACACTGGGTCCCGCTCGCCTGCTTGGCTGTGTTCGTCTTTGTCCTCCGGCCTGACACCATCTTGGATAGGGAAGGCCTGTCTGCCGCCGCTGATGTGTTCCCCGAACGGAACGAATAGCTGAATGGGGGGGTTTCTTTTTAGCGGGCCCCCTCCTCGCCGCTGCATGTTGTGATCCCCGGTCTAGCTGCAGGTATCTCGGCTCCCCATTGGCTTGTAGTCGCTTAGAAAGCCAGGCGGTGTGCGGAGCAGGTCAAAACATGTCCACTCCTGTGCCCGTGCGCATGCACATGGGGAACTTTTTTTGTAATCCTTAACCCCTATTGGTATCCAAAAGCAAATACTCTGAAGGGGAACTAGAATCCTAGCAGTGGCAGCTGGTGACGTTTTAGGATGGGGGCACCAGACCCCTTCCTTCCTTTTTGACCCCTCCCCACTTCCCATATGCCCCACCCCTTACAGAATCCACCCACTCCGTCCCCTATATTCCACTTGCTTCCACCCATAGCGTCAGGAGTATACAGCTCAGCACAGGACAGAAAATACAGCCCCAGAATCACAGGACAGGAATATACAGCTCCAGCATTACAGGACAGAGTATAAAGCTCAGCCTCACAGATCAGGGTATATAGCTCAGGCTCACAGATCAGGGTATATAGCTCAGCCTCACAGATCAGGGTATATAGCTCAGCCTCACAGATCAGGGTATATAACTCAGCCTTACAGATCAGGGTACACAGCTCAGTATTACAGATCAGGGTATATAGCTCAACATCACAGATCAGGGTATATAGCTCAGCATCACAGGACAGAGTATATAGCTCAGCCTCACAGGTCAGGGTATATAGCTCAGGATTACAGGTCAGGGTACATAGCTCAGCATTACAGAACAGGGTATATAGCTCAGCATTACAGATCAGGGTATATAGCTCAACATCACAGATCAGGGTATATAGCTCAGCATCACAGGACAGAGTATATAGCTCAGCCTCACAGGTCGGGGTATATAGCTCAGGATTACAGATCAGAGTACATAGCTCAGCATTACAGATCAGGGTATATAGCTCAGCATTACAGATCAGGGTATATAGCTCAGCATTACAGATCAGGGTATATAGCTCAACATTACAGATCAGGTTATACAGCTCAGCATCAAAGATCAGGGAATACAGCATCAGATCCCAATGTGCATTGCCAATTGATGGAATTGTAGGTGGATGCAGGGCAGCCATCAAAAATGTTGGGGCCCCTTACACAGCTTTAAGCCTGGGCCCCCCTGGCTTGACAACCAACATTCCCCAGGGCCTTCTCACTGGCCATTCCACTGAGTCATTCAGTGCATCCACTTTTATTTTAACACTTTTACAGCTTAATATATGAAAATGAAAAGTGTATTCCAAGTCATTAGTGCTGAGCTGTGACTGGTGTGGCTCTGAAACCAGCATCAGGTCTGCAGGGAGAGATCAATGAAAAAGAAAGCAATGAAGCTGTCCCATACAGTATATACAGGAGAATGGTGTGAAAGGTATGACAGTGGGCAGTATGTACAGCAGAGGAATTTGAAGGGTATGACAGTAGGCAGTATGTACAGCAGAGCAGTTTGCAGGTTTTAACAGTGGGTGGTATGTACAGGAGAGAAGTGTGGAGTGTATGACAGTGAGCGGTATGTACAGGAGAGGAGTGTGGGGGGTATAACAGTAGGCAGTATGTACAGGAGAGGAGTGTGGAGGGTATGACAGTGGGCGGTATGTACAGGAGAGGAGTGTGGAGGGTATGACAGTGGGCGGTATGTACAGGAGAAGAGTGTGGAGGGTATGACAGTGGGCGGTATGTACAGGAGAGTAGTGTATGACAGTGGGAGGTATGTACAGGAGAGAAATGTGGAGGGTATTACAGTGGGCGGTATGTACAGGAGAGGAGTGTGGAGGGTATGACACGGGGCAGTATGTACAGGAGAGGAGTGTGGAAGGTATGGCGGTGGGCGGTATGTACAGGAGAGGAGTGTGGAGGGTATGACAGAGGGCAGTATATACAGGAGAGGAGTGCGAAGGGTATGACAGTGGGCAGTATATACAGGAGAGGAGTGTGAAGGGTATGACAGTGGGCAGTATGTACAGGAGAGGAGTGTGGAGGGTATGACAGTGGGCAGTATGTACAGGAGAGGAGTGTGTAATTATATATGCTAAAATGTTTGTGAAAAAATAAAAATAAATAAATATACAGTGAGGACAGAAATTATTCAGACCCCCTTAAATTTTTCACTCTTTGTTATATTGCAGCCAACATTTAAGTTCATTTTTTCCCTCATTACACACAGCACCCCATATTAACAGAAAAACACAGAATTGTTGACATTTTTGCAGGTTTATTAAAAAAGAAAAACTGAAATATCACATAGTCCTAAGTATCCAGACCCTTTGCTTAGTTTTTAGTAGAAGCGCCTTTTGATCTAATACATCCATGAGTCTTTTTGGGAAAGATGCAACAAGTTTTTCACACCTAGATTTGGGGATCCTCTGCCTCCTTGCAGGTCCTCTCCAGTTCTGTCAGGTTGGATGGTAAACGTTGTTGGACAGCCATTTTTAGGTCTCTCTAGAGATGCTCAATTGGGTTTAAGTCAGGGCTCTGGCTGGGCCATTCAAGAACAGTCACGGAGTTGTTGTGAAGCCACTCGTTATTTTAGCTGTGTGCTTAGGATCATTGTCTTGTTGGAAGGTAAACCTTCGGCCCAGTCTGAGGTCCTGAGCACTCTGGAGAATGTTTTCATCCAGGATATCCTTGTACTTGGCCGCATTCATCTTTCCCTTGATTGCAACCAGTTGTCCTGTCCCTGCAGCTGAAAAACACCCCCACAGCATGATGCTGCCACCACCATGCTTCACTGTTGGGACTGTATTGGACAGGTGATGAGCAGTGCCTGGTTTTCTCCACACATACCGCTTAGAATTAAGACCAAAAAGTTCTATCTTGGTCTCATCAGACCAGAGATTCTTATTTCTCACCATCTTGGAGTCCTTCAGGTGTTTTTTAGCAAACTTCATGCAGGCTTTCATGTGTCTTGCACTGAGGAGAGGTTTCCGTCGGGCCACTCTGCCATAAAGCCCCGACTGATGAAGGGCTGCAGTATTGCTTGAATTTCTACAACTTTCTCCCATCTCCCGACTGCATCTCTGGAGCTCAGCCACAGTGATCTTTGGGTTCTTCTTAACCTCTCTCACTAAGGCTCTTCTCCCCCGATAGCTCAGCTTTGCCGGACGGCCAGCTCTAGGAAGGGTTCTGGTCATCCCAAACATCTTCCATTTAAGGATTATGGAGGCCACTGTGCTCTTAGGAACCTTAAGTGCAGCAGAATTTTTTTGTAACCTTGGCCAGATCTGTGCCTTGCCACAATTCTGCCTCTGAGCTCTTCAGGCAGTTCCTTTGACCTCATGATTCTCATTTGCTCCGACATGCACTGTGAGCTGTAAGATCTTATATAGACAGGTGTGTGGCTTTCCTAATCAAGTCCAATCAGTATAATCAAACACAGCTGGACTCAAATGAAGGTGTAGAACCATCTCAAGGATGATCAGAAGAAATGGACAGCACCTGAGTTAAATATATGAGTGTCACAGCAAAGGGCCTAAATACCTAGGACCATATGATATTTCAGTTTTTATTTTTTAATAAATCTGCAAAAATGTCAACAATTCTGTGTTTTTCTGTCAATATGAGGTGCTGTGTGTACATTAATGAGGAAAAAAAATTTAAGTGGGACTGAATACTTTCTGACCCCACTGTGGGGTCAGAACACACACACACATACATATATATATATATATATATATATATATATATATATATATATATATATATATATATATATATATATATATATATATATATATGTGTGTGTGTGTATATATGCAATCCCCAAGCACTCTGTATATGTAAACTCTGTACAATGAAAAGTGTAAACACACCTCATAAATATAGTATGAAGGTTATGTTCACATGTATGCATGTGGGGAATGCATGCAAATATTGCATACTTTTTCAACTTCCACGGAAATGTCCTGTCCTTTAGCAGTGCCATTAATTGTTGATGGTACCCCATGTATCTGCAAACACGCATGCAAAACCTCATGGTGCCTCA
Organism: Lithobates clamitans; assembly: GCA_037952925.1. Classification (NCBI taxonomy): domain Eukaryota; kingdom Metazoa; phylum Chordata; class Amphibia; order Anura; family Ranidae; genus Lithobates; species Lithobates clamitans. The sequence continues at coordinate 2,408,381 of JBBGZY010000981.1, read as the reverse complement.
GCACACTTTTGAAAACAATTGAAGAACTTCTTTTCTGTGTCACTTGCGCATAGGGCAGCCCATTCTAATGAACAGGCCGCCCTACACGTGACGCATTAAAAATACACCCATGCTTGGTCATACCTGTATGTGTGAACTGAGCCTAGCTGTGAGTAAACACAAAATAACAATCCTCCATAAACAGAAATGATTTCCTAAATAATAAGTGTTCAAACAATAGTGTTACCATGCAAATAGGTGTGAACACTGTGCTATGCTCTGTTTATTGAGGATTGTTATTTTATTTATATATATATATATATATATATATATATATATATATATATATATATATAGTTGAAGCCCTATGGCCGATACGGACTTGGATAACCTTTATAGTTAAGATAAGACTTACCATATGAAATGAACCTGGAAGTGTGGACTTACCATATGAAATGACCTGAAAGTGTGCCTTGGTCTGATGGATGGTATGCCAAAATAAGGGGGCATACCCTAGTTTAAGAAATGATTATATTGTAAAGAGAAATGAATAATTGAGAAATGCCCTGAAAAGGGGGTATGGGAGGGTGGGTATCGCGCACAGGAAACCGACAAGTACCATAGGCCAGTGGGCTGGTTAAATACTCCCCAGGCTCCTCCCATAAATTCAGGCCACCATACTGGCCTTCCTACTTATGGTTGAAGCCCTATGGCCGATACGGACTTGGATAACCTTTATAGTTAAGATAAGACTTACCATATGAAATGAACCTGGAAGTGTGGACTTACCATATGAAATGAACCTGAAAGTGTGCCTTGGTCTGATGGACGGTATGCCAAAATAAGGGGGCAAAAACATTCAGGTAGGGGTATAGTATTTTATTGGTATTAAGTAATTCATTGAGCCAATTTTGCAAATGCCTGTGCCATCTCCACTTGAGGATTAGGGATATACCGGATGAAGCAGGCTGACTTCCACCTGCCTAATCTTTTAATGACGTGGCCTGGGACCCCGTGGCGGGATGCTGCTGACTGAGGCCACTCCAATACGAAAGGAATGGCCGGAGTACTGACTAGGGTTAAGGTGAAGGTTGCGGAGAAGTATCCTTATGTGTGTCACAAACTGACAGGCACTTAAGGGTTTGACTGGAAACGGTAGAAGGGGACTGGAGTCCGGTTGTTCAGGCAGGAGTGACAGAAGATGATTAAGTACGGTGACTGGACACCAGTCATTATTGGTTTTGTAAAGGTGAATGTCCACTCCAGAGCCTGCCTGCTGGGTTTTAGACACCTCGAGGTGGAGGACGAAGTGGTCTTGGTAGCGAACCAAGTGCCGTCTGCGTAGTACTTGGCCTGCAGGGTTGTTACAGGTAAACTCGCCAGGTCGCAAGAACCCATAGTAGGCCAAACATATGTCTGCTTGTAGGACCATACTGGAGAGAAGACCGAATGGTGAAGTATTCAGGATGGTCGACATATCCCTAAAGATGGGCCCCGTAATGGGTAAACGTTTGGTGCCACGTAGGATGGCTTGGATAGCATGGGACGAAAACAGTGAAGATTTTGCAGGGTCTTGAAGAGTCAAGAAATGTTGTATGCCGGCTAGGTATAGCCGAATAGTATTATGGGATAAAGTCAGCTGAGTGTGGCAATATGAAATGAAGGCCAGTACTTGCTTGACATCTGTTGTTCCCTCGAAGCAGGGTGCCAGAAATTTGTTGAATGCCCCCCAAGCTGTCTGGTAGGCTTTGAGTGTGTTATGGGAGAGTGAGCGATTGATAAGCTGCGTTGCTCCTTGTAAATGTTGAACTAGTCCAGGGTCAGCTGAGACCAAACGGGCATAGGGGCCGACACTGGTTCGGCTCCGGGAACCTGTTTGAAAAAAGAAGCGTAATTAAAACGTGACAGTGCGTCTGCAGCTAGATTGTATTTGCCTGGAATAAATGAGCAGTGGATATTAAATTGATGTTGCAAAGACAGTTGTACCAATCTGCGCAGGAGGGACATGACTGCTAGGGACTTGGACCTGCCTTTGTTGATAATGTCTGCCGTGGCCTGATTGTCGGTGGTGAAGACCACAGTTTGCCCTGTCCAATGATGACCCCAGAGCTGTGCGGCTGCCACTATGGGATAGAGCTTAAAGAGGGAGGATGTTCGGGTGAAGCCGGGTATCAACAGTATCTGCGGAGGCCAGGGTCCTGAAAACCATTGGTGGCCAATAATTGCCGCGAAGCCTGTGGAAGCTGCAGCATCTGTCACCACCTGGGGTGAATGGGACGAAACCGTAGGTATAAATAGAGATATACCATTCCAGGCGGAAAGGAATTCCTCCCACATAGATAGGTCCGCTATTGCTGCGGTATCTAGATTTAGGATCTGATCGGGCTCTTGAGTTTGTGACAGAAATACCAGCAGACGTGACACAAAGGTGCAACCTTGTGGAATAATTCGCATGGCGAAATTAAGCATTCCCAGGAGAGATTGCAGCTGCTTTTTAGTACACCCCCTAGTGTGGGTGAACTCTTGGAGGACCGCCCTAATGCGGGTTAGTTTGTCGAGGGGGAGGCTGGCCTGCATGGTGCAGGTGTCTAAGTTGACCCCAAGAAAGGTGATGTTGTGTACTGGACCATCGACTTTATGCTCAGCGATGGGAACATTGAGATTTCCGGATATGACTCTGAGTTTGTCGAGGTCTCCTGGGGGCATACTGGGTGGTTCTATTAGTAAGAAGTCATCCAAGTGGGGGGGGTGGAATAGTAGTGGGGGGATGCCCTTGGAGATGTACAACAAATGGTATGGCGGATGAGCGTCGAGATGGAGGTTAGGTGTCTGTTCTACAGTGTGAAGGGGTTAAATTCACCAGGGAAGTGGCGGAAAATTTTGAATGAATTGCAGAGTTATGGTGCAGATGTGGTCTTCCTGCAGGAGACCCACCTGGTGCAGGAGGAAAACATTAAGCTGAACTCAAAGAATTTTCCAGTCTGGATGTATTGTGATTCACCAATCAAAAGGGTGAAGGGAGTGGCTATCGGGTTCTCGAAACGGACCAAATTCACACTGATTGAGAAGAGAGTGGATGAAGAGGGGCGGTTTTTGTTTGTAAAAATTAAACTAGGGGATAGGATGTACACATTGGCCAACGTCTATTGCCCGAATAGAGACCCGATAAAATACCTCTCCCGGACCCTGTCTAGCTTGGATGCATTTAAAGAGGGGGAAATAATTTTGGCAGGTGATTTTAACTTTTGTTTAGACCCAGCCTTGGATAGGTCTTCTGGAACCCGGGAAGCGGGAAAAAAGTTACTGTTGAGACTAGGGAGAAAGCTCCATGATAGCCAACTTATTGATGTTTGGCGGGTACAGCACTCCAAGGAGAGGGATTACTCTTTCTTCTCCCCGGTCCACAGGACCTATTCAAGGCTGGATTACCTGATGGTAGACCACAGCCTGTTGGATTGTATAGTAGAGTCGAAAATTGAGGCTGTGACTTTATCAGACCATGCCCCAATATCGATGATTGTAAAGTTCAGGGGCCTTCAAAGGGTCCCGTTTTCATGGCGGTTCAATGAGGACCTTCTCAAGAAAGATACTGTTGCTGAGAAAATTCAGAGGGAAATTGACGAGTTCTTCATTAATAATGAGTCGAGCGAGATAACGGGGGCAGTCCTCTGGGAGGCCTTCAAGGCATACATAAGGGGGGTTATAATTTCCATAAGTTCAGGTGAGAAGAGAGAAAGGGGAAAAAAGAAAGAAAGTCTTATCGCTAAAATCTACCAGCTAGAACAGCTCCATAAAACCTTGAGGGGAAGTGAAGAACTCATATTTAAAGAACTGACATTAAAAAGAGAAGAGCTCAGGGAGATATTAGAAGAAGAGATGGTGAAAATCAGGAATAAACATCTAAGAAGGTTCCATCTGAAAGGTAATAAGGTGGGGAAACATTTGGCATCAGTCATCAGGAAAAAAAAAGGTGAGAATTTTATAGAGAAGATCAAAAACAGTAAAGGCGAAATGAGACACACTACCAAAGAGATAGGAGAGGAATTCTGACAGTTCTACTCATTGCTCTACTCGGTTGGGCAAGGGGGAAAAAGTAAAGGAAATAAGGAAGAGAAGATGAGAGAGTTCGTAAAAAAGGGCGGAACTTCCTACATTGTCGGAAGCAGATACACTGGAGCTAGAGCGCCCGATAACGGAAGAGGAGATATACGTGGCCCTAAAGTCTTCCCCCCCAGGCAAAAGTCCGGGGCCAGATGGTTTTACAAGCAGCCTCTATAAGAAATTTAGTAGCACCCTGGTCCCTCGGCTGAGCCAAATATGGAATGGTCTAGGGAGGCAGGGAGAACTGTGTAGAGATGCCCTGTTGGCTGCGGTGACACTTATTCCCAAGGAGGGGAGAGACCAGACTTTGTGCACGAGTTATAGACCGATTGCGCTTTTAAACGCGGATACCAAGCTATATGCAAAAGTGTTGGCAGTACGCCTTAGGGAGAAAATGCCCTTATTGGTCCATCCAGACCAGGTGGGATTTGTCCCTGGGAGGGAGGGCAGGGACAATGGGGTGCGGTCCCTCCTGATAATGGAGGCATTTAAATCGAGTGGGGACCCCAGTCTGCTTCTGTCGATAGATGCCGAAAAGGCCTTCGACAGAGTAGACTGGGGATTCATGTTTTGTACACTCGAAGTATTGGGAGTAGGGCCTACAATGTTAAAATGGATAAAAATCTTATATAACCAACCTACAGCATTTGTAAGGGTCAATAACACTCCCTCAGCACAATTTGTTATGAAAAACGGGACGAGGCAAGGCTGTCCTTTGTCTCCGCTTTTGTTTGTCCTGGCCTTAGAACCCCTCCTAGCTATGATTAGGAAAAATCCAGATATAAGTGGCTGCATAGTGGGCGAGGAGGAACATAAATTGGCCGCTTTTGCGGATGATGTTCCCTTTTACGTCTCCAACCCTAGAATCACGATACCAAATCTGCTGTCCACATTGAGGAATTACAGTGAGCTCTCAAACTTTAAAATTAATATAGAAAAGTCAGAAGCCCTAAAAATCAATATTAAAAAACAGGAAGCGTGTAGACTCGGTGAAGTGTTTCAATTCCCATGGAAAGACAGCATAAAGTACCTGGGGGTCAATTTAACGGGTTATAGAGAGAATTTGTATAGGTTGAATTTTTTTCCTCTATTAAATGAAATAAGAGCAGAAATAAATAGAATAAAATATTGCCCCGTCTCATGGATGGGGCGAATTAACTTAGTAAAGATGGTGTTAGCTCCAAAGGTGCTATATAAGATGCAGATGCTCCCGATTCCCCTACCGCTTCACTTTTTCAAAGTGTTGACCAGTCTCAAAAGTAAATATGTTTGGGACAATAAGAAACCAAGGATCGCCCATAAGGTGTTGAGGAGAGAAAAAGTAAGTGGAGGGCTGGCCCTATCAGATTTTAGGATTTACTATAAAGCAATAGTCTTAGCACGGGCACTGGATTGGGCAAACAATAGGGAAAACAAAAGATGGGTTAGTTTAGAAAAAGGGTTAAGTAATACACAGTTAAATCATTTGATTTGGAATCCCCCACATTTTAGGAACTTGGGAAAGGACACACACTATATTACACATCTCACATTTAAAAATTGGGACCAGTTGCACTTAAATAACAAGGGGGAATATAACTCTCCTTTAATGTTTTGAAGGAGAATTTACTCTTTCCCCCGCGGATGGAGAAAGTGGGTGGAAATTGGATTTTGGATAGAGAGGCACAAGTTAGGGGTATCACTAAGCGAGGGAAAATTTGCACTTTTCAAGAATTAGCAGCACAAGAGGATGTATTGATATTAAATGGGTGGAGATACGGCCAGCTAGCGCACTTTATTAACAGTCTCCCGGCCCATTAAGGGAGGAAGCGGACTATAGACCGATAGAGAAGTTATTCTGCAAGGAGTCAGTGAAGGGGAAAATCTCAGAGATTTACAAAATTTTGGTGAGGGGAACGGGGACGGAGTCACCTCCGTTCATCAAAAATAGGGAAGTGGAGTTGGGAGCATGTGGCAATTGTGATAAAGTAAGGTGCATCTTGGGGGCAACGCACGGACCGGCAGTTGATACAAAAACGAGAGAGAGTAACTACAAGTGTCTGACCAGGTGGTATATGACCCCGGTTAGAGTTAGTAAGTTTACACCAGAAAGGTCCCCGAACTGTTGGAGAGGATGCGCGTCCCCAGGAACTATGGCGCACCTGTGGTGGGAATGTCCTAAAATAAAAATATTTTGGCAAGAAGTGACTAGGTTAATTGAAGAAATAACAAGAAAGGCGATTCTGTTCGACCCCTGGGACTGTTTGTTCCATAGGTCGGAAGGGGGAAAGAGAGGGTATAAAACGTCAATAGTTCCGGTACTATTAAATTCAGCTAAAAATATTATCCCAAAGAAATGGCAGGAATCGGAAGCACCTAGGATTAGGGACTGGGTGGCCAGAGTTAATGAAATCTATATCTTGGAGAGAGAAGAATCAGGAGAATATCTAGAAAGGGACCAAACTGTACAAAGGGGTAAATGGGATTGCTGGATTACAGTTAAAAAAACTGAGCGCTATGTGGAAGCAATTATGTTGTAGGATGGGATCCGGAACATAAGAACTTGTCAAGATTAAACCAGACGAGAGAAAATCTGCAGGGGCTGGGAGGGGGGTATGGGGGGGGGGGAGAAAGGGAGAGACTATATGCGGAGGTTTATGTTTGGCATTTGTCGAAGAGAACTGGGAATTTTTGCTGTAAGTTTTATTGTATTCCCCCTATATGTTTGGGGTCTGTTTTTGTATTAAGACTTTGAAAATTAAATAAAGTTTAAAAAATAAGTCATCGAAGTAATGGATGACCTCTTGACACTAAGCTTTGTGCAAGAGTATCCAGGCGAGGGACTGAGCAAATGTGTAGAAGAGCCCAGGGCTACTCTTTGAACCGAAAGTCAATTTCGTGGCAAAATAGTATGCCTCCTTCCACTTGATGCCATGCCAGCACCAAAGGGATGGGTGGATAGGCAGGAGCTTGAAGGCGTCCAAGATGTCAGCTTTGGAGAGCCAGGCACCTGTACCTGCTTTAATGATTGCTTGGATTGCCATATCCACGGAGGAATATTTTAGGGAGAACTCTTCAGAGGGGATTAGGGAATTGAGACTGGGGATGTGGGAAGAATGAGGCGCAGACAGGTCGTACACCAAACCTAGTTTATTTGAGAACTTGCCCTTAACAAGCCCAATAGGGCTGACTCTCCAAATACTGAAAGGGGGCTGAGGGAAGGGGCCTATAATGAACTCTCGGCCTATTTCTGTTTGTAAGAGCTGGTCTATGGCCTGCTCGTCGGTGGCCGCTGAGCGGAGATTCCTACATTCGTAGGTAGTATGGGGCAGTAAAATGAGGCCGGTGTGAAACCCTTCTTAGAAACCTTGGATAGGGTAGGTGGCAAGGGAGGGGGTGGGGTGTGAGGTGAGGTAGAGCCCTAGCCACAAGTCGTTGACCGGCTTAGTCATGCCCTCTTCTGTTGCTTGATTTCGCACAGGTTTCTTGGATGCGCTCTTTGGCATAAGGTGCAGCTGTGGAGCAGGCGGCACTGACTGAAGTTGCAGGACCCATAATTATAATTGTTGCAGATGGCTGCCCCTCCCACGGTTTGGACTGGGCGTCCGAATTTGTCCACCTGAGGCATTTGTGCAGGGGCCGACTGACCCTGAAGTACACCGGAGGTGGAGGGAAATTCGAAGGGGCATCTGATTGTCGCATTGGCACACCAGGTGGCGGTGTGAGTGGAGGACTGGCAAATTGCACACAGTGGTGAGCGCAAGCTGGCAAAGTGGCGACAGAACAGCTCTGTGTCCATGAGGCTCCAATTTGTGGTCGTTTGAAACTGTGTGAGTCTGGCTGCTGCCTTTGTGGAAAAAGAACGATGATGGTCGTAAAATGAAAATCCTCCATACTTATAGCCCAGATCTACTACGGTATGGAGGTAAAAGTCCAGCTCTTCCCTCCTGCTGGGGGCGGCTGAACATAGGACATCCCTCAGCATGCCAAAGGCCAATGTGAATTCTGGGACAGATAATTTCCGATTGAGTCTGGGGTCTTTGGCCTTAAGGACCGCCGACACGTCACCCCAGGTATAGGCCTTATTTTCCGCCAGATCATGGACGGAGATGAGGAGAGAGGCAAGGTTGATGTCCCTGCCATCCAGAATGTCCTTCCTGATATGAACCAAATGGGAGGGGTAGGCAATGGGGCTCTACCCTGTGGTACCTGCAGGAAGGGGTGTCAAAACTTGGGTTGCGGTCGGGTCAGGAATAGCCGTGGCCGGCCGAGCCTCCAGGAGAGCCACTCTGGTTTGTAGGTCCGTGACTGAGGAAGGCAGGGACGCTACCATAGTGTGGAGTTGTGAGATGGCAGAGGATATTGACTGGAGAGACGCCTGCTGGGTCCTGCTGCGGCTGGTGGGGGGAAGAGGAGCTTGAAGAGCTCGCCTTTCCTGGCTGTAGCGTGGAAGGGCACGCCTCTGTGTCTCAGCTCTGCCGTCAACTTGGGAATAGTCCATCCCCTGAGGGACTGCACACAGCCACTCTCTGAGACCGGAGAAGGTGACAGAGGTGCCGTGAGGTCTTCGCTGCTGGCCTGGGACATGGTTGACCTAGATAAGATATCCTGTCCTTGAGATCGTGTTTTGGTTGACTGGAACCTGTTAGGGGTGACATGAATTTTAAGTTTGCTTCTTTTCCCTAAAGTCATACTTACCCAGCTTGTGCTTTTTTTTTTTACCTGGGGGGATATCGTCCAACCTGGTGCAGGGTGGACCTACTGAACTTTTACTGACCTGGAGGAAAATGAAAGGTGACAACTCGTGAAGGGTTTGCTAACTAATCTTAAAGTAGTACTTACAGGTGCATGGAATGAAACGACTAAGTGAAATGTAAATGCCTTGATGGTGGTACGAATCGATATGCTGCGACTGCGGCAAGCTACGAGTCGAACTGTGGGGTCTGGCATGAAACGAGACCCGAACTGTTATGGCCTAATGGATTAAATCGCTACCTTACGAATGCTTAAGATTCAAATCTTAAGTGCGGTGTAGCAACAACGAAATGAATGAAATGTTTGCCTTGATCATGAAATGAATGAAAATATCTTGCCATGACAGAGGTCTGGCTCGGTTATGCCGCGACTGCGACTGACAACGAACTGGACTCTGGAGCATGTACTGAAAAGAGGCAACAGAAAACATTGGTGCACACCGGAACGAATCAGTGCATCTTTAGATGCGACTGGATTCGAAACGGAGCGCAGTACGTAACAATGAAATGACTTAAATGTTTTACCCTGACCGAGGCACGAATTGATTGTGCCGCCACTGCGACTGCAAATGAAGCGAGCTCTGGTACAGGTATAGGATAAGAGGGGCACGCCGTAACGAATCGGTGCATCTTGGATGCGACTAGATTCGCAACGGTGAATGGTATTTAATTCCCATGACAAAGATGCGGATCGGTCGCCCGGCATCTGCGACTAACCACGAACCGGACTCTGGGGCATGTACTGAAATGAGGCCGAGCCCTGGGGCACACCGTATCGAATTGGTGCATAGTAGATGCGACTGGATTCGAACCGGAGCGCGATAAGTGACAGTGGAGTAGTTTGCTTGCCATGATAGAGGCACGAATCGATCATGCCGCTGTTGCGACTGACTACGAATCGGACTTTGGAGCATGTACCGAAATGTGGCAATACCTGGGACACGCCGAGACGAATCGGTGCGTTTTTTGATGCGACTGGATTCGAATCGGAGCGTGATATGTGACAGTGAAATGCTGGCCATGACAGAGATATGAATCGGTGAGTCGTGACGAGCGACTGACAACAAATCTGACTCTGGAGCATGTACTGAAATGAGGCCGTAAGCAACTGGGGCACACCGGAGCGAATCGGCACATCTTTAGATGCGACTGGATTTGAATCGGAGCGCGGTATGTAACTGAAATTAATGAAATGATTTGAAATGGTTTGAAATGTTTGAAATGTTTGGAAATGTTTCTGAAATGAGAAATGACTTAGTACGAGTCGACACGAGTCGATAGAAAATTGCGAATTTGCGAATCACAACGGTTTGTCTAAAGAAGCATGGTAACAATTGTTTAGACATGCCTAAATGAAGCGATGTCTACGTCGTGGTGGTTTACAAATAACGAAAATAGCTAACATAACGATAGTACGAGTAGTAGCGTTGCGGTTACGTTGTGAAATTGCGAGTGATTCGTAAGTTTGATATCACGGTTTAGTGACATGATATCTAACAATGCGTGAAAACAAACGTCAGTCGGAACCCTACCTGGGACAGCCGAGCCAGACGCGTAGTACGAAAATATGAATCGTTAACGAGGACCTCGAAACTCACCGGCGCGGAAATTGCGAATGCGGGAACTTGCGAGACAAGAACTCACGGACGCTGGTTTTCGAATAGTCGGCCTAGTGACGTATATCGCGCACAGGAAACCGGCAAGTACCATAGGCCAGTGGGCTGGTTAAATACCCCCCCGGCTCCTCCCATAAATTCAGGCCTCCATACTGGCCTTCCTACATATATATAGTATCTCACAAAAGTGAGTACACCCCTCACATTTTTGTAAATATTTTATTATATCTTTTCATGTGACAACACTGAAGAAATGACACTTTGCTACAATGTAAAGTAGTGAGTGTACAGCTTGTCTAACAGTGTAAATTTGCTGTCCCCTAAAAATAACTTAACACACAGCCATTAATGTCTAAACCGCTAGCAACAAAAGTGAGTACACCCCTAAGTGAAAATGTCCAAATTGGGTCCAAAGTGTCAATATTTTTTGTGGACACCATTATTTTCCAGCACTGCCTTAACCCTCTTGGGCATGGAGTTCACCAGAGCTTCACAGGTTACCACTGGAGTCCTCTTCCACTCCTCCATGACGACATCACGGAGCTGATGGATGTTAGACACCTTGCGCTCCTCCACCTTCCAGATGCTCAATAGGGTTTCTATGAACTTTGCTTGTTCCATCTAGCTTTGAATTGGACTGCTCATGTTCAGTTTTCTAGTTTTACTTCATTTGACTCATGATGATTTTTTAGTTATAATTTTCACTTCTCTCACTGTTTTATTTATGGTATATGGGTACACAACCTGTAGTCATGAAGGTGATTTATTTTTGCATTCACTTTTAAGTGGCAGCGCAGCCTTTTTTTGTATACAGTGTTTATTAAGTGGATGTGTCTCACATTTATGGTTGCAGCAGCACAAACCAATTTTTTTTCACTACACATATCACATATTTTCTTAGATTGGATTTTGGGATAGCGCAGTTCCTGTTTTGATGCTTGGCCAAGTCATCACCTTTAGCCTCAGCATTTTAAGCAAGGCAGTGGTCATCTTGGAGGTGTGTATGGGGTCGTTATCATGTTGGAATACTGCCCTGTGGCCCAGTTTCCGAAGGGAGGGGATCATGCTCTTCTTCAGGATGTCACAGTACATGTTGGCATTCATGGTTCCCTCAATGAATTGTAGTTCCCTAGTGCCGGCAGCATGCATGCAGCCCCAGACCATGACACTCGCACCACCATGCTTGACTGTAGGCAAGACACATTTGTCTTTGTACTCCTCACCTGGTTGCCGCCACACACGCTTGACACCATCTGAACCAAACACGTTTATCTTGGTCTCATCAGACAACAGGACATGGTTCCAGTAATCCATGTCCTTAGTCTGCTTGTCTTCAGCAAACTGTTTGCGGGTGTTATGGAATTATTTCTGATTGGGACTCTAAAACAAAGTTAATACTGCAGCTGCAGGAACAGACTCACAGGACTCAAAGCGATTGCCGGCAGGCTAATGCACCAGGCGCACACAATCTCTATAACTTGAGATCCAACATATCCGCACTATGTGGAGCCTTTTTTTCCTTTTCTATGTCCCTATGGTGGCTATGTGAAAGGTGTATTTCTCCTATATACAACTGTTGCAGAAGTACCTATAACTGGATTTGGAACATCTGCTGTCTCCAGGCCGTTCACCATTACTACAAAGGAATCTGCCACATACGCCTCTACATTAAGCACCCATTTGGATCGTTTGATCCTCAAGCCTGTATGACACCTAGCCGTATGGCAAACGTGTCCACCAGTTCCAGTAAGCGTATTTGCTCCATTTATTCTTTGCTGTGGATACTGAGTACTGGAACACAACCTCTGAGAACCACGTAGAACCCTTGAGAAATCTTTTACTCATTCAACACACATACTGCTCACCTTTGTTGAACATTCATATGACCACAATGTCTACGTTATTGGTTGTTGATATGATCATGGACTCACCATAATATTGTATTTGGCTCTCCACATATTTTGGATTCTGTGAATACCTGAAACAGAATATGGGTCGGGGATACATTTATAAACACCTTCATGTATTTTATTCAATGTTATTTGCAAAATCTGAACATATTCTAACAGATTAGAGTGAGAAGCCTGTAACTGTTGGGAAAAATATAGCCCTGTTTTGGGTGGCCCTCCAAATAAAATCTCATAGGGGGACAGCCCATGTCATTGTTTAGGGGTAGTTCGTACAGAATATAGGGCTAATGGCAAAGCTTCCACCCATCCTTTTCATGTATCTGCTTTAATTTTTGCACATCTGTTTTTCAAAATTCCATTAAAGTGGATGTAAACCCGAAATTTTTTTTATCATACTGTAGAGCATAAGATTTCCTATAATTTGAGCCCAGTCTTGCCACACAGAGTTAATCCATCTCTGAGCAATCCTCTTTTATTGTTCAGTGAGATAATTCTTGACAAACTGAGAAAAACTTTGTCAAATACTCACCCTTGCTGTGAGTGACAGGTGATTTACTCGTGCACTAGCCTAACATGCATTTTTAATTCCCTCCCCCACTCCTTTCTTCAGCAGCTCTGCACACATGATTTGGCATGCTGAAGTCATGTGGTTACTTTCCTGTCTTTTCACTGGATGTTAGAGATTATAGCAGAAATTCAGTGTTAGAAAAAAACAGGAGAAAATGTATATTGACAAGGGGAGTGCAGAGGTGGGCAGGGAGTCTACTGACATCACGACTCTACCCACCGAGCTCCAGACAACAGATCCACCCACAGAATATGCAGTTTTTTGGGTCTAATTATCTTGCTGTATGTGAAGGGCTTCCATTGCTTTTTTCATTACTTCCCCAGTAAAATGGGTTCCTCTGTCACTCTCAATAGTTTCAGGAACTCCATATCTACAAACTATTTCATTCAAAATTTTCCTTGCTGTTGTTTTTGCATTTGCTTTAGCTACTGGCCAGCTCTCGGGCCAACCTGGCAACATGTCAACACACACTAAAGCAAACTAATAGGTGCCTATTCTAGGCATCTGAATGTAGTCTATTTGAATTCTTTGGAAAGGGAAATCTGGCTTAGGAGAATGCTTTTGGGGAACATGGACAGGACTCCCTGCATTGTACAGAGCACAAGTGAGACATGAAGCACAAAACCTGGCTGCAAATGCACTAAATCCAGGTGCTATCCAATAGCAGTCAGTAAGTGCCACCATCGCGCCCTTAGCAAGACGACTAACGCCATGTGCCAGTTGTGCTAAAATTGGGTACAAACTCCTGGGTAGACACCACCTGTTGTCAGCGCTCCACAAGCCCTGCTGATTTTGGGTAGCATTACATTTGATCCACTTATCTTTCTCTTCATCAGGGGCCTGGTTCTGCAACTGAATTAGAGTTTCTACATCCTACTGCTCTTGATGAGGGCAATCTGTGCCCGCTACCTGGGCGACCCCTACAGTGGGTGTGACTCCAAATGCCATAAGGGCAGCATCCTTTGCCACTTGGTCCGCTAAAGCATTTCCTCTGGCTGTCATGTCATTTCCCCTTGCATGTCCTTTTACCTTCAAGATGGCAACTTCTGCTGGTTTCTGAAAGGCCTCAAATAGCCGCTCTATGAGTTTTGCATGTCTCACTGGCTTCCCTACACTAGTCAGAAAGTTCCGTGCTTTCCAGATAGGCCCAAAATCGTGAGCTATTCCAAATGCATATCTGCTGTCAGTGTAAATGTTTCCCCTTTGATTCTCTAGGAGATGACATGCTTTGACTACAGCGCACAACTCTGCTTCCTGTGCTGACATCTGGGGCGTCAATGCTTCCTGATGTAAAATGGTGTCTGTAGTGGTTACAGCAAACCCTGTGTGTGGTTGACCATCATCAGTGTAAATTCTGGAACCATCTACAAATAAGTGTGTGTCACAATCTGATAAAGGCTCATCTTTTGCTGGTGTGACAGAGGCCCTTTCTACCTCCATCCATAAAACAGGAGGGTTGGGACTTTGAATGAGGTGGGCAAATAAGGCCCACCTTTGGCCTCATTTGCCCACCTCATTCAAAGTCCCAACCCTCCTGTTTTATGTATGCACAGGGATGGAGACCTAGTGTCTCATTTATAGTCCCATTCTGTCCATTAACTTTCTACCTCCATCAGAGCCATACAATCATGAGAAAAACTCTCAGGTTCTACATCAGTACCATTTGTTGCATCTTCCTCATCAATTATAGGAAGAAGAGTAGCCGGATTTAAAGTAACACATCGTTTGATTGTTAAATTTGATGGAGCAAAAAGAGCAGACTGGTACTTGTCAAATCTACTGGCAGACAAATGTCTGGTATTTACTTGATTCATGATTTCCTGTACTGCATGTGGAACATACAGGATGAGAGCAGAATCTAGTACAAGCTCAGTTACTTTGTCTAGCAGCAAAATGCAGGCTGCTATGGCTCGCATACAACTGGGGGAGCCTTTGATGACAGGGTCTAATGAGGCTGATACATACATCACAGGCCTCTGTTTGTCTCCATGTAGCTGGGTGAGTACACCTGCAGCAAATCCATTGACTTCATGACAGAACAACGAGAAAGTCTTAGTTTAGTCAGGAAGTCCAATGGCGGGAGCTTCAGACAAAATTTTAATAAGCTCCTTTATCTGCAATTCATTGTCCCATGTGAGTTTGAAAGGTGGTAGCCTTTCTAGTGGTAGCCTCATATAGAGGAGCCATAAGTTCTGATGCATTGGGAATCCAGTCCTTACAATATCCCACTAACCCCAGGAAGGCACGTAGTTGCTGTACATTTCTTGGCTTTTCAAAGTTTTGTAGAGTTTTTACTTGATCTGGGGTTAGGTGACGGATTCCATGTGAAATGCAGTGACCCAGGAAGATCACTTTCTCTTGGCAGTATTGTAGCTTATCTTTGCTAACTTTGTTGTTACTGTTATAGAGAAACATGAGAAGGCTTACTGTTTCTCTGCTACAAATGTCCTTTGTATCAGAACAAATAAGCAAATCGTCTACGTACTGAAGCAAAATTGTGCTTGGGTGTGAGGGGGACCATTGGTCCAATACTTGCTTTAATGCAGTATTATATTCAGAGGGGCTACTCACACAGCCTTGGGGCAATCTTGTCCATGCTAACTTTTGGGCATCATGGGTAAATGAAAAAAGGTGCCAGCAATCTGGGTGCAGGGGCACCGAAAAGAAAGCATTTGCAAGATCAATCACTGTAAAGCAGGTGTAGGAGGCAGGTGAGCCGCTTAGTAAAGTGCGGGGGTTGGGCACGATCAGGGTATCTGCCTCAATTATATTGTTAATGGCTCTACAATTATGCACCATGCGATATGTCACCTGCCCACCTTTCTTGTCTGGCTTCTTTGCAATTGGGAACAGGGGTGTATTGACTTGGGACTTAATTGGTACAACAACCCGTGCTGCTTTCAGTTGAGTGATTTGATCCTTTATCTGAGCAATACTCAGTGGGTACTGTTTAATCTGTGGGAGATGGGCTCCTGGTTTAATTTTTATCAAGACTGGGGTGCAATCCAGCAGACCTACATCATATTTGCTGGTGGCCCATAATTCAGCGGGAATCACTTTCAATCCTGGTGGAAATGGCGGAGTGGAGTCTTGGATTTAAAATACTCCACAGACAGAATTTAAAACTTCTCCTGACAGACTACTTACCACTTGGACTCCTGTAGGAGTGTAGTCTATGTTTGCTAAAATTTGGTTCAAAATGTCAACTCCCAAAAGATTGGTAGGAACTGTGTCTGAAACTAACACTTTAGTGACAATGGATCAAAGAGAAGGATAAGTGGATCAAATGTAATGCTACCCAAAATCAGCAGGGCCTGTGGAGCGCTGACAACAGGTGGTGTCTACCCAGGAGTTTGTACCTAGTTTTAGCACAACTGACACATGGCGTCAGTCATCTTGCTAAGGGCGCGATGGTGGCATTTACGGACTGCTATTGGATAGCACCTGGATTTAGTGCATTTGCAGCCAGGTTTTGTGCTTCATGTCTCACTTGTGCTCTGTACAATGCAGGGAGGCCTGTCCATGTTCCCCAAAATCATTCTCCTAAGCCAGATTTCCCTTTCCAAAGAATTCAAAATAGACTACATTCAGATGCCTATTCTGGGCATCTGAATGTAGTCTATTTGAATTCTTTGGAATGGATAGCGCATTGGATTTCTAATTCAAAGGTTGTGCGTTTAAAATAGAGGAAGAGAAGGCGGGAGATACCTGCAAGTCCATCTACACAACTGGTGCAAGCCAAAGTGTTTTTATTATAGAGGACTTACCTCCAGGATGATTATCTACAAATGTTATCTCTGGTGTTGGCCTAACCGGGACCTCTACTGATTTGGTTGAGTCCAAGCCACTTAAACTCAGGCTAGGACAGCAATCAGAAATAATTCCATAGCACGGTTTTCTTGTGCATCATCTTTAGAAGAGTTTTCCTTCTGGGATGACAGTGATGCAGACCAATTTGATGCAGTGTGCAGCATATGGTCTGGGCACTGACAGGCTGACCCCCCACCCCTTCAACCTCTGCAGCAATGCTGGCAGCACTCATACATCTATTTCCCAAAGACAACCTCTGGAATATGACGCTGATCACATGCACTCAACCTCTTTGGTCGACCATGGCGAGGCCTGTTCTGAGTGGAACCTGTTCTGTTAAACCGCTGTATGGTCTTGGGCACCGTGCTGCAGCTCCGTTTCAGGGTCTTGGCAATCTTCTTATAGCCTAGGCCATCTTTATGTAGAGCAACAATTCTTTTTTTTCAGATCCTCAGAAAGTTCTTTGCCATGAGGTGCCATATTGAACTTCCAGTAACCAATATGAGAGAGTGAGAGCGATAACACCACATTTAAACACACTTACTCCCCATTCACACCTGAGAGCTTGTAACACTAATGCCCCGTACACACGGTCGGATTTTCCGATGCAAAATGTCCGATCGGTGCGTGTTGTCGGAAATTCCGACCGTCTGTGGGCTCCATCGGACATTTTCCATCGGTTTTTACGACACACAAAGTTGGAGAGCAGGAGATAAAATTTTCCGACAACAAAATCCGATCTTGTGTACACAAATCCGACGGACAAAGTGCCACTCATGGTCAGAATAAATAAAGAGATGAAAGCTATTGGCCACTGCCCCGTTTATAGTCCCGACGTACGCGTTTTACGTCACCGCGTTTAGAACGATCGGATTATCCAACAACTTTGTGCGACCGTGTGTAGACAAAACAAGTTTGAGCCAACATCCTAGGATTTTGTTGTCGGAATGTCCGAACAAAGTCCGACCGTGTGTACGCCCTATAAAGAGTCACATGGGAAAATGGCTAAATGGGCCTAATTTTGACATTTTCACTTAGGGGTGTACTCACTTTTGTTCCCAGCGGTTTAGACAATAATGGCTGTGTGTTGAGTTATTTTGAGGGGACAGCAAATTTACACTGTTATACAAGCTGCACACTCACTACTTTACATTGTAGCAAAGTGCCATTTCTTCAGTGTTGTCACATTAAAAGGTATAATAAAATATTTACAAAAATAATTCAGGTGGGTGCTTAGTGTGTTTCTGTAATTAGTGATAGGTAAATTTGGCCAAGGCTTTGCATTTTTCCCCTTTCACACGGACAGATAGAATTGTGCTTTTAGCTGCGTTTTCTACTGCAGCTAAATGCACGCAATGCTTTCCTATGGCCCCATTCACACACTGTGTTTAGCCGCATTTTCATTACATGCAGTTTGGTGCAGATAGAAAAAATAGAATTGACTGCATCCAGGAGCGATTTAGCACAGCTATCCGCACATAACCGCAGGTAATCGCAGTGCACTGTGTCAGCTGCGGATAGCAGCGCCGAGTTGGCTCGCTCATCGGGAAAGGAAAAATGTTTTTTCCTTTCCCAATTAGTGTCAAGCACGGGGATCTGACTAGGATCCCCGCCAATGCCAGGCACTGTTTGGTATGAAATTTGAGGGGGAACTCCACGCCAAATTTTAAATAAAAAACCGGCATGGGTTCCCCTCCAGGGGCATACCAGGCCCTTCGGTCTGGTATTGATTGTAAAGGGAACCCCTAAGCTGAAGAACGGCGTGGGGGTCCCCCTCAAAATCCATATCAGACACTTATCCGAGCACGCAGCCCGGTCGGTCAGGAAAGGGGGTGGGGACGAGCGAGCGCCCCCCCTGAACCATACCAGGCCACATGCCCTCAACATAGGGGGGTTGGTGCTTTGGGGCAAGGGCCCCCCACCCCAAAGCACCTCTTCCCCATGTTGATGAGGACAAGGGCCTCTTCCCGACAACCCTGGCCGTTGGTTGTCAGGGTCTGCAGGCGGGGGGCTTATCGGAATCCGGAAGCCCCCTTTAATAAGGGGGCCACCAGATCCTGGCCCCCACCCTATGTGAATGAGTATGGGGTACATCATACCCCTACCTCATCATCTAGGAACAAAAGTGTCAATAAAAAAAAACACAGTAGACAGGTTTTTAAAGTGATAAAATTAGGCAGCTCCGGGGGTCTTCTTCTGACTTCGGGGGTCTTCTTCTGACTTCAGGGGTCTCTCAGGCCTCTTCTCCCTCTCTCCGGTGTCGTCTCCGCGCTCTCTGGTTCTTCTTTGGTGCCTTCTTCCTTCTGCCAGGCTCCTCCGCTATCTTCTGCTCTTTTGCCGCTCTTTTGCTAGCGGAGGAGCTCGGTCTTCTGGGACGTCTTCTTTCCTCTTCTCTTCCTGAGATGTTGACACAACGCTCCCTCTCACTGTAATACCATGAGTGAGGTCCGCAAGCAATTATATAGGCATGGGGCGTGGCCACCGGGAGATGTCACCCGGTGACCCTGCCCCTTATGTCGTCACAGTCCCATTATGCTCCGGGACTGTGACGTGCTTTTATGTGGATACTCGCCCTGGTTCGCCACTGCACGCAAAACTATGCTTTTTCATAACAAATGAAAGCTGGAGGTGTTACCTCCTAAATAGTTAATCTCACACCTATCAGTAAACAAGTGGCAATTAGCTCTGCAGACTTATGCCCTGTACACACGATCGGACATTAATCGGACATTCCAACAACAAAATCCATCAGATTTTTTCCGACGGATGTTGGCTCAAACTTGTCTTGCATACACACGGTCGCACAAAGTTGTCGGAATTTCCGAACGTCAAGAACGCGGTGACGTACACTACGTACGAAGAGACTATAAAAGGGCAGTTTAATACCAAGCGCACCACCCTTTGGGCTCCTTTTGCTAATCTCGTGTTAGTAAAAGTTTGGTGAGAGATGATTCGCGCACTAACCTCCCCAGCATGCTCTCCTGAGCCCATATCCACCTCGCCTAGTCACTTAACAATGTATTTTGTCAGTTCCATTGTAGCGATTTACCCTAAACACCCCCTAAAACGTGTAAAAATTTTATTTGTGTCCTTAAATTCTGGCAGAGTGCCAGAGGCTTTTTTTTGGGTCTCAAACTCATTTGGAACCCTCCCTCCCCCCAACCGCTAAGTCAACCGATACCAATCCTCTATCTGCTGACTTTGCCAAACCCATACACACTATACCTACCTCTTTTGTGGTCATATTTATGGATGAATTCCCCAAAGCATGTAGTGCAAGGGCCTGCCTGAATACTTTCAAATAGTACTGTTCAAAGTTTTTGTATCCTATTATTATCTTGATAGGTAATTGCAGAATGTTAAAATTGTGCTCCAATTTGTACAGTGTGTATTCATATTTTTGTATTATGACACTTCTTACCTGTCCAGTGGGCTGCCAATAGTGTAAGTAAGGAGGGGCTGGCCAAAGTAATACACATTATTTAGGCATTCATTTCTCAATGAAGTGGAGAGGGTTGCCTGTCCAAAACATCTCCCCCCCTAAAAAATGGGCCATCACAGGGGGTGAGGAATCTGATAGGTGGACCTTATACTTTTGTCTTTAAATACTCCCTAAAATAAATGTTATACTGATGTTGGCCAAGAACATTTGTGTCTAATCTGCTTTTAATGTTTAGGTGCAAAATGACTAATGTATTTTTTCTGGTTTGACTCCACAGTTTCCTTCCACACCACAGGAATGGCAAACTTTGGCCCCCCACTTTGCCCAACGGTGGGACTTTCCCAACTGCGTAGGGGCAATTGATGGGAAACACGTCCACATTGTCCCACCCCACAACTCGGGGTCATACTATTACAACTACAAGGGTGTCAGGACCTTGGTAGGAGACCGAGTTGCTGAGAGGGCTCCCCTTGCGGCCGAGTGCAGCACAACCCTGAATATGGCACAGGGATGTGGTGCTCACAGAAGCAGGGGTTGCCTGGAAGTAGGAGCCGGTGTTGGTGGCTTGATAGAGAAAGACCGTAGAGGCAACGTGCTTAGGGTCCAAGGAGGGGACCAATGGAAGTCCAATAGGAAAATCAGAAGCCAGGCCAGGGGGTCAAACACAGTAAGCAGTCCGAGAATCAAAGCAACAAGTCCAGGTACAGGAGACAGAGGAATGCGGAGTCCGTTTAGCCAAGCCGGGGTCAGATGCAGGAAGCAGGCAGGAAAAGTCAGAAGCAAGCCGGTGGATAAGCCAGGAGGTCCAGAGGAGTCGATAACAAGCCGGGTCGGTACACAGGAAGTCAGGACAACAGGAATCACAATCACAGGAACACAGGAAGAGCTGACGATAATCCAGCAATGTGGGACTGTCAGTGGGACGTTTAAATAGACAAGGCGCAGTATCACGTCGTACGCACACCGTTCCGTTCGTGTGTTCGTACCATCGCGACGTTGCTACGCACGCACATTTGTCCGAATGTGGCGCCAGGCGTCCGCCTAGTAGAAACATTGCACACCCGTGTGCGTTGATGCGCGTTAGCGCGATCTTGCCTGTGCTGGTTTGCTAGCCTATTTCCCTGACAGTGCCCCCCCCCAAGGGGCAGCCTCCGGATGCCTAAACGTGCCCATTTTTCGGGGTACCTACCCCTACTGCGAAATCTCTGTATTAGTCTAGGAGCGTGTACATAACTTGCAGGCTCCCAAGAGTTCTCTTCTGCAGAATACCCCTTCCACTTTTTTTTTTTTTTTTGCCACATCAGTTAACTTTATCCAGAGACTGTCTTCAGAATAATATTCATATATATCTCTGATCCAGTCACATCATTATGGCCTTTCAAAGTTTTCCCTTTTTTTTTTTTTTTTTTTTAAATGTATAAGTATTGTGTTGCGATATACGTTTCGGTATATATATAGTTACAATAGTGCCACGTTACAAAGTGCGTGGCATACGTCTTATATCTCAAAGCCGATTAACCGCATATCCTCGTATTGCTATTGTGCGTATTTATGTATTAATGCTTTTCTTTCTTATAAACCCACCCCCCCACCCTCCTGTGACCCCCCCCCCTGTTAAACCCCTATAAATCCAAGGCATGTCCAATGACCGACGTAGGTTCCATACATTATTCTCTCTCGGCTCTAGACTCTGAGCTGCTCCTAGCTCAGCCTCACCCCATTAGTAGGGAGGCGGATATTCTCAGCACTAGGATAGCACTGATAGCGGGCAAGGCATTGTTTGAACCCACAGGTTCCACATTCTCACAAACTTATTATAGTTGCCTGACCTAGTGTAGAATGTTCTTTCGCTCCACACTGTGGAGTTGACAGTTCCTATCCAATCTTCCGGGGTGGGGGGGGTTCTTGATTGCCAAGACTGTGCAATTAGTTTTCTGGCTTGGAACAGGCATCTTGCTGCCGCTACCGCCGTGCTCCTGTCTCTCAGTCCGTTAGTAACATGTCCCAGCACACAGGTCTTAGGATCTAGCTCTAGGTTAATTTTAAACGTGGTGTTTATTTTCTTTAAAGTCTCGGGCCAATACCTAACTAGTTTTGGGCACCTCCAGAACATATGAATCAAATCTCCTGTTCTTCTGCATCTGGGGCACTCATGGTTGGTTCGATGACCAAACATAAAGAGCTTTTTTGGTGTATAGTAAGATCTGTGCAGCAGCATCAGATGGGAGGCCTTTTGTGAGGGAGAGACCGACACCTCTGGTCCAAGTTCCAGAATCCTTTTCCACTGTGTGTCCATTATCTCCCCCACATCGGCCGCCCACCTGTCCCTGCCCCCGGAAGAGCCTACCTGCGTGTTTATTTTCTTTATTAGTTGAGTATATATCTCTGTGGTTAAACCCTTAGAGTTCTCTGATTTGATTATTGTTTGTAATAGTGGGATCTTGCACCATGTGGGGGGTTGCCTTCCAAACTGCTTTCTCAAGGGGTGTCTAATCTGTAGATAGCTATAAAATACACGGTTTGGCAGCACGTACTCATGCCTCAGTTCCTCAAAGGGTTTCAGGGTGTCCCCCTCATATATCTGTATCAACCGACATATCCCACTCCTCTCCCAAAGCTTATTCCTATCAACCGATAGTAATTCCTGCATGTTCTTGTTGTTCCAGATTGGTGAGTATTCTGAGATTCCTTTGTACCCCATTATTCGCTTGGCTGTCTGCCAGACCCTGGTAATCATTTTAAGTGTCGGAGTCTCTCCTTGTAGTGAGTCTGCCTCCAGTGCTTCAACTAATGAACTATGTGGGCTTCCCTGTAGGATGACCTGGGCACTCTTACTTCCCCCTCCATCAATGGCGCATCCCCCGAGTTGTTGTAGCTGGGCTGCCAGGAAGTAGGTAAACGGGTGGGGGACCCCCAGTCCCCCCTCCGTGACAGGGCACTGCAGTTTTTGTAGGCCTATCCTGGCCTGCCCTTTTTTCCAGATTAATTCCCTGAAAAGGGATTGGATTCTTTGAAACCACTTCTCCCCGATCCACACTGGGGAGTTGTGGAGCAGGTATAGCAACTGAGGCAGCCATACCATTTTGATCAGGTTGGCCCGGCCCGCCACAGATAGAGGGAGCCTACTCCAGATATCGCATTTTTTTTTAAGTTTTAATAGGAGAGGGACCAAGTTATCCTCAATAAACGCACCGGGGTCCTTGGACAACACAACACCAAGGTACTTCATTTTCCCCGTGACTCTCAGTTGGGGTAAGCTCATTGAGATAGGGTTGGCCAATGGATCGACCGGCAGGAGCGATGATTTCTCCCAGTTGATAGTCAATCCTGAGAATTTTCCAAAGTCCTCCACTAGGTACATTACTTTCTCCAATGAGGAGGTCGTGTCCCCAAGGAAAAATAGGACATCGTCCGCAAAAAGCGCTATTCTCTCTTTCTCGCCTTTTCTGTGAAAACCCTGCAGTTCGGATGATGATCTCACCGCTCCCGCCAGTGGCTCCATGGCCAAAACAAACAACAAAGGGGACAAGGGACAGCCCTGTCTAGTCCCTCTTTCGAGGGGGAAGCTTTCCGAATAGTCATTATTTATCTTGAGTCTTGCCTTTGGGTGATTATAAAGGATTTTTAACCAGCTGATAAATACGGGGCCGAATCCAAACCTCTCTAGCACCCACCAAAGATATTCCCACTCCAGGCTATCAAAGGCCTTGGCGGTGTCCAAAGACAGTATGGCTCTAGGCCCCGCATTCTCTGCTGGCACCTGAAAGTTCAAGTATGCCCTTCTGATATTAGTGCTGGTAGACCGACCGGGGATGAACCCCGATTGGTCTGGATGCACGAGTTTTGCAATACACTTGTTTAATCTGGACGCCAACACCCTTGCTACGATCTTGGCGTCTGAACACAGTAATGATATCGGTCTATATGAGGTGACTTCCAGTTGGTCTTTCCCCTCTTTTGGTATCACCACTATATCAGCCTCCGACATTGATGGGGGTAGCCTTCCGTCCTTAGTCGTCTGCTCCAGTACTTTTAAAAGCTCCGGAAGTAGGACCTCCCCGTACTTTCTGTAAATCTCCAATGGCAATCCATCCGGGCCGGGAGATTTCTGACCTGACAGCTCTGCAACAGACTTTTGCAACTCCTCCAGGGTCAGGGGAGACTCTATCTCACTCCTGTCCCCCTCCGAAAGCACGGGCAGATCTACCCCTTCCAGAAACCCATCCATATCGCGCCGGTCCGACCCCCGGCGCGACCTGTACAGGTCCCTATAGAACGTGGAAAAGGTCTCTAGGACCTCGGCGGGATCAGAAGTAATCTCTCCAGCCGGTGTCCTAATTGAAAGAATGGCCGATGGGGATAGGTTAGACTTAGTTATAAGTGCCAGCATCCGACCTACTTTCTCCCCTTCGCCATAGTATTTTGTTTCTGGAAAAGTCTTTTATTTTCTACTCTTCTATTGATTAATTCTCTGTACTCTTGTTGTCTACTGAGCCAGACCTCCTGCTTTTCAGGGGTTGGGTCCGCCACGTATTGTGCTTCTGATTCCATGGCTTCCCTGCTGGCCCTCGCCTCCCATTCCCTTGACGTTTTCTTTACTATAACAACCTGCTGATGTAATAGTCCCCTGAGGAACGCTTTTAAGGTGTCCCACACTACCCCCGCAGGGGCTGTACCTGAGTTGAATGTTACAAACTCTTTTAATTTGGAAGTAACTTCTACTGGACTGCTTATTAAATCCAACCATAGTGGTTTTATTGTCCACCTTTTCCGGCTAGATCTAGCATTTAAGTTCAGAGTCAAGGTCAAGGGAGAATGATCTGAGATACCCCTCGGCTTATACTCTATGTTCCCTATTAATTGCAGAGCTTCACTGTTGCCTACTGCCATGTCTATACGCGAGAGAGTAGAGTATGACCCTGAATAACAGGAATACTGCCGGGTTTTTGGGTTAAGAGATCTCCATAGGTCGCACCACCCAACCTCTTCCAGAAGTTGGCCTAAGCGGCCCTCCGATAACCTTTCCGCCCTGTTCATAGGCGGAAATTGATCCATTTTATTATCCAAAACTGCATTAAAATCCCCCACCAATATTATCGGTACATCTAGCTTACTGTCCACAAATTCCAACAGATCCAAAATGGTCTCTGTTTTAAACGGAGGAGGGATGTAAATATTTGCTATTACCAGAGGCTTATTTTCCACAACGCAACTCAAGAAGACATAGCGGCCCAACGCGTCAATTCTGGCTTCCCTGCAGGAAAACGAGATACCTCTCCCCACCAATATGCTCACCCCTCTTGAGTATGAGGTGTAGACTGAATGATACTGTTCTTGAAATTTGTGGTTCCGAACATGTAATTTGGTATCGTTAGTGAGGTGAGTTTCCTGCAGGCAAGCCAGTTCAACGCCATAAGTTTCCATTGCCGTGAAAACTGCTGCCCTTTTGGCGGGATCACCCATGCCCCTGATGTTCCAGGAGCCTATCTTTAGCGTTTTAAAAGGCATTTAGAAGAAAAAAGCAAAAAAGTAGCAAAAAGGGCCAAAAAAAGAAAGAGGAGAAGATGCCCAAAAAGAAGGGGCATTTCCTTTGTGCATTTGTGGATATCAAGTTAATCGTGAGCGCTGTGGTTGTGTTAACCAAAAAAGAAAAAGAATAAAAAATAGATAAAGTGGGGAAGGGCAAAGGGCCCCCGCGTCCAGGGACTCCCCCCCCCCGCGTTTCCTAACTGCAAGTACAAACCACATGTGCTAATGTGCTTTACGTTTATTTTTGTGAACCCACCCCTCGTAACTATGTGTGCCTTACATTCACCCCATTGCCTAGCCCTATGTCTCGCTGTAAACCCCCCTTCCCCCCCACCCTCAACTTTATGCATCCCCCTTCTTATCACCCTTATTGGTGACCCCCCCTCCTGCCTAATTAGGCTAGCCCTAGGGGCTGTGCTTGTGACATTTTTCCCCCCTCCCAACCATGCAAAAAATACCTCCCCACACATATACTGAAAAGATACATTGTGACTCGCTTCCACACTCTTCCCCCCCTCCCCCCCACCCACAGCCTTCCTCCAAACCCCCAAAACCACACTTAGAGCATGCGAAACTAGTGGGATCGCATCCTTCATCCGTGCTTCCATCTCACATACCCCCCCCTTCCCCCTCCCCCGTGTCAACTGCTGTTTGCTGTGAAAAAGGAAAAGGAAAAAAAAAAACAGAGAAAAAGAAAAAAAAAAGTCACGTTTTCCTCTTTTCCTATCCAGGTTTAGATAGCCTTATTTAACCCCTAGCTCTGCAGGTCCGCTTTGTTATCTTCCAGCCACTTTTTTGCCCCTGCTGTTGTATCGAAAAAATGGGTAGACCCTAAGGCAGTGATACGTAGCCGTGCAGGATACAGCAGGGCGTATTCTATTTTATAAGTCCGTAGGTTACACTTAATGTCCCTGAATTCAGCCCTCCGTTTCTGGAGGTCTGGGGAATAGTCGGGAAAGAATAAAATCTTGACTCTGTTGTGTAGGATATCCCCCAGCTCTCTGGCCCTACGCATCAATGTTACCTTGTCTCTGTAATTAAAAAGCTTCATTATTATTGGCCTGGGATGCCCCCCTGATGGTGAGGCCCTAGTTGGCACTCTGTGGGCTCTTTCAATAGCAAAGAGGTGAGAGAAGGTTTCCGTCCCGAATATTCCCTTAAGCCACTTCTCCAAGAACTCCTCAGGGTGGGGACCCTCACACCGCTCCGGTAGGCCTACCACCCTCACGTTGTTCCTGCGGGACCTATTTTCCATTTCCTCCATTTTAACTTTATATAAACCCATCTGCGTTTTTAATGATTTGAGCTCTTGCTTCAGTGGTTTTAATTCATCCTCAGCCTGACTAACTCTCTCCTCCAGTGCAGTTGTTCTAGCGATAGTCCTTTGCAGTTCTTGGCTTAATATAATTATCTCTTCCTTTAGTCCTGTCAGCTGGTCGCACAGGTCGCTTAGAGAGGCCTTACAGGAATTAACAGCACATAGAACGTCCTTCAGTGTGGGTTCAGCTTCTGCTGGTGCGTCTTGCGCAGCAGCATTGTTAATTGCTAATCCCGCGGGCTCACCCGCAGAGCTTTTACTGCTCGCCGTTTTTATTGTGTGCGTTGCCGCTGATCCTTTTCCTAGGCTCTTCCTGTCCCCTGAGCCCCCCGCATGCAGTTTGTCCTGCTGCTGCTTATTTTTTTTTTAGATGGTGATGAGGTAGAGGGGTGCGCAAATTTTTCCAGTTTGGCCGCTGCGGCGGCTGCTGCCTGGTTCACCTTTTCTTTTGAAGTATGGGTCATTTGGGAGCTAGTGTTGTCCTGCTGTTGCAGTTCCTCTCCCTTTTTCCTAGTCATGGCTTATTGTATAAGCCAGGGGAGTATGTAAAAGAGTTGAGCTGCTCGTGGGGTTGGTACTTCCCCCCCCCTCTCTTCACCTTTCCCTTACTCTTCCTCCCTTCCCTCAGTGTTATCTCGGACCCAGCAGTGTCCTTCTAGTTTGCAGCTGCCACTAGGGTAATTGTCCAGTTTTGAAATAGGCGGTATTTCAGCTCTATTAAAATTGTATAATGTGATGAAAGATTAGCGTCTGTCTTATTGATACAGCCCTCCACCAGCCATCAAGGGGTGTCTTCTCCCTAGTAGACACAGATCGCTGTGTGTCAGTATATCAGGCTGCCTAAGCCTGCCTAAGCCCAAAGGCAGATCGTTGGGTAACAATGTATCAGGCTGCCTGGGCCCGCCTGTGCCTCCAACCCCCCTCGTCCGTGGCAGTAAACTAGCCCTTAAAGGAGAGGGGAGAGACAGTCCACCTCTAATATAACTGCAGAGGTTGGTACCTTGATGCTGCCGGGTACCTGGGCAGCACAGGGACGCTCCTAGTGATGGATCCTCTCGCTAGTGACACACGCCGTCCCCGCCGCCTCTTCCTGCTGATGCCGAAGCCGTTGCCCGGGTAACTGCTCCAAGCAAATAGCCCGAGCTCCTCCTCGCCACTCCGAGGGCTCTGATCTGCGTCCTCTCCCGAGCGGCTGTGCCGATGCACCGCCGGCACGCTCCGGAACGGGCAGTGATAAAGGAGCCAGACGGCCAGGCAGACGCCGAGCTCTGCGGGGGGAAGGGAGCTCAGTCAGCTGGGCCAGAACGCAGGGTTAGATCCGATGAACACGGAGGCATCGGGCTGGGGGAAGCTCACTCGCCCCTCCTCTCACTCTAACATCCGGTCACGCCCCTCGGATCCCCCGAATACCCCTTCCACTTGATTAAAAATTGAATTGTCCTACCTCTCCGATGACAGTCAAGGATAGATTCAACTTCAAATTCTGCTTCATCTCCAACCTGGACCGGAGGTGGGGGCACTTCTTCTTTCCCTGGAAAAGGACTAGAAACAACATGTTTAAGAAGTGACACATGAAAAACAGGATGGATCTTGAAAGATTCGGGTAAAGTGAGTTCAAAGGCTACAGGGTCGATTTCGCGTTTGATCTCGAAAGGACCCAGGAACTTAGGTCCCAATTTCCGAGATGGGCATGGTAGCTTGAGATTTATAGATGAGAGCCAGACCTTGTCCCCTATCTTAAAGGTAGGGTTCGCTCTTCTCTTCCTATCGTATTGCTTCTTATATTCTTCTTGGGCCTTCTTTATGGTATCCTGGAGTGTCTGATAATTAGTATGGATGAAATCCACTCTGTCCTGAACCGCCGGGACTGAAGATTCCGGAATGACGTTGGGTAAGAATGAGGGGTGGAAGCCGTACTTCGCCCAGAAGGGTAATTGGTTGGTAGAAGTGTGTATTGAGTTATTATAAGCAAATTCTGCACAAGGTAATAGTTGAATCCAGTCGTCTTGAGAAAAAGAACAGAAGCACCGCAGATACTGTTCCAGCGTTTGGTTGGTCTTCAATACTTGTAATCTGGCTCGCTGGGGAACGAAAATCTTATCTTGGTGCCATAGGAGTCCCTCTTGGCTTCTCAGGGAGGAGACTTCCACTTCAGTACACTGACTAGAGGCCTGCTCAATAGAGGATCTTAGGTCGGGTTGGATCAGTAGAAAGTTTTGGGGAGACAAAATTGTACTAGGTGCAATTTCTTCGACCCTGGGCGATAGGTTAAGTGAAAATTAAACCGAGAGAAAAATAGAGCCCATCGAGCCTGTCGGGGTCTTAGGCGTTTGACCGTACGGAGATATTCTAAGTTCTTGTGGTCCGTAAAAATCAGGATGGGATGAGTGGCACCTTCCAGGAGATACCTCCATTCCTGGAGAGCTGTCTTGATTGCCAAAAGTTCCCGATCCCCCACATCGTAATTCCTCTCTGGAGGGCTCATTTTCCGTGAGGAAAAGGCCACGGGATGCAGCAATGCTTTGGGACCCTGACACTGGGATAGAATCGCCCCTGTGGCGACTTCTGAGGCGTCGACCTCCAGGACGTAGGGTAGAGCAGGGTCAGGGTGTTGCAGAATTGGGGCAGAAGTGAAGAAGGTCATAAGCTGATCGAAGGCGGACTGTGCCGCTGCTGACCACTGAAACTTGGTATGTTGGCGGGGTGTCTGAGTAATAGGTGCTACAATGGTGGAGAAATTCTTTATAAATCTTCTGTAGAAGTTGGCGAAGCCAATGAATCTCTGTACACCCTTCCTGTCAGAAGGGGCCGGCCAATCAAGGATGGACTTTACTTTTTGAGGATCCATGGCGATTCCACCTGTGGTGATGATAAGACCCAAGAATTGAATTAAAGTTTTTTCGAAATCGCACTTTTCAGATTTGACGAATAACCCATGGGTTCTGAGGATGCACAGTACCTTCTTCATGTGTATTCTATGGAGTTCCAGAGTGGCAGAAAAAATAAGAATGTCGTCAAGGTAGACAACAACAAAATGATCTAAATGTTCCCGGCAGATGTCATTTATGAAATGCTGAAAGGTCGCCGGGGCATTGCACAACCCGAACGGCATGACTAGGTACTCAAAATGTCCAAATCTTGTTCTGAAAGCCGTTTTCCACTCGTCGCCCTCTCGGATCCGGACGAGATTATAGGCACCACGGAGGTCGAGTTTGGTAAAGATGTGTGCTGTGCGGAACCTTTGAAAAAGCTCAGGGATGAGCGGGAGTGGGTAGCGGTTCTTAAGGGTAATTTTGTTTAACTCCCTGTAGTCCACACATGGTCTCAGTGTCTTGTCCTTCTTCTCAACAAAGAAAATTCCGGCACCGTCAGGGGAAGAAGAAGGATGGATAAAACCTTTTTCAAGATTCTCATCAATATATTGTCTCAAGGTCTCAAGCTCAGTCTCGGAGAGGGGGAATATACGACCAAAGGGAATAGTAGCTCCTGGTAGTAACTCGATGGGGCAGTCGTAAGGACGGTGTGGTGGTAAGGTGTCTGCTTTCTTTTTATCGAAGACATCAAGAAATTCCAGGTAAGCTGCTGGTACTTTAGGATCCGGACTCGGTATGGATTGTACAGTCAGGCAACTGGAAAAGTCCTGGAATTCGGGGGTCAAACAATGTTGTCGGCAATAGGGAGATGTAAGGAGTACCTCCTTCTTGGACCAATCAATCTGAGGATTGTGTGCTTGTAGCCATGGGATTCCTAGGATGACCGGGAACATAGGGAAACTTAAGACATCAAATCTAAGAAATTCCTGATGACCAGAATTGGTAGTGGTAAGGATAGGTACGGTTTCCTGGGTGACATGACCCGAGCTTGGCAAGGAGCCGTCAGCCAGATGGACTGTTAGTCTCTGTTCCTTATAGTTCAGCAGAATAGCTAGATCTTTAGCCAAGGCCAAGTCCAAGAAACAACTACACACCCCGGAATCCAGTATTGCTTGGAGGTGGATCTCCTTACCTGCCACTAGCAATGTAACAGGAAGTGAGATATGGGCAGAGGAAGACCTGGATACTTGAAGGTGAGTACAGAGGGTCGGTTTTCTTGGTCTTATGGGGCAGTAATCTATGAAATGTCCTGATTTCCCGCAGTAGAAGCAAAGTCTCACCTGCCGGCAATAAAGTCTCACCCCAGGAGTTAATGCTGGACGGAACATGCCGACTTGCAGACTGAACTCGGGGCAGGTTCCGAGTGGAGCAAGAGGCCTGGTCACGTTCACCCTGAGGTTCCCGTTAACGTCTGTCAAGCTGAATAGTTAACTGGATGAGATCTTCAAGTGTGGCCGGACCCTGTAACCTGGCTAACTAATCCTTGAGGGCTTCTGATAACCCCATTCGATATTGGTATTTTAATGCTGCCTCATTCCAACCAGAATCTATGGACCATGTGCGGAACTCCACTGTATAGTCCTCCGCAGGGTGCTGACCCTGACGGAGGGAATGTAGAGTTGCTTAGGCAGTGGCTACCTGTAGGGGATCATCATATAACCGAGTCATGACTTCAAAGAACTGGTCCATAGTGTTGATGGAGGGGCTGCTTTGTTCCAACAGGCCATGGGCCCAGGTCTGTGGCTCACCACGTAATAGGGAGATAGTGAACCCCACCTTGACTGTTTCACTGAAAAAAGTCTGTGGTTGCAAGTCGAAGTATAAGTAGCAGGAGTTTTTAAAGGACCTAAATTTTCTTTGATCGCCACGGAAACATTCTGGCGTTGGGACACGTGGTTCTGGAGGGACCATGATCCCAGCAGTTGCCGCTGGAGGTGGACCTTGAACCGAGGAGGAGGATGACTCGGGTAGGTGCTGCAGACGTTCCTCCAACCGGAAGTATTCCTCCTGAAGCTGCTGAATGACTGGGGTAAAGGCCGTGATTTGCTGGAGAATGGCCTTCATCGGGGAGTCACCTCCGTTGGTCTCTGACATGGCTGGATTATACTGTCAGGACCTTGGTAGGAGACCGAGTTGCTGAGAGGGCTCCCCTTGCGGCCGAGTGCAGCACAACCCTGAATATGGCACAGGGATGTGGTGCTCACAGAAGCAGGGGTTGCCTGGAAGTAGGAGCCGGTGTTGGTGGCTTGATAGAGAAAGTCCGTAGAGGCAACGTGCTTAGGGTCCAAGGAGGGGACCAATGGAAGTCCAAAAGGAAAATCAGAAGCCAGGCCAGGGGGTCAAACACAGTAAGCAGTCCGAGAATCAAAGCAACAAGTCCAGGTACAGGAGACAGAGGAATGCGGAGTCCGTTTAGCCAAGCCGGGGTCAGATGCAGGAAGCAGGCAGGAAAAGTCAGAAGCAAGCCGGTGGATAAGCCAGGAGGTCCAGAGGAGTCGATAACAAGCCGGGTCGGTACACAGGAAGTCAGGACAATAGGAATCACAATCACAGGAACACAGGAAGAGCTGACGATAATCCAGCAATGTGGCACTGTCAGTGGGACGTTTAAATAGACAAGGCGCAGTATCACGTCGTACGCACACCGTTCCGTTCGTGCGTTCGTACCATCGCGACGTTGCTACGCACGCGCATTCGTCCGAATGTGGTGCCAGGCGTCCGCCTAGTAGAAACATTGCACACCCGTGTGCGTTGATGCGCGTTAGCGCGACCTTGCCTGTGCTGGTTTGCTAGCCTATTTCCCTGACAAAGGGGTTCAATAGTATTGTGATGTTGGCGGTGGTGTCGGCTACTTACGAGTTCCTGTATGTGGACGTGGGGAAGAATGGACGGATGTAGGATGGTGGAGTCATCGCCCAGACGGAGTTCTACAGGCGTCTCCAGAATGGCAGCTTAGGCTTGCCACCTCCAGAAGACAATGCAGAAGGACTCCCATTCGTCTTCGTTACGGATGAAGCGTTTGCGCTGGGGGACCATCTTATGCGACCATTCCCTATGAGGACCCTCACCCCGGACCAGAGGGTTTTTAATTACCGGCTGGCCACAGCCAGAAGGGTGGTGGAGAACACATTTGGAATAATGGCCAGGCGGTTCCACCTATTTCTTACACCGATACACATGGCGGAATATAAACTGAATCGCATCATACTGTCTTGCTGTGTTCTCCACAATTTTTTAAGGAGAAATTCTTTTAACTATGCTGCCTCAGTTGGGCCTGAGGCCAGAATTCTGAATGAACTAACCCTGACGGCGCTTGAAGCTGGCCGTCCTGGCTTGCCCTCCCACAGTGCCCGCGAGGTCCGTATAAGATACATGGAATACTTTGCGGGTAGGGGGGCCATCGATATGCCAGACAATGTCTGAGACATTTTTTACATAAAAATATCTTTGAAACTGAACAAATATTTGCTTTGATTTACTGCTTGGCTTTCTTTTAGCTGTCTCCTCGGTTATCTTTTAATGTTATTATTTTTTTGGCCTTTTTCTTCAGCAGTGCATTGAAAGAAGAAGTCACACGCTTAGTTGATTATCATACTTTTTACTCAAAGCACAATCACATGTGTGTTTCTAAAAGGGTTTTTGAACAAATCAACATGTTTGTTGTATAACATTTTTTTAGGTCACATTAAATGGCCTTTTATAGGTAAAACAGGCATGTTTAAAACCATAAAACAATACACAACTCTGGAACTTAGAAAGTTCAACTTTTATAAAGTGAAGGCAATATCGGACATGAGTATGTGAAAACTGTGTTTGCTATTGCCTTCATCAGATGAGGTGAAGTCACCCCTGTAAAAGCCAAATTTTGAAGATGCACACAAACTGGGATTCAAAAAGGAGATTTCCCTCCTGATCCCATGCTTAAGGTCAACATGTGCTAGCTGCCATCATGGGGGATCAATGGACGTGTTTTGTGGGTGCAACCCCTTCCTCTCACCTACTTTATTATCGAGGAACGGGTTGCACCCACAAAACGTGTACATTGATCTCCTGTGATGGCAGATAGCACATGTTGACACACTGGGGGAGATTTACTAAAACTGGTGCACTCAGAATCTGGTGCAGCTGGGCATGGTAGCCAATCAGCTTCTAACATCAACTTGCTCAATTAGGCTTTGACAATAAAACCTGGAAGCTGATTGGTTTCTATGCTGAGCTGCACCAGATTTTGCACCATGTAGTTTTAGTAAATAACCCCCACTGTGTGCATCTTCTAAATTTGGCTTTTAAAATACGTAAAAAATTTGTCATAAAAAATAAAAAAAGCTGAAGAAATTTAGGGATTTCTGGATTCTCCCTAAAACATCAATGATGTTCTTCATTTTGTTTTGAACATCATTGATGTTTTCCTTTAGGTTTTCTAAATCCCTATTACACCCCATTATCTCCCCGATGAGGATCTGGGCACTTTCACTGGTGAAATGACATTCCTCTTCCACAACATCCCGATTACCTACAAAAAAACAAACAAAAAAAACCACCATGTATTATAAATATGCAGGCATCCATCTATTACCTGAAGCTGTGGTCGCAGGCACTCACCTGTTGTGGTGACACTTTCTACAACGTCTCCCTTCTCCTCCTCTGGTTGGGTTTGGGGGATTTCCCCTTCTTCCTGAGGTGGGGGGTCCCTGGTGTCCTCTGATGAGTGGTGTCCTCTGAGTCTTTTCTCCCCTATGTGAACAAAAATAGGTATTTTTGATATTTGATGGCAGAATTATGACTTTATGCCAACATTCATTGATATGTTCAGGGAGCTGCCCTGTCTGTGGCAGGTAAACCACCCACATTATAACAATAAAACAAAGAGGAAGGCAGCGCTGGATCAATTGGTGCAATTTGTGAAGCCGGTGATCCCCACGGCAGACATCCCCTATTTGAAGGCCCTAATTGGTGGCATGAGGAACACTTATCTAAGGGAGCACAAGAAGGTCCAGAATTCTCTGAGATCAGCAGCTGCAGCAGATGACATTTATGTACCCAGGCTGTGGTACTATGACAGACTGCATTTTCTGGGAGACCAGAGAGAACCCAGGCCAGCACTCTTCAGTCTTCCTTCCACACTTCCTTCCCCCCCAGCTAAGGCTTCAGACGCCCAACCCAGGCCTTCCAGGCAGCAACATGTGGAGGAGCCCAGCTTGAGCCAGGTATAGCATTCTTCTAAATATTTCTGTTTGTCAAATGAATGATGTTAAATATATGTTAGTTTTGATAACTAATTTCTGATTTCACAAAGTGTTTTACATATTAATTAATAGACAGTAGTGGCCACAAATGATTGTGACAAGAATGAAAAATGCTGGGCTCATCATGATAGTCTTTTCTATTTATTAACATTCAATTTGCAACAGTCATGAGATGAAAATTGTGTGTGATTGATGAACCAAAAACTAAAACTATGTCCCTTTTTCATACAGAGGAAAGTCTCAGCCAGGAGGTGGCGGGGGTATGTGGCAGCCAGGAGGTGGCTAGGCCCAATAGCCTGCCAGATACCCAGGTCCCTCCCCTCCTCCTTCCACAAAAAAGTGGCAGGAAGAAGAGTAACCTGGAGGAGGCAGCAATTGGCCTATTTTGGAAGGCTACTGCGACCCTCAGAAACCCCCCCAGTATTCAAGAGGACTTTGCCTATATTACAGCCTGCAAAATGCTGAAAATGGAGGAGGGCCAATGCCTAATATGTGACAATCTCATCTTACAAGCCATAAATAAGGGTTTGAGGGGCCAACTCACAAGCCAGATGCCACGTTTGTGAGTTCAACCATGGTCCTCCTCCTCCAGGTCCTCCTCCTCCTCCTCCTCCACCTCCTGCCACACCTCCAACACCAGAGCCACAGCCTGGAAGGAAGCGTCTAAGGAAGACCAGAGAGTGATGGCCCTGGGTTCAGTCTGGTCTGGCAAAAGATGCAGGCTCTTGTATGAGTACAGCCTGGGGACATAAATGTCATCTGCTGCTGTTCCTGATCTCTTGTAGTCCTGGACCGGATTGTGCTCAGTATTATAAGGACTCCTCAGGCCACCAATTTTGACTGTAAAATAATTGATTTGTGCCCTGGGGTACAAAGGCTTCGCTAATTTCACCAGTTTATCCAGCGTTGCCTTCCTCCTTATGTTGTTATGACCCAGAATAAATGGCTATTTATTTTTCACAAATACTTGCCTATGTGTTTTACTTCAAAAAGGACAGTTTTTTTGTGAGTAGGCAGGTACATTTCCAAAATACAATGTGAAATTAACAAGGGACACCAACCAATCTCCTTGAGATTGTAAATCTCAATATAATAATGGTGTTGTGTTAACTTGACACACAAAACCCACAAAAATAATTATGGAGATCACCAAAAAAAATTAAAAAAATTAACAAAAACAGGAGATCTTGATTAAAAAAACAAACAACAAATTATCAAAAATATAAAAACATAAAACCCCCCAAAAATTTGGTAGATCTGACGAATACAAATATTATATGAATTATATGAAATCATGAGAAATAATAAAGAAAGAAATTTGTGAGAACTCTGTGTGAATATAAGCAGCAAAACAACTTCATTCTTCTAGCATTATAAAGAAGAAGAGAGTGCGCTGCATTAAACAATTTAAAACATTGCAGCGTGACGAAAGTGCTATATCCATTACGAACGCTAATTTTACCAGACCGAGCAGTTCTGTCTCGGAATTTATTCTGAGCATGCGTGGCACTTTGTGCGTCGGATTGTCCACACATGGTCGGAATTTACGCAAATGGATTTTGTTGTCGGAATAATTTTATAGCCAGCTCTCAAACTTTGTGTGTCGGAAATTCAGATGGAAAAAGTCCGATGGAGCGCACACACGGTCGGAATTTCCAACAACAAGCTCCGATCGCACATTTTCCATCGGAAAGTCCGACCGTGTGTACAGGGCATTACTCTTGACAGCTATCTAAAAACATAAATGAAAATCAGCAAAAATAAAATAGATTTACAGACAAAATGTTGTGTAAAACTTGTTAACAAGCAGTTACTTTGTATCCTTTGTCTGGTGTGCTGTTCATGTTTGAAGATTGATGGATTAAACAGTATAGTGCCTTGAAAAAGGCAAGCCAAAAACATAAATGTATTTTATTGGGATTTTATGTGATAGACCAACACAAAGTGGGATATAATTGTGAAGTGGAAGGAAAATGTTAAATGGTTTTCATTTTTTTTTTACAAATAAATATATAAAAAGTGTGTTGTGCATTTGTATTCAGCTCCCCTGACTCAATACTTTGTAGAACCACATTTTGCTGCAATTACAGCTGCAAGTCTTTTTGGGTATGTCTCTACATAAGGTCGCTGTCTCTTGCACATCTAGAGAGTGACATTTTTGCCCATTCTTCTTTGCAATATATCTCAAGCTCTGTCAGATTAGATGGAGAGCTTCTGTGAACAGCAATTTGTCTTCTCAATTGGATTTAGGTCTGGACCTTGACTGGGCCATTCTAACATATGAATATGCTTTTATTTAAACCATTCCATTGTAGCTCTGGCTGTATGTTTAGGATCGTTGTCCTGCAGGGAGGTGACCCTCCGCCCCAGTCTAAAGTTTTTTGCAGACTCTAGTGCGCGTACACACGACCGATTTAGCCGTCGGAATGAACTCTGAAGGTTTCTCCGATGGAACTCCGACAGAATTTCATTCAAGCGGTCTTGCCTACACATAGTCAACCCAAAGTCCGACCAAAGTCCAACCGTCCAGAACAAGGTGACGTACAACACTTACGATGTATGTGTGTGTCACCGGCGCAAAATCAATTTATCCCTCAAAATATCCTTAAAGATTTACTTCAGAGTTGCTGCATTAAAAAAAAAAACCTTCATTAGAATGGGCTGGAAGTGCTAATTAGTGTGTGTGAATGCGCTACTCCCATATCTACACCACTCACAGTATTCACATACCCTTCCTATTATTGTGTAAAAAAACTTAACCTAAACAATTTCCCATAAATTATATCATATACATGTGTACAATTCACCAAAGTGAACCAAAAAATCAAAACATTCATCAGCTGACATATGCAATATCACAAAGTCCCCAAGAAAATGCTTCAAAATCTTCTATCAATTGCTGTGATTGACGTGCTCCTGTGTTCCTTCAATATTCATATGTGACTAAGTGACACACTACCACCTTTTAGATTGGCCACTCCCCAGATACTTCTTAAGAGATGCACCTTTGGTTCATTCATGGGATAACCACTCCACCTTAGTAACACTCCTCACCGGCTATGCTTGGACTTTAGTATTCCTCATATGAAAGTATATGGACAAAACGATCATTGCGCAATGCGTTTAAAACTATTTATTATGTAGGATCCAAAGAAAAGTGTACACTCACATTTAAAAGTGCCCTCGAGCCGGCACAAAGCTAATCCAGCAGTTAAAGACGGGTGTTTGAACTATTGCGTGGTCCGCCTGTGTGTAGTATGCGACCTCCGCGTTCAGCTTGCGCTTCACCCCTCGTTCCCGTTCACATCCTCACCAGCCACGGACGTATCCGATCACCTGATGCAAAAAATCTCCCAGCTGCCTCTACGCGTTTCGCATCATAGTATGCGTCATCATGTGTTAGCTTTCCGCAACACATAGCGTTTTGCTTTTAGGCCAAAAATTTCAATTTTGGTTTTATCTAACCAAAGCACCTTCTTCCATGTTTGCTGTGTCCCCAACATGACTTCTCGCAAACTGCAAATGGGTCTTCTTATGGCTTTCTTTGAACAATGGCTTTCTTCTTGCCGATCTTCCATAAATGCCAGATTTGTGGAGTGCACGACTAATGCCCTGTACACACGGTCGGATATTGATCGGACATTCCGACAACAAAATCTATGGATTTTTTCCGACGGATGTTGGCTCAAACTTGTCTTGCATACACACGGTCACACAAAGTTGTCGATCGTTCTGAACGCTGCGCCGTAAAACACGTACGTCTGGACTATAAACGGGGCAGTAGCCAATAGCTTTCGTCTCTTAATTTATTCTGAGCATGCGTGGCACCTTGTGCGTCGGATTTGTGTACACACGATCGGAATTTCCGACAACGGATTTTGTTGTCGGAAAATTTTATAGCAAGCTCTCAAACTTTGTATGTCGGAAATTTCTATGGAAAATGTGTGATGGAACCTACACAAGGTCGGAATTTCCGACAACAAGGTCCTATCACACATTTTCCATTGAAAAATCCTATTGTGTGTACAGGGCATTATGGTTGTCCTGTGGGCAGATTCTCCCACCTGAGCTGTGGATCTCTGCAGTTCCTCCAGAGTTACCATGGGCCTCTTGGCTGCTTCTCTAACTAATGCTCTCCTTGCCGGCCTGTCAGTTTAGGTGGACAGCCATGTGTTGGTAGGCAATTGATTCCACTAGATTTTAGTTAGGGGTATCAGAGTAAAGGGGGCTGAATACAACAGTACGCTACACTTTTCAGATATTTATTTGTAAAAATATTTGAAAACCATTTATCATTTTCCTTCCACTACGCAATTATGTGCCGCTTTGTGTTGGCCTATCACATAAAATCCCAATAAAATACATTTACATCTTTGGTTGCAACATGACAAAATGTGGAAAATGTCAGGGGATATGAATACTTTTTCAAGACACTGTTTATGGCTCTGTGGTTCTTATGATCTGTACTGGTACAGCTCTGAGAAACGTGATTGCAATACAATCCACAAGTCTTTGAGTTTCTGCATTACAGTAGGATTGTTGAACCAGCCATTTAAAACTACCTACACATGTAACTCTATACAGCCTACTTGTACCGTGTTTCATCCAGGCACATATTGCATGTCTACAACTGCCAATCGGGCATTCAGATTTAAAAGACAATACAAGAAACAGAATGAAATAAAAACAGGCTAAATAGAATGAAGCATGTAAAATAGCCATAGAGTATATTTTAAACCCCCATTCTGGACAAAAATCTATCTTGCGGCTCTGAGATTTCCACCAAATTTTGAGCGCTGCAAAGGAAGGTGATGCTCAAATATGTCAAGGTGTGTCACAATGTACCATGTTCCATTTATGACACCCTCCCTTGACCATGTCCACCAATCTTTGCAGCACCATGGCATTCTTTGTATTTTACACTTTCCTTAGTTTACAGAAGTCTATCCCTACCACGAGAGGGCCAATTGGTTTTGTTGGAAATTATTTGCTAAATAATCAGTGTTCATACAATAGCATTACCATTCAAATAGCTGTGAACACTGTGCTATGCTCGGTTTATTGAGGATTGTTATTTCATATATATATTGTGACGGTATGCGAGGTGAGATACATGATAATATGTACATTTCACCTCGCATTTGTTCCATTGTAAGGTACTGAACCAGAATCCGGCCCGGTTTCTCCAGCCTCTGTGGCAGGCTGGGTTCCGGTCCGGTCTGGGACTCCGGTCTGGAGTCCACAGTCAGCTGGACTTTAAATATCCAAGAAGAGAGCACAGCAGTTCGCTCTGGTTTTGAGACTACGAAAGGAACCTGAGTGAGAGAAGCTCTGGGTGGACTAAAAGGTTTGCTTTTCCATGTGTTTTGTGGGTGACGTAGACCAGCCCCGCACTGTATAGAGAGGAGACTATTTGTTTAGTTAGTGCCAGACGGCAAGGATTTAATTTACTGTTTGTTTTTATTTTGCAAATCTCCTGCAAATAAACCTGGCATCCACCAGATTTTTAAGAAAGTGCCCATTTGCTGACTGTAATTCAGAAAAAGTGATCCCCACGAGCTGGTGGAGAATGCGGGCACTTTTCTGAAGATGGAGGAAATGTTAAAAGCCCTGCTACAGGCCAATACAGCTCAGAGGGAAACCAACCGCCAAGTCGCAGAGGCCGCTGCAGCACAGCAGGAAATGTACCGCCAAGTCGCAGAGGCCGCTGCAGCACAACAGGCGGCCCAGCAGGAAATGATTCGGCAGTTTGCAGAGGCTCTGGTGAAACTGAAAAAGGGGTCCGTACCTCCTGTGCCAGTGGAACCAGAGTTGGTACGTGCATCCTACCATCTACAGAAAATGGCACCTGCCGATGAGGTCGAGGCATACATTGCGACTTTCGAGAGAGTCGCTGTCCACGAGGGATGGCCAAAAGAGCAGTGGGCGGGTCTGTTGGCCCCATTTCTAACAGGAGAACCACAAAAGGCCTATTTTGATCTAGAACCAGATAAGGCCCAGGACTATGAAACTCTAAAGACAGAGATACTCGCACGCTTGGGTGTCACCATGGCAGTCCAGGCCCAGCGCGTGCATCAGTGGTCCTACTCCAGGAACAAGCCACCCCATTCACAAATAATTGACCTGGTCCACCTCACCAGGAAGTGGTTGCAGCCAGAGACCTTGAGAAGCCCTCAGATTGTGGAGCGTGTGGTAATGGACCGGTACCTGCGTGCGCTCCCTGCTGCTCTGAGGAAGTGGGTCGGACAGGGGGACCCCAAAACTGCGGCCCAACTGATGGACCTAGTGGAGAGTTACAGTGCTACTGAGGACTTGGTGAACCCATCTACACCCCACTCCGGTGTGTCTAGGGGTGCAAGATCTCCCAGCGCTTCTGGTAAGACTGTTACGGGGTTCAAGAAATTGGGGAAATTGGAA
This sequence comes from Lithobates clamitans, assembly GCA_037952925.1. Taxonomy (NCBI): domain Eukaryota; kingdom Metazoa; phylum Chordata; class Amphibia; order Anura; family Ranidae; genus Lithobates; species Lithobates clamitans. The sequence continues at coordinate 2,366,839 of JBBGZY010000981.1, read as the reverse complement.
CTGTTGTTACAGATGATGAGACTATGGGTCTTAGACCTTAAGACTGGCCAAAGAAGCCAGGAAGGTCTCTGGGGTCGTTAAGAGGACTGGGGGTAGGCAACATACGGTGTTTTCGTTGCCATACAGTAGGGCATATTGCTGCAAACTGTCCTATAGATGATGAACCTATGCAATGTGATTATGCTTTTATGAAAAGACGCATTTCTCTGTTTGCACAGGTCGCATGTACTGCATTATGTCAGAGTCCCACTGAAAAACAGATGTGTGTTAGTTCAGTGGATGGAAAGCCACTCACAGCCTTGCTAGACTCTGGTAGTGTGGTGACCCTAGTCAGGAATGACTGTGTGAACCCCACAAAACTACACCCCAGTACTATTGGGGTAATTTGCATCCATTGGGACACTCGGGACTACCAGACAGCGGTGGTTGAGGTTGATACCCCCTGGGGCAGTGTAACACATTCAGTGGGGGTGGTACCTTCACTGCTTCATGAAGCTTTAGTGGGGAGAGATTTTCCACATTTTTGGAATTTATGGGAGAGCAAAGGGAGCCTGGTAGATAGAGCTCCACCTGCTGGGGAAACACGGGAACTCTCACCAGACCCTTTTTGCTAAAAGGAAGGTGATGCTGTTGGTGGGATCGAGGAAGCCGGAGATCCTCTTCCTTTCCCTGTCATGGCTGGGGAGCGGGATGACCTAGAAGCTAGCTCTAGGTCCTCCCGCGGATTTCTGTACCGAGCAACTGCGAGAGACCACCCTCGTGAGAGCCAGGGAAAACGTTAAGATGTTGGACGGCCTACTGTACATGGCCGTTAAAAACAATTTATTGTATCAAGTGATAAAACATAGAGAGGACTAGGTAGAACAGCTACTGGTTCCCAAACCCTTCCATAGGGTGGTGCTAGACCTGGCCCATGGTCATGTAATGGGGGGACATCTCGGTACCGAAAAAACCAGGGAGAGAATCGCCCAGAGGTTTTTCTGGTTGCATGCAGATGTCAAGGAGTACTGCGAATCGTGCCCAGAGTGCCAAATGTCTGCACCGTTGCCCCATTTTCGCAGCCCTCTTGTCCCTCTACCAATAATCAAGGTCCCCTTTGAGAGGATTGGCATGGACCTGGTGGGGCCGGTTGTGAAATCTGCCCGGGGTCACCAGCATATTCTGGTGATCCTACACTACGCAACGCGCTATCCTGAGGCCATACCCTTGCACAACACCTCCGCTAAGGCTATCGCCAAGGAATTGGTTCAGGTGTTTAGTCAAGTGGGGATCCTGAAAGAAATCTTAACCAATCAGGGCACCCTATTTATGTCCAGGGTTACCAAGGAACTGTGTAGACTATACAAAATCTCCCATCTCCGTACCTCTGTCTACCACCCCTAAACGGATGGTCTGGTTGAAAGATTTAATAAAACTTTGAAAAGTATGCTGAAAAAGGTGGTCGACAAAGTTGGGAGAAACTGGGATTTTTTGCTTCCATATCTCATATTTGCCATACGTGAGGTTCCACAGGCATCCACAGGCTATTCCCCCTTTGAGCTTTTGTATGAGGGCTGCTAGATGTCGCCAAAGAAACGTGGTAAGGGGAGGCCACCCCATATAGAAGCCTCATAGAGCATGTCTCCTTGATGCAGGATCGAATTGCAGCTGTCCTGCCCCTGGTACGAGAACATATGGAGCGAGCCCAGGAGGCCCAGAGGAGGGTGTATGACCGGCGTGCCAAGGTCCGTACTTTCAGCCCTGGGGACAGAGTGTTTGTATTGGTTCCCGCGGTGGAAAGTAAGTTCCTAGCAGAGTGGCAGGGTCCCTTTGAGGTTGTAAAAAGGGTGGGGAAGGTAAACTACAAAGTCTACCAGCCAGGGAAAAGAAAACCACAGCAAATTTGCCATGTGAATCTCTTAAAGCCCTGGAAGGACAGAGAGACTTTACTGGCCATGTCCATGCCTCTAACAGACTGGATACCGGTGACACCTGACGTCCCCATAATGGATACCCTGTCTGTGGCACAACAAAGTTAGGGCGTTTGTGGATAAAAATAGAGACTTTTTCTCCCCCTTACCCAGACTGACCAACATGATCCAACATGACATAGTGACGAAACCAGGGGTTCGTGTAAATGTAAAAAACTGTATAGAATCCCAGAGGCCAGATGAGAGGCAGTCGCAAAGGAAATAAAAAGTATGTTAGAGTTGGACGTGATAGAAGAGTCCCACAGTGAGTGGTCGAGCCCCATAGTGCTGGTCCCAAAACCTGATGGTACTATCAGGTTTTGTAACGACTTAAGGAAACTCAAGTCGGTGTCCAGGTTCGAAGCGTACCCGATGCCCCAGGTCGATAAACTCATGGACAGGTTAGGAAAGGCTCGCTACATAACGGCCCTAGACCTGAGGAAAGGCTATTGGCAAATACCGCTAACTGAATCGGCCAAGGAGAAGACTGCCTTTTCCACTCCTGAGGGCTCGTTTCAATATAAGCGGATGCCTTTTGGTCTGCACGGAGCCCCTGCTTCATTCCAGCGAATGATGGATAAAGCGTTGAGACCACATCGACCGTATGTAGCTGCATATTTGGACGATGTGGTCATCCACAGCCCAGATTGGGAATCGCACCTGCTCCATGTACAAGCGGTGATAGATTCCCTTAGGGAAACAGGCCTTACGGCTAACTCAAACAAATGTGCCATAGGCCTGAAGGAGGCCAAATACCTTGGGTACATTATTGGCCGGGGAGTGGTCAAGCCGCAGACCAATAAGGTTGAGACAATTCAAAAATGCCCCAACCGATCAATAAAAAACAAGTGAGGGCCTTCCTGGGTATTACGGTCTATTACAGACGGTTCATACCCAACTTTGCCACCATGGCCGCCCCTCTGACCGACCTGACAAAGGGTAGAGGGTTGGTCATGATCAAGTGGAATCCCGAAGCCGAGGAGGCCTTTTAGAATTTAAAGCAGACCCTTTGTGGGTTATCAGTACTAGTGGCCCCGAACTTCAGCAAGGAGTTTGTCATACAGACGCTTCTCAGGTGGGCCTAGGGGCTGTACTGTCACAGAACAGGGATCGTGAGGAGCACCCAGTTGTATACCTAAGCCAGAAGCTGAACAAGCACGAAAAGAACTAAGCCATCGTAGAAAAGGAATGTCTCTGCATTAAATGGGCCTTACCTACTGGGGAGGTCATTTAAACTGGTTACCGACCATGCTCCCCTAAAGTCGATGTTTGACAACAGGGAGAAAAATGGCCGTGTGACAAGGTGGTTCCTGGCTTTACAGCCCTTTCAGTTTACGGTGGAGCACAGGCCGGGAAAATTCCAAAATAACTCAGATGCCCTCTCTCGCGTGCACTGTATGGTTGGTCAAGTGCTCAGCCACAGGGGCTTGAGCAGAGGGGGAGGATATGTGACGGTATGCGAGGTGAGATACATGATAATAGGTACGTTTCACCTCTCATTTGTTCCATTGTAAGGGACTGAACTGGAATCCTGCCCAGTTTTTCCAGCCTCTGTGGCAGGCTGGGTTCCGGTCCGGATGTTCAGGTCCACTGGAGTCCACAGTCAGCTGGACTTTAAATATTCAGGAAGAGAGCACAGCAGGTCGCTCTGGTTTTGAGACTCAGGAAGGAACCTGAGTGAGAGGAGCTCTGGGTGGACTAAAAAGTTTGCTTTTCCGCATGTTTTGTGGGTGACCAGCCCCACACTGTATAGAGAGAAGACTATGTGTTTAGTTAGTGCCAGACGGCAAGGATTTAATTTACTGTTTGTTTTATTTTGCAAACCTTCTGCAAATAAACCTGGCATCCGAAGATTTTTAAGAAAGTGCCCATTTGCTCACTGTTATTCAGAAAAGGTGATCCCCATGAGCTAATCTCCCCACAATATATAATGACACTTTGCTACAATGTAAAGTAGTGAGTGTACAGCTTGTATAACAGTGTAAATTTGCTGTCCCCTCAAAATAACTCAACACACAGCCATTAGTATCTAAACCGCTACCAACAAAAGTGAGTACACCCCTAAGTGAACATGTCCAAATTGGGCCCAATTAGCCATTTTCCCTCCCTGCTTATCATGTGACTCGTTAGTGTTTCAAGGTCTTAGGTGTGAATGGGGAGCAGTTGTGTTAAATTTGGTGTTATCGCTCTCACTCTCTCATACTGATCGCTGGAAGTTCAACATGGCACCTCATAGCAAAGAACTCTCTAAGGATCTGAAAAAAATTATTGTTGCTCTACATAAAGATGGCCTATGCTATAAGAAGATTACCAAGACCCTGAAACTGAGCTGCAGCACAGTGGCCAAGACCATACTGCAGTTTAACAGGACAGGTTCCCCTCAGAACAGGCCTCGCCATGGTCAACCAAAGAAGTTAAGTGCACGTGCTCAGCGTCATATCCAGAGGTTGTCTTTGGGAAATCGATGTACGAGTGCTGCCAGCATTGCTGCAGAGGTTGAAGGGGTAGGGGGGTCAGCCTGTCAGTGCTCAGGCTATACGCGGCACGCTGCCTTAAATTGGTCTGCATGACTGTCGTCCCAGAAGGAAGCCTCTTCTAAAGACGATGCACAAGAAAGCTCACAAACAGTTTGATGAAAATAAGCAGACTAAGGACATGGATTACTGGAACCATGTCCTGTGGTCTGATGAGACCAAGATAAACTTGTTTGGTTCAGGTGGTGTCAAGCATGTGTGGCGGCTACCAGGTGAGAAGTACAAAAACAAGTGTGTCTTACCTACAGTCAAGCATGGTGGTGGGAGTATTATGGTCTGGGGCTGCATGAGTGCTGCTGGCACTGGGGAGCTACAGTTCATTGAAAGAACCATTAATGCCAACATGTACTGTGACATACTGAAGCAGAGCATGATCCCCTCCCTTCGGAGACTGGGCCGCAGGGTAGTATTCCTACATGATAACGACCCCAAACACACATCCAAGATGACCACTGCCTTGCTAAAGAAGCGGAGGGTAAAGGTGATGGACTGGCCAAGCATGTCTCCAGACCTAAACACTATTGAGCATCTGTGGGGCATCCTTAAACGGAAGGTGGAGGAGCACAAGATCTCTAACATCCACCAGCTCCGTGATGTTGTCATTGTAGTAAAGTGTCATTTATTCAGTGTTGTCACATGGAAACATATAATAAAATACTTATAAAAATGTGAGGGTGTACTCACTTTTGCGAGATACTATATACTAACACGCACCGGCGTATAACACGCACCCCAATTTAGGAGGGAATTTTAAGGAAAAAAAACTTTTAGGAGGGAAGTTGAAGGAAAAAAAACTTACATTTAAATGCCCTTCATTGCAGCCTTGTCAGTGCAGCCATGTCAGTGCAGCCATGTCAGTGCAGCCTTGTCAGTGCAGCCTTCCCCAGTGCAGCCTTGTCAGTGCAGCCTTCCCCAGTGCAGCCTTCCCCAGTGCAGCCTTCCCCAGTGCAGCCTTCCCCAGTGCAGCCTTGTCAGTGCAGCCTTCCCCAGTGCAGCCTTTCCCAGTGCAGCCTTCCCCAGTGCAGCCTTCCCCAGTGCAGCCTTGCCCCAGTGCAGCCTGGGATCCCCTGTCCCTGCTTCCAGGGCTTCAAAATCGCGGTCCGCGATTTGAAAATGGCGCCGCCGGCGCCGAAGTACGCAGAGCCGGTCCTCGGCTCTTTCCGGCGGCTCTCGTTTACTTTCGGCTCCACTCGTAGTCCCGAGCGGAGCTATCCGAGTAGGTTCGGATAGCTCCGCTCGGGACTACGAGTGGAGCCGAAAGTAAACGAGAGCCGCCGGAAAGAGCCGAGGACCGGCTCTGTGTACTTCGGCTCCGGCGGCGCCATTTTCAAATCGCGGTCCGCGATTTTGACATTTGGACAGCTCGGGATCGGCGGGGATCGGCGTATAACACGCACCTGCGACTTTCCCCTGATTTTAAGGGGAAAAAAGTGCGTGTTATACGCCGATAAATACGGTATATATATATATATATATATATATATATATATATATATATACCCCGTATATATATATATATATATTTTTATATATATATATATACACATACATACAGTTGTGCTCATAAGTTTACATACCCTGGCAGCATTTAGGTTTTCTTGGCCATTTTTCTGAGAATATGAATGATAACACAAAAACAACTTTTCTTTCACTCATGGTTAGTGTTTGGCTGAAGCCATTTATTATCAATCAAGGGGTTTGAATGGCTATTAAAGGTAACCATCCTCACCTGTGATAGTTTATCTGGTGAGTACACTTTTTATTGTACAAAGTTTGAATAACACAGGGTTAAATGGAATGGTCATAAATTACTTTCATATTATCACATACCAAAGTCTGGCGCCATTCCACGAGCGTGTGCAATTTTGAAGCGTGACATATTAGGTATCTATTTACTCGGTGTAACATCATCTTTAACATTATACAAAAAAATTGGGCTAACTTTACTGTTTTTTTTTTTTTTTTTAATGCATGAAACTGTTGTTTTTCCCAAAAAAACATGTTTGAAAAATTGCTGCGCAAATACTGTGCAAGATAAGAAGTTGCAATGATCACCATTTTATTCCCTAGGGTCTCTGCTAAAAAAACATATATAATGTTTTGGGGTTCTGTCTAATTGTCTAGCAAAAAATGATGATTTTTACATGTAGGAGAGAAATGTCAGAATTGGCCTGGGTAGCAAGGGGTTATACAGTGATGTATGCCAGCTTGAGAGATGTGTATCAGCTATGGGGAGACTGCAGACTTAGTAGTTGGCTCCCCTCTTCCCCCCATCACACACACACTCCCCTGCTCTTATGACCCTGCTTGTCAGTATCTCATGTCCTGCAAACAAATTCACTCAACATGGAAGGCTACCTGCTTATCAGCACAAACTTTCCTCAGACCACAGCTCAGCTCATCTCTCTCTCTGCAAGATCAGCATAGGCTGTGCTCCTGCTCTGGCTTCTCTCAGCAGGGCATTGGAGATCGGGTAGGGGAAGGATTGAAGGGCACAGAGTGAGTGTGCAGGAGATCACTGGGGGTAGATTTAAGGATACTCACCGCCCGGCAGTGTATGTATTCAGATGTAATGACTCAGTCGCACTCTCAGTCCACTTCCACAACACAGTGAGCTGGGAAACCGGAAGAGACGCAGCTGTGCCGCAAAAAAGCATTGCCCACAGTCCTCCGGTTCCCGCCAATAAAATAAAAGCACAGGAGGCAGAGAAAAATGAGTGTAGAGTGGGGAGTGTTCGGGGCGCATCGTTTGCACCCTGAACACTCCTTAAACACGAGCAAATCAGCTTCCCAGTTGCGATCAGCTGTTTACAAGCTGGGAAAGCTTCCCATAGACTGCTGTGTGTACGGTGCCTGGACACTCTTAAAGTGACCATTTATTTTTATTTTTTTGTGAATAGCTTGGGGGGCGGCACCCGTGCCTTTATGTGGGTACTCGCCCTGGCTCACCACTGCACATACTATAATCATAAGAAGGAATGGCCTCACATCACCAGAGTTGTATAAATGATTAATCCAACAATCTCAAAAGCGAACAGGACAACAGATAAAGGACATAATGTAGCTGCCTATTAACGCGTTTTTCACGCAAAACTATGCTTTTTCATAACAAATGAAAGATGGAGGTGTTACCTCCTAAATAGTTAACCTCACACCTATTAGTAAACAGTGGCAAGTAGCTCTGCTGACTTACTCTTAACAGCTATCTAAAAACATTAATGAAAATCAGCAAAAATGAAATAGATTCACAGACAAAATGTTGTGTGAAACTTGTTAACAAGCAGTTATTTTGTGTCCTTTATCTGGTGTGCTGTTCATGTTTGAAGATTGATGGATTAAACGGTTACAGGGCCTTGAAAAAGTATTCATACACCTTGAAATTTTCCACATTTTGTTACAACCAAAAACATAAATGTATTTTATTGGGATTTTATATGATAGACCAATACAAAGTGGGACATAATTGTGAAGTGGAAGGAAAATGATAAATGGTTTTCAATTTTTTTTTACAAATAAATATATGAAAAGTGTGACGTGCATTGGAATTCAGCCCTCCTGAGTCAATACTTTGTAGAACCACATTTTGCTGCAATTACAGCTGCAAGTCTTGTGTATGTCTCTACATATTGTCACATGTCTCTTGCACATCTCAAGAGTGACATTTTTGCCCATTCTTCTTTGCAAAATATCTCAAGCTCTGTCAGATTAGATGGAGAGCTTCCGTGAGCAGCAATTTGTCTTGCCACACCTTCTCAAATGGATTTAGGTCTGGACTTTGACTGGTCCATTCTAACACATGAATATGCTTTGCTCTAAACCCTTCCATCATAGCTCTGGCTGTATGTTTAGGGTTGTCCTGTTGAAAGGTGAACCTCCACCCCAGTCTCAAGTCTTTTGCAGACTCTAACAGGTTTTCTTCTAAGATTGCCCTGTATTTGGCTTCATCCATCTTCCGATCAACTCTGACTAGCTTCCCTGTTCCTGCTGAAGAAAAGCAACCCTGCAACATGATGCTTCCACCACCATGTTTTTACAGTGGGGATGTGTGTTCAGGGTGATGTGCAGTGTTAGCTTTCTGCAACACATAGCGTTTTGCTTTTAGGCCAAAAAGTTCAATTTTGGTCTCATCTAATCAAAGCACCTTCTTCCACATGTTTGCTGTTTCCCCCACATGATGTCTTGCAAACTGCAAATGGGACTTCCTATGGCTTTCTTTGAACAATGGCTTTCTTCTTGCCACTCTTCCATAAATGCCAGATTTGTGGAGTGCATGACTAATAGTTGTCCTGTGGACAGATTCTCCCACCTGAGCTGTGGACCTCTGCAGCTCCTCCAGAGTTACTATGGGCCTCTTGGCTGCTTCTCTAACTAATGCTCTACTTGCCTGGCCTGTCGGTTTAGATAGACAGCCATGTGTTGGTAGGTTTTCAGTTGTGCCATACTCTTTCCTTTTTTGGATGATGGATTGAACAGTGCTCCATGAGATGTTCAAAGCTTGGGATATTTTTTTTATAACCTAACCCTGCTTTAAAATTCTCCACAACTTTATTCCTGACCTGTCTGGTGCGCTCCTTGGCCACCAAGAGCCTGTTTGTTCACTAAAGTTCTCTAACAAACCTCTGAGGGTTTCACAGAACAGCCATATTTCTACAGAGATTTAATTACACACAGGTGGACTCTATTTAGTAATTAGGTGACTTCCGAAGGCAATTGATTCCACTAGATTTTAGTTAGGGGTATCAGGATAAAGGAGGATAAATACAAATGCACACTACACTTTTCAGATATTTATTTGTAAAAATAATTGAAAACCATTTATCATTTTCCTTCCATTTTGCAAACTGCAAATGGGTCTTCTTTTGGCTTTCTTTGAACAATGGCTTTCTTCTTGCCAATCTTCCATAAATGCCAGATTTGTGGAGTGCTCGCCTTATGCCGCGTACACACGAGCGGACTTTATGGCAGACTCTACCCGGCGGACTTTTCAACGGACTTTACGACGGACTTTCTGAATGAACGGACTTGCCTACACACAATCCACCAAAGTCCTTCAAATTTGTACATGATGACGTACGACCGGACTAAAACAAGGAAGTTCATAGCCAGTAGCCAATAGCTGCCCTAACGTGGCTTTTTGTCCGTCGAACTAGCATACAGACGAGCGGACTTTTCGACCGGACTCGATTTCGACAGATTGATTTAAAACATGTTTCAAATCTAAGTCCGTCCAACTTTTGAGAAAACAAAGTCCGCTGGAGCCCACACACGATCGAATTGTCTGACGAAATCCAGTCCGCCGGGCAAAGTCTACCGTAAAGTCCGCTCGTGTGTACGCGGCATAATAGTTGTCTCCCACCTGAGCTGTGGATCTCTGCAGCTCCTCCAGAGTTACCATGGGCCTCTTGGCTGCTTCTCTAACTAATGCTCTCCTTGCTGACCTGTCAGTTTAGGTGAACAGCCATGTGTTGGTAGGCAATTGATTCCACTAGATTTTAGTTAGGGGTATCAGAGTAAAGGGGGCTGAATACAAAAGCATGCTACACTTTTCAGATATTTATTTGTAAAAAATTTTGAAAACCATTTATTATTTTCCTTCCACTACGCAATTATGTGCCACTTTGTGTTGGCCTATCACATAAAATCCCAATAAAATACATTTACGTGACAAAATATGGAGCATTTAAAGGGGTGTGAATACTTTTTCAAGACACTGTATATGGCTCTGTGGTTCTTATGATCTGTACTGATACAGCTCTGAGAAACGTGATTGCAATACAAACCACAAGTCTTTGAGTTTCTGCATTACAATAGGATTGTTGAACCAGCCATTTAAAACCACCTACACATGTAACCCTATACAGCCTACTTGTACTGTGTTTCATCCAGGCACATATTGCATGTCTACAACTGCCAATCCGGCATTCAGATTTAAAAGACAATGCAAGAAACTAAAATAAATAAAAACAGTCTAAATAGAATGAAGCATTTAAAATAGCCACAGAGTATATTTTAAATCCCCATTCTGGACAAAAATCTTGCGATTTCCACCAAATTTTGAGCGCTGCAAAAGAAGGTGATGCTCAAATATGTCAAGGTGTATCACAATGTACCATGTTCCATTTATAACACCCTTTCTTGAACATGTCCACTAATCTTTGCAGCACCATGGCATGCTTTGTATGGTACACTTTCCTTAGTTTACAGAAGTCTATCTCTACCACAAAAGAGCGAATATCACTATATTTAAATGATAGTTTTGATACATCTTGATTCATTGATTTTACAGAAGTTATTAACCAATTTAAAAGGGGAGTCATTTCTTTTAATTGGGTCATATGCATATGCTTTTCCTAATATCTTAATGTAATCAAAGATCCAACTGCAAAAATAATTGCATTTTACAACAAGCAGAAAATTGGTTCTTAAACCCAATCAGAATATTTTAGACTACTTTTACACTGGGGCGGGCGGGCGGTAAAGCGGCTCTATTTTTAATCCGAAAAAGGGTTAAAAACTGCCGCAAAGCACCACTGCAGCGGCGGTTTGCCAGCAGTTTGGCAGCACTGCCCCATTGTTTTCAATGGGCAGGGGTGCTTTAGGAGCGCTGTATACACCACTCTAACAGCGCTGCAAAGATGCGGCTTGCAAGACTTATTTTACCGTCCTGCAAGCGCACAGCTCGAGTGTGAAAGTCCTCTGGCTTTCACACTGGAGAGACAGGAAAGGCTCTTTACAGGCACTATGCAGGTGCTATCTTTAGTAATGTAGCGCCTGTAAAGCGCCTCAGTGTGAAAGTAGCCTTAATATTAGCAACATTTAGTCATTGGATTGCATTATGTGGATGCATGGAGAGAGGCTGTAGGTGTGGTGTCAATTACCTCTGTTCAGCAGGAGTTGAATGATTGCAGGAAAGTGATAACTGATGACTAAAGCAGGGTTCTGCTTTATTGGTTAGCTATGAGTAAGCACTTAGCATAAGTGCAAAACGCGTTAGCTGATTGCCTGTACCTTCTGCCATAGTGTTTTGTATGCTATATGCTCATGAAAATATAAATAAATAATTTTTTAACTACATCTACCTGGAGTGCGGCTGTCCGGATTTTCTTATCTACCTTCATGATGAATAAAGCAGGGTTCTGGCCAGGAAAAAAAAAATTTAAAAGTCAGCAGCTACAAACACTGTAGCTGCTGACTTTAAATAAGCACACTTACCTGTCCTGGGTGCCCGCGATGTCGGCCGCCCGAGGCCTACCCGTCCCTCGGCTCTCGGGTCCCGGCACCGCCATCTTAACTAAGGGAAACAGGCAGTGGAGCCTTACGGCTTCACTGCCCGTTTCCTACTGCGCATGTGCGAGTCGCACAGCGCTTTGTGAATGGGACGTGATGTGTTGTGGGACACACACAGTTCCCATAACACACCGCGCCCCATTCCCCAGAAGACAACGCGGGGAGGAGAAGACTGAAGATCACTGCGGCGTAGGAAGAGGCAGATTAGGAAGACTGCCCAGCAACAGCCATTTCACGTAAATTAAAATTTTTGTTTTTTTCCTCCATTTTTTAGGTATTTTTTTATGAATTTTTTTTTTTTTTTTTTTTTTTTTTTAGGGTGGACCTCCACTTTAAGTAAATAGACACAAAGCAAACTTGAACAGAATTTTTTACTTAGAGGTTAGATGTCAGTGCAAATTATGCACATAAAAAAATTATATTGAGTGTTTTTAAGTCACTTGAAGTTCACATTCATGCCACATCAGACAAAATGCAAGTTCACCCAATGTAGAGACTGAACTTCAATGTGGGTACACCTGTTAAGGATGTCCTTAAATTACTAACCCAAAAAACACACTCTCTGAGCATGACCAGAAACATCCAAGTGCTGTTCACACACAAAAAAAAAAGCAAAGTCCCTGAGCATGCCCAGACCAACCCAAATGCGGCGAGCACAAAATAAGCCACCCCCTGTCCAAAATTAGGCACATCATCCAGCATGTCCTAACGTGCATGCAGAAAAGCATCTGGACTGCTTGTGCATGGAGTGAACCAGCCCTAAATCTAGTAACTTGGGAGGGGGGGGGGTTACTCTGCTTGTAAAGTGGTGCATCTGTATTCTGTAGCATGTATCCAAAATGCTGCTTCAAAGATGTATGGCTTTAGATAAAACTTACAAATCTACATTGCAGCTGCAAGAATTTAACCCAAAACAAAAAATAGCCCTGCCCCCAATAAATACAAGGCCATTTGGGTCTGTAAAGGCCAAAAATGAGAACTCCCACGTGAAAAATACCACCCCAAAATAAAAAATATTGTGCCCCTCCCACACACTAACAAACCCCTAGCCAAACACACAGCAAGCCAGCCCATGAAAGGGGGGTGTATGCTTGGGGGCAGAAGGGGCTCGGGGCACCACAAAAGTCAGCCACCTTGTTCCCATATTCAGGGGGACAAGGGCCTCTTCCATAAAACCCTAGGCTGGGGTTGTGGGGGCTACAGACAGGGGGCTTTACGGAATCTGGAAAGCCCCTTTAAACTAGTGGGTACAAGGTGCTTTGTGGTTGGTATTGGGCTGAGCCCAACATGCCCCAAAGGCAGCCAGCTATGATAAGTGCATGTGGCCTTGTATGGTTCAGGAGGGGGTTAGGCGATCGCTCTTCTCGCCCCTTTCCTAGCTGGCCCTGTTGTATGCTCTGAAAAAGGATGTGGTTTGTATGGGTGAAGGCAGCTCACAGCCTTTTGAGAATGGAGTGGAGTGTGGAGTTCCCCTTTAAAAGCAAAAATTAGCCCATGGAAATCCAAGGGGTTAGAGGGGGGAGACAAGAGCATTGGAGACTGGAGCGTAGAGTTCCCCTTTAAAAGCAAAAGCTAGCCCAAAGAAATCATATGCATTAGAGGGGGAAGCTTAAATGCCCTTTTAGGAGGGGCTAGGGGAGCGAGAGTCTTTTAACATAATTTTTTTTTTTGCCACTTCTGCAGACAGATTTGAGAGACTTAAATCAACTTTGCAGTTCATCTTTTCCGTCCCTTTTCATTGTCACATCATAGTAGCTGATATCAAAATAGAAAAATACACAAAAATGCACCAAAGGGGGTGAAAAAATGGACTTTGTAGGCACCAATCATAAAATTGAATATTAATATTTTATTTATACAAAAAATACAAAAAAAACAAAAACATAGCTTTCAATAAAGCTTGTGACCAACCTAGAAATGCACTGCTCTATAAGAATAAAACTAAGGTTGAAGAGCACCCTACGGTCAAATTTATTACACACTACTCGTATCAACAGTACCAACTGCGCAATGTACTGCAGCAACATTGGCACATCCTCTATGGGGACCCTATCTTGGGTAAATACGTGAGCGACCACCCAGAGATTGTGTTCAAAAGAGCACCTTCCCTGCGTGACAAGCTGACCAAAAGCCATTTTGTTCCCCTACAGGATCAAACTACCAAACAAGTGGGTATGCATATCTGTGGAAATTGTCCCTTCTGTCCGTGGATTTCCACTGGGCAGAGATTCCAATTACCTAATGGCGAGACTTTTTACCCACACTTCTTGGCTGACTGCAACACCCAGGGGGTTGTCTATCTGATGACCTGCAGGTGTGGGGTGTTTTATGTTGGCAAGACCATCCGCCAATTTTGGCAAAGGATACGCGATCACCTGTACTATTCGTCCAATGGGAAGATGCTCAGCCCCATCAGTAGATCTTGATCTTTGCCATAGATTTGATACATCTGTTGCGACTTTCATTGTTTTGGCAGTGATCCCACAGGACCCGAGGGGGGGTGACTGGGATAGGAGGATACTCCAACATGAGACAAAGTGGATTGAACGCCTTAATGCCACATGCTGGCCAGGTATTAACGAAGTACAATCTTACAAACCATTCCTTTAATAGCGACTTTTTATCGGCTCTTACAGAATGAATTTTTGATTTAATGTAGTAAGTATATACTACTGGTATACCCCATCAGTCCACTTTTTTTCTCTGAATAGGTTGGTGACCCTCCTGTCCCTTTTCCACGCTCTCGGGACCTCTTTATTTTAGGGATTATCAAATATACCTTGATCTTTGTAAATTCGGCCTGCTAGGTGTTCTTTTCACTTTTACTGTCTTGCAACGTCAGGGAATTCCAATTTTAATTACACTGTACCTAGCAGAATGCTGGTAGACCTATGTACATATTTACTGTTAATTTGTTCTACTACTTTTTACATACTATGAGAAAGGCGAACTTCCTTTCTTCATAGTGATTACGATATACTTGTATCAACTGGCCCTGCGTTTCGGGCTAGTAATGAGGACCTAGGTACTGTCAACCTCTGGACTTTGCCTACTTGCCGGTACACTCAATCACATGTGCGGCCAGGTAGCCGCATTCCGCCCCTTCGCCACGCTTTGGGGGTGGATTTTGCGGCTCCTGGTTCGGGCCTGTGTTTCTCCCCTTAGTTGAGCGTCTTGGACCTCCTCGTCGTTTATTATACCATCTTGAGGCTTTTCCAACTGCCTTTTCAGCGCCCTCAGCGCTGGTACCGAGGATGAGCCACTGGGGGGAGCTCACAGTCCTGTTACCTTCAGGACTGCGCTCCTTCCACACGTCCGTGTTCATGACAGCTGGCTCATTGCTACTGCACATGCGCGGTCCACAGTGGGTGCGCGCGCAGCCCTTCCTGGCCGAATCAGGTGATGCATTCATTGCACACCTGATTGGGGCATGCATTTAAGGCTAAGGGTTTAGCCTACTACCACGCCACTCTCGCAGATGGTGCTCCGGTCCCTGGGAGTCATTTAAATTCTTGCTAACTGCCAGGTAAGACTCTTCTATGGCTGTATCCTTGGCTATGTTTTAACAAATTTTGGTCGTTACACCTCTTGCTTGAGGGATGATTGGTTACAATAAGTTATTTTCCTCCTCTTTAGATGGCTTCTGCTGGGTTGCTGCTGTGCTGCTTAGATTGGCAAGTTTAAAAACCTCAATACATCTCTGCCTGTTACGTACCTCCTGGTCGTGGGGCTGTGGGGAAACAGCTGGTGACTTTGTTCACTAGGCTCGTTCATCCTACATCACCTCTCACAAGGTGAGACTTCATCATATATACACCTATATGGCTCTAGTGCATTTCTTGGATTTGTGCCCTATCATGGTCATTATTATTTTCTTTAGTTATATGTGTTTGTGTATGCATTGAGCATACACACACATATACATGTCTACATATATACAGAGCATATCCTCACTCTGTCTTACTTTATATAGGTCTATACTCCCCAGAATTGATCTTCCTGGCTATTCTATTCAGCTTGGCTACCTGTAAGCTGTGTTTGGCAATACGCACTTCCCAGCTTTTTGCAGTTTTAATTCCTTTTTGAGGTAGGCTCAACTGCATATGATTTTGTAACACCATTATTCCCTCTACTTCTCCATGGCTTGTCTCACCCTTTGATTGTATTTCTTCCCCCATCCCCTCTTCCCTTCTCCCTTTCCCCCTTTCCCCCCCTCCCTCTTTTCCCCCTTTCTTCTCTCTTCTTCCCCTTTTTTTTTCCTTTTCTTTTTTCCCCTTCTATTTCCTTGTTTTTCCTTTCTTCTGGGTTTTTCCCACTTATGGAGTGTTTTCACTATTTTACCACCCTTTAAAGCGTTTGTAAAGGTAATTTAAAAAAAAAAAAAAAATAACAAACATGTTATACTTACCTTCACTGTGCAGCTCGTTCTGCACAGAGTGGCCCCGAACCTGGTCTTCTGGGGTCCCTCGACGGCTGTTTCAGCTCCTCCCCGCAAGCATTCACCACCTTAATGCGAGCTCCCTCGCATGGTGGTGAGTGCTTGCGGGCGCGCTCCTGTGATACAGCCGGCGGCTATAGCCGCTCGCTGTATCACTCGGCCCCGCCCCCCGGCGCGCCGCGTCATCGGATGTGATTGACAGCAGCGCGAGCCAATGGCTGCGCTGCTTTCAATCCATCCACTGCAGCCAATCAGCGACCAGGCTGAGCTGCAGCGAAGATGACCAGAACGAGCAGCGTAGATTCGAGGTGTCAGGTAAGTAAAACGGGGGGGCTGGGGGCGGCGGTTCTGTCAGAAGTTTTTTCACCTTAATGCATAGAATGCATTAAGGTGAAAAAATTTTTACCTTTACAACCCCTTTAAGCTTGATGTGACTATACATAACTCTCCTTTGGCAGCCGGGATTTTTTATTCTATTGCCTTCCCGGTGTGTACATTTTACTACCAGGCACGTCCCCGCATGTGAGCGTTTGCTACCTTATGCTTGTTGGCTGTCGGGTCCATTGGTTGATTTCCTCATGGAACTCACCAATATCAATTGAGACGCGTTATTAATAAGGACTTAAGTGAATATTAACAATTTGTATTATTTTGTTGTCTGTCCTCTCTCTCTCTCTTTCCCTTTTGCAGGTGACTCAAACGGGCTCCTGAAGAAGCATTCATTTGCGAAACATGTAGAGCTTTAGTAGTTTGTTGTTCGTCATGCCGAACAGAGGGCCTTGTCTCCCCCTGTTTGAAGGGATACCCCTCTGTAGGCTATGACTTACGTTTGAGAGAGCACCAGTCATTGCTTTTGTTATTATTGCAATGTTTTAACATGTCTATGTTTTTGTTTTTTTTGTATTTCTTGTATAAATAAAATATTCATATTCAATTTTATGATTGGTGCCTACAAAGTCCATTTTTTCACCCCCTTTGGTGCATTTTTGTGAATTTGTAGATTTAGGACATTGGCACTGCTCTACATATGGAATCCTGTGGTGAGATTTGCTATTCCGTTTTTTGTTCTAAAATAGAAAAATATATTTAATTTATTAAACCATATAAAACTGGCAAATAAACCCACTTAATTCCAAACCCATTTAACCCTCCCATCCTGCCACCCTCAACCTCTGCATGCCCCCCCAATCACTCGATTAAAGCCTACACCAAATCACATCCTCGCCATAGATCTATAATCTCAGTTCCTGAGCATAACTCCTGAGCAAAAAAAAGTTTTTTTAAATGCTTTCCAACACTCCCATTTATCTATGGTTCTGTTATTGACCTCATCTATACTACTTCCCCAACATTCCATAGTGTATGTTTCCTCAACCAAATCTATCCACTCCCATATTGATGGGATTTCCTCCTTTTGCCATTTCATAGGTATAAGTCTCTTTGCGGCGTTTATTAAATGAGGAACCAAGGACCTTTTATACTGTTTTATGTCGCCCTCCCCACCGTGGAACAACACCACCCACGGATCTTCCGCTACTTCTTTTTTCGTAATTTCCCTAATAAAATAAAGAATCTTTTTTCAAAATTCTTTAATTTTAGGACAATCCCACCACAGATGGGTCATTGTTCCTACCTCCTTACAACCTCGCCAACAATGTGATGGTGTGTTACTCAGAAATTTACTTGTTTTATCTGGAGTTGCATACCATCTCACCAAACACTTGTAGTTCAATTCTGCAGTTCTACTGTCTACTGCCGAGCTATGAACAAGTTTCAAAATTTTTCCAATGAATTTCTTATCCCGCATTATCCCCAATTCCCTCTCCCATTTTCTGATGTAAGGCGGTATCTCCACTTCATCTGCCCTCAACAGTATTCTATACATTTTTGATATAATATTCCTTGAGTCCTCTTCTGAGAACAGTCGTTCGAAGATGGTAAGATCATCTCCAGATCTAATACGTTGAAGTAAATTTTTAACAAAATGATTCAACTGGAGATACCGCCACTCAGCCATCCCCCTTGAAAGCTGATTGTGCATTAAGTCCTGTGTTGGGATAATTTGACCTTTTATGATTATATCCCTTAATTGTGTTACCCCCTTTTTTAACCACTCACCTCCTGTACTATTTATTCCTGGTGGAAAGTATTCATTATCTATCAGTGCAATTAAAGGTGAATTATGTTTACCATTAAGTTGTTTGTATATCCCGTCCCAAATTTTAAAGACATTACGTGTCAGTGCGTCAGTGTTTTAGTCTAAACTTCTGTACTGTGGGGGAATCCATATAATACTTCCCAATTGTGCTTTACTAAGTGTTTTCTCTATACTAACCCATTTTTTTTAATTTTTTTTCTTTAGCCCATTCTACCGCTCTAGATAGCACTACAGCTTTGTAATAATTTAAAATATCAGGAACAGCTAACCCCCCATTCGGTTTCCCCTGTTTCAACATTTGAAAAGAGACTCTTGGTTTTTTTATTTTTCCAAATTAAATTCATTAACAACATTTTTAATCTTCTCAGGTATTGTTGAGGGAGTACTACTGGCAACGTCTGCAACCTATACATAATATTGGGAAGAATCACCATCTTTATAATTTTTATTGATATGTTTATATATTTATATTGGTATGTCCTATCCATGATAGCGACCTACCAAGGAATCTTTTACATTCAGATCTAACTTCGTCTAGCAGGGGTATATAGTTTCTTTTATAGATCTTCTCCCTTGTATCTGCTAGTTTAATTCCCAGATAGTTTAATTCTTTGTCCAAGCAAATTTAAACTAACTTTTCAATGCTCTTTCTTCCGTCTGACTTAAATTAATGTTTAATATTTCGGACTTTGCTAAATTTATTTTGAAATTGGAAATTTCCCCGCATTGTTTTAAGGTATTTACTAAATTACGCATTGTGATCCGGGGATCACAATAAAACAGTACGTCGTCCGCAAATGCTGAAAGTTTGTGTTCTTCCTTTCCCAACTTAAATCCGCTTATGTTAGGGTCATTACATATTGTGGCCAGAAGTGGTTACAAGGATAAAACAAATAATAATAGGGACGGGGACACCCCTGTCTCGTAACATTTTTCATCTCAAAAGGAAGAGACATTAGACCATTTACTTTTATTGATGCTGTGGGATGGTGATATAATGTTTTGATCCAACTGATCATTCTTGGGCCAATGCCCATGATCTCCAAAGTCTGAATCATGAACCCCCAGTCTACCCTGTCGAAAGCCTTTTCGGCATCGATCGACAGTAATTGTCAGAGAGACTACCTTGTTGGCCGCGGTGCTGGCTGCATGGGTGCGCGTCGGTGTGCGCGTTCCTGTGCGTGCCGCTGAGCGTGTTCCTGTGGGCGCTGGTGTGCATGCTTCTGTTGATCCTGGTGTGTGCACCGGTGTTCGGGGGTGCGCGCATGCGCGTGTGGGCGCCGGTGTGTATCAGCGTGCGCACGGGCACGGCGTTTGGCGCCAAACGGCCTATTTAGGTCTGCTCTGTACTCTGTTCGGTGCTGCCTGATCAACAGCTTCCTGTTCCTTAGTTCCTACTACCTGTTGTTCCTGCGTTCCTGTGTTTCCAGATCTCCTGATGACCCAGCTTGCCTTTGATACTCTGCTGACTGCTGTCCGTACCTGACCTTGGCTTGTTTGACCCTTCTTCTGCCTGCTCCTACTGTACCGTGTTGCCTGCCTGTTGCCGAACTCTGCCTGTGCCCTGACCTGCCTACTTTGCCCCTGCTCAGCATCTGTTTGCCTGTGTTCCAGCACACATCTGCTGCTTGAAGATCCTCTTTCACCCAGCACCTGGATCCCTCACCAGGCTCTCTTACCATTCCATACTCTCGTGCCTCCTGTCCATTCTACCAGGGGCCGCGAGTAGGATACATATTGGAGACCACCCTCTGCCCAAGCGGAATGACCGGTCTGGTAAGTAAAGTCTGACAGTATCAGGCAGCCATGACTGAGTCCGGGCAGGGGGCCTCCCCCATGGATGAACTTTTTAGACATCTGGCGGGTCTTCCTCTGTAGCTCTATCAGCCTGCTAAATTCTCTCATTTAGGGTGACGGCAGCCTGAGCTGTGTGACAGAGGAGGTTGCTATAAATTAGCAGCCAACTGAACAATTCGGACACTCTGCATGTGTGGGGCATGTGTGGGGCGGGAGGGGGGGTTGTGTGCCTTTCCTCCAATCGGCTTTCTCAGTCTGTATCACAAGGAAACCAGGAAGTGAAAAATATAACCGAATGTGTAATCTCTAAAGAGTATATACAGTAGAGCTGAAGACAGTAGATTTACATGTGAGACTTATGTAGGGAGATTTGTTTCATCTCTGTATCATCTGAGGCTGTTCACTTCACTGGGTAAATGGAGGGTTTACATTCACCTTAAAGAGGAAGTAAACCCTGATGGGTTTTACTTCCTCTTTTGCTCGCTGCAAATGAAAAGCATAATGGGCTAGTATGCATCACATACTAGCCCATTATGTGGCACTTACCTGCAAAAGAATCCAGCGATATCCCCTGTGTAGGCAGCATCCATCTTCTGGCCCCTCTTCCTTCTGGGCCGTGGACTCCGGCTCTGTGATTCGCTGGAGCCGCGTGACGTCACTCCCGTGCATGCGCACAGGA
Source organism: Lithobates clamitans (assembly GCA_037952925.1). NCBI lineage: Eukaryota > Metazoa > Chordata > Amphibia > Anura > Ranidae > Lithobates > Lithobates clamitans. Next base: position 2,345,997 of record JBBGZY010000981.1, on the reverse strand, counting down.
GCTGCGATTAACGGCACAGGCTAGGGAAGAAACGGCACTTAGTTTAGTTTCTTCCCCGCGCATGCACCGTTGTAATTTTCGGCAGACTACAAGTGAAATATCTCCTAAACGGTGCACGTTTTAGGAGATATTTCCACTACCTATAGGTAAGCCTTATTCTAGGCTTACCTATAGGTAGAAGTCCAAAAAGTGGGTTTACAGCCACTTTAATGAACTCAGGGACATGGAGGATCTCACTGCTACCTTGCATAACTGAGAGGAGACCTTCTGTGACACCTGGAGGCCATTGTCTTTTTACAGATGCCTATCTTCAAGGGGCCTCGCAGTTAGGCTGAGTCCCTGAGGTTGGCCACGTTCCCTGGGCAAGGGACCCTACACCTCATCCTCCTTTTTTTTTCACCTGAGTTTTTTTCTCCTGCATCTGAGAGGCTCAATTCTCCTTCCCTCTTCCAGATATTTGCATATCGCATTGTTCATTAAATCGGGTACCTTTTTTCCCACTCTGGGCCCAGCTGGCCATGGAGGTCTGCATGATCCTGTTAAAAACCTAGTTGCACGGCTTTAAAACGACAAATTTGTGTGTGGTCTCGCACATTGTTACATAGTTGGTAAGGTTGTAAAAAGACACACGTTCAACCTGTGTGCACTCTTATATCAATATTGCATTGTTTATCCCTGTATGTTGTGGTCATTTAGGTGCCTATCTAATAATTCAAAAATTATATAATATAATTTTATATTTATGCTCCCTGCTGAAAACACTGCTTGTGGAAGAGAATTCCACATTCTTAACATAAATAACACTGTACGCAGTTTCCAGTTAAATCGCTTTTCCTCTAATTTTAGTGAATGGCCGCGTCTTTTTAAATGCCCTTTGGCGGAAATTTTATCCCTATTGTGGGGTCACCAGTACGGTATTTGTACATTGAAATCATATCCCCTCTCACGTCTTTCAGAGAGAATAAGTTCAGTGCTTAATCTTTCCTCCATAACTAAGATCCTCCAGTCCCCTTATTAGCTTTGTTGCCCTTCCTTGTACTCTCTCTCCCTTTCCAGCACATACTTCCTGAGGACTGGAGCCCAGAACTGGACTGCATACTCCAGGTGTGGCCGGACCAGAGTCTTGTAGAGTGGGATAATTATCGTTTTATCTCTGGCATTAATTCCCTTTTTAATGCATGCCAATATTCTATTGGCTTTGCTTGTAGAAGCTTGGCATTGCATGCCGTTGCTGAGCCTGTCAACTACTACGACTTCTAGATTCCCCCAGAGGTTCTCCCCTACACCCCCCCCCCCCCCCAGTGAGTAGATTGCATTCATGTTTTTGCCATCTAAATGCATCATTTTACATTAAACCTCATTTGCCATGTAGTTGCCCACCCCATTGATTTGTTCAAATCTTCTTGCAAGGTTTCCACATCCTGCGGATAAGCTATTGCCCTACTTAGGCAGTTTTCAATCCAGGTACTGGACCAACCCTTTGGTCCATGCCGACAGACCTTAGCTTGTACAGTAAAAGTTTGTGGGGAACGGTATCAAAAGCCTTTGCAAAAATCCAGATGCACTATGTCTTTGGGCCTTCATCTAGTCTGCAGCTCACTTCCTCCATAGAAAGGTTTAATAGATTTGTTTGGCAAGAACTATTTTTTTTCCATGAATCCATGCTGATTACTGCTAATGATACAATTTTTAATTACTAAAATCTTGTATATAGTCCCTTTATCCCCTCCAAGAGCTTGCATACTATTGATGTTAGGCTAACTGGTCTGTAGTTCCCAGGGATATCTTGGTCCTTAAAGATTGGTGCTACATTGGCTTTTCTCCAATCGGCTGGTACCATACCAGTAAAACTGTTCGTAAAAATTAGGAACAATGGTCTGGCAATTACTTGACTGAGTTCCTTAACCGCTTGCCGACCGGCGCACGCCGATGTACGTCGGCAGAGCGGCACGGCTGGGCAAATGGGCGTACCTGTACGTCCATTTGAATTTCCCGCTGTGCCCGTGCGTGCGCTCCGCTCGTGAGTTGGGTCGCGGGTCCCACGGACTCGATCTCCGCGGGGAGACCCGCGATCGCCTCACGGAGCGGATGAATGGGGAGATGCCGTTGTAAACAGCATCTCCCCGTTCTGCCTAGTGACAAGTGTCACTCGATCTCTGCTCCCTGTCATCGGAGCAGAGATCAGTGACGTCACCCTCACAGCCCATCCCCCTACAGTTAGTAATCACTCCCTAGGACACACTTAACCCCTCCCCGCCCCCTAGTGGTTAACCCCTTCACTGCCAGTGTCATTTACACAGTAATCAGTGCATTTTTAATCGCACTGATCGCTGTATAAATGACAATGGTCCCAAAAATGTGTCAAAAATGTCCGACATGTCCGCCATAACGTCGCAGTCACAATAAAAATCGCTGATCGCCGCCATTACTAGTAAAAAAAAAATTATTAATAAAAATGCCATAAAACTATCCCCTATTTAGTAAACACTATAACATTTGCACAAACCAATTAATAAACACTTATTGCGATTTTTTTTACCAAAAATATGTAGAAGAATGCGATCGGCCTAAACTGAAGAAAAAAAATGTTTTTTTTATATATTTTTGGGGGATATTTATTTTAGCAAAATGTAAAAAATAATGCGTTTTTTTCAAAATTGTCGCTCTTATTTTGTTTATAGCGCAAAAAATAAAAATCGCAGAGGCGATCAAATACCACCAAAAGAAAGCTCTATTTGTGGGAAAAAAAGGACGTCAATTTTGTTTGGGAGCCACGTCGCACGACCGCGCAATTGTCAGTTAAAGCGACGCAGTGCCGAATCGCAAATAACGCTCTGGTCAGGAAGGGGGTAAATCCTTCCGGGGCTGAAGTGGTTAAGGACCCTCTGGTGCAAGTAATCTGGTCCCAGTGACTTATGTTAATTTTTTTCAAGTCTGTTTCTAATTTTATGCTCCGTTAACCATGAGGGTGCTTCCTGTGACATGTCATGAGGATAAACATTGCAGTTTTAGTTACTGAGGCTCCCTATTTCTCTCAAAGACTGAGGAGAAGAATACATTCAAAACCTTTGCCATCTCACCATCCTTTGTAACCAGAATCCCTTCATCATTCTTTATGGGGCCAATATGATTCTGTCCTCCCTCCTTTTTTACTATTTATGTACTTGACCACTGGGCACTTAAACACCCTTCCTAACCAGACCATTTTTCAGCTTTCGGTGCTCACATTTTGAATGGCAATTACTCAGTCATGCAACACTGTACCAAAAAAAAACAAAATTGATTTTTATTTTTTTCACACAAATAGAGCTTTCTTTTGGTGGCTTTTAATCACCACTGTTTTTTTTTTTTTTTTTTTTTTGCGCTATAAGAGAAAATACTAAAAATGTCTTAAAAAAAATGTTTTTCTTCGTCATCTGTTATAAAATTTTAGTAATTTTTTTTCTTCATAAATTTTGCCCAAAATTTATACTGCTACATATCTTTGGTAAAAATAACCCAAATTGGTGTATATTTGGTCTTTGTGAAAGTTGGAGTCCACGAGCTATGGTGCCAATCTCTGAAAATTGATCACACCAGTTATACTGACAGCTTATCATTTCTTGAGACCATAACAAGCCAGGAAAATACAAATGACCCCTTTTTGGAAAGTAGACAGTCCTAGGTATTTAAGAGGTATGGTGAGTTTGGTTTTGTGTTTTTTTAAAGTTGTAATTTTTTCCCACAGCTCTTTGCAACATCAGTTTTTTTTTTTTTTTTTCACAAAATTGTCATTGGCAGGTTATTTTTCACACACAGCATATGCATACCACAAATTACACCCCAAAACACATTCTTCTACTCCTGAGTACGACGATACCACATGTGACTTTTACACAGCATGGCCACATACAGAGGCCCAACATTAAGGGAGCACCTTCAGGCTTCTAGGAGCATAAATTACACATATAATCTTCCCTTAACGTCTTTCAGGACAGCACTTGAGAGAGTGACTCCTCCCCTTGCCAATAGGAAACGCCTCTTCCACCAAATTTAAAAGGAGGCTCCTTCCCACACATTGCCAGGTTTTGTGTTTCCTCCAGAGGGAACACTTCATGGGAGTCAGGGCTCTTAGGTGCTGTCCTGAAAGCCCAGGTTTCCTGCTCCACCAATGTTTTTTGCATACCTCATGAGAGCTGTTCCTCCCATTCCACAGCTATTGTCAGGTGCTGCTGGCTGGCCTCCTTCTCCCTCTCCCTCTCCATTTGGGCTCAGGGAGTCAAGGCTGCTGTGGGCATCACTCCTAGACGGCAAAGAACAGGCGGTCACCTTTTTTTCCCCCCGTTTTTCCTGTCACACCGCCTCCATCTTGGGAATGGCATGCTGTGCTCATCCACCAGAAGTGAGGCACCCGGAGGGGGTGGCGCCCACGAGGAAGGTGTGCAGGGGGAGAAGGGAGGAATGGGACTTGTGCTTATTTTCCGGTTCCGGTCCGGCGCAGTGGCGCTACTGGAGTCTGGAACTGGCGTCCAGCCACACACAGTGCTTTCATCGCAACGCTCCTCGATGAAATCTATGGCGGCAGCGCGTGGGACAGGCACAGGCACCAGCAAGGCCCAGGTAAGGGGCAGTTGTATACTGTTCTCATTTTTACTGTGGGTTCTTTTTCTCTTTTTTTTTTTTTCTCTTTTTCCCTTACACCATCCCCCCCCCCCCGTGGCAGGGGCCTGTCTGGGCACATGAGGCGGCTTTGGTTCTCACTGTGCACCTGTGTGGTGAGCCTCCTTGTAAAAAGAACAGGTTGTCTCACTGGGATGGTTTCTTTTTTCCTTGTTTTGTCTCATGGCAGGCCAAGAGCTCTGATCCAGTGGCAAAAAGGAAATGCCCCTCATGTAAGGCAAAACTACCTAAAGGATGGAAGAAGACTTTATGCCAAACCTGTATTGATTCACTAGTTAAAGAAGAAGCTTCTTCCGCTTGCAGCGATTTGATCTGTTAAGAAAGAACTTGATGCGACTATTCAATAATTTCGCTCTTCTCTAGCAAACCCATCCCTGAGTCAGCCAACTACCTCAGTCCTCTCAGGGCTCACTAACAGTCCCGACGGTGGAGACTGAGGCATCTCTTACCCAAGAGGGACATTCCCCCTCCCAGTCTAGAGAAGAATCTGAGGATGAAGGAGAAAATTTACCTTAAAAATATAAGTTGTCTTTAGAACAGATAGATGGCCTTTTTAAAAGGCCATCTATACCACACTGGGTCTGGAAGAGGAAAGAAAGGAGTTATCTCTGCATGACAAAATGTATGCAGGGCTCAGCGAACAAAAAAATCGCAACTTCCCGTTACACAGTTATTTCTGAGGCTTTTAAGAAAGGGTTTTCTCTCTGGCTCTGTCCACTCTTTCTTTCCTAAAGCCTTAAAAAGGCGTTTTCCTTTTGATGAGGACCCAGTGTGGTTTGGAATAAAAGTCCCAAACTAGATGCCGCTTTCTCCCAAGTCTCAAGATGAACGGATTTGGCATTCGAGGATATGGGGGTATTAAGAGATCCCATGGATAAGAGGATGGTTTAGCTGCTTAAAAGGGCATGGCAATCCATCATGGATAATCTCAAACCTGCCATGGCGACTACTGTCATCTCCAGGAACATGGAGTTTTGGTTGAATCAACTTAAGGCCCATATTTCGGTAGACTCACCAAAACAAGAAATTTCAGATTTCTTCTCGACCCTGTCAGCCGCTGTAGCCTTTATTTCTGATGCCTCAGCGGAATCAATCAAAATGGCAGCAAGATCTGCAGCCTTAACTAACTCAGCCAGAAGGGCTCTGTGGCCGGGGGACGCGGCATCCAAAAATAAGCTGTGTGGGATACCGTTCCTGACCTGACTTAGACTTGACCTGACCTGACTTAGATGCAGTCCTAGATAGGACAGCTGATAAAAATAAGTCATTCCCTATCAAAAAGAAAAAACAGCCAGTTAAGCGTTTTTTTCTTTCCCAAAGGGCTCAAGAGCAAAGTACCAAACCCCAGGAGAAAAGAGAAAATTGGTCCTCGCAGAAGGGAAAAGGAAAGGAAAATGTCCTTTTCCATCCTCCTGCGTCCTCCGACAAAACGCAATGACCTGTACCTACCAGTGGGGGGGAAGGCTTCAAAGTTTCCTCCCCCTTTGGGCCAGCATGACAAAGTCAATATATTTTGGACATGCTGTCCCAAGGTTACAGAATAGAGTTTTCAGATCGTCCTCCAGAAAGATACTTTGTTACAAACCTACCAAGGGATTTAACAAAGGCCCTGGCTATGAAGAATCTTTTAAAGCTGTGGTTCTCAACCTGGGGGTCGGGACCCCCTTGGGGATCGAATGACGATTTGCCAGGGGTCACGAATCCTGGGATGTCCCTTAAGCCCGCACCACTCTCCCAGCCTTTTCGCGGCTGCCCAGCAGGGCTGTGCCTGGAGCCCGCGGCTGCCCACTCAGCCTCTTTCCAGCCGTCCATTCAGTTCATGGCATGGGTGCGGGGCAGAGACTAGTTGTCAGTTGACTGGTGAGGAATGTGAAGTGGGAGGGCCTGGAGGAGACCCCATGTCCTGATTTCGGCATAGGTGCCACTGCTGTGACACACCACAGAGCTGGAGACACAGTGAGTAACACTACCTGTGATTATAGTTGCCATTAAAAGTCCCCATTACAGTTCTCAGATCAGCAGATGACCTTGATCAAGAGCACCTAAGTTGGCTGATCAGAACTTCCCCCCAGCACTGCCCCTCATCCCATTCCCCCCCCCCCCCCCCCCCCCACCAAGGAGAAAGAGAAGGATAAAAATAGAGAATATATGGAAGGGAGAGGAAAAGAGGTGGAGGAACAAAAAAGATGGCTAGAGAGAGGGATGGGAGAAAAAAAAACAAGAAATTAGGATAGAGAGAGATAAAAGGGAAAGAAAAGAGAACAAGGAGAGAGTGGTACATCCCAAAATGTACCATAAGGGGTTTTAATAGTGTACGAGTGGAAGGGACTCAGGGAGCGCTAAACGTCCATGGGTTAGGGGCGCAAATTACTTGTCTTGCCTTGGATGCTGACAACCCACGCTACGAAAATAATTTTACTGTTAGGGGTCCCCACAACTTGGGAAATTTTATAAAGGGGTGACGGCAATAGAGAGGTTGAGAACCACTGTTTTAAAGGATACGAGGCACCAGAGGGTTGTGATACAAGTATCTCCAGAGGAACAGGGTCAGGGATTCTATTCACACATATTTCTGATAAGAAAACCATCCGGAAACTTCCGTTTAATTCTCAACCTGAAACCGTTAAACAAGTCAGTCCTATACAAAAAGTTTTGTATGGACTCAGTCTTCACGGTCAAGAATATGCTGACCAAAGAATGCTTTATGGCATCAATTGACCTGAGAGATGCTTACCTTTATATTCCTGTAGCACCTCAGTCCCAGAACATAGAACCACAGGACAGAGTCTAGATACAAAGATAAGGATCCCCACCAGAGTCAAACGTTCACTTTGGTGGTGGAAAAGTCATGTAGTACTACAAAGGTCTTCTTGGTCCTTTCCAACAGAAAAAGTGGTGACAACAGACGCCAGTATGCGGGGATGGGGGGCTCACATGGGTCAGGATTTGGCACAGGGAACATGGTCCCGGGCCGAGGCCGAAAAATCCTCGAATCAGGGAGAACTAAAAGCGGTCACCTTACCATTGGCTGTCCAAGCCTCCTAGGTTGCCATGTCCAGATTCTGTCGGACAATGCCACTACCGAAGCCTACTTGAACAAACAGGGAGGCACAAGAAGCAAAGCTCTTCACTTGCTATCAGTAGAGATTCTGGAGTGGGCGGAAAAACCACTTACTATCTTTATCCTCAGTCCATCTCAAGGGCACGTTAAATGAAGTAGCGGATTGTCTGAGCCAACAGAAGGTTCAGGAAGCAGAGTGGAGCCTGAACGCAGAAGTCTTTGCATTGATCGCCAGGACTTGTAGACCTGTTTTCTTCAAGGCAAAACGCGCAGCTCCCACAATTTTTCACCCTTCAGAGAGACGACTGCTCTCTGGGGATAGACGCTCTGGCACATCCGTGGAATTTTCGCCTGGGGTATGCTTTTCCCCCTTTCCAGTTGATTCCACTGTTGAGAAAAATACAAAAAGAGAATCAATCTTGATTACTCCATTGTGGCCAAAGAGAGCTTGGTTTTCCACCATGTTGACAACTTCCGCTCAGTCAGGATTTGCTGATTCAGGGGCCAGTACATCATCCAGATGTAGCCAGGTTAAAACTCACTGCCTCGTATCTGAAGAGCAATTGTTAAGAAGCAAAGGTTTTTCAGAACAGTTAATAACCACGTTACTTTCCAGTAGAAAAAAGGTAACTAGAGCTATTTACACCAAAGTATGGAAGGTCTATGTTTCTTTCTGTCATTCAGAACATAGGGATGTAAAAGACATAGTCTCAGTATTGGAGTTTTTGCAATAAGGTGCATACAAAGGTCTTGCAGTCAGCACTCTTAAAGTGCAACTGGCCGCATTAGGAGTTTATCTGGAGAGATTCTTCTCTTCAGAAACTCTGATCAAAAGATTTTTCAGGGCACTTTCAGGTCCAGACCGGTCCCGGTGAAGCATTTTCCAACTTGGGATCGGTGATTCTGCAAGCACTCGCAAAAGAACCATTTGAGCCATTACAGGCCATATCTCTAAAGAATTTAACTTTGAAAACTATTTTTTTTTTGTCGCAATTACTTCGGCAAGAAGGATTAGTGAACTGCACGCCCTATCAGTAAAAGAACCCTTTTTGTCAATTTTTTTCAGATAGGATTGTACTTAAAAGTAGATCTGGGGGTTTTTGCCACAAGTGGCAAGTTTCCGTAACATTTCTCAGGAGATTATCCTTCCAACCTTTTGTTCTAACTCTTCGGGGAAAAAGGAAGAGCAGTTTCACAACTTAGACTACTGACTGCATGTCATTCACCAGCCCACCTGGCTATAACCAGTTGTTCCCCTCCTTGAAGATTTGCATGGCAATGCTAGCTCCTACTGTCCCCTTTTCTCCTCCTGTCCAGAACCTTCACGCTTTCTTGAAGGGCTCTGTCCTGCACTCAGGCCCAAGCTCGTTGCTACCCCCCCCCCCCCGACTAGGGAGCCCCCTCCAAAGGCCCCAACAGCCTTGCACTCCATCTTCAAGCTCTGAAGCTCCAACTCATCCCCCTCCAGCTGGGATGACCCTGGGTATTTAAGGAGGCCTGCCAATCAAGGTTGGGGACTGGTCAGGGCTCCTTGGAACACCCTAGGCAGCTCCACCTCTCCGACCCTCCTCTCCTAGAAGGAAGAGGGAGGTGACAGTGAAATGATGCTGCCTGTGAGTCAGCAGCTGCTCCTCTGAGCTACTCCCAGCCCACACAAACCAAAACAAACAGGCTTGGCTGCCAGCTAGGACTGCCTAAATTTACCTATCCTACAAAAATCCTTTTTTTTTTCTTTTTCCTAGTAGAGGGTGCTACACTTTATTACAGCTGTACTAATGGTGACCCCCACCCCCATGGGGTAATAAGTGAGCTGCTTCCATGCACCAAGGAACTTTTGTATACTGGCACATTTTTATTGGAACTAGCAATAACTTTTCAGCAATTTGAGCTATAGTAACTTCTATTGGATGGTACTATGCACGCCTTCGCTCCCCAAGCCCATCATCTGTTTGCTTTCCTTTTTTTAGTACATCCTGACCACTGCAGACTGGGAACAAGCCACAAGAGCTGCAATTTGGAAGTTGCTCTGAGCCACTTGTATAGCCATTACAAATTGGCCTATGCCAAAGTCCCTCAGTCCTTACACTTTTTTTTTTTTCCTTCCTCTGAACACAAACTTCGGGGACATGTGCACACAGCCTTTTTTTTTTATGAGAAGCTAACACTTAAACCCTGTAAGACTTGATATGCAACCATCATCATGCCCACTATTCCTCTCTCTTGTGCACTTAGTGGAGCTATGGCTTTCAGCAAGTCCTTCACAGCTGAAACTTCCACGTCTCTTGCTGCCTACTACTGTCATGTGCATTGGTCCTGCCTGCCAGCCCTAGAGCTAAAATGTAATGGACCAGGCATCCCAACATGCCTATTCCTTGCTATTTACCCCTTTAGTTTCATGCCCTCCAGCAGAATCTTCACATCTGCCACTTCAAGTGTGTTAGATGCCTAATACCCTGCCAAATGCTATGGTTGCACTAGGTTTAAAACTGACTCTTATTTTTTTTATTTTTATTTTTTTTACTTTAACCACTGTCAGCTGAAATGGAACACTGCTTCTTTCCTAGGTCTGTATGGGAAAACTCCAGTTGAGGCTGCACAGATAGACATGGTAAATGATGGAGTGGAGGATTTCAGGTTGAAGTATGTCCATCTCATCTATCAAAACTATGTAAGTATGACTTGGTAGTACAGGTTTTCAACATTAAATCTTCACTCTTAATTGATGTATTTGAAATGTGTATATATTTTTTTACCCCTTTCAGGAAAATGGAAAGGAAGATTACATAAAGGCTCTTGGTAATGAACTTGGTCATTTTGAGAGCATACTTTCTAAAAATAATGAAGGAAAAGGCTTTCTTGTGGGAGATCAGGTGAGAATCTGTTTGAAAGGAGATTAGCAGGAATTTCACTAGTCCTTTATTTTGTAACTCTAACAGCAGGAGAATAAAGCTGTGTGGTAAGTGGTCTTGAGACCCTTCACACGTTTTGAGACTAGAGATCTTTTAAGTTTATCTTGAAGAAAATAGCCATATTTCTCACCTGGTCTTTCAGGATAGCACCTGGAGAGAGTGCCGCTCCAACCATTTTCCCAGGAAACGCTGCAGTCAGTTTCTTTATAGACAGGTCACTTCCACCATGGCCTCAGTTGTAGTGTTTCCTCCGCTATGCTGGAAGCGCTGCAGGGAACCAAGGGTGTGCTACGCTCTCTCCAGGTGGGGATAGTATGGGGCATACCTGTGGTGTAGTCTGTGATACAGGCCCAGCATCCCCCCCCCCTTACGGGAGGGGGGCGCTCCGGTGTCTCCTTCATGCCTGGCGAGGGTTCAGGCTGCTGGGGGTCCCCGCTCTCTTCAGACCAGTGGCTGCGGGCTGGAAGGAGGGACAGCGAGCTCCACAGTGGTGAGAGGAGCGTCTCCTATTTTTAGCCTCCATGCTTTCCTGGTCCAGGGTGGCGAGTGTGTCATTTCCGGCTGGGGGCGGGACTTCCAGTGGTGTGTGCGGCTTCTGGTTCTGGCTGTTGGAACCCAGGGGGAGGAGGCGGACTTAAATTGGTGTCATTTCCAGTCTTCGAAAGGACTGAGAAAATCAAACAGCAGCCGGACACCACTAGGACCTCAGCAGCAATGGATCCAGAGGAACTAGCGGCGGTGGCAGTAGCCACTAACACCAGTCAGGATGCAGAGAAAGGGGCTTCTTCACGCTATAGATTACCTTTAGAAGAGGTGGATGATCGATTAAAGACTATCCATACAACTTTAAACAAGAGGACAAAGCCTAGTTGTTTTTACACGATAAAATGTTCCAAGGCATGGGAGAAGTGAAACATCGGGTATTTCCAGTACATGAATTTCTGAAACTGTGAAAAGAGTGGAAGGACCCAGAAAGGGCACTTTATTTTTTTTTCTCTAAATCTCTTTAGCGCTATCCTCCTTGAAAGGAAATCTGTTTAAGTATGGAATAAAAAAAAAACAAAGCTTGATTTTTCACAGGTGTCAAGGAACACAGACCTGGCTTTTGAGGATATGGGCATCCTAAAAGACGCCATGGATAAAAGGGCAGATTTCCTATTGAAGAGAGCCTGGGATTCAACCCTAGCCAATTTAATGCCAGCTATGGCATCAACTGTGGTGGCCAGGAACCTAGAGCATTGGCTTGAACAGTTAAACCCATATTGAAGCAGGAACTTTTGAACCAGTTGGACGCGCTGCCAGTACTACAGAAAGCAGTTGGGTACATGGCAGATGCCTCCGCTGAATCTATAAAAATGTCTGCAAGATCCTCAGCCCTGGTAAACTCAGCTCGTAGAGCACTATGGGTTAAAAGTTGATCAGAGGATACGGCCTCAAAAGCAAAGCTATGTGGTGTTCCCTTTAAGGAGAATTTAGTGTTTGGCCCTGGTCTTGAAGCCGTATTGGATAGGCCGGCAGATAAAAAGAAGGCATTCCCAGTAAAAAAGGTGATCCCTCGGGGCAAGAGAAATTTTCGTACTTTTTGGCAAGCCCAGGACCCAAAGGAGACAGGTTACAAAAGACCTGGGAGGTACCAAAGAGGGAGGGGCAAGTCAGGGGTACTATTCCGACGTCCTGGCCAAACCACAAAAAAATGACAGTCCTCTGACTGTGGGAGGAAGGCTGCAAGCTTTTTTTGCCACAGTGGAAGACCACAACCAGTCTGTTTGTCCTCAAAACAATATCAGAGGGCTACAGACTGGAGTTCTCTCAGTCCCCACCAAGTCGGTTTTACATAACCCAGGCTCTAGAAAAAGCTCTAGCGATGTCATCTCTACTGCAAGAACTCATTCAACAAGAAGTGATCATAACTGCCCCCCCCCCCCCCCCCTCCGAAGAGAAAGGACGAGGGTGCTATTCGCATGTATTCCTAGTAAGGAAACCATCAGGGAAATTATGATTCATTTTGAACCTGAAATTTTTTTTTTTTTTTTCAATAAAGAGTCCTCTGACACCAGGCTGTTTTTTGGCATCCATAGATCTGAGGGATGCATACCTTCACATGTCTATAGCACTAGCATCACAGAAATGCCTGCGGTTAGCGGTCAAGATGGGAGGGTCAATCTCACATATACAGTTCAGAGTCCTTTCTTTTTGGGCTGTCTTCCTTGCCGAGGATAGTCACAAAAGTTGTAGCAGAAGCCTTAAAGCCTTAGTACCCCTCAGATTAAACCCCCTTCAACATCCCAATCTCGAGCATCTCAGATTGACAGCCTGGTTACTGAGCAGCAAATCCTAAAGAAAGGGCTTGTCTAATAAACTAGTCTCAACCCTATTAAATAGCTGAAAAAAGGTCACTAGGGCTATTTATTTTAAAACGTTTAAATTTATGGTGTGCGACCTAAAGTTGGGTTTTTTTGGGGGTTTTTCGCCACAGGAAGTTATTTATGTTCTAGAATTCCTCCATGAGGGAATGGAGAAGGGGTTGGCAGATAGTACTTAGAGCGGCCACTTGGACCTTTAATCGGTATTCCTGGAGAGACCGTTATCTCAGGATCCGCTTATTATTAGATTTTTTTTTTTTAAGGCATTGGTCAGAGCTAGGCCAGTACCTTAAGTTTTTCCCAAAATGGGACTTATCGGTGGTATTACAGGGTTTGCCGAAAAACCCTTTGTTCCCCCGGAGGAAGCGACAATCAAATTTTGGTTGATCAAATTGGCACTTTTAGTGGCGGTTACGTCAGCTAGGAGGGTGAGCGAACTGCAAGCCCTGTCTATCATTTGAAACTTTTTTTTTTTTTTTTTTTCTATACTTCCGGACCAGGTAGTGCTAAGAACTGACCCGGGTTTTCTATGAAAGGTTTCAACAGTATTTCATAGGTCACAGGAAATGGTTCTCCCAACCTTTTTGCCCTACACCATCCGGCACTAAGGAAAGCGCTTTTCATAGCCTGGATGTAAGAAGGTGTATACTGCACTATCTAGAAGTTGCAAGAATTCAGAAGATCAAATTCACTGTTTATATTCTCAGGCATGCTTCTAAAAACACTATAGGAAGATGGCTACGAATGGCCATCAATGAAGCCTACAAAGCTTCAGGGGTAGATCCTCCAGCAGGGGTAGTGGCCCATTCAACACAGGCAGTAGCAACGTCCTGGGCAGGGGCTTCACCGGGATGGATCTGCAAGGTGTCTATGTGGACAAGTTTTTCCACCTTTAACCGCCACTACAGGATGGAATTGCTCTCAGTTTCAGAGCAATCATTCGGCAGGAAAGTCCTGCAGGCGGTGGCCCACCCTAAGAGTAAGTACTCTTCTCTCCAGGTGCTGTCCTGAAAGACTAGGTGAGAAAACCTTAAGCTGGCCATACACTATACAATTTTCCTGTTCAACTTTCCTTTAGATTTACCAAAACCATATAATATGAGGTCAAACCTAAACCCTTTCAATTTGTATGCAATCAGACAGGCCCTCGCACTACATAGTTGAAGGTAAATCTAAAGGAAATTGAATCAGAAAATTGTATAGTGTATGGCCAGCCTTAGTTAGACTTAGTTAGACACCCTAAGAGTAAGTACTCTTCTCTCCAGGTGCTGTCCTGAAAGACTAGGTGAGAAAACCTTAGTTAGACTTACCGGTAACTGTATTTCTACAAGTTTCTTTGTGTTATAAAATGTGGTGTTATTGCTTTGTTCTGCTTATCTAAATTCAGCATGGCTGGAGGTACTCTATAAACAACTGAGGCCATGGTGGAAGTGACCGGTCTATAAAGAAACTGACTGCAGTGTTTCCTGAGAAAATGAGTGGAGCTGCGCTGTCTCTCCAGGTGCTGTCCTGAAAGACTTGTAGAAATACCGTTGCCAGTAAGTCTAACTAAGGTTTTCAGGCTCTATGCAGTCTGGCTGTATAATAGGTCATACCTATTCTGTAAACTAGCTATTCTGGTTCATTGTGTTACAAGCTAGATATGTACATGCCTTCTGTTCTAAGAAGGGTCTACTGGGCTTTACACTGCTTTTAATGGAGGGCCTCTGATCCATTTAGCCACATCTGCAACTTTAGGTGCTGAAGGATTTCGTTACCTGGCTGTGTTTGAGCTGAAAATAATATGGCACCTTTGTTACAAGCCTGGCAAGCTACAGTGCAAATAAAGAATATAATATTTATTACTGAAATGATTACTATTATAGCAAATGGCATTCTAGATTGGTTAGTTTGAGCCACTTGATGTAGTAGTGTGTGGTGTTTTGTTTTTAAAAACCACTGGGGAGGGGGGGCCTTTGTTGGCAGCTCTGCTTTGCGCAGTCTACTTTTTTTTTTATGCACCTTTTTGCTCATACTCTGAGGATTTTAATGTAGCCAAAATCCTTGGCAATGGGGGTTTCTCGCCTTATGCTGAGTCATGTCCCATATTTCCCCCTTGTTACCACCAATCTAAAATGCAGGTTAGAGCACAGAAAATCAAGCTTTCTAAATGTTTGCAGCATTTTGTTTAAATTTGCTAGTTGCCACCTTCATCCTTTTGTCATAGTCCTTTTTTTATGGGAATCTTGAATAGCGGCCTCTGCTGCCTCAGCTCCTCTCAATCCCTCCTCCTTAGCTGCCATGGGAGGAGCAAAGGGGAAGAACTCATGTCCCTTTAGTAATGGCTGGGAGTCAGCTGGGGATGGTGGCATCAAAGATGATGGTCTTGGGCCTTTTGGAATGGCTACACAAAGAGTAAACAAGCTTTTTACAAGTAAATAAATTATTTGATGACCGGGTCTCTTTAGCCTCACTGGTGTTGGCTAAGAGCATTACTTGGGCTAAAAAATGGTTATTGCCAAATGTGTGTGCGTTTCTGCATGCACGTTGATGTATTTCTGATGCGTTTCCTGATGCATTCCAGGTGGTGAGATTTTTTTTTACTTTTTCTTTTCCCTGGAACTGACCACACTGGAGTGAACTATGCCACTGGAAACCATATAACCTACTTTGCATGTGTTTTGATGCAGGAAAAAAAACGTACTGGACTGCATGTGGTGTGAGCTGTGTGTGGGGTGGGGGTTTATTTTATTTATTTTTAACTACATCATACATTCCAATATTTACACCTTCATGAAATTTTATCCATAATCTAAATACAGACTTGTGTTTTTTTTTCCATTTTTTGTCTAGATTTCCTTTGCAGATTATAACCTTGTCGACCTGCTCAGGAAACACCAGGTGTTGGCTCCAGACTGCCTTTCAGGGTCCCCTCTCCTATCTGCCTATGTCACCCGCATCTGTAGCCATCCTAAGCTTGAAGCCTTCCTTTCCAGTGATGCCCACAAGAACAGACCAATCAATGGCAATGGCAAGCAGTGAAATATGTGCTTTGATATAAGGGCTGTGTCTACAACAATTAGCAAAGAACAAAACAAAGCAATATTTTGACTCCTGATGTTGGAATTTAGGCTTGTGATGCTCCTTTATTTAAAAAAAAAATGCGAAGAAGTTTGTCCAAAATTTTTTTTTTTGTGTGTGAGTGAAATTGGTTAGTGATCTTTATTTTTACAAAAAAGTCTGCTTGAAGATCCTCCTTCTCTTTGCAGCATTGGGGTCAACTAATGAAAATTTTCAAAGTGTAAATAATGGGAGTTATTTACTAAAGGCAAATCCACTTTGCACTACAAGTGCACTTGGAAGTGCAGTCGCTGTAGATCCGAGGGGGACATACAAGGAAAATAAAACAGCATTTTAGCTTGCACATGACTGGATGATTAAATCGGCAGAGCTTCCCCTCATTTCAGATCTTACCCTCAGATCTTCAGCGACTGAACTTCCAAGTGTACTTTCAGTGCAATTTCAAGTGCAGTGCAAAGTGAATTTGCCTTTCATAAATAACCCCCATTGTCTCCTTGGCTGACTTTGGTTATGTGTTTGTTTTAGTGTGCTTTTAGAGAATTAACTAAAGCGGACCATATATTGTACTCATTTCCTAAGGAGCCAGCTGAACTTTGCATAGAGGGTCACCCTGTTGGCCAAAAAGTAGTTGCATCCAATCATCTGCAGCCGCTCTTAGGGTATTTGTCAGCCAGCTGTTATGCCGCGTACACACGGTCGGACTTTTCAGCTACAAAAGTCCAACGGACGCTGACGGACTAAAGCTGGCTGGTAATCCGATCGTGTGTGGGCTTCTCCGGACTTTCAACGTACTTTTTTAGCCTCAAATCCGACGTACTTTAGATTTGAAACATGCTTCAAATCTTTACGTCGTAACTACGACGGACCCCGAAGTCCGCTCGTCTGTATGCTAGTCCTACGGACAAAAAAACGACGCATGCTCATAAGCAAAAACTAAACGGAAGCACTCGGTCTAGTAAAACTAGTGTTCGTATTGTAGGTAGCACATTCATCACGCTGCAAAATCTGTGATCGTTGAATGCAGCGCATTTTATTTCTTCTTTACGAATGCTCTAAAGAACGAAGGTGTTTTGCTGTTCATAATCAGAGTTCTCCCAAACTGATTTCTGAATTCTTTTTCTCTTTGATCTCATGAATGATATAGTATGCTTTTTATAAACAATGTTTCCATACTAATAATACTTTTTCCCTTATTTTATTTTTTTTTTAGGTTTGTAAAGTTACCACAAAGAACCCATTATTCTATTTTTTTTTTCTAGTGATTATTTTTTAGTTTTTAGATAAAGTTAACCCAAAGCACCGTTTTTGTTTATGTAGATTTTTTTATTTTCAAGACTTACCACTTGAACATTATTAACATTAGTAATGTATTTTTGGTGTGTTTTTTTAAAACTCAATGAGATTGTTGTCCCTTGTTAATTTAACATTGTGTGTAAAATCAATGATTTAAAAGAAAACACATAAAGTCTTTTGCTAAACTCAAAAAAGATCCATTTATTCATGGTCAAAATAAAATAAAGAGGAAGTCAACGCTGGAAAAAGTCGGTGTACAAGAAAATTGGGATCTTGCGGAGTCCATATAAGAGGGAGCACAATCTGGTCCAAGAATCCCAGAGATCAACAGCACCAGCAGATGATCTAGATGTCCCCAGACTGTGGTCCTACAACAGCCTGCGTCTTCTGTCAGACCAGACTGAACCCAGGTCATCACTTTCTTCTCTTCCCTGCAGCCTTTCCTCCACGCTGCCCTGCAGCCTTCTCTGCAGCCTTCCCTGCAGCCTTCCCTGTAGCCTTCTTTTGAGGCTGTGGCTCTGGTGTTTCAGTTGTGGCAGGGGGAGGAGGAGGAGGAGGAGGAGGAGGAGGGGGGGCTGCCTCATGTAGTTGGGTGTTTTGTGTTAGCGTGCCCTGCAGCCCCTTATGGATTGTTTCCCCAAATAGGCGCTCACAAATGAGGCGCTGCTCCCAATCCATCTGAAGAAGCCTGCTGGCTAAGTAGCAGCCATAGGATTCTTCCGCTTCGGGGGGGCTCGTTAAAAAACGGGTGGCCTGTTGCATGAGGCGCAGGGATGCGTCCTGTGTGACCATCCCCTTCCTGGCCCTTTTTTTGGGAAGGTGGAGGGGAGGCACTTGGGATTGGGTCAGGCTCCTACTGGGCCCAGCCACCTCACTTGGCCCAGCCACCTCACTTGGCCCAGCCACCTCACTGGGAGCAGCCACCTCCTGCCTGCCACTGGGCCCAGCCTCCTCCAGGATGATGGTGAATCCGGCCTCCTCCAGGCTGTCCATGGACCCGGTCTCCTCCTGCCTGCCACTTTCCCCACATTCCTCCTGGATGGACTCATCCTGTGTATAAAAAAAGGACAATAGTTTTAGTTTATTTTTTTGGGTTCATCAATGACACACAGTTTGCTTCTCATGACTAGCAAATTCAATGTGAATACATCT